>CM024675.1:52393106-53593106 GCA_014182725.1 Eucalyptus brandiana | reverse complement strand
ATGAATGCTTTCGTTAAATGTTTTGTGAAGGGAATTGCTAAAAGTTGTTCGTATTGGTTGTGAAATGTTTTATGAAATAGTTTTCTAATGTTGATTATGAGTTGCTAGAGAAAGATGTTGGTTGATATTGTTCATATCACCATGATGAAAACCCATTTTGGAGGGGGAGGGGGGGAGGAGTACGCCTACTATTTCAGGACGTCTTTCCAAGCCAAACCACTAGTTGATATAAGTGGTAGACCTAGCCAAATGGGGTAAACTTGGTTGCCTTTGTCACGACGTTAAACGTGACTATAGTTTGATGATGGACATTAGATTAGTTGATGGAATGGACCATTGATGTGCGATTTGATAAAATTTGTCATTGGATTAGACCATTGATATTTGTTATTGTTGAGCAGGTTTTATTAACTAATCCTATCGTATAAAGTTTCCTTGCAAAGCTATCATACATTTTCGAAATTTTACATATATTGAATATTGAATTTAAGATGGTGAATTATGACATCCTTTTATAATAATACACAGTGATTATTCGATCCACTTGAAGGAAATGTATTATTCACTAAGCCATGATAGCTCATTCCTTTCATCAACTTACTTTTCCGATTCTTCAACAAGGCACAAGTTGATGGTAATCATTATTGTTAGCAGTAGGAGGACTTTCGGATAGTGGAAATTTTTCGGTACAGTTTGTATATAGCTAATGAGCTTCTAAGTTCATTTTGTTGAATATGTGTATATATCATATAGGTGGATGGTAGAAAATTCAGATATTATAATCAACTGAGTTTTTTGTCGTATATATATAAGATATCAAGTTAAGTTTTAGTTATGTTAAAGCTACGTCCTTTGGAGAAAGGATCGCTGTGTCATACCCCTATCCTTAAGAAAATCGGGATGTGATAGGAACAGTCACAGCCCAAGTTAAATCATGTATAGACCGCTCTTTCGAAACGAACAGAAGAAAGGGGGTGGAAAGAAGGGTCATGACTCTGCATGACCAAAACTTAACCCCCAAAACATTTTCCCCGTTCATCGTATTACACAATACGGCTCGGCTTATTTACTTTTCGTGATGCGTACTTTACTGCTTTATCTTTGCTTTTTTTGTTTTTTAATATCTTGATCGTGATTGTTTATTTATTTGGTTGCCCACCATGCGTGGTCACTATTTGGTGGTTTAGGAAAATAAAATGGATCAAAATCACATGCAAATATTTCCGAAATAACACAAAAAAAAATGTACCAAAAGGGCACCAAATAGACTTAGCATAACAAAGTACCTGTTCCTAGGATCTCTAGTCTATTGGAAAGTGAAATAACCTCTCACATTTCACTTGGCTCCTAACCAGCCTAAAATAGATTAGTAGCAACTCCCAAGTGAAAAAACATATTAATCATAATGAATCAAGTCAACAAAATGTCGTGGAATAGTAGGATTTGAGAAAACTTGTGCTCACAACTTCGTGTAAGGCTCTAAATGCTCTCACATGAAAAGTTATCATCATAACGAAAACCCTATCCACCATTCCAGGGAGGATTGCAACTATACATACTAGCAAAACAAAATTCAAAACATATTAACAGATGACTAATGATGTTTGAAAACATGAATCTAGAAGATGAGATATATGTAAATAAATTAAAGGATAAGGATGTGCGTGAAATTTGTAATTAAAAAGAAAATGTTTGAAAAAATGATACTTTAGTGAACAAGTTTTAGATGGAAATGAGATAAGCATATATTAACATATTATAAGTAATGATCATCTTGACTTTTCTAGAATTCCATTTTCCCATTACAACGATGAACTATCATAGTTCAAATCATTATATATAGGATGGACAATCATCATCATATTTTAAAAAATAATTTCTGATTTTTTTTTAAGGGAAAGTCTCTTTCTTGTATTTAATTAGAAATTTTTTGTTGGTAAAAACTAAAAAAAAAAAGAAAATTGGTTGACTCATTTCAAAGCAATCCAAACACTACATATAAAGGAAAATATTCTTCAATAGTAAATTTTCACCGAAACAAATCGTGGTTGATATTATATCTCAAAGGACATCAAACGGGACTATAATTATACATTAGAATGTGGAAATCATTCATCCATAGCTGTAGAAAGGCATAAAAAGCTACTTACATTCAGCACGCAAATATTACCTAATTTCATCAAATAAATGTAAGTTGCATTTAATACCGACAGTATGTTTAAAACAAATGCGTGTTGGAGAACGATTTCACAAAATATGAAATTGAACACTCGCTATAGTTTGAATACCGTGAGGAAAGTATAATAAAGTAACACAAACTTTGCTTAAATAGTCCCTAAAAGAACAAAGTAGACAACCGAAATAATTCACGAAGTTGCTCAAATAGTCTCTAGGGGTACAAAGCAAACTACCGAATATAAATTTTCAGTTTCATCTATATCATACACTACTAATTAAAGTCATGGACATTGACCACTAGATCTCATAAGTGATCCCTACTTTCAGCAGCCTTTTATGGGGAATGCCGAACACTTCCTCTTGCTGCCTCACGTTCCTCTTCAGCCAGTTGAACAGGTAATTGATTACAAACCTTTCTGAGTAGCTTGAACCACTCGACGCTATGACCTCACTCTGAGCCATTAGGTACTTGATCCCTCCAATCTTGATTGCTTCATCCAGCAATCCAATCTCTCTTTGCACTCTCCCTTCATCGACCATTGACATTCCATGGTCATTAGTCTCGCCTCGCTGGTCGGTGGCGGGTGGCGCGCCGTTCCAAATGAAATCCTTCAATCGGTCGATCAAGACCCTCTCAAATGATTGCTGCTCCATCTTTGCATCCCGATATCCATATCTCACAACGCAACGATATATGCCCAACTCCTCAGGCTCCACCTGTCGAAAGACGAACCGCTCCTCGAGGGGCACCTTGCTTATGGGTAGCGACTTGATTGACACGAAAACAAGGATCGAGTGCAATGCAGGTACATTGGCGACGTATTGGGTGAACACTGGGGAAATGCCATGGACGAACTCGGTGTAGAACAGAGCGACCGCAGGGGCCCGACGGATGTTTGTGTTCGACATGATCGTGACAAGGGTTTCTCTCGAGACCTTGTTCTCAAGCTCATACTCGTACTTCTTTCGGTATCCGTAATTCCATACCAACATGATGGTGACCATCACGACAGCAAAGACGAGTGGGACGTAACCCCCATCCACAAATTTGTAGAGGACCGAACTTAGAAACACATACTCCGCGAGCCCGATGGTGAGGATGTAGAGGATTACGAGGAGTATGTTGGTCTTCCAAATCATGACCATCACAATAACAAGGAATGTGGACGTGATAGTGAAAACAAATACAACCGCAATTCCTGTAATAGAGATTTATGAATAAATTTGAATTTTTCTTTCTATAACCCCAGTTAGGTAGCTTAATGAATTAGGGAATCTGCATAAGTAGACTAAATGTGTGTGAATATAGTATCATCTTTTTTGCTTACCATAAGCATTGCCCAACTGCAATGTCGTCTTGAAGCCAAGGGTGACGCCAACACAGGCCAACATGAGGAGGGTGTTGACCTCAGGTATGTAGATCTGACCCTCGTGGTCTTTCGAAGTGTGCACTACCTTTACGCGGGGGAAGCACCCGAGCGCAACCGATTGCTTCACTATGGCATACATGGCCGATATCATGGCTTGACTTGCTATTATCGCCGCCAACACCGCGATCACAAACATTGGCCAATGCACTGGTTCTGCATCAAACCAATAGATAGATTCATTCTATGACCTGGCAGAATAAATTCTATGCATCAGATGAAGTAGCATGAGGAAGCTTACTCGGTATCGAACTGTAGAAAGTGCTAGCAACATCTTCAGTGTGCTTTCGGAGATACGCCACTTGACCAAAATAGGCAAGGATGATTGAAGGCAAGACAACTATGCATGAACTCAATTGAATTGAGAGGATATTAAAGTGTCCCAGATCAGCAAACAATGCTTCAGAACCTATAATCAAAGGCTCAGAGCGTAAAACCACAGTCGATTCATTGAAGAGAAAAAGTTACATATCTTGGTTAAAATGAAAAAAGAATTGACTAATAGATTATTTATTTCAGTGATGTTTAGCTATATGTTATCAGTTATCAATAATTAATCAATAAGAAGATTAAACATTTGGATTACCGTTAGGCAGAGAATGACCCCTCCAAGAGAAATCCACGCATCCTTTTTGTTCCTCATGAAGTAATGGACAATGTAGAGCGGATTGACGGCTCTGATCACTCCCGGGTCATGTTTCGCGAAATTGTAGATGCCGATGAGTGCAATACTGAGGAACCATAAAGAGATTTTCGGGGCAAAGCTGTATCCGACTTTGTGAGTCCCAAACCCTTGGGCTTGAAACAAAAGGATCAAGATCACCACAGAGATCCACATAATTTGATCATCTCCAAGTGAACTTGCAGCTTCTCTTACACCGCCGATAGCCGACAATACTGCCTCAAAAAAAGGAGAAAATAATTAGAACCATCTATCGAAAATTAACCCAGAGAACTAATTAGATCAATAGATAAGCCAGGACAGTAAATATTGTCGTTCTATATTGTAATGTCACCTAGTATTGAATGTACTATAAAAAGACATTAGGATAGAGATATCTATTCATTTCTTTTTATATACTATAGGGAAAAAAAAAACTATTGGTTCATCATTTTCTTATTAAATATATATATATATAGATGATAAATTACTACCGGATATGCATGGTGTGAGGATCCCATCTCCTATGACCATGGAGGTGCCCAACATAGTTACAAACAAGAGCAAGTACTTGGCTGCTTTTCTATTCTCGAGTAAGGACTTCATGGCAAAGGCCCAGTGGAGGCGGCGGCTTGGCACCTCAAGGCGGTACTTCGAGACTTCCTTGTCTTCGGCTTGTTGATTTGGGGTCAAGTTCACCTTGGCATAGCGGCATATCAGAGAGTACAAAGCAAACGTCCCTCCTATATTGTCATAGCCAAAGACCTAACTACATTAGCACAAGATTTTGGTATAGAGAGAAAAAAAACTATTATGTCAAATGAATTTTGTGGTGAAATGGTGAGAGAGAAATTGCTTACCATCGCCATTGTCATTTGCCGATAAAACAATGAAGACATACTTGATCAAGAAAATGAGGATGATCGAGTAGAAGATCAGAGATAGTGCTCCAAGAAGATCTTCTTCATGTTTTATCCCGTTTGAAAAAATTCCTGGCAGGACATAGAGAGGGGACGTGCCTAAATCGCCATACACCACCCCGATGCTTTGAATCGCAATCTTTATTATCGCCCCCCATGCCAAATTCTGCACTTGGAAAGACCATAACCAAATCATGATCATGAAAGTATTTCCTAGTTTCACTCTTGCTACCATTTTCTTGAAATTTTGGATTGGTTACAATACATAGTCCAAAAACACAGGAAACGAAAAATGTAAACAATCAATTCGAGAGAATTTCTATTTTTCCCTATGGGTCTTTACATCTAGCTAATTCGAGTGATAATGCCACTTTCAAATTACAAACGTGATACCCCTTTAAAAATTTAAATCAAAATATTTTTAATCAGAGGCAAGCAATTTCCGGGGAACAAGTGTTTCTAGAATCCATTGGGCATATTTTCAATTTGTAAAACCCCTTTCATGGGCTAATAATCATTTCAAATCTAAATCCTTAAAACTATGGAAGTTGTTAGAGAATTTTCCGGATCCCTACACATTGACTTTTTCCCTCTTTAATATCTGCACACATTCATACAATAAGAGTGTGCTACGACTCGCAGAATTGAAAGAAAATGATTTAAAAAAATGCATATCATTCCAATTAATCTATTTCTTCAAGGATAAATTCTCTACAGAATTTGAAAAGTTTTACTACGTGCACGTTCATGCAAAAAAAAAAAAAAAGAAGAAGAAGAAGAAGGAACGGTAGCCCGAATAGTAATTTGCCAATAATATCTTTTCAACTGGAGTATTTTTGTTGAAAGGAACAATGTTTTCTCTTTCTTTTTGTTTTTCTAGGAAAAACGATAAACACCGACCTGGTTCGATGAATGGCCTTGGTCTGACTTGAGCCGGGTGATCTCCGCATTGAAGGAATCGAATTTCCTGATTTTCCTCAATCCGTTGTCTCCCTCTGCACCACCATCGCTGTGTCCATCGGTCGAGTCGACTTCGACGACCTTCGGCCTCCTTCCTTCAGCTGCACCATCGGGCTCCATTGAAGAATCAGAGAGAGAAGAAGAAGAAGAAGAAGAAGGAATGTGTGAAGGGGAACAGTTACGTGAGCGCCTGCTTCAGAGGAGAAATTCACAGTTACGCATCCCAAAGGAACGAAACCAAAAAGACGAACCAACAAATCCGAGCGATGGTTCGTCGCGCAAGGCGAAATCCAGAAGAGGAGAAAGAGAATGTACCTGCATTGCCTAAAAAGAAGGAAGTGTTGGAACCTCTTGTTCTGACGCGTACCGAATGAAATAGAATGGAATGGAATGGAGTAGATCTTGAAGAGAGAATGATGGATGGACGCACTCAAATTGGAAAAAACTAATCAAAAGAGTCAAAATTATGAGTGAGAAGAGGGTACACGTTTCTCCCACGTTTATGGGTTAATGCGAATAGGAAGTTTTTTTTTTTTTTTTGATACCCAGGATCCGCTGGGCCTGACTTGCTTACACTCCCAACCCACGGCTCGTAGAATGCGCGGTACACCTCGGACCAAGCATCAATAACTGGGGGGAAACTAACACAGGACCCCACCACTATGGCCCCTCACTTAAGACGTGTTAGTAGCTGTGAGTTTCGATCTTAAGACCTCTGCAATGAAATACCCAAAGCCGAATATGAAGTTTATCAAAGAGAGGTACTAATAGTTTGCGCATGGAGACCCGCCTATTTTTCATATGAATCTCTCGCGCAATATTGTGTGCACCTATTTAATAGATATTTAACAAAAAAAAAGCATTTTAGCTTAATACCTTGATGATTCATCTCGTTTGGCGCCAATCTTTTGTTTCTTTTTGTTTTTGCAATAGGGTCTCTTTTCTCGTTCGGGAAAAAGGCATCCGTGCATGTGTTCTTCTGTTGTTAATCGGGGAAAGTTTTTGTCCAAGCAATCTTTCTGATTTGTAGGTTCTAGGTTATAGACATTGTCCATTTTTTTGTGTTGAGTTAATTTGCATGTGGTTGATGCGGACAAATATCGGAAACCCGTCGGTCAGAAGTATGATTAGAGGAAATTTCCTTCACTCTCCCACAAATAGCTATTATAGCATTTCATTTGTTGCCCGCTTAAATCTAGAGAAATCACTTACATTATGCTTGTAATGTGAATACTAGAATAGGTAAGTCTCAAAATGCTGTAGACCATAAACTACTCAATTAGACTCATAATATTTTACATTGCTAATTATATAAAAAGATGAACCAATTCCCACCTCTTTAATTTTTGGTTCGAAAACGGTTGGTTTCATTCACTTAACGAAGTTCTGTGAATGCACGTCTAAAGCGTCAGAACATAATAAATCAAAAAGTGCAGGCAGGGGATTGACGACCCAATTACAAGGTAAACAATTCGTCCATCGGACTTTGGTGATCCAATCCCACCTGTTAACTAGACTCATTTTTTTCTGGTCTAAAAGAAAAACGGGACTTATATATATATATATACCATATATAATGGTCAATAATTCATTGATGTCGTGGATGTGTGTTTCTTTTTTGAGCTATAAATGAGTGAAAGGACTAAATAAGACATACGTTAATAACGGAGATCCGTCATCTTACGCCATTTTCGAGCAAGGAGAGGAATTCGTTACTAAATTTTATCTGCTAAGTTAAATTAAGAACTTTCTTAATGACTCCATGAATTGTAAATATAACGCTTCAATAAGAGAGAGACATATTCAACCAAATAGAGTTGTTACATACTCTACGAATCAATTTTGCTAATGAATAGTCTGTCCTCTCTCTTAGATTCCATTTTTTCGTAGAAAATTTAACAACTCTAGAAAATATTTTTCAATAAGTAATTTTCTAGGAAAATAACAATATTTTTTGGTGTCTTGCTAAATCCTAATATGAACTGAAAATTATTTTCTTTCAATTAAAAATGAAAACTTGATTTTATTTTTCTTGAAGATACATGCACTACTCATGTAATATAAGAGATATTAAGGATGCATATGGTAACGTTTTTGTTCTCGGGAATAATTTCTGTTCAGAAATATTTTTTTTCTATTTTTACTCCTTGTACATGTTTTTGAGCATTTGAAGGCGTTTAATACTTGTACAAATTTCTATTCTCGATGTAGAAATATATTTGGTATGACCCCAAATATTTTTCTAACTTAGAATTTCTTTTAATTTATTTATAATTTATTTTATTTTTTTTCTCCTTATTCCTTTAGTTGGCGATCGGACAAATGGGGCTGGCGAGGCTAGGCGAGGCTTGGCCTGGTGGTGGTCGAGCGAGACTTGAGGGGGCCTCGCCGGTGGCCGGTGAGCTCAGGGTGACCTTGCCAAGGGCCTATGAGGTCACCGAGCCTCATCTAGCTAGTTGTCGGCTATCACCAAGGCTGGCAACCAATTAAGAGGAAGAAGAGAGGAAGAGAAAAGGAAGAAAAGAAAAGAGAAAAGGCTTATTTCTTGAGTTGTTCCCATAAACAAAGAAGTAATTTTTTTCTTAAAATCAATTCTCAAGAATAAATTTGTTCCCGAGAACCAAAAAAATTATCAAATGTGTTTATATTCTATTTTTATTCTGAGGAACAAGAAAACAAAAAAACAAGTTCCTTGGAGCATTAATAAATAGCACCTAAACCACGTAGATGTAGGGATTTCCTAAGCCTAGCCATTGAGAATTCAAGCACGGGTGCCGAGGAACTAGGGTTGGACATTGGGGTCCTAAGCCTGACCTTTGTTTACCCAATCCCTACAACCAAGGACTCGGGCACTAGCGTTGTCGGGTTTCTTGGGATTAAGCGTCGAGGTCTCCGGTCCAAACGTCATAACCTAGTCATATTAAGGAAAATGATTATGAAAATGCTTTTCAAAGAAGGAAATCATTTTCCTAAATTTTCGCATGAGTTTTCCTTTGACTATAAAAAGATTTTCTATACCCATTTTCCTAACCGATTCGAATGCCGGAAAATGATGAAAAAAATTTTCAATATAAAATCTTTTATGAAACTAATGGAGCCTCATAGAAAATGAGTATTTGCAAAATATTTTCATAAATATGATTATCTACATTGCTTACAAAAATGAATAAACGAAAATATTTTCATTATCCACAAAATATCTAGATATAAATTGTTGCCGATAATAAAAACATTTTTCATTAGCTAATTATTTTAACCGATACAAGCAATTATATTTTGGGAAAATATTTTCAAAAATCATTCAACTTGATCACCATTATTGCTATTAACATAGAGTAGACATTGGCCGTGGCCAGGCGGCCCGCTCTATTGGGGATATGTGAAGCCCTAAGTGTGCAGATGGGCAAGCTTAGACAAGTGATTTCCTTGGATTGAATCGGCGGAGTCCGTTCAAATTTATGGTGATGAGTTATCTCAGTTTCAATGAGGTGGAGGCAAAGTGAGTATATATATACCTTAAGTAACAGCAATAGAGATAAGTATTTTGTAAAATATCCTTACATTATATATCAGTGTATATATCATCTAATCATGCGTTAAATATGTTGGTCATAAATGTTTCATAAGATTGAAATGACATCAACGTATTAGAGCGCTACTTGACCATACGGTTCAATAATTAGACACCAAGTTCGGAAAAACTATAACGTGTATATACGATAAATTTATATTAAACTCGAACTCAAGCAGCCAATGGAAGGTTGGTGATGCATCTAAGGTCTTCTACATCCGATTTCTGTCAAGCCCTTCTTAAAAGCTACTTACATTCAGCACCCATATGTTACCTAATTTCATCAAATATATGTAAGTCGCAATCAATACCGACGGTATGTTTAAAACAAATATTTGTTGGAGAACAATTTCACAAGATATGAAATCAAACCCTCCCACTATATTTTGAATACGGTGAGGAAAGTATAATAAAGTAACAAAGACTCTGGTCAAATAGTCCCTAAAAGGACAAGGAAGACAACCGAAGTAATTCGCGAACTTTGCTCAAATTGTCTCTAGGAGGACAAAGCAAACCACCGAATATAAATTTTCAATTTCAACCATATCATATACTACTAATTAAAGTCATGGACGTTAACCACTAGATCTCGTAAGTGATTCCTACTTTGAGCAGCCTCTTGTGGGGAATGCCAAACACTTCCTCTGGCTGCCTCACGTTCCTCTTCAACCAGCTGTACAGATAATTGATTACAAACCTTTTTGAGCAGCCTGAACCACTTGAAGCTATGACCTCACTCTGAGCCATTAGGTACTTGATCCCTCCAATCTTAATTGCTTCATCCACCAATCCAATCTCTTCCTGCGCTCTCGCTTCATTGACCATTGCCATTCCATGGTCACTACCGTCGTTCCGGATAAAATCCTTCAATCGGTCAATCAAGACCTCCTCGAAGAATTGCTGCTCCATCCTCGCATCTGTATATCCATATCTCACAACGCAACGATATATGCCCGACGCCTCAGGCTCCACCTGTTGAAAGACGAACCGCTCCTCGGTGGCCACCTTGCTTATGGGTAGCGACTTGATTGAGACGAAAATAAGGACCGAGTGCAATGCAGGTACATTGGCGACGTATTGGGTGAATACTGGGGAAATGCCTTGGACGAGCTCGGTGTAGAACAGGGCGACCGCAGGGACCTGGCGTATGTTTGTGTTCGACATGATCGTGACGAGGGCTTCTCTCGAGACCTTGTTCTCAAGCTCATACTCGTACTTCTTTCGGTACCCGTAATTCCATACCAACATGATGGTGACCATCACGACAGCGAAGACGAGTGGGACGTAACCCCCGTCCACAAATTTGTAGAGGACCGAACTTAGAAACACATACTCCGCGAGCCCGATGGTGAGGATGTAGAGGATTACGAAGAGTATGTTGGTCTTCCAAATCATGATCATCACAATAACAAGGAATGTGGACGTGATAGTGAAAACAAATACAACCGCAATTCCTGTAATAGAGATTTATGAATAAACGTGAATTTTTCTTTTGATAACCCCAGTTAGGTAGCTTAATGAATTAGGGAATCTGCATAAGTAGACTAAATGTGTGTGTATATAGTATCATCCTTTTTGCTTACCATAAGCATTGCCCAACTGCAATGTCGTCTTGAAGCCAAGGGTGACGCCAACACAGGCCAACATGAGGAGGGTGTTGATCTCAGGTATGTAGATCTGACCCTCGTGGTCTTTCGAAGTGTGCACTACCTTTACGCTTGGGAAGCACCCGAGCGCAACCGATTGCTTCACTATGGTATACGTGGCCGATATCATGGCTTGACTTGCTATTATCGCCGCCGACACCGCAATCACGAACATTGGCCAATACACTGGTTCTGCATCAAACCATTAGATAGATTCATTGTACGACTTGACAGGATGAATTCTGTGCATCAGATGAAGTAACATGAGGAAGCTTACTCGGTATCGAACTGTAGAAAGTGCTAGCAACATCTTCAGTGTGCTTTCGGAGATACGCCGCTTGACCAAAGTAGGCGAGGATGATTGAAGGAAAGACAACTAGGCATGAACTCAATTGAATTGACAGGATATTAAAATGTCCCAAATCAGCAAACAATGCTTCAGAACCTATATTGAAAGGGTCAGCCTAAAACCACACTGAGAAGTTACATAGCTTCGTTAAAATGAAAAGATTAAATGTTTGTATTACCAGTTAGGCAGAGAACGACCCCTCCAAGAGAAATCCATGCATCCTTTTTGTTCCTCATGAAGTAACGGACGATGTAGAGCGGACTAACAGCTCTGATCACTCCCGGGTCATGTTTCGCGAAATTATAGATGCCAATTAGTGCGATACTGAGGAACCATAAAGAGAGAATCGGGGCAAAGCTGTATCCAACCTTTTGAGTCCCGAACTTTTGGACTTGAAACAGAAGGATCAAGATCACCACAGATATCCACATGACTTGATCATTTCCAAGTGAACTTGCAGCTTCTCTTATGCCCCCAATAGCCGACAATACTGCCCCCAAAAAAGGATAAAAGAGTCAGAACCATCTGTCGAAATTCAACCAAGTAGATCAACTACAGTGTCATTTTATCTTGTAATATTACCTAAGATTGAATGTACTATGAAAACCCCTAGGATAAAGATGTATATTCATTTCCTTTATAGATCAAGGGAAAAATTAAAAATTACTACCGGATATGCATGGCGTGAGGATCCCGTCTCCAATTACCATGGCAGTGCCCAACATAGTTACAAACAAGAGCAAGTACTTGGCTGCTTTCCTATTCTCAAGCGAGGACTTCACGGCAGACGCCCACCGGAGGCGGCGGCTTGGCACCTCAAGGCGGTAGTTTGAGACTTCCTTATCTTCGGCTTGTTCGTTAGGGGTCAAGCTCGCCTTGGCATAGCGGCATATTAGAGAGTACAAAGCAAACGTCCCTCCTATATTATCATAGCCAAAACCCTTATTACATTAGTACAAGATTTGGTATAGGGAGAAAAAAGAAAAAAGAAAACCTGCTATGTCAAATGAATTTTGTGGTGAAATAGCTAGAGAGAAATCACTCACCATCACCATTGTCATTGGCGGATAGAACAATGAAGACATACTTGATCAAGTAAATGAGGATCAATGAGTAAAAGATCAGAGATAGCGCTCCAAGGATATCTTCTTCGTTTTTTATCCCGTTAGGAAAAACTCCTGTCATGACATAAAGAGGGGACGTGCCTATATCGCCGTACACCACCCCGATGCTTTGAATTGCAAGCTTCATTATCACCCCCCATGGCAAATTCTGCATTTAGAAAGACGTAACCAAATCATTATCATGAAAGCATTTCCTAGTTTCGCTCTTGCTACGATTCTGTTGAACTTTCAATTGGTTATAATAAATAGTCCCAACACAAACATAGGAAACAGAAGATGTGATTACTGACCTGGTTTGATGAATGGCCTTGGTGGGACTTGAACTGAGCAGTCTCCACGTCAAATGAATCAAATTTCTTGATTTTCCTCAATCCCTTGTTTCCCTCTGCCCGACCATCATCTCCGTCGGTCGAGTCATCTTTGATGACCTCCGGCCTCTCTTCTTCAGCTATACCATTGCGCTCCATTGAAGAAATCACAGCGAGCGAGGGAGAGATAAAGATTGGTGAAAGGGAACAATTAGGTGGTCATCTGCTTCAAAGGAGAAGCAGAGTCACGCCCCCCACAAAGAAAAAGAAAAACGAAAAAGATGCACCTAGGAATCCGAACGACGATCAAACAGAACTGGGATGGCATTGAATTTATAATTCATCGTGTTGTAAGTGAAACCCAAAAAAGAAGAATGAGAATCTAGCGGCATTCCTAAAATAAGGTATGTGACAGAATTTCTCGTCCTGGTGTATGGACGAAATGGAGGAGACCTTGAAGGGAGAACGACGGTTGGACGTCCAGACAGATTCCAGCATGGTGAGTGAAAAGGTTACGCGTTCCTCGCGTGTTTGAGTGTGTTTAGTTCAGGATTTTGAAAATCCACTCGAAAAATGTAAAGTAGTTTAGCCTAAATGACTTTAGGCAAATGCAAAGGTCGTTTAGTAAACTGAGCTTTGGAAAGCAACTTTGAGAAAAATGCTGTTTGGCAGAAAACATATTTGAAAAGCTCTTTGGGTGATTAATATTAGTTTTTTAAATTTTATTTTTTAAAATTGAAAAAAATAATGTATGCAACTTTTTAAATATAAATTTTTGATAATAATAAAAATTTGAATACATATAATTTTTTTAATAAAAAAGACCAAACCCTTCATTGAAATTTTTAAATTTTTATTTGCTTAAAATTGAAAAGAAAAATGATGTATGCAACTTTTTAAATATAAATTTTCACAATAATGATAAAAAAAATCGAATACATATATATAATTTTAAAAAAAAGGACCAAATCCTTCGTCGAAATTTTTTAATTTTTAATTTTTATATTTGAAAAAATAATGTATGCGACTTTTTAAATATAAATTTGGATGTCCCATTCAATTAAGTAGTGCATAAATTGCTCTCAAGTGTTCAAAATTTTGTTGTTTAATAAAACAATCTCAAGAGCTTTGTTATAAAGTTGAGCTTTGAAAATGCTTAGAGTTCAAGGCGACTTCCTCCCAATTTTAGGCTTTCAATATTTTCAAGATGCTAGATCACTGACAAATTTTTTCTTCTAAACTTGCCCTCACTAGTACATTAACATTCCTATTTTACCTGCTCGGACAAAGGCAAAGCTGCGAAAGCTTTTGCAACACCGGCGTGCTCTCACCGAGGAGGCGGCAGGGACGACGGAATTGCTTTTTGAGCGTATTTCACATTGATGACGAGAATAATATTTGCAGTTAGTAAAAGCCCGTGGAGTCAAAATTCCTTCGTCCCCATAGTCAACCTCTCGAAGCTCTCTCAAGCACATTATGAATTCGTATCTTTGACATTTCCCCTAAACTTCTCCTATACAGATGAATCCCTAATCTAACTCAACCTCTTTTCTCAGTCGTCGATTTTTTTTTATATTAAAAAGAAAAGCCTCTCCTTCACATATACATTTATATATATAACAAAGGAAGAGTAGACTCGAAGAACTCAAAGTTTCATTTTTAATGCATTCTATGATTTATTCTTACTCTTGGTTTGTTTTAATTAATGCAAAGGCGGGTGGAACGATCCGTGAAGGATCCGAGACCAGAGACGGAGCCCCGAGCGATGAAATAAAATAAAAAATAAAAAATAAAAATCAACCCCGCAAAAAGTTTCTCTACTTATCCTTTCCCTTCCCTCCTCTCTCTCGCCTGATTTCGCCGCGATTGCGAGCAAGCTCCGCCCGTTCCTTCGCTTTCGCCGTCGTGCCGGCGGGATCCTGCCGCTCCGATCGCCTCCTCCTCCTCCTCCTCCTCCTCCTCCTCCTCCTCTCGCCGCTCCACCGAATCAGGCAGGGTTCTTCTCCTCCTCCATCGGCGCGGCGTGGCGTTGCCGGCGTCATCATCCGTCTGTAGTTGTATCTTCTTCCATGGAACTTCAATTTCCAGAGCAGCTTTAAACCATCACCATATCTTGCATATTTCGCATATACCCACATGAAACTACATGAAAAGCGCCCAAACAACACGGTTTCTAATCTCTCACCATTGAAGTGATGTACTCTTCAAAGGATTCTCTGTATTTGTCGTACAGTTGCTGGGTGTAGTCATGGGGAGGCTTTTGAGTACACATAGGCCTGCATGAAAACGTTCCAAAAAAATGTTTCTGGAACACTTTGTACTTTTTTTTTTTTCGGAACAAAAAAAAAAAAAACGCGTTTGGTTGCGTTTACATTTCTTTTTTTTTTTTGTTCCCTAACAAAATCGAGCAAAAAAAAAAAACACAAACAAGTTGTTTTACGGAGAAAAAACACTTCTTCAAAGCCAAAAAGAAACGCTTCTCTTCTTCTTTCTCTTCTCTTTTCTTCTTCTTTTCTTTTCTTTCTTTCTTTCTTTTTTTCTTTGGCCGGTCGCCGGCCTCGCCATGGCCGGCGACCGGCTATCGAGGGCCGGCGACGCCGTCGAGGGTCGGCGACCTCGCCGGAGCGTCACCGGCCCCCGGCGAGGCAAGCCTCGCCCGCGCCGCGCGAGGCTCGGCCTCGCTCGAGAGGAGATCTTCGGCTATGGTTCCGGCGAGGGGCTCCGGAGGACGGTGCGGCGGCGGCGCGGCATGGCATGATGAGATTGGGACGGCGTCGAGCCGCGGGCTTTGGGGCGCAGGTGCTCGGCTCGACGGCGGGGGCGGCGAGGCTCGGCCTCGCCGCGTCGGCGACGCCGAGCCTCGCCTTGGTCGGGCGAGCTCGGGCTCGCCCGGATCCGACGGCCGAGCCTCGCCATGGGCTGGACGAGCTCGGGCTCGCCCGGCCAAGGCGAGGCCGAGCCACGCCCAACCACGGCGAGGCTCGGCCTCGCCGAGGGCCGGTGAGCCTCGCCGTGGCCGGGCGAGGTCGCCCGGCCCGTCGGCCGGTCCTCGGAGGCCGAACCGACCGAAAGAAGAAAAAAATAAAAAGAAAGGAAAAAATGGAAAATAAAGTAAAAATATTAAAAAATTAAAAGAAACAAAAAAAGAATAAAATTTACCAAACGTGTTTCTATTTATTTTTTATTCCCAAATAAACATTACCAAATGTGTTCTTTTGTTCAAAAATCGTTCTCCTAATGAAACACTTTTTTTATTTCATTTCCTAACGAAAAGGAAACAAACATTACCATGCAGCCCCCCCATAGTGTAAATCGTTCTGCAGATAACATCAACAAAGTCAACAACCGTCGACAAAAGATACGATCAAGCAGCTTGGCGAGCAGGCATGCGTGGAAAAGGAGCAGATGAGAGGGGCTAAATACGTGAAGAGCATCATGTAGTCCTCCGAGCCGAATTGGGTCTCCTCGAGCC
This sequence comes from Eucalyptus brandiana, assembly GCA_014182725.1. Lineage (NCBI taxonomy): Eukaryota > Viridiplantae > Streptophyta > Magnoliopsida > Myrtales > Myrtaceae > Eucalyptus > Eucalyptus brandiana. Next base: position 53,576,490 of record CM024675.1, on the reverse strand, counting down.
CCTCGAGGAGGTTCTTCACTTCGTGATGCCCTTCTGCATGAAATCCCATCCTTGCTCTAGGTCGATGGTCTTCCGGTAGTTCATCCTTGTAGAGCCACAACTCAACTCTCAAATTCCTCTGCAGGAAGAAGAACAAATCCACAGGCTAAGAATCCCGCCAATGCAGAACCACTAAGGGTGCGCATGGTAAAATTTCTGTTTCTCAATTTCTCTATTTCTCTATTCCCGGGAACAGGTTTGGAACAGAAATCCGTTTGGTAACGCAAATTGATTTCTCTATTTCAAAGCAGTTGTTTGAAATTGTTTTGGAGGAGAAATCGGAAGCTAAAAATTTTAGCTTCTCATTTCCTCGAAGTAGAAATAGAAATTATTTCTCCATCCTCCTCCTTCCTTAAGCCAGACTCGACGCCATTTCAATAAAAAATCCGAGTCGGGCCCGATCCTCGTTCAAGTCGCCGGTCCGGCCGGACCCAACCCGCGGATCCGACCGGGTCGCTTTTATTTTGTTATTTTAATATAAAATAATATTCTAATAAATAAAACATAAATATTTTATATCAAAAAATCGAAATTTTTTATTTTCAAAAAAATATTTTAAAAAATGTTAAAAAAATGTTTTATTTTCCAAAAAAATCGACAAAAATCAAAAATAATTTATTTTCCGAAAATATTGAAAAATATTGAAAAATATTAAAAAATATTAAAAAATATTTTATTTTCACAAAAAATCAAAAAATCAAAAATATTTCATATTTTCAAAAATGCCAAAAATCCAAAAAAAGCCAAAAATTCATGAAAAAGCCAAAAAAATTCAGAAAAAGCCAAAAAGACTTGTATTTTTCCAAAAATACCAAAAAAGGTAAAAAAATCCCTTTTATATCCAAAAAATTAGAAAAATACTCAAAAATGTTTTTCCTCCAAAAAATGCATGGAAAATCCCTCAAAAATACATTATTGTAGGCAAAATACTATGTCATGGATTCTCGTTATGCAAAACTCCGGGATTTTTAACTCCTTTTAGAAGTGACCAGGTATAATTTAAATGAGTATAGGGGTAGAGCGAGACGGCCAACAACTGCAAGAGAATTGTTCAACTATAGGCATTTTTCTTTAAGGAATGTCATTGAAAGATCATTTGGGGCATTGAAGAATCGCTTTTCATTTTGAGGCACATGCCCTCATTTGCACTTCGAAAGCAAGCACATATCGTAATTGCATGTTGTGCCATCCATAATTACATCCGTGATCAAGACAAGATGGATAGGAACTTTTCCCTATATGGAGATCCGATGTACTTGGCTGAACCTACGCTGGATGACCTTGCAAACATTCAATTGACCGAGGAGGAAAACCAAATAAATACGCTTAGGAAAACCATTGCCAATAAAATGGCAAGGGATAATAATATGCTTAGGAAATTCCATGAAATTGTATTTTCAACTTTTGTAATGCATTAGTGTTATTTCGACTATTATTTTGTATTTGAGGATTTCTATATTATTATCTAATCAATTTCTATTTCTAGCACAATTTCCATTTTATTAATTTCAAATCTCTCGCAAATTGCGCCTACCTCCATGTCAACTATTACCTACCATAAAATCACTTCGTGGTCTCAAAAGAATGCAAAAAAATGTAGTGACTTAAACCCGAATCTTGAATGAGGAGAATAAATACATTAACTATTTGCATATTAGCATTTGAAACTACCAAATCTTTTATAGTTTGCATATTAGCATTTTTATACTAAATACTAGCTTTTATTTACATAAATTGCTAATGTTTTGAAGTTCTTAACTACTCTATCGAATTACCAATATAAATTAAAGTGATTTACCAACTTTTATCAAATTAAATTACCATCACAAGCACCAAGAAGAGTGAGGTAAAAGGATGGGGACAACATGATTCATAGAAATAGAAATTTTTTCTCGTTATCAAACGGATTTACGTTTCGAAATAGAAATTTTGAGTCGTTATCAAACGCGGCTAAAAACTTGTCCTGGAATAGAAATTGAGAAATTGATTTAAATGCGAAATCAATTTCCGTTTTGAAATTTTACCCTCGCGCACCCTAAAAACACTAACACCCGCAAAGGTGGGCAACGTAAGACGCAGGTAACAAGCTTTCCATTTCGTAGAGCACCGATGATAACCGCAAGCCCTCATAAGAGGCAACGCAGCTACATCCTTTCTTTTCACCCAAAATTAACCCCCATGCGCGACGGCAGCGACCTCAGCCGTTGACCGCTGACATCAGATCTAACTCGCCACCAGCCATAGCCCTTCACCGGTCCAACGAAGGATTTAGTTTAATTTAAAAAAAAAAAAGATATATATATATATACATATTATATCCATTAAAACCCACTGCGAAAGCACATTCAATTTAAAGTTTATTTACAAATTTTTTTTACTAAATACAATTACATTTCCCCAAATAACTTTGGGCTTTCAGCATTTGTATTGAATTCAAAACCCCTTACAAATCTTCAAATCGAACTTAAATGTGTCAACAGTTTGCAAAGTTAGAGATTTTTCATGTATTCTGAAAAGTTTGGATAAATTTGTCATTTTGAATAAAATTTGAGATTTTTGGTAGTCTTTTTCTTTAATATAAAAGGTAAGGTGATGAAATAAATAAAAAAATAAAAAATAAAAATTAGCCCTCAAAAAATTCCCCTCTATTGCTTTGGACCGAGCAGGTCCTTAAAATGCTCTAACCACCAACGAATCAGGTCGGGCTCTTCTCCTCCTCCGTCCGCGCGGCGCGGCGTCGCCGGCGTCGTCGTCCGTCTGTAGTTGCATCTTCTTCCGTGTTTCTTTTGCCTCCTTTTGGATTCGGCCGCACCGGCGGAGCCCCAGCCGCCGTTTCTTAGGGTTGCCGCCATTCTCGTTGCTGCGCTAGTTCTGTTTCGGTCGCGGCCGTGATCTGTTCGGCGATTGCCGCCGCTGCGTCTGGGAGTCGTTTGGTTGGCTTGGTGCGGTGGTGGCGGTGGGCCGGCGGGGGGAGGCTTCCCGCTACGTGTCTCTTGTGCTGGCGTTAGGAAGGAAGCGTGTGGGGGGATGTGGTGGGACGAGGAGGCTTCTCCTTGGGGAATGATGATGGTTTTGATTAGGGCTTGAACGCGTGGGGTTTAATTTCGGGTGAAAAGAAAGGACGTAGTTGCGTTGCCTCTTATTAGGGCTTGCGGTTTTTCATCGGTGCTCTACGAAATGGAAAGCTTGTTACCTGCGTCTTACGTTGCCCACCTTTGCGGGTTTTAGTGTTGTTGGTGGTTGTGCATTGGCGGGATTCTTAGCCTGTGGATTTGTTCTTCTTCCTGCAGAGGAATTTGAGAGTTGAGTTGTGGCTCTACAAGGATGAACTACCGGAAGACCATCGACCTAGAGCAAGGATGGGATTTCATGCAGAAGGGCATCACGAAGCTGAAGAACCTCCTCGAGGGGCTCGAGGAGACCCAATTCAGCTCGGAGGACTACATGATGCTCTACACGTATTTAGCCCCACTTGTCTGCTCCTTTTCCACGCATGCCTGCTCGCCGAGCTGCACGATTGTATTTTTTGTCGACAGTTGTTGACTTTGTTGATGTTTTCTGCAGAACGATTTACAATATGTGTACTCAAAAGCCTCCTCATGACTACTCCCAGCAACTGTACGACAAATACAGAGAATCCTTTGAAGAGTACATCACTTCAACGGTGAGAGATTAGAAACTGTGTTGTTTGGGCGCTTTTCATTTAGTTTCATGTGGTTATGTGAGAAATATGCAAGATATGGTGATAGTTTAAAACTGCTCTGGAAATTGAAGTTCCATCTGTTTATCGTATAACCTATGAGCACGAAGAGTTGCTGTTAATGTATGTTAAAAAAATGTTCCAGGCGATGTTCCTCAAAATTAATGCTAGTTTTGAGGTGCTAGTAGGCATTTGTTCCAATGATTGAGGTTTGGGGATTGTGAATGATCGATAAGAAATTTTTGACCAGAAAAACTTTCATAGCAAAAAGGCATCAGATTCTTAGATATGATGGAAACTCCATTTTCCAGTGAAAAGCTGGATCTTTTTTTTTGTAATTGAAGTAGGAATATTATGCCAAGATAAAATCATCAATTCGAAATGATCTGAGAAAAGTACAACACTAATGAGCAATAAGTTTTGAGTTATATGGCAGAGTTATCAAGAAGCTATGTGCTATAAAACGAAGTGATCAAATTTGAATGCTGTCTCCTTGTGCAACTTGAGAAATAACTAAGAGTTGTTCATAAATTCAATATCCACCAAGAAGTGTTTTCTATTACACCAATTAGTTCTTTGGTGTAAATCTGATATAATTAGTGTGACTGATTAATTGACTCTTCTGATGAAGATAAGGAATGAAATTGTTGTACTTGTGAAGTCCTTGTTGACCTCTTGAAATGCCATATGAAGCTTTCTCCCATTTCCTTCAATCATTCCTTTTAGAGGTAGAAACTATTTCAATCATACTTAATCACCCTGATGGTTGAAACAGAGATGGTAGTATCCATGACATGGACATCCTTCCCTGAGAATATAAGGCTTAGAAATTTCATAATTAACCCTTCCTGGTTGGAATACATACTTTTTACTGTTTACAACATATGCTTTGGGTTCTTGATTATTTTATCTCCATTAATTTCGAGGTCTGTCTTTGATTTAGGTATTGCCGTCACTAAGGGAGAAGCATGATGAGTTTATGCTGAGAGAACTTCTTGTGGGCAAACCATAAGGTGATGGTTAGGTGGTTATCTCGTTTCTTCTAGTATCTGGATCAGTACTTCATTGCTCGAAGATCATTGCCGCCCCTTAATGAAGTTGGCCTGACTTGCTTTCGTGATCTGGTACGTCTTCAGTGACCTATCGTGTGTGATGTCATCTTTCTGCTGAGCATCCACAGAAAAGTTCATGGTTGAAATATGCCAGAATTTCACTTTATTATTTTTCATATGTTATCGACCAGTTCATTTCATTGATGATGTTTTCAGGTATATAGGGAGTTATTTGCAAAAGTGAGGGATGCTGTTATCTCTCTGGTATGATCGTACACCATCCCCTCTAATTCTTGACAGGTTTTCTAATTATAGAAATCTCGTTAGTTCTTATACTGGCTTGAATTTTGATTAGATTGATCAAGAACGTGAGGGAGAACAAATTGATCAAGCTTTACTGAAGAATGTTTTGGATATATTTGTTGAAATTGGGATGGGACAAATGGATCGTTATGAAAGTGACTTTGAAGCATCACTGCTTGAAGATACTGCTGCCTATTATTCTAGGAAGGCTTCAAATTGGATACTAGAAGACTCTTGTCCAGATTACATGCTGAAGGCAATGCTTACACTTTGTACCATTAGTCTGAAATGTTGCAGCGGATAGTTTCTATCGTTATTAATCCATGTTATTGGCAATCACAGGCTGAAGAGTGTTTAAAACGTGAGAGAGACAGGGTTTCTCATTGCCTCACTCTCATCGATGCTGTGCGGCATGACAGATCGCCGATGTGGGAGCTTCGGCCGCTGGTAGCGGAGGCGGTTCTACTGATCTCCCGTTTCTCTGACCTAACCCTGCATCACTGTCCGAGAGAAGCAAACCGGGTTGCTGACTGGGCTGCGAAGGCCCATCGCACTAATGTTTCAGCCCTAAACTGGTTCTCTAACCCTCCTTCTGTACTTCTTGATCTACTTTCTATGGATGCTTTAGCTTCAGGATGTAATTTCTGCTAATATAAATGCGAATGTTAATTTCGACCACAAAAAAAAAAAAAAAAACTCCATCAAACTTTGGAATTGTTGCCCCCAAATTGAATCATGCATAGGTCGCTTTTGGATGTCCCATTCAATTAAGTAGTGCATAAATCGCTCTCAAGTGTTCAAAATTTTGCTGTTTAATAAAACAATCTCAAGAGCTTTGTTATAAAGTCTCAAAGTTTGAGGCAACTTCCTCCCAGTTTTAGGTTTTCAACATTTTCAAGATGCTAGATCATTGACAAATTTTTTCTTCTAAACTCGCCCTCACTGGTACATTAACATTCCTATTTTACCTGCTCGGACAAAGGCAAAGCTACGAAAGCTTTTGCAACACCGGCGTGCTCTCACCGAGGAGGCGGCAGGGACGACGGAATTGCTTTTTGAGCGTATTTCACATTGATTACGAGAATAATATTTGCAGTTAGTAAAAAGCCCGCGGACTCAAATTCCTTCGTCACCATGTAAAGTCAACCCCTCTCTCTTTCTCTCAAGCACACTATGAATTTGTAATTTTGACTTTTCCCCTAAACTTCGCCTATACATAATCCCTAATCTAACTCAACCTCTTTTCTCAATCGTCGATTTTTTTTTTTATATTGAAAAGAAAAGCCTATCCTTCACATATACATTTATGTATATATATAACAAAGGAAGAGTAGACTCGAAGAACTATTCTTACTCTTGGTTTGTTTTAATTAATATAAAGCGGGCGGAACGATCCGTGAAGGATCCGAGACCCGAGACGGAGCCCGGAGCGATAAAATTAAAAAAAAAAAAAAATCAGCGCCCCAAAGTTCGTCTGCTCTTTGTGCTCCCCTTTTCCCTCTCTCTCTCTCTCTCTCTCTCGACTGATTTCGCGGCGACTGCGAGCGAGCTCCGCCCGTTCCTCCGCTTTCGCCGTCGCGCGGGCGGGATCCTGCCGCCCCGATCGCCGCCTCCTCCTCCGCCTCCTAATGCTCTCGCCGCTCCAACGAATCAGGTCGGGCGCTTCTCCTCCTCCTTCTGCGCGGCGCGGCGTCGCCGGCGAGGGCCCCCACGCCGCCGCTTCTTAGGGTTCCGGCCTTGCCGCGGCGGCCGGTCTTCTTTCGTTCTCGCTGCTGCGCGAGTTCGGTTTCGGTCGCGGCCGCGATCTGTTCGGCGATTGCCGCCGCTGCGTTTGGGAGTCGTTTGGTTGGTTTGGTGCGGTGGTGGCGGTGGGCTGGCGGGGGGAGGCTACCCGCTTCGTGTCTCTTGTGCTGGCGTTGGGAAGGAAGCGCTTGGGGGTATGTGGTGGGACGAGGAGGCTTCTCCTTGGGGAGTGATGATGGTTTTGATTAGGGCTTGAACGCATGGGGTTTAATTTCGGGCGAAAAGAAAGGACGTAGTTGCGTTGCCTCTTATTAGGGCTTGCGGTTATTCATCGGTGCTCTACGAAATGGAAAGCTTGTTACCTGCGTCTTACGTTGCCCACCTTTGCGGGTTTTAGTGTTGTTGGTGGTTCTGCATTGGCGGGATTCTTAGCCTTTGGATTTGTTCTTCTTCCTGCAGAGGAATTTGAGAGTTGAGTTGTGGCTTTACAAGGATGAACGACCGGAAGACCATCGACCTAGAGCAAGGATGGGATTTCATGCAGAAGGGCATCACAAAGCTGAAGAACCTCCTCGAGGGGCTCGAGGAGACCCAATTCAGCTCGGAGGACTACATGATGCTCTACACGTATTTAGCCCCACTTGTCTGATCCTTTTCCACGCATGCCTGCTTGCCGAGCTGCATGATTGTATCTTTTGTCGACAGTTGTTGACTTTGTTGATGTTATCTGCAGAACGATTTACAATATGTGTACTCAGAAGCCTCCTCATGACTACTCCCAGCAACTGTACGACAAATACAGAGAATCCTTTGAAGAGTACATCACTTCAATGGTGAGAGATTAGAAACCGTGTTGTTTGGGCGCTTTTCATGTAGTTTCATGTGGGTATATGAGAAATATGCAAGATATGGTGATAGTTTAAAACTGCTCTGGAAATTGAAGTTCCATCTGTTTATCGTATAGCCTATGAGCACAAAGAGTTTTTTTTTTTTTTTTTTGGTGAAGGCCTATGAGCACAAAGAGTTGTCGTTAATGTATGTTAAAAAAATGTTCCAGGTGATGCTCCTCAAAATTAATGCTAGTTTTGAGGTGCTAGTGGGCATTTGTTCCAATGATTGAGGTTTGGGGATTGTGAATGATCGATAAGAAGTTTTTGACCAGAAAAACTTTCATAGCAAAAAGGCATCAGATTCTTAGATATGATGGAAACTCCATTTTCCAGTGAAAAGCTGGATCTTTTTTTTTTTGTAGTTGAGTAGGAATATTATGCCAAGATAAAATCAAAAATTCGAAATGATCTGAGAAAAGTACAACACTAATGAGCAATAAGTTTTGAGTTATATGGCAGAGTTATCAAGAAGCTATGCGCTATGAAGTGATCAAATTTGAATGCTGTCTCCTTGTGCAACATGAAAAATAACTAAGAGTTGTTCATAAATTCAATATCCACCAAGAAGTGTTTTCTATTACACCAATTAGTTCTCTGGTGTAAATCTGATATAATTAGTGTGACTGATACATTGACTCTTCTGATGAAGATAAGGAATGAAATCGGTGTACTTGTGAAGTCCTTGTTGACCTCTTGAAATGCCATACGAAGCTTTCTCCCCTTTCCTTTAATCATTCCTTTTAAAGGTAGAAACTATTTCAATCATACTTAATCACCCTGATGGTTGAAACAGAGAGACATGGACATCCTTCCCTGAGAATATAAGGCTTAGAAATTTCATAATTAACCCTCCCTGGTTGGAATACATACTTTTGACTGTTTACAACATATGCTTTGGGTTCTTGATTATTTTATCTCCATTAATTTCGAGGTCTGTCTTTGATTTAGGTATTGCCGTCACTGAGGGAGAAGCATGATGAGTTTATGCTGAGAGAACTTGTTAAAAGGTGGGCAAACCATAAGGTGATGGTTAGGTGGTTATCTCGTTTCTTCTATTATCTGGATCGGTACTTCATTGCTCGAAGATCATTGCCGCCCCTTAATGAAGTTGGCCTGACTTGCTTTCGTGATCTGGTACGTCTTCAGTGACCTATCGTGTGTGATGTCATCTTTCTGCTGAGCATCCACAGAAAAGTTCATGGTTGAAATATGCCAGACATACGCCGACTGCAGTTTCACTTTATTATTTTTCATATGTTATCGACCAGTTCATTTCATTGAATGATGTTTTCAGGTATATAGGGAGTTATTTGCAAAAGTGAGGGATGCTGTTATCTCTCTGGTATGATCGTACACCATCCCCTCTAATTCTTGACAGGTTTTCTAATTCTAGAAATCTCGTTAGTTCTTATACTGGCTTGAGTTTTGATTAGATTGATCAAGAACGTGAGGGAGAACAAATTGACCGAGCTTTACTGAAGAATGTTTTGGATATATTTGTTGAAATTGGGATGGGACAAATGGATCGTTATGAAAGTGACTTTGAAGCATCACTGCTTGAAGATACTGCTGCCTATTATTCTAGGAAGGCTTCAAATTGGATACTAGAAGACTCTTGTCCAGATTACATGCTGAAGGCAATGCTTACACTTTATACCATTAGTCTGAAATGTTGCAGTGGATAGTTTCTATCGTTATTAATCCATGTTATTGGCAATTTCAGGCTGAAGAGTGTTTGAAACGTGAGAGAGACAGGGTTTCTCATTACCTGCATTCAAGTAGTGAACCGAAGTTACTTGAGGTTGGTAATTGGTGGTACTTTTGGGATGAGAATTCTGGATGGAGTTGCGGTTTATCATTTTTATTCAGTCTATCAAGTCTGATTTGCAAGTTTTACTTCCTGTTTTCTGCAGAAAGTTCAACATGAACTATTGTCTGTCTATGCAAACCAACTACTTGAAAAAGAGCACTCCGGATGTCATGCATTGCTTAGAGATGATAAGGTGGTTTCTTTGCTCTACTTGATATTTTCCCATTTGGAACTTATAGTTTGTGTAAAGGGAGATGCTTTATTGCTGACTCAAATGTTTGTTTTTCAGGTGGAGGACTTGTCTAGAATGTTCAGGCTGTTTTCTAAAATACCTAGGGGCTTGGATCCTGTTGCAAATATATTTAAACAGGTAATTAACTGTGGACTCGTGCTTTCTCTAGGGAAGTAGATTTTTTTATGTTTTCTCAAACTTATTTTCGTTGTATTGCACAGCATGTTACTGCTGAAGGTACGGCCTTGGTCAAACAAGCTGAAGATGCAGCAAGCAACAAGAAGGTATGCACATTTTTTAAGATTCTTGTACTTGTTTAGCTTTTCAAACTGCTAAAGTGCATGCTTTTATAAAGCTTCATAAGGTATAGAATCTTAGGGTGCGTTTGGTTGGACTTTTGGGGAAAGCCATTGAGAAAATGCAAAGGACTTTAAGTTGAAGGAGTTTTTCAGAATGCAAATTGCGTTTGGTAAATGATAACATAAAAGTCCCTTGCGAAGTACCTTTAGCCAAAATTGTGTTTGGATGTGTTATATTTATAAAAGTCTTTATTATAAAATAAAAAAGACTGACCAGTGAAGGGTGGCGGCAACCGGCGAAGGGCGGCGGCGACCGACGGCCATCGTCTGAGGTTGCCAGACCTCAGGCAGCCCCCGGAGACCACCGGCGAGGGCCGCCTGGGGTCGGGCGACCGCCGGTGACCCAGGCGAGACCCTCGCCTGAGGTCGCGCGGCCTCGGCAAGCTCGCCCGTGGTCGGGCGACCGCCGGCGACCCGGCGAGACCCTCGCCCGAGGTCGCGCGGCCTCGGCAAGCTCGCCTGTGGTCGGGCGACCGCCGGCGACCCAGGCGAGACCCTCGCCCGAGGTCGCGCGGCCTTGGCAAGCTCGCCTATGGTCGACGACCTCGGCGAGCTCTCGGCTGGGGTTGCGTAACCCTCGGCGCAGCGGCCCTCGCCTGGGTCTCGCGATCCCCGGCGAGACGGCTGCTTGGCACGCAACCGCAGGCAGGTCGCGCGACCTCCGCGACCTCCCGGCGACCAGATCTGGGTCCGCCAAAGGTCGCGCGACCTCCCGGCGACCAGATTTGGGTCCGCCAGAGGTCGCGCGACCTCCCGGCGACCAGATCTGTGTCGCACCTGAGGTCGCGCGACCTCCGGCGACCCAAATCCGAGTCGCACGGCCTAGATACCCGCCGGAGGTCGCGTGACCCACCGGCGACGGTCGTCGTGACCGTCGCCGGCCTCTCGCCAGTCCGTCGCCCACCCTCAGCAGCCCTGCACAAGATGAACAGCTCAACGAAGAAGATGAACAGCAACGAAGGAGATGAACGGCAACGAAGGAGATGAACAGTACGCCGAAGCCAAAGCCAAAGCTGAAAGCCCAAGGCACCCCAGGGGCTGCCTTGGGCTTTCAGCCTTCAAAAGGCTGGCCTTCGCGCAAGGGGGTTTCTAAAATGTTTCCCAAACGCCTAATACTTGGCCTAAAGGCCTTTAGGTGTCCAAAGGTACTTGGGAAAGCTGTTCCCAAACGCAGCCTTAGTAAGTGTTAGAAAATTGTCTGCTTTGAAGGAAATCTTATTTCACTTACCTATAAGGATTTTTACTAGTAGATTATGGATTTTAGTATCTGAGAAGGCACTTCATCTTTAGTAAAATGACAGAAAGAGTACAAGTCAACACAGTGAAGTGACAGGATTGTAAACATTTTGTGAAACACATATCACGAACGCATAGAGGCATTTATATGTGTGTTGATACACCTCTCTGGTTTGGAAAAACAGAAGACACTTCATGATGAACCATTTTGGTCATTGTTTTTTAATTAGTCATGAGAAAGCAAGTTTAAGAGGTGATTAGAGGTCATCTGATGCATGCTCCTATTCGAGCTTAAATTTGGCACATCCTATAGGAATTTTTTTTTTTTTTGGTAAGGGTAAGAATTGTATAGATTATGCCAAAAGGATATACAAGAAAGGAGGCCTGGCACCTACAACAGGCAAACACTCAAGAAGACAGTAGAGTCAAAAAGAGTGTAAGGGTGCCGTGGTTCCAAAAAGAGAAACAAAAGGCGAACTAAACAAAGGAAAGCCAAAACCAACAAACGGAAAAGGGGCAACCAACATCAATCAAAAATAGATGAATGGAGACCCCAGCTTCGCTGTAGTCTTCTGTTCCTAGGAGTGTCTGGAACATGTTTGAAGGTCAAAGCCTTATCCTTGATAGCCTTGTGCAAGTGCATCTTCAAAGCCGGGAGGTAGAGGGTCTGATTACGGAAGATAATGTTGTTCCTCTCTTTCCAAATGATGTAGCATAAACCTCCAAATGCAAAACGAGTCAAAGACTGGTGAAAGCTTTGATCAATAATATTGTTGGTAGCCCAATCTAAATTTTCCAACCAAGATTTGTTTTGCCAAGCAAAATTACATTTTGCTGCCCAATACAAGGCAAGACTTCCAGTTATATGACAGCCAAAAAACAAGTGATCTATCAGGTCCGGACAGGATGAACAGAATGCACATACTGCATAAGGGATTCTGCCATAAGAAAGTAAAGAAACCTGGGTTGGCGGTCAGTTGCGAGTGATCAGCCAAAGTGGAGTTTGATAGTGAGGAGGCAGCGAAGAACTCCATATAAAAGATGACCATGGCACCAACTGACCTCTTGGGTGAATTGAGTTCCAAGCTGATGCAGTAGTGAATCTACCCAAGGAATGACCAAGCCATTGGAGGCAGTCATTCTCATGGTTAAGCACTGGGAGAGGTTCTCCCCAGTTCGCAAAAGAGGTAGAAACAAGTGATAAAAGGGGTCCATGCAAGAGAGACCTTCAGCAACTGAAGCCAGCCGAGATATTCCTGAACGGTAAATTACCGAATTCGAGAAGGACCTGTAGAGTGGGCCCCTCGGGTGCCAAGGATCAAACCAAAAGGAAACTGATAGGCCGTTACCAATACGCCATTTAAAATGCTGCTGAAAGTTCTCACGAAGGTCCAGCAACTTCTTCCATGCCCAAGAACACGAAGTAGGGTGTGCAGCAATCCAAAAGTTTTTGTCCTTTAAGAACGTAGATTGTATCCACTTGCACCACAAAGACTCTTTATCAGTAAAGAGGAACCAAATATGTTTGAGCATGGCAGCCTTATTACTTTCACGAATAGTACGAATACCCAGGCTGCCCTCATTTTTGGGCAAGCAAACATCTTTCCAAGCAACTTTAGCTCCATTGGCACCTAATTCCGGGCCCTTCCACAGAAATTGTCGGAATATCTGTTCTATATGATTGAGGACTGAGCAAGGTAGGATAAATACACTAGCCCAGTAAACCTGAATAGAATGAAGTACTGACCTGATGAGCTGCAAACACCCTGCAAAGGAGAGGAAACGTTGAGTCTAGGGGTGTTAGAAACCGAATCGAAAACTGAACCGGAAAATTCGGTTTTTTCGGTTCGGTTTTCATTAAAAACCGAAATTGTTTTTATTGGTTCGGTTTTTATTGGTTAACCTAACTAAACTGAACCAACAAACCGATAAGAGCTTATTTCTTGGAAACGAAAAATATATACAACAGAAAAAAAAAAAAAAAACAACAACAACAAAACAAAACAAAACAAAAACAAAAAACAAATGCAAAAACCGAAAACTAAAAGCTGAAAACCAAAAACTGAAAAACCGGACCGAACCGAACCCAAATTTCGGTTCGGTTCAGAAGTTTTTCCTAATGGTTCAATTCGGTTCAATTTGGTTTTTCAAAAAAACCAAACCGAACCGAACTGTTGACACCCCTAGTTGAGTCCAGGATTGTACTCTAGCAGTGATAGCCACTGATATTTTCATATTTTTATATTAGCAGGCACGTTTTGCATGCACCATCTGCATTTATTTTTTATCACTTGGTGAAGTGAGTTTCGAGGGATTGAAGGATAAAAGGGGCATGCATGCACATAATTGCTCAGTCTGAAACTCTGAAGTTGGAGTGAGAGACTTGAACTAAGGCCACTGAAACTAACCATTAAAGCGTCCCGTTGCACCAATGCATATTAGTAGCTTGGAAACTCCATTTTCCTGAATTTCTCTCTCTGGCCTATAAAATTAGAATTGAGATTGTCGCTGCTAAGCATTGTTTTCACACTTTCACTGGTAACTGGATAGCTGGAAAACTGTTACATGTACACACTGCATAGTTGCATTGATCTAATGCAATCCACTTCAAGATCTCATTGAACAGTTGGTTTGTATTTTTTTTTTTTTAAGTGGTGATCTGATGACTGTTGGTTTATTTGCAGGCTGAAAAGAAGGATGTGGTTGGTCTGCAAGAACAAGTAATTTTATCTGGTTTTTTCATATCTTACTTTGGATAAAGGAGGCTGAATATTGACAGGAAGCTTATATAGGTGTACGTTTTGCAGGTTTTTGTGAGGAAAGTGATTGAATTACATGATAAGTACCTAGCATATGTCAACGATTGTTTCCAGAACCACAATCTTTTTCATAAGGTGTGCTGCTGCTGCTGGTTCTGCCTCTGGGCATCCCGTGTTTATGCTTAATGTCGAGTTCTCTGCTCTTCTATAGGCTCTAAAGGAGGCTTTCGAGGTCTTCTGCAATAAGGGAGTCGGTGGAAGCTCAAGTGCAGAACTGCTGGCCACTTTCTGTGACAATATACTAAAGAAAGGTGGCAGTGAGAAGTTGAGTGATGAAGCGGTTGAGGAAACACTTGAGAAGGTATTATTCTGCACTTAGACCCCCATTGAGCTAATCACATTACATTCTACTTCTCCTGAGTCCTTTATCTTTGATCGTTGCACAGGTGGTGAAGCTGCTTGCCTATATCAGTGACAAAGATCTATTTGCTGAGTTCTATAGGTTACTTTTTAACCATCTCTCACTATTTCTTGCCTGCAATCAGAAGCTCTCCGTGGGCAAAACATATTGACAGAGTCAACTTTTGGTGAACTCTGGCAGGAAAAAGCTTGCGAGGCGGCTTCTTTTCGATAAGAGTGCTAATGATGATCATGAGAGAAGTATTTTGACCAAGCTAAAGCAACAATGTGGTGGTCAATTCACCTCAAAGATGGAGGGAATGGTTGGTTGCCCTAGTCGTCCCTGCTGATTGACTTGACTGACTTCCGCTATATTTGATGCTAGTTCCACAATTTGCTGAATCACTCTTCTTTCAGGTGACAGATTTGACATTGGCAAGGGAAAACCAAGCCAATTTTGAAGAGTATCAGAGCAACAATCCTAATGCAAATCCCGGGATTGACTTGACGGTTACTGTTCTGACAACTGGCTTCTGGCCAAGCTACAAATCTTTTGATTTGAACCTTCCAGCAGAGATGGTATGCATGTCAGCCTTTTTTATCTTTCTCTGTTTCTTCAGGAAATAATTCTGTATGGTGGGCGTGCAGGTCTACTTTTGTGTAGCCCTGTACAAGTCTCTGTGTAGGCCCTCCCCCCTTTGTTGCCTCACAAGAAATTGCTTTTTGCAGGAGTTTCTCATATCATTTTTTTTTTTTTTTTTTTTTTTTTTGTGTCAATGTAGGTAAGGTGCGTCGAAATTTTCAAGGAATTCTATCAGACGAAGACGAAACATAGAAAACTAACGTGGATATACTCCTTGGGTACTTGTAACATCATTGGAAAATTTGAACCAAAAACCATGGAGCTGATAGTCACAACTTATCAGGTTTCTTGAATGGAATTGTTCAACCTCTTTTCGGCCCTTCTCTTTTCCTTTTGTTGCCCCCTCCAGAGTCACCAGGATAGATAGAAGGGGTTACATAGCACAAAGTGATGCGAATGGGTTTAATCTTTTTGTTGTTTTCTATGGATAGGCATCTGCTTTGCTGCTTTTCAACACTTCAGAGAGATTGAGTTATTCAGAGATCATGAACCAGTTAAATCTCAGCGACGATGATGTCGTTAGACTTCTGCACTCTTTGTCATGTGCCAAGTACAAAATTCTTAATAAAGAGCCAAACACGAAGACGATATTATCAACCGATCACTTTGAATTTAATGCAAAATTCACGGACAAAATGAGGAGGATCAAGGTATCTATTGTTGCTCGACATATTTTAATATTTTTTCCTTAGCTTTCACTTCCTATGCAGTGAAATGACTGCAATCTGCCAATTATCAGATTCCACTCCCACCTGTGGACGAGAAAAAGAAAGTAATTGAAGACGTGGATAAGGATCGGCGCTATGCCATAGATGCATCAATTGTGCGCATCATGAAGAGTCGAAAAGTTTTAGGTCATCAGCAGCTGGTTATGGAGTGTGTCGAGCAGTTAGGACGGATGTTTAAGGTCTCTGATGATCTCTATCTTCTCCCTTAGTTATGTTTTTTGGCCAATCTCCGTTGCAAATTTTGGCTTATCTTTATTAACTGTGAACTTGTCCATTGCAGCCTGATTTCAAGGCGATCAAAAAGCGAATAGAAGATTTGATCACTCGGGACTATTTGGAGAGGGACAAAGATAATCCTAATTTGTTCAGATATCTTGCATGAAAAAGTGCTAGTTGGTTGGTCCAGTTACAGAAATTTCTGCAGATATGGGAGTGACGGAGGGGTTCGATCATTTTCCTTCCAGAGGTTTGCGCAACCTCTGTTCACCTGCACCTCTTCCACTTGATTAAATATGAGCGCACCAGCTAAAAGTCCCTCTATATTTTGCCTTCAGAGCCAAGTACGAATGGTTAAAGAATATGCACCCGTCCTGGAAGATATCATGTAGTGATTGATTTGGTCTGTTACTTGGAGCGGGACTCTCCATCATCTTCGGCTGGTTGCGAGCATCCAAATGACTATTGATGTTTTCAGGTTGATTTATCCTTGGTCCCAAAAATTTAAGAATGAGACTTTGTTTTAACACAAGTTGTCATTTCCGATTTCTAACTTTCTTATCTTCCGAACTGGAGCTGCAACTAGGTGTTTTACAGCTTTGTTTTATACGGGTTTATCATGGGAGGGTTATTTTTATGGTATTTCGTCTTTGTATATGTGATGGTGAAGTAACTTCAACTATTCGATCAAAATGTCAGGTTAGACATCGATTTGAGTGCATCGCTTTACTCATGCGGATTCGTTTATGCGAAGTTTCTGTAGACCTACAAAGCCCCATGATCCCATCAAAACCACGGGAAATCCCGACAATTTGAGAGCAAGATCAGTGCCTTTAGCACTAAGGGTGAAGTTATATCTCCCGATGTTGTGTGGAAAAGAGTTTTCAGAGAGATCTGGTGCGGTTTTGAATTAGTCTTCATGTAATGTTTGGCAATGCACTTGCCCACAGGGGACGGTCTCTCGCTTTCTTGGCTTAAAAATCGTCGAAATGAAGATCGTGATTAGTCAAATGTGGCAAGAACCACGAGGTCAATACGCTGACTCGTTGCCAAAAGGGATTCGCAGAGAAATGATGGGAACTGAGGAACGTGGCCCCTTAATCATTGGGATCACTTACAGCATTCACGCCACTAACGATTGTTGAGCAATGACTAGCAGCTTCTTGCCTTGTGGGAAGGGCAAATTGAAGAGCTCCATGAAGTTACTTGTGAGATTTTCCACCGTTGCTTCTTGGAGAGGGAAAAGAAAAGCCGTCGTTTGTGAAACAGGCTCTCCCTTGCTCTTTTTTTCCAATTTCTCGTTTTTGGGTAAAACTAGGAAGAAGAAAAGAGAGGGAGAAGATGAGAAGTGAATGAGAGCCCTTTGCTTCATTAAGTTTTTTAGTTGTTAACGAAGCAAAATTTCCGATGAGAAATAGTCCTAATTGGTTCCACAACCAGTTCAACCTGATAAGACGGTGATTTTGTTTATTACATAATTGATGGGTTCAACCGTCCCCCGAACTTAACCTAGCCGATTCCCCATAACAAGGATGTCATTGGACTCTATTATATAAATTTCCAATTGGTATATTTGTAATAAATTTACCTGAAACTAATTTTTTGACTACTAACCCTAAATTGGTACACATGTGATAAATTTATCCTCCATTAATTTCCATTAAATCTTTCTATCAAATTGTTGAGTTACATGACAATGACAATTAATTGGTGTACTAGATTAGGATTTCGCCCTCTGTTTGCCCAATTTGTGATTTTTTTTGCTATTAATCTAATATAATATAAATTAACGGATGATAAATTTATCACAAATGTATAAATTTGAAGTTTTTGATAGTCAAAAAATTAATTTATAGTAAATTCGTCTATTATTAGTTTATGGTTTTTTGTGGTCAAAAAATTAATTTTAGATAAATTTATACATCTATATTAACCCTAAAAAATTTTGTTTATTCATTACGTCTATTTATTAAGCTCAAATCCATTGTAGCGGCCAACAAGAAAATAATCTCTCATAAAATCTTTCAATCATAAAAACCACCTTGATATTAAAGATCACCTTTGATTTTAACTAGCATTTTCTTATTGGCTCACCCTATTTCCACCCTTAAAATAGATCTATACCCCACCCTTACAACTTACTTGGTCCAATAGCACTGGTCGGGACCTCATTCATCGTGAGATTGATGAAAGAGAAAAATATACCTTTAATATAGATCAATATGTTGGTTTTTATCAACCTTTCCTAAACCATTGTTTCTTCTTCTTTTGTGGTTCAAATCGGAAGAGTTTACACATCCATCGTTTTTTTACCAGAAACATCTAAGATATGAGTATTTCTATAAATTTAATGATGAAGAGTCTAATTAAAAAGAATACCATTAATAAAAGTCACTTTAAAGTTACACCCCTAAAAACTCCTTGTGAGATAAAATTATTCGGTTCAAGCTTTTTTAGGGAACTTCTTCGGTTAAAGTTGTGAACTCTTTATGATTACGGTTCAAGAGGAAATTATATTTGTACACAAATGAACAACGGAAAAAATATTCAGTAATGGAATAAAGCATCAACGTTTTGATCAATACCGACAATCTTGTAACAATTTTGGCGGCTTTTATTTTCTTAAGAAATAGCAACTTTCAATCTTTCCATTTTGTTATTGTGATTACTTAATCCTTTACGGTTATTATCGTCGTTAATTTAATAAATTTTGAAGTACTATAGTCATTTAATAAACAGCGGGAGCCTTGCCTCGTGTATTAACATGAAAGCTTCCGTCTTGCATTTTTCGTTGTCATGATCTCATGCCATGATGTCGACAGCACTGGAGTTTGACATGAGCAAAGAAATCAGGGTCCAAGCCTAACACGCCTCTCATCAAATCACTCAAAGGGAGAATCGAAAGGTTATGGTCAGCTATTTTGTCCTCACTGGAGGAGATCTTGTGCCTGAAGAATTTGGGATCGCTTGCTACTAGAAGATTCAGTGAACACGCGTGAACAACATGCCAAAAAAGAGAAAAAAAAAAGTGCCTTTTTAATGTTGCGTGCGCGAGTGCAGACGGTAGGGAATGAAGCAAAATAGACGGCCATCTTCACATGCTTTTCTATGTGACAAGATTACTAGTCGGTCATTTTCAACTCACAAAGAAAAGGACCAGCCACAGCAGGTCCTTGCTCTGAAGCTCTTTTTGTCTCCTGCAACAACAGGTACTACTTCCAGTATTCAAAGTTCTCTCCTCTCCAAATTGAACCAGAATTCTCAACAACACTCGACGATGGCGCACTGCTTTTCTTTATTTTTTTCATATCATCAATTTTTCAATGAAAATCGAAATGTTTCTTGTTAAGCATGCTCAGCACATGCTCAGCAAGTGCTCTGAAGTGGATCGTAAATAAGACTAACATCTAAATGCAAGGTTAGGTATTTGCAACATGTGGAAAGTCACATTCTTGAGCATTGAATTTGGGACCCGCTTGCTGATCTCACCCCCCAAAAACACAAAGGAAAGAACGGAAAAGTGAAGGAGAGAAATGGAGGGGGGGATGAAGTTCCCAGATGCAGTGGCAAGTTATTAACCAACGACACTTTGCTTTGAGCACTCTTGTTTAATGAAAAAAAATTATAGCTTTAGTGCTTGTCATAGTCGCATCAACATGAGTCAAACCTTTCTTTGGCTTGGAAGATCTTCTATGCTCCTCATACATGGGGTTTCAGAGTTTCGACTCCCTTGTGGTCCCATCAAGATCAAACTGTGACATTTGAAGTTTTTAATTTAATATTCCCAATTGGGATTTTTGTTTTTATTACTTGCCCTTCCCGTTGAATTACAAGCTGCAAGTGGAAACCCTTCACGTGGATTGAAATTAAGGAGATAGACCAGTACAGATACTTTTAGTAGCAGTCAATAGGGTAGGCAGCGATGGTCAGTCATTCCCACCTTGTTACCAATTAAAAAGACACTTTTTATAGCTTGTTCATTCGTGTAACATTCTTAGGGATGCATTATCCTCGTTCTGCTCCATATTTCCTTTATGCTCAAAGAGCACCATCTACATGCCATCAAGTAAAGCTGCATAATAGTGGCAGATTACTCCAAATATAAAGATCCATGGATTTGAACACGGGATTTTTTTAATATTTCTTCCCCCCTGTACTTTTGATGATGAAAATGCATCTAGAGTTCACAGTGAATGTCTTAATAATTTACAGAGAAATTGATGGGAGAAATTAGATTCTTGTTGAACACAGGCTCTGATGAAACAATGGGCAGTGGGGTAATCATTTGAAGCAATTTTGTTTTTGGTGAATAATACAATTTTTATATTCCTCCACTTTCTTCTTGTTTGCATGGCATCATCATCCCCTTTCTTCCTCAAGTGCATTTGATTTTTCCATTCCTGCTCACTTTGCTGATTGCATCATCATTTCAATTGCTTGTTATGTCTCCTGAATTGATATCTGTGTGCATATTTTAAAGTACTTGGTGTGAGCTGAGCTCTGAGGTGGGACATTGCCACTGAGTATAGTAGCTTGCTTTGTTCATAAGTTTCTTGTGAACCTCCATGTCAGACGGTTCTCCGGTGTTTGTTTTTATGCTCAATTTGCTTCGACACTAGCATCATTTCAGCTTAAGAATCAGCGAAGCCCACGCTCAAGTTGCTCAGTTAGTGCTTCCCGGGGCACCAATAATATGAACAACTAAAGATTCAACATATGATTGTGGGCTCTCCCTTTTCTTCATTCCACTGAGGAAAAGCTGTTCCTCCCGACTGGCTGAGCCATTTGGGTGGAAAAGAAAAAACAAATTGATGGAATGAATGAACTCAAAACTCACGGGGGCGATGATATAAGCAAACCGAGAAAAGACAAATAAAGCGAGATACTGTGAGGAAGATACAATGGAACAGGAAACCAATCTCTATTCAATTTTGTTACAGTTCCTATATTATACCAGATCAGTAAGCTTAATTTTAGGAAGCCATTCAAAATCTGCTTGCAGTGTAGCAACGTTAAACACATCTTAAATGGTGTGTTGGATTCCTTTTGCTTCCCATAACCCCATAAATCTTTCTTCACATTGTTCCATTAAAGTTTCCATCTTTAATTAGTTGAATTCGATGAATTCTAAAATTAGTCAATGACTGTTTACAATATGTTCTTACTTTATATTTTTATGCATCAATCCTTGTTATTTTGCCAATGGCCCTAGTATTTAAGTCTTGAATAACTACTGAGTATAAAAAAGCAATTACTGGCTTAATCATGTTAGGGTCAGTTACAATCAATTATTTCATCATCCCTAAACTTTTGATGGTGGAATCTTGCTGAACAGAGAGAAATTTCAACTCGAACTTCAACTATGCAAATTGGATGCTAACAAAAAGAGTCCTGGAATTCGAGGGCAAATAGAAGCACTTCTGGGTTAATAATGTCAATCTTCTTAACCATAGAATCTACATTAGCTCCACACGATCATTCTTAATCATGAAGTGTATATCAGAATTCCCCCGTGACCTTCTCAAGGTCTATCATAACTTGAGCTTAATCTAATGAAAGATCTCCATTATTAACTGTGTCAATTTGGTTCTATTTCTGGTCAGCTTAACACTTATGCTCAGATGGGTTCTCCTATTTCAGCCTCTGTACGATTTTTGCTGTAAACTAGATGAGTACTCATGCAGTTCAGTTTTACTTCAGAGGATGGTGCTTAAAGTATATACCATTAAAAATATTCTTTTGTCTCGATGTCTATGGTATTATCGTCATTTGATGCTTTTTTCAATATTGGCAATCTGGTAGGCCAAAAAGCAACAGTCGTGTTTTACATTGCGTTTCCTCCTTAATGCTGCAAGTGGATCAAACCTCATAGACTGACGAATATGGAGAATGTCAAAGGCAAAAAGTTTTTTACCAAAAGACCCCACTCAGTTTCAGCATTAATGATACTTTACAAATCGGCAATAACTCCCACTAACCATACTGCTCGCAAATGATTACATCTGTTTCTGCTACAAAACACCGTCCCACTTGAGCAGTGGCTATGTAATATACAGTGACTAACTGAAGCAATACAGACAGACGGTAATTTACAAGGTACTAGTCTACGCCTCCTCCAATTATAGGAAACCCTACGGTGGCGGACTAAGATGGGGCCGCTTCTTTCAACTTGAGTTCTCGGTTTGAACCTTAGCGAACTCGAGGGTCTTTTTCCCTTGCAGCTTGTTGGTCACATAATGCTTGCTGTACTCCCCATGATTGTATCTCCTATACTTGCATGGGTTGCTCTTGTCCACAAATTCTGGCATTGGGCCGAGCTCTACGTCATAGCTGGGGGCATAGAACGTGACGATTGATAGACGGTCCTTTTCCTTATGAGTCACGACTCTATGTTCCACACTCTTGTACTTTCCGTTCGTGAGGACCTGCATAAAATCTTTCGGTCAAAAAGCCTATTTTAATGCCTAGATCAAGATTAACATGAAAATGAGGGCCGGGTTTCTTACTTCAATCGTGTCACCAATGTTGATCACAAAAGCATTCGGAATAGGTTGAACTGGCACCCATTTATTGTCCTTGAGTATCTGTAGCCCTACCGAGCTACCTTTATCTTGCTGCAGTACGGTCAGAGCGCTTCCATCCGAATGAGGACTCAAACCGAGGACAAGATCAGGCCTCGCACAGGGAGGGTAGTAATTCATCCTGATGGCTTGCACAGCTACCCCGAACATCTCCTCGAACATGTTACCTCTCAACCCAAGGCCTGTGGCTATATATTTCAACAGACTCTGGCACAGCTTCCTTACTTCCATTGAATAAGTCTCCACAAGTTCGCTGAAAAATAAGCTTTGACCATCAGGAAACTTGCAAGCGTGGAAGTAAGGGCTGACTAACAAATTAGTACTGTCATCATTACCTAAATTCAGGTGGACTCTTAGGCCATAACTTTGGATCCCGAATGAACTTTGGTTCGATGCCAAGAGCAAACATATTGCACCAATCGAGCTTCTGGTCTTCAGAGAACACAAAGGCCTGACCATACCCCTGAACAGTTCCTGGAGCCATTGGATATTTCTGCTTTTCCTCCAGAGGCAGCATGAAGAAATCCTTTGCCACCTCCTCTATTCTCTCGAACACACCCAAATCAATACAGTGATTAACCACCTAGCAGAGCAACAAAAATGTTGAGGATATGTATAAACATCTTGCAACTGCTAAAGAAGTAGAAAAAATTATTTCCATTTGTACCTGAAAAAATCCCCACTCCTGGCAGGCAGCTGCAAGTAGTGATATTTCAGCGTTGCTCACATCTTTTGTTCCACTCATAAGCTTAGACAAATCAACAACTGGAACTTCACAAGGTGGAGGCAGAGCGACAGTCTCTAGAGTCGGTCTCTCATCTATATCCCGGACAAATCTCGTGGGGATTTTCATAGGCTTAGACCTTCTGAGTTCTTGAACATCGTCTATGTGACCGACCTTGGTTGGAGTAATAGGTACGGGAGACATCGAATGGTTACAGAGATGGCAATGAGTTTTGTTCAACTTTCTTTAAAGCTCTGGGTATGAAGGTCTAAACCATGAAGGGTCTGAATTTATAGATGGAGGGAAATGCAACATGCCTGCACTTTTATGGGCTTTGTTTATTCATGGTGTGCGGGGCCAGTTCGGTAGCACTTTAGCATAGTCTACTTACGTATGCTACATAGCTCTTGCTGTGATGATGTCAGTCATGATGCTTGGTTGTCCTTGAACCAAGGAACTATATAGCATAAGTCCATTAGGATTGCAGGATCAACCAAAAGATGTAGGCCAGAATATCTTAACTATTATGAATAGTGACTGAGGCTCTTCCTAGTTGTACTGCTCTCACTCTACCGGCAGCACTGCTCCAACCATCAACTATACCACAAGACCGTGACTGCAGCCACCACAGCCCCAAGCATAATTAAAGAAACCTCATGTTTTACGTAGTAGGAGATTTAATCACCTTTTCTAACTTTCAATACCATTATAGACCTCCGCTTCAGTTACTTGCCATTTGGCACGAACATTTTGTTTCAAACTTTGATTAGGCCAAAGAGGTATACATGCCACAGAAGAAATTGGTCTCACTGTAAGACAGGTTCTTCCCAACTCAGATGGGTATGATAACTGCTCGAGGGTTTGGAATTACAAAAAGATGAAGAATAGCTTTTGGGAAAAATGACTTATAATTGAAGTTTTGCAGTTTGCAACTGTCTCTTCCTTTCCCACATCATGATATTACTCTCCTTCACCTTTGATCCTTTTCTATGACCAATCAATTGTTAGAGAGTGGAGAAAAAGCGACACCACTACATTGTTTTTGTTTTGGTTGATTGGGAAACATCGGCAAAAGAGACTAATTCAGTATGCTCAACCTCAATTCATGCAGTTGCTTGGATACTGCTGATCTCAGACATTCCTGGATCTATCTTTTCTTCTCCTCATTTGTTGCTTTCCATGTGTAGATCCAGCGGACATTGGACCTTTGCTATCCTCAGACTAAGTAGAAATCTGCTCATCAACCAACAAGGAGCTGTTCTAATGCAGGTCTGGTTCATTAGGACAAGACTAACACCATGTGTGAGATACGTCACAGCATCATCAATCATTCTTGGTATCTCATCATATGTACCAGCCTGCAACATTCTTGATTCATTTCTCTCTCTCTCTCTCTCTCTCTCTCTCTCTCTCTCTCTCTCTCTCTCCCTCTCGTATTGTGATCTTTCCCCACGGGTGAAATGAACATGGTCAAGAATTGAGGAAGTCCACGCCCTCTTGAAAATGGAATCTTCTGGTACAAGTGAGTGAGTGGCTTTCACTTGTCTCTGGTGACAGACTCTTTATCTTTTCCTCTTATGAGTGGTGTGATAGAAGGCAGGGCCCTTCTTGAGTAATTAACAGGTATCTCTATCTCTGTAAGACCAAATCTAGTGTTACTGTCATCATGCCCTTCTCTTTTGCTCTGTAACGTGTGTACCATTAGTACCACTAGTGCTACCTCCCCCAATTCAGGGTCCCTCCTTTTTTGTCCCTTTCTTCAGGAACTTGTCGTCGGGACTCCTAAGGCAATTATTGAGCTAACCAGATGTATACAACCAAAAGCTCTTTAAAACCGATACATAATTCTCATGGGGGCAAGCTGAGCAAATGGATACTCGATGTGAATGCTTTCACCCGGTGAAGTTTTGCATTGTTTTCATGTCATTACGTGGGGTTTCCAATACCAATTGGCAACCAACTAGTCTCTCACTTGATGTGACCATCTCGTCATCTGAACACATCGGAAAATTTGCACCCAGAAACGTTCCCTAGAGGATTTATAAGTGCAGTGATTCAAACTCGAAACCTTGAGCAACAATGACGAGTACGCTCGCATTTAAATGTATAGAATAATGACAAGTTGAAAACACAATGATAATGGAATGCAAAAGTTTTCCTGTATGCATGATGGTCGTAGATTCCTCCTAATTTAAAATGCAGTGGGCGGGTGAATGTGGGGAAAAAGAGAGTGGCTGAAGAAACGACTAGGGGCACGACTACAAGTGACGTTACTGAAAATCTTTGCATTCAAGAAAACCATGGGAGATGGTCCTGGCTCTTTTTCAGATCAGTACAGAGGAACAAAAGAGGCTGTCTTGTAGTGAAGTCGTATATCATTGGACCCTGCACTAGTGGGCCTCACTCTCTCTTTTCTTTCTTTCCCTTTCTCTCCCTCCCCTCTCTTCATTTTGTCTTCTTCTTCCTCTAGTTGAAGGGCAGTGTGCATAACGTGGCCAACTTGCATGATTGACAGACAGAGAGTTGAATTACAAGTCCTAGTCCTAAGTTAAAGCAAGATCCATGTCCGCTCTGACCCAATTTAGGAGGCATAAGTGAAGTGAAAAAATCACAGCATCACAGCTAAAGGACTCTCTCTCTCTCTCTCTCAAACATGCACCAATTATAGCTTACATGATCTCTGAAGAGGGGTTTTTCTTTTCTTTTCTTTTTGGGGGTTTGGGTGCATGTGAGTTTGTAAACTACAAAATTATTGCTATTGGCCTCTTTCAGATCCTGAGGGATGGACTGCCCTTTCTGACTCCTTTTTTTGAGGTTGTTGATGATGACCTCTCTGGAGGCTATTGGGGCTTGTACATGATTTAACCTGAGTTAGGTCTCTAATTTTGACCTAACTTAGTGGTCCTCCATCTTTTGCCTCCTTTATTTTTTTACTTTTTGCCTTTTCATATTTTCCAATGTGTAACATTCCCTCCTAGACCCATTCTCGTCGCAACAATCCAATGCGAGAGAATTCCACACGGTTTTGTTGCTTTAATGATTCGACTGATTGTATCATCCAAATGCTCTTTCGGATTTTATTATTCAACCGACCAATCATAGTATTCAAAAGTTCTTTCGGATTGAATAAAAGATACATTCCAATTTGTTAAAAGAAAGTCAACGATGTTTTATGCTTCCTCTACTTTAAAGTCGTGATTTGGCAATTCGAGAAAAACCAGACAAAAGCATGATGGATAAAACGGGTAGAATTCTATGATGTTGTCCACTCAGCCCAAATCACAAGTCAAGTTTCATCGATAGGTGGCAGGAAATTTTGTTAGTAAGTGGATATTAGCAACTTTTTATATCTATGTTCCTTAAAAAAGTGAGAAAAAATACATGTAGCTGATACAAAAATAATTCAATTTAAATTACAATATACGTCTAAAAACGGTGTCGTGTCAGTCGACCTTTTGACGTTATAAGAAGAGTATGCAAAGCGAGTTGAACTTTGGGAGGCGTCTTCGCATATGAAGACGACGTCGTTCGCGGGGAATCTCCTCTCTGCCCCGAAGAACACTCGCCGTTGGCGCCAAATTCAACTGTCGAAGTTCCTCAGCAGAACCCTCCACGCCGGGAAACTCCGGCAAAGCAACGATCTTTGCTCTGCATTCTCGACACACGCTCGCGCCCTCAAATCCGGCATCCCCGGCGGCACCGTCGCCGCCAATCGGCTCATCAACCGCTATGTCGAACTGCGGGAAATCGAGCACGCCCGCCGGGTGTTCGAAGAATTGCCCGAACCGAACGTGGTGTCGTGGACTTCGCTCATGGCCGGGTACATTGCCGCCAGCAGACCCGCAACGGCTCTTTGGTTATATGGGAGGATGAGGAGGAGTGAGGTGTTGCCTAACGAGTTCACTCTCACGACTGCGGCCAAGGCTTGCTCTGTTCTTGCCGACCTTAGAATGGGTAAAAGAATTCATGCCCACGTCGAGGCGTTTGGTCTGCAGGGTAATGTCGTGGTGTGCTCTTCGCTGGTGGACATGTACGGGAAGTGCAATGAAGTTGATGAGGCCAGGCGGGTTTTCGACTCGATGGTTGATAAGAATATCGTCTCCTGGACATCGATGATCGCGGCATATGCACAGAGCGGAAAAGGCAGAGAGGCGCTTCATCTATTTTGGGAGTTCAATCATATGAGATTTGGTTCTCCGAATCATTTCATGCTGGCTAGTGTTGTGAATGCTTGTTCGAGCTCAGGCTCGCTTGTCTCGGGGAGGATTGCTCATGGAGCAGTGATTCGCTACGGTCACGAGACTAATGATGTAGTTGCAAGTGCATTGGTGGACATGTATGCCAAGTGCGGGTATTTCAGTTACTGCGAGAAAGTTTTCAGGAGGATGGAGAATCCGTCTGTCGTTCCCTACACCTCCATGATCGTGGGTGCCGCGAAGTATGGACTCGGCATGTTGTCCTTAGGACTGTTGGAAGAGATGGTTGATAGAGGCATAAAACCCAACGACGTCACCTTTCTCGGGATACTGTATGCATGTAGCCACTCGGGACTCGTTGATGATGGCCTCGAGATCTTGGAGTCCATGCATAAAAAACATGGAATAATCCCAGATGCGAGGCATTACACATGTGTAGTTGATATGCTCGGTCGAATAGGCCAACTTGACAAGGCTTATGAGTTGGCAAAATCCATCCACGTGAGGCCTGAAGAGGGAGCTCTCTTGTGGGGAACTCTTCTATCGGCAAGTAGGCTCCACGGACGGGTCGAGATTGCCACAGAAGCAAGTAACTGGTTAATAAAGTCGAATCAACAACTATCTGGTGCATATGTTATGCTTTCTAATGCTCATGCAATGGTTGGCGATTGGAAGAATGCTCATGGTCTTAGATTTCGAATGAAGCATGCAGGAGTTCATAAGGCACGCGGTTGCAGTTGGATCGAGATTAAGAATATGACATATGTATTCTCTGCTGGAGATCTACGGTGTCCAAGGCGCAACGAAGTGGTGAGTTTGCTGAAGGAATTGGAGGGAAAGATGAAGGTGAAGGGATATATGGGTGGGATTGAGGGATTAGTGTTTGTGGAAGTGGAAGAGGAGGGTCAAGAGGAAATAGTGAGCTTGCACAGTGAAAGACTGGCTTTGGCTTTTGGCCTGATAAGCACCCCAAAATGGGTTACCATGAGAATAATAAAGAACTTGAGAATGTGCGGGGCTTGTCATGAGGCCTTCAAGATTATTAGTGAGATTGTGGAAAGAGAATTTATTGTTAGGGATGTGAATAGATTTCATCATTTCAAAAATGGATCCTGTGCATGCAGGGATTTTTGGTGATGTCTGAAGTTGTTTGATCTGTTGCTTAATTCATGGATTTCTGAAATTGCAAAATGACTGACCTTTACAGCTTCTTTGTCAGCTTCTTGATAGAAGGCTGCAATAATGCATCCCCATCCCAAGAATGAATTTGAACTGAAAAGTAATGCTCTCATACACAACTTATCAGTCACATTATCTATAATAGCTTTAGGGAAATGTCATGTCATCGTGGATGAAGAAGCATATTATATCGAGAAAGATTTGTACTTAAGGCATCATAGCTAACCTTCGACTATACCAAGACATCCTCATGAGGCGTCTACCTCAATTTGTCCATCTTCTCTTTCTATATCAGTTTCATTTTTCAATAAAATATCGAGCATGTTACTTCAATAGCCAAAGTCTTCCTCTAGCATTAGACCAGGTGTCACGGCTCAAAAGAATACTGATCCAAGAGGGTTCTAAAGGACGGCCGTAACACATTTATGGATCAAGCGACCCTCGACTTGTATCCTCGAGTCCTAAGATTTTCTCGAATTTTCTAGAATACTTCTAAGGACGGGCAATACGGTAAATATATGTGCTAAAATTTTCTCGAGTCTTCTAAAATATTCCTGGGACGGGCGATATGGTAAATATGTGTCTTAAAATTTTCTCAAATCTTCTAGAATACTCTGGGAGGCGGGCGATACGATAAATATATTCGTATGTAATAAATGCGAGTAGTTAATAATTTGGGAGATGCATCTCCATCGTTAGATCAATGAGAGATCTACGGATATGATTTTCCTTAAATTAGTATATAAAGGGGTCTCCTCCCCTCATTATAATCATCTCATTATAATCATCTCTAGAGTTTCTCTCAATCCCCCTCCCCTCATTATAATCATCAATCATCTCTAGAGTTTCTCTCAATCCTACATTATTATCATCTCCTAGAGTTTCTCTCGATCCTTGTGAGTTGAATGTATGATCCATTTCAAATAGGGAATCCTTGTGAGTTGAATGTATGATCCATTTCAAATAGGGAAACATGTAAAAAAACTAACACCATTGAACAATTGCCTAGTAACTGTATAATGTACAAATAATGTGTATAATGTACAGATA
The DNA here is from genome assembly GCA_014182725.1 of Eucalyptus brandiana. Taxonomy (NCBI): domain Eukaryota; kingdom Viridiplantae; phylum Streptophyta; class Magnoliopsida; order Myrtales; family Myrtaceae; genus Eucalyptus; species Eucalyptus brandiana. Next base: position 53,546,651 of record CM024675.1, on the reverse strand, counting down.
AATAAGCCGAGATTACTAGTGAGATTTGTCAGCTCAAAAAGTAACAGCATTGAACAATTGCCTAGTAAACAATGCGTTTAATGTACATAAAAGAAAAATCAGCCAAGATTGCTAGTGAGTTTTGTCAGCTCAAAAAGTAACACCATTGAACAATTGCCTGGTAACGTAACTTTGGAGGACCTGACATCACATTGCTATCAACCAAAGCCCTCACCAACTTCCGGCCCCATCTTCCATCTTCCAAACACAGGAGTCTAGTAAATTTCCACGTTTGTAGACATTAATTCACGCGACTCATGTTAACATCTCATAGTAGAGAACGCTAAACTAACTTGGACCGTGTATAAAACACTTTCTCAGATACAGTTGAACCTGCATGCAACAAGACAAATAATAGAAATTAAACAACAGACATAGAATATTAAGGTTAAGGATTATATAAATAAAATTCATCACAAAAGAAGTTCTCATCTGCAAGCATAATTGCTCACTCTGTTTCTTGAAACAATGGACTGGAGTCAGCATCCGTTCCAGAGAAACAAAGAGGTTCATTCGTGCCTCATAGTTCTGTAATTAGTCGACTGAGACCAGCACCTTCCAAGAAAACCAAAGAAAACCAAAGAGACATCTCTACTCTGCATAAGATAGCTGTTAGTTTACCTCTGCATAGATGCTGATGAAGTTGGAAACCATCAGCATACTTCATCAGCATACTTCATCCATGCAGGCACAGCAGATCTTCTTTCCCTGAGTGCATTTAAAGAGAACCAATGCAGGTTAAGAAAAAAAAAGTACACATACAGAGAGACCATATAAACATGAAAAAACAAAAGAATATCAAGAGTCAAATGAATTACGCTTCTCAGAACATCTCATGGAAGATGTAGTGTCATCTGGAGAAGATCTGCAGTACCTTCCATTCAAATGAAAAATTGAATTGCAAGAATAAAAGTGCAAAGCTCTTCAAAACTTGTCTAGAAAAAGGGGAGAAGAAATAGATTAATGAGGTGCTGCTGTATTAAGGAAAACTACTTACCCACAGATAGAATGACTGGAGAGTCAACTAATTTAAGAGAAAAGCTAAAACAGCACCAACATACACATACACAGTTCATCGTCTCCAAGAATTGAATTTTCTATTTCCATCAAACTGCTTTGTAAGTTGAAACCAAAAATAAACAATAGAACAGCCACCAATTGTCAGAATCTAGTATAAATGGCCAATTTCACTGCAACAGTAATGACCTTCCTTTAAAAAGTTGACTTGGTTTTGATCGCAACAATAATTCCCCTTTGCTCCCGGTCGGTGGAGCCAAAAAACAATAAAGATATTTTACATGATTCTGAATTGTACCGCCAGAAAAGCAAAAAACTCATTCCTCATATCCCAACCGCTGAAACTTAAGGTTGAGAACTGTGTGCCTTATCCACGTCTAGAATTATCTAAACACTAAATTACATTACAAAATTTCAGATCAATCTCACTTTGTACACATGTACAGATAAGTAACTCTAGGAGACCTGCCTTGCTGCAGGTAGCCAGGTGCTCATGGCAGCATTTTACCCATCTCAATCCTTGCTCCGCAAGGGCAATATAAAAAATGTACAGAGTCGACTTAATCCCTAGCACCATTGATACCTGACCGGCTTATGGCCTCCCTTGCGAGCTGAACCAGTCGCAATAGTTCATCTATATCTTGGAAGCTGAAGTCAATTACCCTTTTAATGCAAGTTATTTGCTCAACATTTTGTGCCTCTTCCAGGTTGGCAGTAGCTGCTGCCAAAGCAACTTGTGATTTTCTTGAGGCTTCCATCGCACAATTAACATCAAATGTCTGCAAAAACACTAGCATGTCACCCATTTATTTCCAACGATGTACCTAGAATTTCATCCCCAAAGGGTGGGATATCTAAGTCATGTGATGAGAGAAATCAGGCTCCATCTGAAATAGACAAAATCATTTACAATCCTAACAATACTCATGGTGATTATAGATGGGTATACATGATCCAGCCAGAAAACTTAGTGAGAGCATCCAAAAAAGAAGAAACAAAGAGCATCACAATTCCTTGAATATCCCTGCAATACATGATTATCATGGAAAGCACATAGCAGTCTCTGAAAAGGTAGGCGGCCATAGCATTTCTTCAGCAACAAAGCATGACTCTAGTATGGCAACCACTCATTCTATCTACAGCTATGTGTATCAAAAGGCTGACATCTTCAATACTAAGAACGATGTTAGTTACTTTCTGCATCCGATGTTAGAATTGGACAACAAATTAACTTCACAGCTTCTAGAGTCCTAAAATGCCACAAAAATTTCCAACCTAAATAGGGCAGAAGAGAGTGGCTGTAAGTTAGAAAGTATGACCAAGGAAATGCAAGGACTTTTTAGTGAACTTACAAAATCAAGCAACCGAGCCATAGTGAGACGGTTCCGAGCAGCAAGAATGTGATTTCCTGCGGCATGTGTTGCAGCACCCTTCAATAAGTTAGGCTTGTCCGGTGCTGCTTGATTGTTCAAGTTATCAACATCTGATGCCGAAGATGATGGTGATTCACCTAGAAATTAAAAAATAATGAGTATAGAGAGGATTATCACATTCCAGTTCCATCTCCTAAAATCGCACTAGCCTATGTTAGGTAAGATGGTGAAATGAGAGGCAAGAATCGAAAATAGGATTAACTTTGAAAATGTTGACGGGGAGCACTCCAAGTTAAACCCACTCATATTCCCCCCCGCAGGCACCCCACCCCAAAAAAAAAGTGTTAACAAGCAAAGTGTAAGACGTAGGAAATGCAGGTGAGACTCTGAATCCCTTTGAGATAACATTACCACTTCCAATTATGAAGATATCTCTCATGGATACCCCACTCTACAGGGGGGAGAGCAGCAGTCAGAATTTCTAAATAACCTATCTTCCATGACTATATTATTAGCTTAAATGTTGACATCAAGAAATAACATAATAATATGCAACCAGATTTTACTCCCAAAAGAAGCAAATATAATCGCTCAAACTTGAACTTTTTTCCAGATTTAAAAAAATTAAATATCAATGCATCTTCGATTATTCCATACAGATAACTAAAGTATATCAAATACGCTATTTGAACATTTTAGTTTTGAATATACTCTGTCCACTAAGCTACTCTGTCCACTAAGCTAATTTCCTGATAAGACAAATAAGACAGCATCAAAAGATTCAACATTTCCACCTTCCCATCCACTTATAGTCAGTAGAGACTAGAACCATGACAGCAAGTCAAAAAGCTTAAAACAACGCAAGGTAGAAGGTGGCTACAAAAAGAGACAGCAAACATGAGAATCCTCAGCTTGAATACCTTGAGGAACCATTTGCAGTGTGGCTTGCAACTCATGCCGATCTCGGCTTGAACTTGAATATTTACAATAGACAACCCTCATATACGCCACCTCCATGCACTTGTAGGCCAATGCAGCAGCACCCATTTCTCGGCTTTTTTCAAATTCATGAGCACATGATCTGCAAACCAAAAGTTTCAGCAGAAGGCCGAAAAGTGCATGCACCATACATAAGACGACCATCCCATTCTCAACCCTACAACCTGCCCTGATAATTTAGACTAGCGACGCATGGCTGCATATTCCAATCAACCCCAGATAAGACAAGGGGGCTTAATAACAGTTACATAGAAGCAATGAATGAAAAGGGCAAAGCTGCTCCATGCAAGCATTTTCTTGTGTACAAGCATAACATACAGCAGATTATTAGTAAATAGCATTTTCTTGGGGTATTAACCTAATATACAGCAGATTATGAGTAGAAACTTCCCATAAAGAATCTAAGCCCAATTTAAATAAGCAATGGAGATAAAAAATGAAATTATATTAGGTGTTATCTGTTCATACACAAATATCAGAAGTGAGGCAGGTCTCACACAATAGCATGTCTCCCGAAGAAAAAGCACAATGAGATAAATCAAGACTTCTGCTATCCTCGAGAGCTCAAAATTCACCGCTTTTCATTTCCACTTACTCGCAAATTTTGGCAGTAGCATCGTACACTTGCATTGGAGTCATTTCACCATGTTTGCCGCCATCACTATTGCAAGTTTCTAGAAGTGAAGCTCCCTGAAGAAACTTCAGGGCAGCCTGGAAGCATGCCTCGTTACTTTCAAAGCCAAATCCAGAGCTCTACAGGAAATAGTAGAACATCAGTTAAAGAGTCTTCTGACAACAATTAACAGATAACATTATCTGTTTCTGAAAACTAAAAACTAGACCAGTTATAAACACAACCTTAAGACGATCACCATAATTTCTAAGATCTTTTGCTTCTTTCAGAACATCAGCAGCAGTCGGAATGGAAAAATTGGCTCTTAATGGACTTGAAGCAACATCTTTGAGTTCATGCTGTTCAGGCGCAGCACACCCAGAACTGTTGTAAGCTCCTTTCTTTTTACTAGCAATATCAAATTTGCTCAATGCCTTCAATGGACCACTACAGCCAGAAGCATCAGGTGGAGATTCAATGCATACACCTTGCTGCAGTCCCTCCGGTAAGGAATCATGAGTAGATATTTGTTGTTTGCCATAATCATTACGACATGAAAATGACATTGACTTCCCACTTCTCATCTCTAACCGCAAGGGATCAGCTTTATTTCCTATCATAGAATCCTGGACCAGCTTTGGCGGTGGAGAAGCCAATACGTTAGTCCCTATTTCAGCATTTAATCTCCCATCTGACAAGTCATGCTGGTTTTTTTTTTGAAGATCATCCCTTCTACTGCCATTTGATAGGTTTCCTAACGATCCCCTCCTGCTAATATGGTTCTTCTCATTCTTCTCAACAGAACTACATCTATCAACGTGCATTGCTTCATGGCTGACTGCAACATGGTCCGGAACGACCACCAAGTCATGCCTTTGGTCCTTAGTTTGATACACAGGCTCCTTCTTTGATGAGAAATCTATGGCCTTTACCTTGTCTCTGTCAAAGTCAGAAAGAGAATCCATGTCACTATCCTTAGTTCGCAAGATAGTAGTATTCCCTTGCTTCTGAGGAAACAAAGTGCTGCCAGCGTACTTTTTGTGCACTCTCTTCTCGTAAGAGCTAGGACTTGAACCATGCATTTCCATGTGAAACTCACCTTGCTGTGAATAATCACCTCTTCTATCTAGATGACCATTTCCCAATCCAGATGTTGGCTTAGCATCATCAGTAAACTTGTAGTTAGCACCTCTGTCTCTGTAATCTGCTGTGTCAGACCTTAGAGACTCGGAATTAAAGCCCCTTGAAACTTTCTCTTGCTTTATCTTCACAGGAATTTTGTTACCGCCACTGGCTTTCTCCTCCCCGCTTTTTCTGGCAGCCTCCATCACTAGACCAGTTGCAGCATTACCTTTACCTCTAACATCACTTCCTACAGATCTAAACTTCACTGAGCTGGACAACCTCATAGGGGACGAGGAAACAGATTCTACTGGTGAACCTTTCACTTCCTCATTGTTTCCTTTCATCTTCTGAGAACCTGATACTTTTGAAGAGCTAGAAGCAGCAGCAAGTGGAACCTCTTCATGTCTTCCATTGCCTCTTGTCAAATCATGTCCAGATTGAAGCTTCTTTCTGGTTTTTCTCCGTTTCTGGTCCTTATCTACATTGATTTCCTCTGCACAATCAGCAAAATCACTTCCAAACAAATCTTTCATGACCTTGATTTCTTTTTTGGACTTATTGTTACCATCGCTGCTACCGGACTCTTTTAGGGCAGTCTCTGATCTCCGCAGTTTCTTATCCTTTCTAAGCTCGTGATCACCAATCTCATCAGGTAAAACCTTCAAGTTCTGAACCGAGTGATGAAATGTCCCATCACGATTCTCATCATCCAATGTATCATTAAATTTCCGCTTCCTCTGGGAGTTGCTACCTCCACCCCTAGAATCTACCGATGCACTACCTGCAGAAACCTGAGGTTGATCTCCAAGAGTCTTTATGGAGACCAATATTCTTTTTCTTGAATCTTGCTTTGCCTCCTTTGGAGAAAAGGATCGAAGATGCTTATTCTTCCTAATGTCTGTAGACGATCCCGGAGCCCTTGAGCTAAGATCCATTCTCCCAAGTTCAGCAGCCGAATTTTCTTGTTCAGCAGCATAAATGGATTTATCTGGCTTAATTCTTTTAGTGTCCCCAGAATCATATTGATCAGACATCCTCTTACCCTTCACCTTTATTCGCTTGGCTACACCTGCATATCATAAATTATACAAGTGAATGAGTAAATTGCATACTTCAACAGAAAAACCTGAGATCCATAAAAAACTGCCACTATTCACATCAATACCTTCGTTTGCGCTATTTTTTTTCAATGTAGGTAACTGTTTCTCCACAACCACAATGCTTGACTTGCCTGACTGAGGCATATCACATCTCTTCAATGTTGAATCAGAAGGATGTCCACTCATGTCACTCAAGCTTCTGCTTCTGCCAGGCTCCAAGAATTGGTTCTTCTTGGGGTTGGGAAGCTGAACGGTCCTGCTGCCTGAATGCAGAGAATCCTTCAGACTGTGTTTAGCCTTTCCAAGACCATCTGTGGCTTGACCACCAAGATTCTGGTTGCTCTTGCTAAGGGATTGATCATTCGTAGAAATGACTGCTGGTGCAGATACATTAAAATGACTTAGAATCTCAGGAACTGGAGCATTAAGGGCCCTCGTGGTCTCATCCTCACTAATGTCACAGTGATTCATTCCAGGCCTGCAAGATGATAGAAGTTGAGCAAAGTACTGGGGTTTATGAATAAAAGAATTAATTATACCATCAGACATACTAATTTTTTCATGATTGTCGACAATCAAGAGCTGTATAGAGAACTTACAGCCAGTCAAGCATGCTGCAGACCCACTTCTCAGGTAGGTCATCAGGTTTCCTGCCAAAGGGTAGAAGACGCCATTTCTGACAAAGATCACAACAAACCCAATCTTCCATATATTGTTGAACCACAGCTGGCGCAGTCTCAGCATTGAGTCCACTTCCTGTACCGAAACGTGCAGGACCATCTTTTACTGATACCCCAGATACAGATGTATTTCCACCACTAAATCTTTCCTTGGATTTATTTAAGAGAGTAACATGTGCCACAGGAAGATTGCTAGAGTTGGTTGCCTTCTGCCTTTCAGTGGAAGGCACAGCTATAGATTCCATCTGTTTCTCTGCCTGTCCAATATTTATGCTCCCTAGTGGATCTTTTGGAGTACCGGAAGACTTGACAATATGCTTTTCCGGCCTTAACTTAACCTTTTTATTTTTAACAGGATGGCAAGCATTACTAGTTCCCTTTTTATCTTTTACTCCAGAACCAAGAGCAACCTTTGATTTTTGTATCGATGAAAGATCAGCTGCCCTGCCATTGCTCTCAAGAACCTTTGACTTTTTCTTCACTTCCATTACTGGCTTTTCCTTATGATGAGAAACATCAGTGTCAGTCTGCTTATCAAATGCAGCATCCTGCACAGCATCCCATCTTGCACGCTCCACAACCCCTGCCTCAAAAGCATCCCTATGTTCACTTAAATGAGGACGACCTTTTGAAAGAATAATTTTTTCACCTTTCCACTCACCATTGACCTTGGATTGACCCGAAACCTCACTTAGGGAGTTTACAGGCCCACATTCTAGCGACTTCTCAGTCATACTGTTCCTTCCATTCTGCACCTGTACATCAGCCTCCTGGCTAGTAATTGGCTTCAATGATAAATCCTTTGCCAAAACTGTTAGTGATCTGTCTTTCACCTTATCCTTTCTGTTCAATTGAAGATTTTCAGATGGCTTGGAAGCCGGCCTCTCAACATCACCAGCATTGCTAGAATCAGCCAAAGGCATCTTTTTGACATTGCCACTGAACGTCTTCTTGCCATCTTCCATCCCATTCTTCAGTTTTTTCTTCGAAAATGATGTCTTATTGGCATCAGAATCAGTTCCCACTTCATAACTCTGGTGCATTGAACTTTCGTTCCTATTGTCTAATATCGTCTTAATCCCCTTAGACAACTCTTTTTCAGCCGGAAGAATGACTGAATGATCCTCTAATATAGCAACATCTTTTCTGCTGCCCATAAGAGCTTGAACAGGTTTACTATCCTCGGAGAATTTTTCCTTTCTTGTCAAGGAAAGCAAATTCTCATGAAGAGGAGATATCAAGACAACATTAGCAACTGGAAAGGACGTCATGACCTGTCCCAGAAATAAGTGTAGGCAAAACAGACAATACATAAGTCAGTAAAAATTAATCAACCATCAACCCACTTAGAAAGATTCAAAGAACACCAAAGCAAAAGGGACCTTCACCTGAAGAATGCTAGCAGGAGACACCTCACTAATCTCTCCAGATGATGCTGACAGGTCCTCACTTTCTCCAGAGCTGCTTTCCGATGATGTAGATGGAGAATTGTCAAGCCCAAGACCGCTGTAAATTGCAGCATTTTTCTGGGCATTCCCATCACAACCCACTCTAATTCGAACCTTTAGAGTCCGTTGATCAGATTGATTGCCCAGCTTGTTTGAAATTTCTTCTTTCATTATACAGTTAGGAACCAGCCCAGAGCAAATGGCTGAATCTTGCTTCAAAGGGTCATTTGGCGGAACCGTTGAATTATGCAAAGTTGGTGCACCAGATGCAGTTCCAGGTTTCCCTAAAGGGGACACAGCCACATGGGCTTTAGAATGCACACCCTGCATGGCAACAGAATCCATAACACTAGTTAGCACACTATTTCCAAGGTGAGCACATATGTTCCATCTTCCAACTAAAGATGATGAATTAGGAGCTAAATGTCCGCAAACCTCTGTGGAAACATGATTTGGTGATTTAGTCGTGATCTTGTTTCTCGGTGGAGTCCTTGGATGAGACCGGACAGAATGTGAACGCTCGTAGGCAGGCAGAAATGAGCCATACCCACCAAACTTTGCCCCTGTCAAATTAAATACATGTCACGCCATTACTTTCAGTCATTGACCACTTTGCTGCTTCTATTTCATTATTATAACCATCAACATCACTTACCCAAATTCTCCGCACTAACACCACCTTCAAAATCCTTCTGGAAATGACCCAGAACGTTTTGAATTTTCTCATCCTTTGGTGAAAAATAGCATTCTCATCAGTTTTGCCACATATTAGGAGCAAAATGAAAAGCAAGAATCAAGATGAGAACTCCATAATTTTCTATAAGGACGAGAATCGCTACAGGCATTACAAGACATATCCACTTCTTTACAAAAGCTTTCTTCTCAGAAAAATAAATTGGTTAACTAGTGCACAGTGAAATGAAGCTAGCACAACTTCGCAGTCAACCCAACAGAAGTTCAGTCAAGTTCTCACTTCTTGATTAAGATATAACTCTCCAGGGAGTCTACTGAGGCTTACAGAAGTGGATGTATCCATTCCTGTCCTCATTTGGGTGAACAAATAAATGGCATGATTGCCATCGTATGGCCACCAACCGCAAGGACTATCAAGCCCCCACAGACATGAACGGCCTAAGGAGCATGATTCCCATTATATGGCTACCAAACTGAAATGACTGTAGAGATATTTGAACCGTGCATTACAATCCCAGCACTCCGAAAGTCTCCAGTTGTGGGTTTGAATTATGTTCAGGGCTCACTCAAATTTGCATTACAAACTTATGAGAAAAAAGAACATCAAAAAATTTGCAGTTACCAAGGCCTCATTAAAAAAGAATGTTTCACGGCAGCACCTGCCAAAACCGCATTTTTTTTTTTTTTTGGTAAGGCCAAAACCATATGTTTACAATACTGATTTATGAAAAAAGAAATTTAGCTTTATTTCGTGTTGAAAAGCCTATAATTCAAGACCAAACGTGAAGCCCGCACAAGAGAATCCCGAGTTCTCACTATCTCATAGGCACTTTCTACAGGCAGACTTTTCCTGTCCCTCACTTTGCAAATGATTTTCACTTCCAGCAAAACCAATTCAACTGTACTCTGCTTGGCCAACGAGTCTCCTTTCAAGTAAAAGTTCAGTTTGCCAGATTCCAATTAAATTAAGAGCCAAACAATCACACCTCCTTGTTCCTTTAAGAAAATCAAAGAACTCCAACCAATTCCCGGTGACACTTGACTGATCAAGCACAAAACAACGCATAATCATCAAAGCCAACTTCCCCATAATCTCCACTAACTGAAAGTTCTAGCATCAACCAGGAGCCCCAATCAAGCCAAAATTCAAACTTTACTCGAGCAGGCACGTCAAAAGGCAAAGGGCTCTTACAATGTAAGAGAGGTCAGTATCAGGGTCAATGCTGCCATCCTCACCGGCGCCCGCAGTGCCATAAGAGCAAGCTTCTCCTTCCTCAAGCTCCATATTGCTCTCATCCATCTTGCGCCGCTGACTCCCCACCAAAACCCCAACCGCCACACCTCTGCCCACGGCCCCTAAAAGCCCACTATCCCCAAAACCCTAACCCTAATCCCCCCTCCCTGAAATCCAACATCACTCACGCCCTCCCTCCTCCGAGGCACTAAAAATTCGACCGCCGCCCTCAGAAACGCCGCCGCGGCTCGCCGCCGGCGCCCTAACCCGATCGCACCCCACGCGAGACCCTCATTCGAACGCCCCCCGCCAGTAACTGCCCCCACAATAATCACTCGGCGCGGCCCCCCAAAAAAATTGGAAAAAAAAAAAAAAAAAAAACCACCACCACCAGAAGTGAAATTATCGGGCGGCGGCAGCGGCGGCGGCGGTTTGGCCGTGGGAATCCGCGGCGGCCGCGCGGGCGATCGGAGGGCCGGGACCGCGGCGGCGATCGGCGGCGGACAGGGAATCGAAGGGCGGGATGCCGGCGAGCTCGCCGATTGCGAAATCTTGTTCGAATTTCTCTCTCTCCCTCTCTCTCTCTGGTTTTTCGACGGAAACAAACAGCGGAGGAGGAGCTGTTCTGTGCGCCCCCTCCCCTATTTTTTTCTTTTTCGGGCCGGAAATTATAATTAATTAATTACCTTCTTTTTTTTTCCCCACCCTAAATATTCTTGCGTTTTATTCCCCTTTCGTTTTCCGTTTTTCTTTTTCTTTTTCCCCATTTCCTTTTCGGTAATTTTTTGAAATCCGGTTTTCCGGTTTTCCTGTTTTCCGGTTTTTTTTTTCAAAATATTCCTCGATAAATATTTCGCCCGCACGTGCGGCTCCTGCGCTTTGCTTCTGGGGCCGGGCGGTGGTGGGGACGTGGAGGATCGGAGACGGCGCGTGGGGAAGCGACGCGTGGTGTTTGGCGGAAGTTGGCGGTTTCTGCTGCGGAACGCCGTTTCGGCGGGGTTCGGCCCGCCGGTTGCGGTTTGCTCGCTTCGGTCGTGAATGGAAGAAACGGGAGATAACGATTTCTTGTTTGCCGTCCGTATTGCCGTTTGAACGAGTTAAAAAGAGGTTTTTTGTTTTCTTTTGTCTTTTTCTTTTTGTCAAAGTTGAAAAGAGGTTAACCACCAACTTATTATTTATCAAAAATTATTTTCATGATCTTTTCTTGACGGAATGATTGAGCCGTTAAATACCCTGAAGTCTTAAATTATACGGATTCACCGTTAGAACTCATAAATCTTGTTGCCTTTTTAGAATAAATGAGATCCGATCTGCTCGAACAAAAACGGACCTATGGGGATTTGTTCCCTAATGCGGTAGGATATTGCCGGTCACTGAATTTATGCTATTTGTTATTGGTTTTATTTAACAACGGCGCCCAAGAATTTTTTTTTTTTTAGTTGGACTCTGAATAATGGTTAGTAAGCCGGAAACTATGGAGATAATTACCAAAAAGTCCTAAACCTACTATGTGGATATCAATTTGATGCTAAACATTTTTTATTTGATCGATTTAGTCCTAAACATTCTTTTTTAATTTTTTTACTCTTTCTTTCTTTATTTTTTCCCCTATTGTGTGCCAATTTAAAAAATGCAAGAGTTATCCACATCAATATCAATCAATGGCCTGCATATTGTTAGCAATTGCTTGTTATAATTAGCCGAAATGACTTCATTGATAAATTGTCAAAAAATTTAATACTAGATTGGTCAAATTGGAATCCTTACAAAGGCTTAGGACTTTTTTAGATTTTCTTGGAAATCATTAAAAAAAAACACACAAATATATTATTTTCCCAGATATGAAACCGGGTATAAATTTGAGATATTTGTAAAGTGAGTGTTAATGATGATATTGTATCAAGCTTTGCTATTTATCGAGGAGGAGGATTCTCTTCTTTAAAGACATCAGAGAGATTGTTTTATTGAGAATATCTACTGAATTTATTTATTTTTAACTATTAGACGACACCTGAAAAATGCTAAAATAAATTCAGTTTGCTTGTAAACCGGTAAACTATGTGCAAGAAGCACAACGCAAATATGCAGTTTTGAAGTACGACCAAAAAAAAAAAAAAATGCAGTTTTGAAGTCGGGATAGACGGGGAAGATTTTGTCAGTGATTCATCATGGTAATTTGATACGACCCATGTATTAATATTAATATAAAGAAAAAAGGTATAAAAAAGTAAAACATGAATAAAAGTTTTCGTTTGTAGATTTGATAGAAGCCAATCTGATGACATTGTTCAAAAAGCGGTTTCATACTTAGATATAAGGATAAGGGAAGATGTATTTATAGGCATTATAAGATGATTATCTAAGGAAAAAAGATATTACCATATCATTTATAATCAATTATGATCAATTAAAGAATATAAACAATTAAGAGAGATGCATGAATAGAAGATATGGAGAATCTCCAAAATAAATATCTTTAACATCTCTGATCAGATCTAAGGTGAGATAGAAAAAGTTTGGAAAAAAAAAATTCAAAAAAACAAAATGCCCAAGTGAATGTGTTTTAGTAAAGATATTGTAGTAGTTTAATCAATCGATGATAGAGAAAAGGATCAGCAAACTATGCAACAACAAACTGGCGGGATTGCTGACACGGCAAATACGCAATTAACTATCAGTAGTTTAGTAAATATATCAGTAGTCCTGCATGTGCAGGCTTGTGCATTCATATCTGACATTTGGAAAGTGTTTCATCATGCTTTCATTTTCTATTTGGACAAATACGTATTCTCGATCTAGGCAATTAAGGATTTGTCTAAATTACCTTTTTAATTACAAAACGCCTACTTGACACATGAATTTAGAAATATCTTTTTTCGTGTTTTTTTTTTCACTATTTGAGTAATATTTTAAATTTCGAGGAAAGTTACTTTCATTTAAGTAATGTTTTCTCTAAACTAACTCCTGACAAATAATTCCATTGACTCCCTTACTCTATCAAAACTCACAAAACACGTTCCGAGCATGTAAGAACTGAGCCGGCTCTCAAATATCTTAAGCTCTCCATGGGAAACACGATCGTCGACCTTAAAGATCTAAGTGTGCCAAAATTAAAAACAAAATACCACACGGCACACGAAACATTTAGAGCGAGCAATGTTTTTAAATGACCTTATATCTGCATTTCTCACGTCTATTTAATGTCATGAATTAATAAACTTGAAATCAAATTATAATCTTCAAGTAGACCTGGTTTAAATGAACCGGGCTCGCAAGCCTACACAAATCCACTCACAAAAATAGAGTATGAGTGGACCTTTCCCAACTCGAACAAGGATTTTGTTCAATTTGAACACAAAAATTTTGAGTTCGGTTCTAGTTGACATATTTGTGACCCAACTTAGCCCACAATAAGAAAGAAATGCTTTCTATATGTATCATGGTTGAAAAAATGGAAGATCCAAATTTTCAGTCTTGCTGGACCTGAGCAGGTCCTTAAACTACTCAATGGAGGTAAAGGCAGGAGAACCGCCCTGGGGTGGGAGACCCTGTACTTGCCTCCCCATCCTCTCGGTCGAATGAATAAACATAGACCGGGAATTTGGGGGCTCATAGGCAGTGAAGGTGGGTAACCAATCCCAGAAACATTGCGTTTGTGGAAACACAAGCTACGACTAGGCTGGCATAGGGTAACCAATCCCTGTCCCTCGTCTAGCGTGATATGAGGTAGGTGAGAATCCTATGGTTGTTTGTCCATGCCTTACGGCATAGTTACTTAACCAATTGGGTCAAAACAGTTCCCCCAGTTTGGAAAATAGGACCTGAGCAAGTCCTTAAACTGCTCAACGGAGGTAAAGCGGGAGAACCGCCCTGGGGTGGGAGACCCTGTTATTGCCTCCCCATCCTCTCGGTCGAATGGATAAATATAGACCGGGAATTTGGGGGCTCATAGGTAGTGAAGGTGGGTAACCAATCCCAGAAACACTTCGTTTGTGGGAACACAGGCTACAATTGGGCTGGCATGGGGTAACCAATCCCTATCCCTCTCCTGGCGTGATATGAGGTAGGTGAAAATCCTACGGCTATTTGACCATGCCTTACGGCACAGTTCCTTAACCAACTGGGTCAAATAGTCCCCTCGGTTAAGGAACTATGCCGTCCACTATCTTTATCAAGGCATGGGAGCTGCCTCTACCCCCTTTATGTTTTACTGCCGAGGGAGACCCTATGCAGGGCGGCCCTGCTTGGTTCAGCTGGTTCCTCACCAGGGGAAGACTCCCCAAGGGAACCCCGTCATTACCAAGGAAACAGTTTAAGGACACGTTCAGGTCCATAATCTTATGGGGAGTACCCCAGCCGCTGTCTTTATCGAGGCACGGGAGCTGCCTCTACCCCCTTTATGTTTTACGGCCGGGGGGACCCTATGCAGGGCGACCTTGCTTGGTTTAGCTAGTTCCCCATCAGGGGAAGACTTTCCAAGGGAACCCCGTCATTACCAAGGGAACAATTTAAGGACATGTTCAGGTCCAACTTAACCCAAAATAAGAAAGAAATGCTTTCTATATGTATCATAGTTGAAATAATGGAAGATCCAAATTTTCGGTCTTGTTAGTCAGTATATGAGAAATATTCTAAAACAAACTACACAATGATTTCAATGCCCTCTCTTCATTCTGGAGAATCAATGTGAATTATGCAATCACCAAAAGATTTATTTAGAACTTTTAGATTTCAAAGAAAGAGAGGATGACATTAATGATCATTCTTTTGAAATATGATGGGACCGCTTACCTAGTGTGTGTTTTCGAGAAGGTAATACATGCGCCGTTGGTCAACAAATTTTGCTTTTAGTGTGCATTCATTTTGCGGAAAATGAGTGATCCGGAAAATATTTTTTCGAAAACAATCACTTATATCGTTTAGAAAAATAAATGAATGGAAAATTTTCCGTCGCCCATAAAGATAGTTAGGCATAGATTGTTATTGATGATAAAAATATTTTCCGTTGACTAATTTTTATAAATAATATAAGTAGCCATTTTTCAAAAAATGCTTTTGAAAAAATTCATTTTCCTTGAGACAAACCACCCTATTCTTCTTAAGACTTCCGAAGCATGTGGTTACCTTTGACTTTGATGTCTTTATTATCTAGAGACCAAGTGGACACATAGGGACAAGAATACGGTCAAATTCATTTGGGATTTCGCCCTCACACATAAACATAAGGATCATTGTTAAGTTCACTGCCAATGTAAAATATGCTTCCATATTCAATATTGCATAGGTGGTGTGTGTAATTATAGTTGGTTTTGTAACTGAATGCTTACGCATGTCAATCAAGATGAAATTGTCTAATCAATGCTAAATTTATAGTACAAATATCAATTCAATTCTAATTTTTTCAATTTTTTCAATTTTGTCATAAATCTTTGCATAAAGTTATAATATAGCTCTTCCAACCAATTTCTATTGGAAATCATTACGTGCTAGTCCAACACCACCACATAACGCTTTCTTGCATAAATTGATCGGAATGATTACATTGGAATTTTGAGCAAAAATTTATGACTAAATTGGCAAAATTGGAAGGATAATAACTCCACAAAATACTTGAACTTTTGTCCATTTTACAATCAAGTACCTAAAACCTTATCTTTTGTATTTCATCAAGTATCCATACTCTATATTGTAGTTCAGCACAAGTCCTCCGTTGAGTAAATTATCAAATGTGACTTGCTTACTTAGCAAAACTTAAGCCCAATTAATAATAGTGACTCACTTCCTAAGCAAAAAAATCATGCCCTCCCCATTTAGCTATTGTGCGATGAGGACAGGGAGAATGCGGGCTGATCGATCTTGGTCATTCAATACGTCTATGTTGAAGTGACATAACTTTTCTTTTCTTTTCTTTTTATCATAGTGGCATCAATTCAAAAAGTCACATCGGATGCCAATGTAAATAGTTTATGAGTATTTATCGATGTTAATAAACTATTTGGGGCTTTCCTTTGCAATTTTAAATGAGGTCTCACATTGACCCACATTTGAAAAGTTTAGGTTCTCCATTGAACAAAAGAAAATGTTTAGATACTCGAACGTAAAAAGTGGGATAAAGGATAAAATTATACTATACTTTGTTTGGAGAGATACCTTCTAATTGGGATAAGCTTGTATAAACTATACTAGCCACCGAGTGGTGCTCACTTGACTTATGCTTTTCAACCCCCACCCCAATTCTCTGCATCTTTGATTCTACATTTGGGTTGGCCGACCACTACATAGTTATTGTTGCGTACCCAAGCGACTAGTACCATCTCACCCCTGTAGTTGAGATGCAAAATCTGGATTTGAGCTCATGTCTCTCTCCACATGTCATGGTGGTTGCCGACGACCATCTCGACTGAGGCAACAGTTGATAACTTTATAAAAATAGAGTTATTTTACCTATTTTAGGCAACAATTAATGCATTATCTATGAGAAAATATTTGGATTTCCTTCTGATTATTTAAATTTTCCTTGTTTATGCAGAATAATGAGATATGGAGAAGATAAGGAAAAGAATGGCAATTATCAGGAATTCAAATAAAAGCAGCAGTGGAAGATGAATATCAAATCAGGAAATTCTTGATTTTGTTCCCTGATGTTATCTGCAAGTATTGAGAGATAGATATTTTAGATTTCCTATAAATAAGAAGAGAGAGCAGCTAGGTTTTTTTTTGGAGATCGTTTTTCATTCTTCGAGAGTTTTTTCAAGTATTTTGAAGAGAAGACAAAAGTGGTGACGAGTTCTTGTCCTTTGATTCAAGATCTTTGGGTTTGATCTATATTTTTATTTTTATTTCTTATTCTACTATGTTCTAATTTTCTTTTGTTAGGGCTACGATGTAGCCTAATCATGATGATATGAATTTCATGATTTTTATGTTTTACAATTGATTTCATTCATGTGAGTTATATATTATTGCGTTTACTGCTTTTGAGTGACTGGCCACCACTTGAATGATCTGATGTGCATGTTTGAGACGAGAGGTGATAATATGCAATTGCTCATTATAATATATAACCATGAATTAAACGTGGATAGAAATATACTGCGTTATTTGTGTAGTTTTCGGTGATAAAGTAATCCAAAAGACTCATTGTAAACCGTGAATATTCATAGTTTTTAATGCACTCATGTATATTTTAATTCACATAGAGATATAGTGAATTAATAAGCTGAGTAAATTTGCTATACCTAGAGATAGGATAGTAAATAGATTAGGAAATTCCGCTATCACATGTTTGATATCGTTCTTATATTCACAACAATCTGAAATTCATATCTAGTGGTTATGGTAAAATCGGATGCTCTAACATATTTATCGATTGATTTTACTGCATTTAGTCTTCAAGTTTTGTTTTTAATTTATTCTAAATTATATTTTGATTTGTTAGATAAATTTTAGAATTAATCTATTTTAGTATTTAATTAGTTTATTAATCATCGATCTCCGTGGGACGATACTTTTTCTCATCATTATATTACTTGTTCGATACGTGCACTTGCGTTTAGAATTTTACGAACAAGTTTTTGGCGCCGTTGCTTTGGGGTTGTTTGTTTAATACTAATTAATATTGATACCAGATAATTCTAAATTTAATCTAGCTTTCGTTTTGTTTTATTTTTTAGGGTGTACATCGTTTTATGACACGTAGCCAACAAGGGGAACTTGTTGAGCTTGATCCAGAAAATCGAGCGTACATTCAAAAGGTGACTAAGAGAACAGAAAAATCACGCTAAGATGGCGACGGTGAGAATGAAAATCCACGTAGACTCTTAAGAGATTATGCTACGCCAACAGTTCAAGGCACCACATCAAGTATCGAAGACCTGCAATTCAAGCAAACAACTTTGAGATTAAGCCGTCACTTATTCGGATGCTTCAACAATCGGTGCAATTCGGTGGGCTACCAAGCGATGATCCAAATGCTCACATCGATGCTTTTCTTGAAATCGTGACACCATTAAATATAATGGAGTTACGATGATGCTATTAGATTGAGATTATTTCCATTCTCTCTTAGAGACAAAGCTAAAAGTTGGCTTTCTTCTCTTCCCCGCAGGGATCAATTACTACATGGAATGATATGGCTCGAAATTTCTTGGTAAGTTCTTTCCACCCGCAAAGTCTGCGAAGATGCGTAACGATATTACTAATTTTATGCAGATGGATAATGAATCATTATATGAAGCATGGGAAAGATTCAAAGAATTTCTTAGGAGATGCCCACATCACGGACTACCCGTATGGATGCGGTACAAACTTCTTATAATGGCTCTAGTGCAAATCTTCATTCTATGATTGATGCAAATGTAGGGGGACTTTAAATAATAAAACACCGAAGAAGCCTACAATTTATTAGAAGAGATGGCGTCCAATAGTTATCGGTGGCCTACTGAGATTACCAATGCGAAAAGTTAGTAGAGTTCATGAAGTTGATGCTTTTGCTGCAATTGCTGCACAATTTGAAACACTCAACAAAAAGCTAGATAATATGAGTGTTTCAGCCATGAAAATTCACAATTTGACATGTGATTTTTGAGGTGGAGGACATGTTAGCACAGAGTGTCAGGTAGGTAATACTTTTAAACAACCTAGTGAAAATTCTAACTTTGTTGGGAATTTTAACAGGTTGCAGAATAATCCCTACTCCAACACATACAATCTAGGATGGCGCAATCATCCAAATTTTTCATGGAACAATCAGAATGTGATGAGACCACCGGGATTCAAACAATCAGAAGAGACAAAGTCAAATTTGGAAGACATAGTCACCAAACTTGCTAACACAACTCATGACTTCATCAAAAGCACGGATGTGAGATTTCAAAACCAAGAGGCTTCAATTAGAAATCTGGAGATGCAAATGGGTCAATTAGCAAGCATGATGTTAGGAAGGCAACAGGGTTCTTTGCCGAGCAACACAGAGAAAAATCCAATTGAAAACATAAAGGCTATTACCCCGAGAAGTGGTAAACAAGTTGGAGAAAAGAGATTGTCGAGACAAAGAAGAGGTGATCAATAAACAATCGAAGGAGACAAGTAAGAGTAAACTTTTTCCAGATAATCCCAAGCCATATGTGCCGCCAATTCCATTCCCTCAGCGACTCCAGCAGCACAAAATAGATAAGCAATTTTCTAAATTTCTTGATATATTTAAAAAATTGCACATTAACATTCCTTTTGCAGATGCTTTAGCGCAAATGCCTAGTTATGCAAAACTTTTGAAGGAGATTTTGGCAAACAAAAAGAAACCGGAGGATTATGAAACTGTTAAGTTAAATGAGGAGTGTTCAGCCATCCTACAAAACAAATTGCCTCCGAAATTAAAAGATCCAGGGAGTTTTACTATTCCTTGCACTATTGGGGATTCTTACTTTGAAAAAGCATTATGTGATTTAGGTGTAAGTATTAATCTGATGCCTTATTCTGTTTTCAAGAAATTAGGATTGGGCGAGGTAAAAGCAACCACGGTGTCACTTCAACTGGCTGATCGATCAATTAAATATCCGAAAGGTATTATAGAAGATGTTTTGGTAAAAGTTGACAAATTTATCTTTCCTGCAGATTTCATAGTTCTTGACATGGAGGAAGATTTTGAGGTACCACTTATCTTAGGTCGACCTTTTCTATTAACAGGAAGAGCTCTTATTGATGTACAACAGGGGAAGTTGATCCTTAGAGTTCAAGATGATCTTATTTCATTTAATGTTTTTAAAGCAATGAAATATCCATCTAATGATAATTCTTGTTTTAGAGTTGAGACAGTTGACAAGTTGGTGAGTAAGGTTTTTCAGGAAAATATTTTTGAAGATCCACTTGAAGCATGTCTGATTCAATTAAGGGACAATGATATTCAGAATGAGGAGATAAAGGAGTACGCAAATTTCATGGAGGCAATTCCACCATATTCAAGGCAAAAGGCAATTAAATTTGAAGAGTTGGGACAACACATTACAAAGCATAAACCATCAATTGAAAAACCTCCAATTCTTGAACTCAAACCCTTACCTTCTCATTTGAAATATGCTTATTTAGATGGAGTTTCTTCTTTACCGGTAATTATATCTTCTTCTTTGCCAGATTTGATGGAGGAAAAATTGCTCAGAGTATTAAGAGAGCATAAATGTGCAATTGGATGGAAAATAGCTGATATCAAGGGAATTAGTCCTTCAATTTGCATGCACAAAATTTTGATAGAAGAGCAATATAAACCCACTATCCAACCTCGGGCGTTTGAACCCGAAGATGCAAGAAGTAGTGAAAGCCGAGGTAATTAAGCTACTTGATGCAGTATCATCTATCCTATCTCGATAGTTCTTGGGTAAGTCCTGTACAAGTTGTGCCAAAGAAAGGTGGTATGACTGTTAAGAAAAACGACAATAATGAATTGATTCCAACTAGAACGATTCTTGGGTGGCGTGTGTGTATGGATTACGTAAAATTAAATGATGCCACTAGAAAAGATTACTTTCCTTTACCATTTATTGATCGGATGTTAGAAATACTTGCGGGGCATGAATTTTATTGCTTTTTGGATGGATATTCGGGGTATAATCGATTCCTATTGCACCGAAGATTAAGAGAAAACTACTTTCACGTGTCCCTATGATACTTTTGCTTTTAGAAGAATGCCCTTTGGTCTTTGTAATGCACCAGCTACTTTTCAAAGATGCATGATGGCTATTTTCTCGATATGGTTGAAAAATATATTGAGATTTTCATGGATGATTTTTCCGTTTTTGGCCTATCATTTGATTCTTGTTTAAATAATTTGGCTTTAGTCTTACAAAGATGTGAGGAGACTAACCTTGTTTTGAATTGGGAGAAGTGTCACTTTATGGTGCAGGAAGGAATAGTGCTCGAGCATAAAATTTCTCGAAATGGAATAGAAGTCGATCGAGCCAAAGTGGAAGTCATTGCAAAATTACCTCCGCCAACATCTCGTGAAACTTGTCGAGGATTTTTGGGGCATGCAGGGGATTTTACGGGCGATTTATAAAAGATTTTTCAAAAATTGCTAAACCTCTTTCTAATCTTTTGGAAAAAGATGCTCCTTTTAATTTTTCCGTTGAATGCATGCGGGCTTTTAACACTTTAAAGGAGAAGTTAATATCAGCACCAATCATGGCAACACCAAATTGCGATTTACCTTTTGAGCTGATGTGTGATGCTAGCATTCTGCAGTAAGAGCTGTTTTGGGACAAAGGAAGAATAAAATTTTTCGAACCATATACTATGCCAGTCGAACCTTGTCAGGTGCACAATTGAATTATTCAACAACGAAAAGGAACTTTTGGCGGTAGTATTTGCTTTTGATAAATTTCGTTCTTATTTAATTAGCTCAAAAGTTATAGTTTATTCGACCACTCGCTCTTAAGTATCTCGCTTGAAAAGAAAGAATCAAAACCCAGGTTGATCGGTGGATCCTATTGCTTTGCAAGAATTTGATTTGGAAATCAAAGATAAGAAGGGGACCGAAAATCTAATTGCGAGATCACTTATCAAGAATTCCAAATTCAAAGGAAGAGGTAAGACCAATTTTGGAAGAGTTCCCGATGAGAAAATTTTTTCCATCAAGTCAATTCCTTGGTATGCTGACTTTGTAAATTATTTGGTAAGTAATGTTCTTCCTCCCGAATTATCATATCAACGAAGAAGAAATTCTTTTCGATGTTAAAAATTATTTTTGGGAAGAACTTTTCTTGTTTAAAGTATGTGCGAGATCGGGTTATAAGGAGATGCGTTCCAGATGAAGAGAAGGCAAACATTATACATCATTGTCATGATGGAGAGACAGGTGGCCATTTTGGTTCCACCAAAACTGCAGCTAAGATTTTACAATCTGGATTTTATTGGCCTACACTTTTTAAAGATGCATACTCCTATGTAGCTTCATGTGATAGGTGTTAAAGAACTGGAAATATTTCAAGAAAAAATGAGATGCCTTTAAACAACATTATTGTGTGTGAATTATTTGATGTTTGGGGTATTGATTTCATGGGACCCTTTACACCTTCTTATGGAAATTTATACATTTTAGTGGCTGTGGAGTATGTGTCTAAGTGGGTAGAAGTTGTAGCATTACCAACAAATAATGCTAAAGTTGTGGTGAAATTTTTGAAGAAAAATATTTTTACCCGATTCGGCACTCCTAAGGCAATCATAAGTGATAGGGGGACACATTTTTACAACAAACAATTTGAAGCACTTTTGAGTAAGTATGGAGTCACACATAAGGTTGCAACCCCTTATCATCCTCGAGACTAGTGGTCAAGTAGAGATTTCAAATAGGGAAATCAAGAGAATTTTAGAAAAAATAGTGAATGCCTCTAGGAAAGATTGGTCAATAAAACTTGATGATGCACTTTGGGCCTATAGGACAGCGTTTAAAACTCCAATTGGGATGTCTCCTTTTAGGCTAGTGTTTGGAAAGGCTTGTCACTTACCAGTGGAATTAGAGCATAAAGCATATTGGGCATTGAAATTTCTGAATTTTGATATGCAGTCTGCAATTGAAGAAAGATTATTGCAACTGAATGAATTGGAGGAATTTCGCAATGAGGCCTATGAAAATTCTAAGTTGTACAAGGAGCATACAAAAAGATGGCATGACAAGCACATATTCGAAGAGAGTTTAAAATTGGTCAAAAAGTCTTACTTTATAACTCTCGTCTTAAACTTTTTCCGAAAGTTGCGATCTAGATGGTCTCGATCCTTTTACGGTTACACGGTATTCCCATATGGAACAGTTGAAGTTGCGCATGACACTGAGGGCACATTCAAAGTGAACGGTCAATGTTTGAGCCCTACTTTGAAGGTGGTTACAACAAGCAGAAGACTACCATTGAACTTCATCCTCCAGAATAGCGACATCTGAGATAGTTTGGCTGAAAACTATAAAGCAAGCGCTTCTTGGGAGGCAACCCAAGCATTTTAATTATGTTTTTATTTATTTTTAAGTTTACGTTTTGCAAAAAAAAAAAAAAACAAAGATTAACTTTTCTCTATTTTATCCAGGTTAATTTTTAGGGAGCACCTTTCAAGAATTTAATCATCAAGGTCATCTATGGACTTATCCTACAACCGGGGAGTTTTCTTCTTCCTATTTTTATTTTTCGCATTGAGGACATTGCTTCATTCAAGTTTGGGGGGAGACAAATTTTTGGATAATTTTTTTTATCATGATTACTTTCCTGGTTGTAAACTTTTATGATTCTTAGGAAAATTTAAATTTTATTTAAACTTGCAATTGATGTGTGAGTTAATCTTAATTCTGATTATGTTGATTCACTTATTGAGCACTAAAAGTCCTTACTTTTTGAATTATATGTAAATCTAGAGAACATTCATGTGAAATATGTGATTTTCTTAAATTTCACCAAAATCTTAGAATTTGTTTGATTTTCTCTTGAGGCGAAATCCTAAGCTAAATCTAATTGAGAAAATGATATAGGCAGTTTTTGGATCGATTGAGCCTTTCAAGCCAACCTTATTTATTTATCCCTAGTCACCCCGTTGAGCCTTAATTATTACCCAATTTTTTCAGTGGCATCCATACATGTTTAGCCTAGCCGTGATCAAATTATATCCTTATCCCATGCCCTATGAACACGTTGATTTTCTTTTGGAAAAAAAATTATTTGAGCTTGATAGAAATTTGGGATGAATGATGGAGTAAAAAGAAGAAAAAAAAAGTGATTACAGTGGTTGTTTGGGGTGTATTGTCAAAAAAAAAATTACTTTTATGGTTCCCTATCCAACTTTCAATTGAGTGAGCCTTTTGGATACTCAATGGGTTGGAAATTTTTATGTTATATTTGGAGGGACTTTGGGAGAAACTCCAACATAAAGCAATTCAAAAAAAAAAAAGAGAAAAGAGAGAGAGAAAAGGAAAGAAAAAAAAAGAATGATGATATATGGCGGTAGAAAAATTATTTTGAAGGAGTGAAATTGGACAGTGACATTGGCTCTAATTAGATCCTCGAAATCAACGTGTTGATGGGTGATTTGAGCTTAAAATTCTCGTTATCTTACCTTTAGCCCAGCCTTACATTACAACCCGAGAAAGGTCCTATTAATTTTTGATTGGATAATTAGCTTACATTAGTGGAGAGGGGAATGAAAAGCAAACCTATGAGATTTGGTCATAATTATTAAGAATTTTTGAGAGGTTGCATGTTAATGTGAATTTATTTGGATTGCATATAATTCGAAAAAAATGAGGACTTTCACACACACACACTTGGATCATATAGTTAGAATTGGTCTTAACTTATAAATCGATTTCAATGTTTGGATGAAATTTGTGTTTTTCTTTGAATTGTGAATTTGAGCAATTATGGAAAGATGTCATGGAGAAGGTTGTTAGGTTGAGTATGTGTTATGTCTTGATTTTGCTCGAGGACTAGCAAAATCTTAAGTTTGGGGATTTGATAACTCTATAAAAATAGAGTTATTTTACCTATTTTAGGCAACAATTAATGCATTATCTATGAGAAAATATTTGGATTTCCTTCGATTATTTAAATTTTCCTTGTTTATGCGAGAATAATGAGATATGGAGAAGATAAGGAAAATAATGGCAATTATCGGGAATTCAAATAAAAGCGGATGGAAGATGGATATCAAATCGGGAAATTCTTGATTTTGTTCCGATGTTATCTGCAAGTATTGAGGAATAGATATTTTAGATTTCCTATAAATAGGAAGAGAGAGCAGCTAGGGTTTTTTTTTAGGGAGATCGTTTTTTATTCTTCTGAGAGTTTTTTCAAGTATTTTGAAGAGAAGACAAAAGTGGTGACGAGAATTCTTGTCCTTTGATTCAAGATCTTTGGGTTTGATCTATATTTTTATTTTTATTTCTTATTCTACTATGTTCTAATTTTCTTTTGTTAGGGCTACGATGTAGCCTAACCATGATGATATGAATTTCATGATTTTTATGTTTTACAATTGATTTCATTCATGTGAGTTATATATTATTGCGTTTATCGCTTTTGAGTGACTAGCCACCACTTGAATGATCGATGTGCATGTTTGAGGCGAGAGGTGATAATATGCAATTGCTCATTATAATATATAACCATGAATTAAACGTGGATAGAAATATACTGCGTTATTTGTGTAGTTTTCGGTGATGAAGTGATCCAAAATACTCATTGTAAACCGGGAATATTCATAGTTTTTAATGCACTCATGTTTATTTTAATTCACATAGAGATATAGTGGATTAATAAGCTGAGTAGGTTTGCTATACCTAGAGATAGGATAGTAAATAGATTAGGAAATTCCGCTATCACATGTTTGATATCGTTCTTGTATTCACAACAATCTGAAATTCATATCTAGTGGTTATGGTGAAATCGGATGCTCTAACATATTTATCGATTGATTTTACTGCATTTAGTCTTCAAGTTTTGTTTTTAATTTATTCTAAATTATATTTTGATTTGTTAGATAAATTTTAGAATTAATCTATTTTAGTATTTAATTAGTTTATTAATCATCGATCTCCGTAGGACGATACTTTTTCTCATCATTATATTACTTGTTCGATACGTGCACTTGCGTTTAGAATTTTACGAACAACAGTCATGGTGATATTTACTAGGCTGATCACAGTGATTATAGTGGCTCGTGATAGTCCGCAACCTTTAATGTGGAGACTCTAAGTTGACACCTTTTTATTTATTTTTGTTTTCTTCAATTCTTTTCATCTAAAGTAATATTTCAAATTTTTTACTTTTGTTTATTTTATTATATTCGTCATGATATCAAATGTTTTACCAGACGAAATACAGAATATAACAGGTCCTTACATTTCTCATTATATACATAAAAAATTTCTAATCCATGTCTTGGAGACCAAACATGGTCATACAGGAGACAAGAGAGATAATACAAGGGCGGGTTGTTTTTACCCTTTTTGGTTGAGACACTTCTTTTTTCAATTAATTGATCGAAAATACCATTCTATCTCTTCAACTTATTGTTTCTTTTGTTTTTATCAACCCAACCAACAAAAATGCCTTTATTTCTAATATATCTCTTATCTTATTAGTTTCATGATATAAATGCCAAATCATACTCAAAAATATATTATCTTATCATGCATCTCGTTCTCACTTTGCTTGGAGAATGTCGTTAATTTTAATTTATAGTCTCATATTCTAAATCACAAAAGTTACGTGGAAGATTAGAAATTTCTAATTATGACGACTTATGGACACACAATTATTTGCATATTTGTAATCAAATAGTGCGAGGGAAACTTTATTCAAAGTTGAAATTAATATCCAATCTAATTATCTAACCAATTTTGACCTTGTGGGTATTTTTTCAAAATAAGGTTGTAGGTTTCTAAAGTTAAAAATTGTTGATTTGTGCTTTTTTTGAGTTCACATTTTCATATGAATACAAGATGGGGTTGAAAATTTATTTACACCTTTACTTTCAAACTTATATTGCATTGTTTCAAAGGAAAGTTTTAAGCATATTCTATGAGATTGAATCTACAATTGATATTAATTACACTTTTCACAGTAGGAGTGGAACAGCAAGAGGTTCCCTTTTCTTTTCCCTTCACATGCTTAACTTTTGTTGATATTTGGATATGATTTAAATATAAATATGTTTGACATTTGATCATGCTTGTAACAAACAAATTAACCTTTCCCATATTTTTATCACTTTTTCTTTTCCATTTTTGATCAAGATCAGCTAGATAAATTTTAATTTTTAACTCTGAAATATAGTTTTGCTTACACTATTTGATAAAAAAAAAAGTAATTAATTCTATGTTCATAAGTTGTCATAAAAAGAAATTTTTTGCAATTGAAATATGATACCATAAATTAAAATTGGCAACATTTGCTTGGCAAAATGAATAACAAGATTTATAGTAAAATGATATTTTGTTGAGTGTAATGAAGCATTTGTACCATGAAACTAATGAGAGAATTGATAGAAATAAAAACACTTTTGTGGGTTAGCTTGATAATAAAAGAAATAATAAATTGGAGAGAGATATGACAATACGTTAATTCATAATAGGGACTATCTTAACTAAAATGGGGGTTGAAATAGTATCAGTATAATATAATGCAATTCAACTTGAGATTGATGATTAATCCCTAGATATTATGAACCTCTCATCAATTTTTTGCAGTACCATTTTCACTATGAAATATAACCCTCTAATCAAAAAGTTCGCACTTGGCAAGATGATATGATTTGCCACATGGTTGGCTATATTTGTACCGTCAACTTTCAAATTCAGAGTCCTCCCTTTAAAAAGACTACAATACCCTATATTCAATTTTTACATGACAAAGGGTAAAGAGTAAATTCAATATCATTAAGGAAAACTAGGCATCTTGGGACTTTTGTCTCATAAATCATTGAAATTTATACTCTAATTTTTTATTAGATTCCATCAAAATCAAAATCGAAAATAGTCCGACCTAAATATACCCATTTAACATGTTTTAACCTATTTTGTGTACAATGAAAATTTAGTGACATATAGCCAACCTATACGCCACATATACATGACTCATATTACCAAAGTACTTAATTTAACCAATAAGAAAATCCATATCCAAACTGTTGTGAGAATGCATAGTGAGCAATAGGGGTGAGCAGCGGGTCTAGGGTTGACCCTGGACCGACCCTGGACCGGCCCAACCCTGCCGGTCCTGGTCCGGTTCCCAAGGGGACTGGGTCGGTCCTTGGTCCTAAAATTCCAGGACTAACATTGTGCGGGTTGGTCCTCGGTCCTAAGAGTTTTGGGTCGGTCCAACCCTGGACCAACCCTGTATATTATATTATATTATATTATTTATAATTCTTTTATATATTCAAATCTAAGTAAAATGTATGTTATATTATATTATATTTGGATGTTCTATCAATAGCACTAATATTAATTTCAATTTAAAACTTTTGTTGAGTATCAACTATGTGTCGTTTGTTTTGTTTTTAGGTTTTTAGAAGTTCAAGTGAATTAACAAGATGTGAAGTTATATATTCATGGTTTATATTAAGTATTTTAAACTTTTTATGGTTTAATTATATTTTACTAATGAATTTCAGCTGCACTTTGCTTTTCAGTTTGTATCGAATGGTATAAGTTTTTGAAGAGTAGAGTAGTACTGCAGTTACTACGGTGATTTGCTAGTCAAGTGGTGTGAAGCTCATTTTTTGGTTGAGTGGATTTTACATGATCAAACGCAAGAAAACACTATTGCATATGGTGTTATGAATATTAAAAATAGATTATTATAAGAACTTTCCATCCTGTCCCATATCTCGATGAGTGGTTAGCAGGTACGAAATTTATATTATTGTGTCATCTTAAATTTGCTAAATATGTATTGGTATTTATAGTTTAGTTGCACAATGTCGCATTGTCGATGGATGTGTAATTTGAATTTGTAGGTTTGCTGTTTTAGGGAGTATAAAAAATAAGACGAAAAAAAATTATCAATCGGTCCCGGGTTGACCCTGGAACCAGACTGAACCCATTGGGTTGGTCCGGTCCTTGGTCTCAGGCTCAATAGGGTCGGTCCTCGGTCCCAAAAATTGAGGACCAACACTGTACGGGTTGGTCCTAGGGTTAGGGGGTGGCTCGGACCAACCCGGACCATGCTCACCCCTAGTGAGCAAGTGTGTGATCAAGTGAGGTGGGAGAGAATGAAGAGTGAGTTATAAAAGTAGGCTGGATTTAAGCAAGTTGTAAACCATTTAACACCCATATTATATTGGGCTCTATCATTATGAACTTATTTATAATCCATTTGTTGAATATAACTAACTCATATAATATCTGGGCCTATCACATATGAGTCTATGACCCATTTTGATATATCTACTCAAGATCCATCTTCAACTTGGGGTGCATATAACGCATGAGAAGATCTAATGTGCTCAAAGGGACATCAAAATGTTAACTATTAAAAAAGAACATATACCTAGGTAAAGCATTCATGTCTAGTTTGTACTTTACTTAAGACGCACATGACAACAATTTTGTTCCAGAAATCAATTTTTGGCCATAAATTTCTCAATTTATGTTCCCTAAATGAGTTTCTGAGCAAAAAAACATGTTTGATAACGACTCAAAATTTATATTTCTAAAATAGAAATTTGTTTGATAACAAAATAAAATTTCTATTTCTAGGAGGGCAGCGGTCGACGTCTGACAACCGACGTCTTGCGGTTGATGTCTAGTAGTGTCTCACGGGCGATGGGTAGTGACAAGAGTGAACAACGAGAATAGTTTTCATTTCTTTCCAAAAATAGAAAAGCTAAAAATTTTAGCTTATATTTCTTATCCAAATTTATTTCTAGAATATAAATTTGTTTCAGAAATAGAAAAAAGAAATTGCGTTACCAAACTGATTTCTGTTTTAATTCCGTTCCGAGGAATAGAAAAATAAAGAAATAAAAATTTTGCCATGTGCATTAGTATTGAGACTTGCCTCAATTTGCACAAACTTGTCAAATCCAAGGTCAATTTTACCTAGCTAAGAGAAAATTCAAAGGAAAACTAAAAAATAAAAAAAGTATTTAAAGTGGTTATTTTCTCATATAAAATGTCCAAATCCAAAGAATAATAGCCTCGGGGAAGTAAATGTTCTTTTATGTCAATGAAATGGACAAATTTATTAAAGGCAGCAAAATTGGTCTTGTGCACATATTTTAATTTACACTTGTTAAGTTGGGTAAAATATGGGTTCCTTCAAATTTAAAATATCAATCCCATAAAAAGCAAGACCCAATTAATAAAGGGTTCTAATGGGTTTGAAAAGAACCCAACTTCAACCCATTTAATCAGAGAGTAAAACTCTTTTGCACTCGTCCTTAGGTCCCCAACATCCATACGTGGGTATTCATCTCCCACACCAAGTCATTAGGATCAAGTCCTATTCCTTGGTGGCTGGGTTTAGGTCCACGGAGGTTGGGCCCAATTCTCTTGAGATTGGGTCTAAAACCCCATGCTTATGTGTAGCTCCATGAAGGTATGGCTCAATATCTCAATGCCCATGCCTAGGTCCTTGGGGACTGTACCAGGTACCTAACTCTCGCACCCAAATCACTAGCACCTAGTTGGGGCCATCAATCACTTGCTTGGGTACACTGAGGCCGGACTTAGGTCCACAAGGATGAGGCATAGGTCCCTCAACTTAGGGTTGAGACTTCAATGCTTGTGCCAAATCTACAAAGGCCGAGCCTTAGACCTTGGTGCATGTGCTTAGGCCTCCAATAGCTATGCTCAAGCATCTAGCTCCCTCGTTCAAGTGCTAATGCCCCACCTGGCCTAATCCCAATTCCTCATTGACTCTCGTCCATAGAGGTTAGGCACTAGTCCCTTAAGGCCAGGGCCACAACTCTATGCTTATGTCCATGGTTGGGCTCTTCATGCCTAGGTCCTAGTAGCCTTGCCTAAGCATTTGACTCTCATGCCTAAGTCACTGGCTCCCAAGTCCCTCAAGGCTAGGTCAAGGTCTTCAATGCCTTTGCTTGGGTCCCAACAGTCATGTTTGGAACCTGACTTTGTGCTAAAGTCATTGACAACTAGTATAGTGAATCATACTTGGTCTTAGATCCACATATGCAAGGCCTAGATCCCTTAAGGTTGGGCCCAATACCATCATATCCATGCTCAAGTCCACGGAGACCGGGCTCGGGATCTCAGAGGTGGGGCTTGAGTCCCTTAGGGCCTGTTCTAAAGTCTTTTTTTATCTAATACTTTTGCATGCATTAATAATTAAACCATGGTCTTCAACAAGAACAAATAACAATGTGGTTACTTAACTAATGTATGTTTTTGTAGTGAAATGATGTAAATTATCTTTGTTATCATAAGAATTCGATTTTTCATCCAAAAACATAAAATGGGTTGGCTCCTAGAGAATCGAGAATTGAACAAAAACCTATTGGTTTCGAGTTCCAAAGCCTCTTTGTTTTTGTCCATTAGCACAACGCTTGCCCACATATCCACGTTACTCATGTGCCATGCAAAGTCTTAACTCACAACTCAATTTAAGCACCCGAGCTCTTTCACTGACTCAACTAGTTTAAACTTAAGGAGAAAAATGGGTAAGAATTAGACTTAGGGCTAGCATCATATTGCATAAAATCAGGCAAAATACATGTTAGACCGATCGATTCAAGTGGGGCCATTTTCGACTATAATCTAACTCAAACTCCAATAAGAAGACCCCACCCGTTTGACGGGACTAATATTCATAACGAAAGAAAATCGAGACCAGAATCCCCAATCGAGTCCAGCCTCGTGGCGGAACATAATTCGAGTCGGAGAACAAAAAAACGTCAATGGCCATCAATTCGACACAAATCGGACACGCGGGTGAAACGATTGAACTAGATGGAAAAGAAAAACTTTCACACCCGGAAACTCCACGAAACTCGTGACCTTTTCACACCTCCCTATTTGCCCCGCACGCAAGTTTCGTCTTCTCCCCCCTTCCCCCTCCGTCTTCCTGCATTTGTCTCCGAAAAGCACATCCGCACGTGCGGCGGACGGAGAGGGGGAGGTGGGCCCACCCCCGTTCGAAACAGAACAAAACACAATCATCTTTTCCCCACTCCGTCCCTCTCTCCCTGTCTTCTTTTTCTCTTTTTTTTTGGGTAATCTTTTTCTCTCTCCTTTTTTTTTTCTTTTTACTGCTTCGCCAATCGCAGGACGCGCTCGCACGCACGCACGCCACGCGAGCGCACACGATCCCTCCCCCTTAATTTTCGGCATTTGTTTATTTATCTCCCCTTCCCTCTTTTTTTTTTTTATTTTACCATTCCCCCTTTTTCTTAAAGGAAAAAATTTGGGGAAAAACAAGGGAAAAAGCTAGGGTTAAATTACTCCCCCCTTCCTCCCTCTCTCTCTCTCTCTCTCTCTCTCTCTCTCTCTAAGCTGATGACCCAACAACAACAACAATTATTCAATCATCATCCTTCTAAGAGGAGGAGAAGAGGGTAAAAAAAAAAAAAAAAAAAAAAGAAGAAGAAAGGGGAAGGGAAAAAAAAAATTAGTCCCTTTTTTTTTTCCCATCATTTTAGGGCTCGAAAAATTCAGATTCGATCGTATCGCAGCTGCTGGTTTCTCTCTCTCTCTCTCTCTCTTCTCTCTCGATCTTCACGTCTTCCTTCGTGCTGCTACTTCTTCCTCCTCTCTCGCTCGCTCGCTCGCTCGCGCGTCCAAATCCCTTGAGAAGTTTCCATTAATTCCCGAGCGCCCCGATTCTCCGTCTCGCATTCTCGCGCCCGGATTCGATTCGCCTCCTCCTCCTCCTCCTCCTCCTCCGCCGGCGGACGATGACGTGATTCTGCCGCGGGTGAGCGTTCGTTCCTCTTCTTTCCTCTTCTTTCCTCTTCTTCTTCCTTTTTTTTTTTTTTTTTTTTTGGGGGTGCGCTAATTCCCGTCTTACGAGCTCGTGCATGCGCGCTTCTGGCCGCGATTGACCGGGCGGGAATGGCTTCTTCCCCTCCTCCTCCTCCTTAAAGATGGGTTTTTTCCTTCTGGGTCTGGGGAACTGAATGCTGGGTAGGCCTCGGTTCCCGGGTTGAATTCGGAGCTGGGGCGGTTCGATGGCCGTCGCGGAATTCGGGTCTTGGGTTCTTCGCGGGCGTTGAGCTGTTTCGATTCCTTTTTGTCTTGCAGAGTGGCGAGGGTGATATGAGGCGCGGGCTCCGGCTGCGTCGTGGAGCGTGCTGAAATCTCGGGGGACATCTGTCTGTGTGCGCGCCGCGCGCGCGATTGGGAGGTCGGTCGATTCGGGTCCCTGGAGCATGGCCGCCGCGGGGGAGTCCGGCGGAATCGCGGGGGTGGTCCTGATTCCGATGAGGTTCGTGTGGCCTTTTGGGGGAACGAACGTGTTTCTGTGCGGTTCCTTTAACAGGTAAGGCTCGAAATCTTTGATTTTTGAATCTGAAGGAGAGGGATTTTCCCTCTGGGTGGGCTCGATGCGGTTGTAATTTCTCTGCTGCTGAATTTGATGAATTGGTTGTCTGTTGCTTTTTTTCTCCTTGTTGATCATGTGAAGATGGTCCCACTTGGTGCAAATGAGTCCAGTTGAGGGTTGTCCCACAGTGTTTCAGGCTCTTTGCAGCATACCTCCCGGATACCACCAGGTCAGATTGCCGAACTATGCTTGCTTCTCCTTGTTGTTATCTGGAATGTGTGTTCAGAGGAAAATATGCATTTTTTTCACATGCCTGTGGACGCATATATGCTCTGAATTTTCTGCACCATATGTTCGAAGTTTAGTGTAGAGCTAAAGTATTATAGTGAAGTTCGATAGTGGACACATTGTTAGGCTCTCAACATGCGACTTTGATCTGTTGTCGTGTAATGACCATTATTGGAGGTTTTATGCCAATAGGAAGTGTTGGATACAGGAGATTTAGATTTTCTGGAGGAAAACGCCTGAAAGACCCATGAATGCTTCCTCTTGCACATCTCCTTTGAGCTCACAAATCTTTTGTTTGCAGCAGATTTAGATATTGTGAAGGGAGGTGCAGAGGGGTAAAATGTGAGGGGAATAGGGTTGATTTGGGAACTTTTCTCCACTAGCACTCGCAACAAGTTTGCGGTGTTTGATAAGTGGATTTCATTTTTTCGCTCATTATTGGAAGCATTTTCAATTATGCTAGTGTCATGTGACTGACAATAAGATAATTATGTATGGGGCACCTATGGATTTGTTTATTTGAATTTAACATGTGGTGCATGCAGGATTTCTTGCATTAGCATAGTTCGTTTCTCTATGTTTCAAAGATGCAGTTCAGCAGAGTAAACATCTCGCACATCTTTGGTGCAGTTTAAATTTTATGTTGATGGAGAATGGAGACACGATGAACACCAACCTCATGCAACTAGTGAATACGGGGTAGTGAACACTATCTTTTTGACTGCGGAGGCTAATTATATTCCAGGGACTCCCGGCCCAGCTACCCCCCCGGGTACGAACATGGATGTTGATGACCAAGCACGGCGTATGGTGAGAGCTTGCAAACAACAGCAGTTGTTATTGCTCCTGGCTTCTGTTTTATGTGATTTGATTGAAGTTAAACTGGCTTTTGGGGCACATCTTGTTTCTGGGGGAAAGTATCTATGAAGATCTTTCCATAGAGCTAGGTGCTATCTAATGATTAAATCGAGTGTGTGCATTGCACTTTGTGTTTATTTATTTTTCAGTTGATACGTGCATTACTTAAGAATTTCATGTTTGCCACTACCAGTTCTCTCTCCATGATATTGAATCTCTTAGTTCATGGCCGAAAGGCTACTCCAATTTTCTTTTTGCTTCTTTTTACATCTGCCTACAGGTTTTTCCTAGTATAGCTGGTCTGCAAGTAGACTAATTAGCTTTTTGATTAAAGAGAACTCAGGTCTACGTAACGGATGACCCAATTATTGACGCTGCACCGAGGATCTCAGACGCTGACTTAGTGGTTTCTCGTCACCGCGTTTCTGCATTCTTGACTAAACACACTGCATATGAGTTACTTCCGGAGTCAGGCAAGGTTTGGACGCTTGATCTCTGGCTATATGCAACTTCAATTGCCATTTGAGCTTTCTTAGTCAGACTTTCTCCAAATGTATACATGCATGACAGGTAGTTGCTTTGGACATTGATTTACCCGTGAAGCAAGCATTTCATATTTTATACGAGCAGGTATCCTTTTCCACATCTTTTTTCTTCCTTTATTTTTTTGAGTCTTTTCTAGTTAGGCTCTATGTATCTTGATCTAGTTGACTGAGGGTATGTAAATGTTGTCTGTGAGGATCCCATGAGGATTGTCCTCACCTGAGTTAGTAGAGTTTGGATAGGAACAAAGCATCCTCTACAGACAATTGAGCATTTTAATAACGACTGTTGCTCTCACCATGTTCCTAAAGTGCTCTTTTTGGGTGATATCTTGAGGGATCAAAGAGCCATTGTATTTGTGCTTTCCAGACAACTTCTGTTCAGATTTTATATGATGACGTCCATAGCTTAGACTTCTTATGATCATTTGTCGATCGGATCCTATAAATCATGCTTATCTTTCTGTTGAAGATGAAGAATCTGGAATTACTTTGTTTTCACTTAACGTCTGCAGGGGATCCCTACAGCTCCTCTCTGGGACTTTCGCCAGGGACGATTTGTTGGAGTTTTAAGTGCGATGGATTTTATTTTGATTTTAAGAGAGGCAAGTACCAAATTGAATTGAAATTGATGTTTGCTCAACTTGCATATTTTTCTCTAAGCATATTCTTTTTTCTTTTTTTCTTTTTAGCATTCTTGTTCCTCTTCCAAATGTTCCAATCAACCATTAGGCAGATTTATATGTCCTGAGAGCTGGCTTAAGATTTTTCTTGAATCATCTGAACAAGCCATGTCACATAATTTATGTTATGATAATTAAGAGGATTCTGTGAATCTTTTCTCCACCATCGACTTTTTAGGACATTGATGAGTTTCAAATATTAGATGGGCATTGAAAGTTGGTATCTCCAGTTGAATGTTAGTCTAACTTTCTTCCTTTTGATTAAGTTTTGCCTCAATTGTTATAGTTTTCATAAGATTGTCCTGCTTTTTCAGCTTGGAAATCATGGATCAAATCTGACAGAGGAGGAGCTTGAAACACACACGATAGCCGCATGGAAAGAGGGGAAAGCATATCTAAACAGACAAATTGATGGGCATGGAAAAGCAATTTCAAGGCCTCTTGTCCACGTGAGTCTTTCAACATCTTGGATCATCAGTCTTGATCTGGGCTATTATTCTTTGCAATTTGATTATGTTCTTCTTAGATGCATCTCTTTTAAATCAAGTTGGTTGGCGATAAATTGCTTTTACATAATATCATGTTTCATGGAGCCTTTCCAAAGCCGCTCTTGGAGAAGGGACCTGTCTTATATGGGGAAGGTAGATGAAATAATATATATAATATCAAGTTACATGGGAAACCTACTAGTGGGCCGTCTTGAAAGTTAGCCCGAACACTTAAAAAAATAGCGGCTGGAGTATTGCCTCCTACCACAATAAGGTTGATGTGAACTTCATGTGATACTTACCAGAGTTCGAAATTGTGGCTGGTGTATGATATCCTAATCTTGTCAGTTTTTCTTTTGCAACATGTTCGGCAACAAAGATGGTACTGTCTGATGGCAGGCGGACAATTGTATTTTTGGTTGAACATGATGTTCATGAACTACCTCGTCTCTTGTTTATGAGTTCATGTGTCATTGACCTTTTCATTTGGCTTGTAGAGTGAGTTTGACTGGCACTCACATGGATTCAAACCTTGGGTCTTATACATTTTTGCCGACATTTTTGTTGTGTTTTCTTGTCTGATAAGATTATTCTTTTTTATTTGGTTTATTGCGTAGGCTGGGCCACTCGATAACTTGAAAGATGTCACATTAAAAATATTGCAACATGACGTGGCCTCAGTTCCAGTTATTCATTCTTCTTCTGAAGATGGTTCATTTCCGCAGCTACTGCATATGGCTTCTCTTTCTGGGATACTAAAATGTAAGCCGCATCTATTAGTGAGTGTGATGGCAATAATTCCATTTGTTTGCTGATGGAAATGTTAGTTTCTTTGAACAGGTCTTTGCCGTTATTTCAGACACTGTTCCACTTCATTGCCCGTGCTTCAGTTGCCAATATATGCAATTCGAATCGGCACTTGGATTCCAGAAATTGGCGAACCTAACCGACGGCCTTTAGCCATGTTGAAACCTAGCGATACACTTAGTTCGGCCCTCAATTTGTTAATTCAAGGTATTGCCTTATTTTTTAATAGGTTGAACTGCCCTGGATGATGATTGTTTCAGTTTGGAAAGTATGTGCTTTCTACTGCCAGTTAAGTATGGATACATACTTTTCTGCATTCTCATGATAAAAAAGTTCTCTCCAAACTTTTATTCTACTTAATTGTTCAAAGCTGTTGCTAAGAGGTAGACTTTCTCCCTTCACCTGTGGAAAGGTACTTGTAGGAGGAAAAGCCAGCCTACGGTAAAATGCAAAAAGATTCAAAGTACTTTAAGTCATGCTTGTTGTATTTTGTTTGTTATCAACTTTTTGAAAGCAGAAACTATTGTACGATCCTTGGAAAAGTGTTTTGCATCCGTAATTTCTTGTTTTGGTTGCTGATGTAATGTGGATGTTCTAGAGGTAAAATATTAATCAGGTGCTTTTAGATTTTGGTTTGGTTCTTATGCTATGTAACTGTTTGCTTTGACAGCACAAGTTAGTTCAATTCCCATAGTGGATGACAATGACTCTTTGTTGGACATTTACTCCCGGAGGTATGCACCAGGAGTACATGAATTCCTTCTATACAGAGAAATGACATTAGCATTTCCTGGAATCAATTTCCTCTTTTGCTTTTATGTTAAAACATTTTGCTTTGACTTTGGCAGTGAAATTACTGCTTTGGCGAAGGACAAAGCTTATACTCACATTAATCTCAACGAAATGACCATACATCAGGTATTTCTTTTGTTTGTCTTCTATTTAGCCCTCATAAGTACCTAATCTGTCAATTTTTTAGCAAAGAATAAATCGATCCTGTGTATGCTTGGAGTTGGTATATTTTCGATGATATTAACTGAAAGAAACTTGTTCCAATTGAATGGTGATCATTTTCTGTCCAGTAGGACAGTGCGGATTATCATTGAAGTTTTCTTTTCCCTATGTGACCCTTGGCTTTGTGTAGTTTGATTGTCTTCTGAGGCTATTTTCCTTGTGTGAGCAGTGGGCTTTGGGTAGTTAGATCTTCTTCTAAGGTATTTTTGAAATGTTACGCATTGCTTAAGGTGGCAATGCCAGTTGGAGTACTACTCGCTGCTTGATTTGTGCCTCTTCCTGTTGGGCAGAGAATCACTTCATTCCGTTCTTCTTGTCTGGTTTTTTATTGAAAAAACCAAAATAGTTTTCCTCCAAAGGAAAGCATATCTGATGAAGGATTTTATTTTGTATAGGAAGTGTTGAATATGGATACAAGTGATGGTTATATCCCCATTTCAATGATGACTTATGTTCTCTGTTCCATTTTTTTATCATGCTTGAAGAGTTTGTACTGGGGACAAAGTGAGCCATGTTAAACCCTCGCATCTCTCTTCATTCTTAAATCAAATGCCTTATAGCTCTGGGGCTAGCGTTTTGATGGAATGTTTAGGAACTACGTTGTTGCAGCTGATTTTCTTGAGCTGAACAGATTCAGTAGATATCTATAGGTGGGATTCAGTATGACAGTTACCATTGAATTGTGAAGTGCCATAGGATGTGCAACTACATGAACCTATTTCCAGTTTGCAGCACAGCTTGAGTGCTCTGTTTGCCATGTTGAGCGGGTTACATGTAAAAGTTCTGTTGTTGGATTGTGAAGTTCTCTAATCAATGCATTTAGGAAGTTCTCTTTTCAATCTGTCCAAATTTGAAAACTTTGTTTGAAAATATTCAGCTGCAGTGACTTGCTTATTTTTTATTATCAGGCACTGCAGTTGGGGCAAGATTCCTGCCAAAAATGTCAAATGTGTCTGCCATCCGATTCACTGCACCAGGTGATGGAGCGATTAGCCAATCCAGGTATGTGTGTTTTATCAGTCATATCATGTATTGTCCTTGCTCTCCCTTTTGGACACATGGTTGAGGAGTGAGTTTGGGTCCATTGAGCTATTTGTTGCTTTACTAAACATGCATCAATTTGTCAACACATGTTAGTGCACAAACACATTTGAAATGTGTAGAGCGGCCTCATGTCTTGCTCGAGTCTTCCTGATATAAGAAGACTAATCTCATTTTGTGCTTGCAACATGATTGGACGTGCTTTTTTGGCTGAATTTTTCGAAGAAGGAAATATATGTTGCATCTTTTGGAAAATTCATCTTGAGTGTTCATTGCTTGGTCTACTTGGGTTCATCATTGAGTTGGAATGTGCCCATGGTTACCATGTTGTGGTTGTTCTTGGTTGGCATAGCCGGATAAGCTGTTCTTGTTTTCTTATGCCTGTGTTATAGACAAAGGGAAAATTTGGCTTCCAAATTGATCAGCATGTTCGCCAGATCGGTTATAGGTTGTGCCCTGGAGATGTAGTTTTCTGCTGTCTTTTCTCTTCCACTATAATTTTTGTACTAAGAAAATTTTGGGCTGCTTCTTGGACAATGACATATTTACTTGGAAAGATGTAGAATGACATGGAAGCATGTAATTGTCATGGACATTACAGCGAGATCTAATTAAGAATCCTGCGTTGTGCTAAAAGGGAGATGGCTGTTACTTCAGGTATCAGACGACTTGTCATCGTTGAGGCTGGCAGCAAGTGCGTGAAAGGTATTGTTACACTCGGTGATGTTTTCAACTTTTTACTTGGTTATAACTGAAAGGCAACAAGTGGAATTATCCGGAAAGGGATTTGTTCCAACCATTCAGAGTTCACGATGTCTAGACTCCAACGGCTGGCCATTCTTCACGAGAAACTTACCACGGCTGACTCGATCAAACTACTCTCCTTCAATCCTTAAAATTGGATCAGCCTCTTGCTAGCTGGCATTTTCAAAATTATTTCAGGCTTAAGATGAAGGCCTTCAGAAAATTTGGAGAATTCATCTCTTTCTCTCTGTCTCTCTCTTTCTCTGTCTCTCTCTCTCTCTCGTGCGCTTTCTCAAGATTTGTGATAATTCCACCCTCCCATGGTGTTTTCTGTCTCCAATGTGCTGATTATT
Organism: Eucalyptus brandiana; assembly: GCA_014182725.1. Classification (NCBI taxonomy): domain Eukaryota; kingdom Viridiplantae; phylum Streptophyta; class Magnoliopsida; order Myrtales; family Myrtaceae; genus Eucalyptus; species Eucalyptus brandiana. The sequence goes on along the minus strand of CM024675.1, from coordinate 53,506,542 downwards.
TATGTGGTTGTATATGTTTTGGGAGCATTGGTGCATGTAATAGTCGGGAAAGAGAAGGAAAAAAAAATGCAAATCATATGGAGAGGGACATTGAATTATTAGTCATTGTGTATTTGTTCATACTTTTGATGTCTGTGGGTTACAGGTTTGTGAATATTCTTGTCGCGGTTGAATATGCCAAGGAAACTATTCAACAAATGAACTGAAGATGCATATGCATGTTTGAGTCGGTATCTGCCTGCATTTCGCATTGCGGAACATCCTTAAATCTGTGATGCGTGACTTACATTTGTCATACGATCCCATTTAACGTTAATTTAAGTAGTTTTAGTATCGGAAAAGCCAGATGTGGCAAGATTCGGGCAGTCCAAGATGACCTGGAGCAACCGGATTTGCTGACGGCACTGAAGATGATGATGCCTCGCTATCTAAAATGATGGCTAATAGACAACAGTAGGTGATCTTTTTCCTGCTTTGCTAAAACTGGCAATGAGAGTTTCATCGGCCAAAAGTTGCAATCGACAAAACCAAAGAAATTTCCATCGAGATTGACCAATCGCCTGATTGAAAGTGGGGATGACAGTTTTCCGCATATGTCGCGAGTATGTACTATAGTCCACCCAAGCTAAAAGGCACAACATCGACGCCCGCACTATAGTCCGCCGCACTATAGTCCGCCCAATTTATGAGGCACAACAGCGACGTCAATCGGAAACTTATGTTCTCATGGTCCGATGCAGTTCTTGTATTGCGTACTTCTAAGCTTGCGTGAGCGGCTTGACCGCTCTTAGGTTGTATCTGATTAAGCCAGTACCGACTTCATGCGATGTGGCTGCAAAGCGACTGTCTGATTTTGATCCAAGCTCGACAAGAAAGGCGACCCTAAAGTTTCTTCTGAGGTGGCCCTTGTTGGGTTTGTACGGAGCAAACCATAGGTGGTTGCACTGCACGAGCCTCAACTCACGTGTTATGAACAACTTGGTGTCTTGCGATGACTCCGGTATGCCTGGGGATGGGATCTTCCGCATTATGCACCGCCGCAAATGGCACGTTAAGAACTATGAAGAGCACTCAGATTCTCGGACTATGACGTGTGGTAAAGGGTTGCGCTATTTTCCCTCCGCGTAAAGCGATACTTTATGTCAAATCTACACTCTTGATGCTGCTTCTGCATTTAGCATTATTATGCCTAGCCCCTGCAAGCATTTTGAAGCGAGGAACTTTCTGAATTTTCCATTATTATGCCTAGACCGAAAACCGACCCTATTGAGCTTGAGACCGAGGATTGGATTGACCGTGGGCCTAGTCCGATTCTACGGTCAACCTAGGACCAATAATTTTTTTTTTTTTTTTAATTTCCTAACATACAAACGTATTCTTTCAAATTACATATCCATCGATAATATGATATTAAGCAATCAAATTATAAATACCAGTACATATCAAACATAAATCTAAGATAAGGTAACGATAGAAATCACCACTTACTAAAAATAACAAATCATAGAAGACAAAACACATGAAATAAAAAAAGACAATACAAGTTAAAATACGTAACATAACTCATAATTATACAACTTCATATCTTGCTCATCATGAAAAGATCACTTCAAACTTCTGAACGCCTAAAAACAAAACAAACAACATGTAAATTAATACTTAACAATAGTTTTAAATTGAAATTACTATTAGTGTAATTGATAAAACATCTCACTACTTATATTCATTCAACATGCAAACTCTATTTATCCATGGTAATCTCCTCGGTAAGACAGAGGCAAGAAAACAAAGGCGAGCGAGTCAAGTCAACAAAGCCAGCTACAGACAAGCGAAGACAAAGAGGGTTTCTATTTCTTTTGGTCAAACGAGAGTTTCTACTTTACATAGCAAAAGAAAGACAACAAAGTCACCTAGGGCTTGGTTTAAACTAGTGTTGGTCCAATCCCAACCCTAAAATCTCAAGACTGATGACCAATTCGGACAATGCAAGGTTCAAGGGTCCTAGAATTAGGGATCGACCTTGTCTCCCTGGGAACGGGACCAGCCCACAAGGTTGATCCTAGATCACTGCTCACCCCTGTGATGACAACATTCGTCTCTATGACACGACAAGACAAGACATCCCTTGGATATGGACATTCCAATTGCTACAATAGGGGACAAGTCAGGTCAGACCCCTTCCACTTTAAAGACGGTAGGAGATCACGTCTTTGGTTGCAACCTAGACAACCACAACAAGTGTCGTGATAAAAATAATTACGTAGCCAGGATATTTAGCTTGGGCTTTAGGCAGGGAGAAATCTGTACGTAATATGTCCATGAATTGTAAAGGCGGACTCCTCTATTCAAGTGATTTAAAAAAGAGCATTTTCCATCATACTCTTTTCCTGACATGCACACTCATTATTCTTCGCATTCCTGAGAAAACAAGAAGTGGACCTGCCAGCCTCCGAATCTAATTTTTGTTCATCATCTTATAACGAAGACAGCGAGCAGGGAAGCTTTCACCAGTTCGCAATTTCGCATAATGCCCATTTCCTACTTCAGCTTTATATAGAGCTCTATCCCACAAAATATATTCTGCAAAACAGCAATTATCTTGAACCATTTGCTTTCTTGGGTAGTATCGTCCATCCTTATGATGTGAGTGCAGTAAGGAGAAATATTAAAAAAAGAAACTCTGATAAGAATTGTTCCATGAAGAGCAGAGAGCGGAGAGCGATGAGGCCACCCTCCGGGCTCTCATCAATGTACCTGAAAAGCAGTGATGACTTTGGCCAGATCATGGTAGGAAAAGCCGAGAGAACACATAATTGAATTTGGGCAAAAGGTTCCCTCCCGGGATTGGCCACAATCACCTGAGGAAGTGTCCCTAATGATCTGTGAGATCTGGTATCGATAGAAGGCCATTGTTCGTGAAGAAGTGAATGACCAAGTCCAGTCTCGCCGTATTGAAGTTGGCACAGCTGGACACAAACACCACAGATTCAGCAGACAACCCACACGAACTCAAGAAATAAGAGACCAGGAAAGGGGTTGATTCGAGGTGGTGGCACTGGAGATTAATCCTAGTGTGAGAAGTGAAAATGGTGGACGGTGAAGCAGGGTTTGCCACAGCAAACTTCCAATCTATCTTTGCTGTAAAACCAATATGCAGAACATCAAGGCACATTCAAGTCAAATTTTAACCTGTCACTCTGAAGATTGCTGTGTATCAGAAGATTGAGACTTCCAAGCATTCATAGCTATGGTTTCCTCGTTCCTTTTGGCACTTTCCCAAAGCTTCTCAATTTGGAAAAATTCTGAGCAGGTAAAGAATTAACCAGCATACATGAGCAACTTAAATTTTTTTATCTTATTAAGCCTACAATCAGGGATCATCTAGACCATGCTTTCATATGAACATTTAACCTTTAAGGCAAGGTATACAGAAAGCCTAAAAATAAAGAGCCAACTTAAAGGGAGAATGCGAAACAATGGACATTTTCCATGATTTCAAAAGATATGGCAGGCATTCTCCATCGATACACTATACAGTTCAAAAGAATCAGCAGCCAAAAGTTGAGACACAAAATAAACAGAATGACAACCTTAAATGAAAGAGGGACAAACGAATTATGCGGTACTGTGTGCCATTTCATGGAACCAGTGCCCCCATCACCATATGCTTCTTCTCCCAATATATATCCAGCAATTCTGGAGCTACCCCTATATGAGGGGTCATGAACTTCACCAGGAAATCTTTATCAGAAATCGTCAACAGGGTAGTCAAGCCAAACTTCACCTTCATCAAACCATGCGACGACAAATGTTTAAAAACCAAACATCGAGGACGAATCCGTTTTTCTAAGCTCAGTGACATCAAGGTAGGATGTTGCAGAAGAAATGAAGATTCGACATCCATTTCCTTGACAAAGAATCCCATCACTGCTGTTATTTTTTCCTCAGACAATGTCATGCACCAAGGACTCTTCACAAAAGCACTCATGGCATCATCTTTAGACCAACCCCACCTGCTATAAGCATCCAATTTCCTCTCCCACATCGATTCGCTCATTCCCATGACTGCTACCATAGCCACAGCGAACTTTGCCGCAGAAGGATCATCAAAGCCCATCCCCTTGGTTTTCTCCACAACTTTCTCGAGGTGATCGTACGAAGTCATCAACTTCCTAAAATGATACTTAACTAACCACATAATGCTTGATTCACGCACTCCATTATCTCTCAAAATCTTGACGACACGATCAACTGTAGCCTCGAAACCTTGTAACAATATTCTTGGACTGCGTCTAATAGCTGTAACCGCGCTCTTATCGCACCCAAGGAAGTCCCGCAGCCTACTGAAATTGGGGATGAGGTGCTTCTCTAAGCTCCTAGTCAAAAAGTAGGGAGAAAAGGTGATCATTTGCACCAGGTCAGAGCCGGAAAAGCCGACAGAGTGCAGATACTTCAATTTGGGCAAGAGGGTCCTCTCAGGACTCGCCAAAATCATCGGAGGCCACTTCCTAATGATACCCGCGATCTGGGATTGAGAGAAACCATGGCTCTTGAAGACGTTAACGACCGCGTCGGGTCTCGCCGAGGTTTCGAAAGTGACGCGGTCGGAAACGAACAGCGCCGATTCCGGGGACAACCCACATGAATTCACGAGATAAGAGAACGCGAAAGAGGTTCGATTCGAGGCGGCGGTGGCGGTGGAGATTAATCTGAGGGTGGCGGGCAAGAACAGCGGGCGGCGAAGAAGGGTTTTAGAGAGCGAACTGAACATGGGACTTGGACTGATACACCGGCGAGTACAATCACAACCAAGATCGCGTTCGATTCGACTGACCTCTCTTCTTCTTCTTCTTCTCCCTCGCGGAGAGAACTTCCAGTCACCAACTATCAAACGACTCCAGAGCTTCCCGAAAACAGAGTGAGGAAGAACCAGGAGTAGCAAAACTACAGCACATGGAAATTTTCACCTCTGCAGAGGAAATTTACAATCCTCACAAGTATAATTCATAACAAATAAAGTAAATTTTAGGTTTAATATCATGAAAAATCCAAATTGATACATGACAAATTTATCACAAATTAATTTTTTGATTACCAAAATCCTCAATCCTTAAATTAGTAGACATCTGATAAATTTATCCCAAATTAATATTCTTGTGATAATTACTCTCTATTAATTTCTGTTAAATTTTATTGTCGGCAACAAGTAAGTTGATTAGTATACCGATTTGAGTTTTCAGTCTCTACTTGTCACAATTGTGCCATTTAATTTAATGGAGGGTATATAAATCACAAATATACTAGTTTGAGTTTTTTTGGTTAAAAGATTAGTTTGAAGTAAATTTGTTACAAATATACTAGTTTGTGAGTTTTTTTTATGATCATTTGAGGTGAATTTGTGATAAATGTACCTATTTGGGATTTTCTATGATATTAGCCCAATTTTAAGAGATTTTTTTGGATTTATAAAAGTTACAAGCCAAAATATGATGTACACAAATGAAAAGAAGATAGTTTGCGAATCCACAAGCTAAACTCAAGAATTTGGTTTATCATTTATAGTACGATATGGATATCAGGAGGGGCAAACCAAACAAGAAGAGATTTCAAAGTTGATATGTAATAATCACATATCACTAAATTAACATGAGGATTTTATTGATGAGTAGATCTAGAGAGATAAAGAAAGTTCGCTATTTGCACCATCTCTCTCGTGAGTATGATTACCGTCTATTCTAAAAACCGTGCAACAACAAATGTTTAAAAACCAAACATCAAGGACGAATCCCTTTTTCTAAGCTCCGCGACATCAAGGTAGGATGTCGCAGGAGAGATGAAGATTCAAACCCCATTTCCTTGACAAAGAATCCCATCACTGCGGTTATTTTTTCCTCAGACAATGTCATGCACCAAGGACTCTTCACAAAAGCACTCATGGCATCATCTTTAGACCAACCCCACCTGCTATAAGCATCCAATTTACTCTCCCACATTGATTCGCTCGTTACCATGACTGCTACCATAGCCACAGCGAACTTTGTAGCAGAAGGATCATCAAAGCCCATCCCCTTGGTTTTCTCCACAATTTTCTTGAGGTGATTGTAACAATTTATCAACATCCTAAAATGACACTTAACTAACCACATAATGCTTGATTCACGCACTCCATTATCTCTCAAAATCTTGACGATACGAACAACTGTAGCCTCGAAACCATGCAAACAATATTCTTGGACTGCGTCTAATAGCTGTAACCGCGCTCTTATCGCACCCAAGGAAGTCCCGCAGCCTACCGAAATTGGGGATGAGGTGCTTCTCTAAGCTCCTAGTCAATAAGTAGGGAGCAAAGGTGATCATTTGCGCCAGGTCAGAGCCGGAAAAGCCGACAGAGCGCAGATACTTCAATTTGGGCAAGAGGGTCCTCTCAGGACTGGCCAAAATCATCGGAGGCCTCTTCCTAATGATACCCGCGATCTGGGATTGAGAGAAACCATGGCTCTTGAAGACGTTAACGACCGCGTCGGGTCTCGCCGAGGTTTCGAAGGTGACGTGGTTGGAAACGAACAGCGCTGATTCAGGGGACAACCCACATGAATTCACGAGATAAGAGAACGCGAAAGAGGTTCGATTCGAGGCGGCGGTGGAGAATAATTTGAGGGTGGTGGGCAAGAACAGCGGGCGGCAAAGAAGGGTTTTAGAGAGCGAACTGAACATGGGACTTGGGCTGAGACACCGGCGAGTACAATCGCAAACAAGATCGCATTCGATTCGACCGACCTCTCTTCTTCTTCTTCCTTACTCTCCCTCGCGGAGAGAACTTCCGGTCACCATCGATCAAACGACTCCAGAGCTTCCCGAAAACAGAGTGAGAAAGAACGAGGAGTAGCAAAACTACAGCATATGGAAATTTTCACCTCTGCAGAGGAAATTTACCGTCATTACAAGTATAATTCATAACAAATAAGAAAATTTTAGGTTTAATACCATAAAAAATCTAAACTCATACTAGACAAATTTATCATAAACTAATTTTTTGACTACCAAAATCCCCAAACTAATAGACCTCTGACAAATTTATCTCAAATTAGTATATTTATGGCAATTACCCTCTATTAATTTCCGTTAAATTTTATTGTCAAAATACTAATGACACGAGACAGTTGATTAGTATACTAGTTTGGAATTTTATTCTGTGTTCCAGTTTTATGGTTTTTAATTTAATGGATGGTATATATATCACAAACATATTTTGGGTCGAAAAATTAATTTAAGGTAAATTTGTTTCAAGTGTATTAGTTAGGATTATTTGTTGCCATTTGAGATAATTTTATGATAAATGTACCGATTTGAGGTTTTTCGTGATATTATTTCAATTTTTAAGAGAATTTTTGGATTTATAAAGAGTCACAAGCCGAAATATGATGTACACAAATAAAAATAAGATAGTTGCGAATACACAAGCTAAACTCATGAATTTGGTTTATCATTTATAGTAGGATATGGATATTAAGAGTCGCAAACAAAACGAGATTCCAAAGTTGATATGTTATAATCACATATCACTAAATAAATATGAGGATTTTACTAGCGAGTAGATCTAGAGTACATGTCATGTACCTAGATAAAAAAAAGTTTGTTATTTGCATCGTCTCTCTCGTGAGTATGATTACTCTAGGGGTGAGCATGGTCCGGGTTGGGCCGGTCCGCCTCCAAACCCTACGATTAATCCACACAGTATTGGTCCTCAATTTTTGGGACCGAGAACCGACCTTATTGAGCTTGGGATTGAGGACCAGACCGATTCCAAGGTCAATCCGAGACTAATCGATAAATTTTTATTTTATTTTTTGTACTCCTTAAAAAAGCAATTGAGGACCGAACCGATCTAATGGGTTCAGTCCAGTTTCAGGGTCAATGTAGGACTAACCAATAATTTTTTATTTCATTTTTTGTACTCCTTAAAAATACGATTGAAGACCGAACTGACCCAATGGGTTCCGTCCGGTTTTAGGGTCAACTCAGGACCAACCAATAATTTTTTATTTCATTTTTATACTTCTTAAAAGGGCAACCGAGGACCATACCAACCCAATGTGTTTGATGATGAGTGAGGTTAGCTAAGAAAGACAAGTAGTGAAGGTCAAGTGGGGTGAGCATTGAATGTAATGAGCGTTAAATGTTGAGCAGGAAGCAACAAATCAAGTGAACATCGAGCGACGAGCGGCACGAGTGACCCAAAGCGAGCGAGGCGTGTCAAGTGATAAGCGGATAAGTTATTTCTTTTGATTTTGGCAAATTGAATACTAAGAGAACAAATAAGATAAAATATAATGAATACTTGAGAATGATGCCATAAGGAGTTGTTTATGCATTTTTAGATGCCGTGAGAACTCTTCACAAAAACATTTTCCTCATTTGTAAATTATGACTAACTATGCCGTAAAAGACATTAAAAATCTAAGTTATTAAAGAATAATGTAAAATTATTTGAACTCCTCACTAAAGAACTGTTTAATATTGTTGATGTCATTTATTTAAGGTTTTCTCTATATAAAAAAATTATAAGTAATATTATATATATAGTCAGGATTGGTCCGAATTCAACCGACTTGAAACTCTTAGGATCGAGAACCAACCTGCACAGTGCTGGTCCAGGAATTCTAGGACCAAGGACCAACCCAATTTTCCTGGTTATATATAATAGTCAGGGTTGATCCAAGTTGGATCGACCTGGAACTTTTAGAACTGAGGACCAACTCGTACAGTGCTGGTTCAGGAATTTTAGGACCAATGACCGATCCAATTTCCCTGGGAACTAGACTGGGACTGGTAAGGTTGGGCCGGTCTAGAGCCGGTCTAGGGTTGAGTCTGGACCGATACTCACTCCTAATTACGTCTATTCTAAAAACACTTGCTAACAAAGTTGGGATAAGTGTTTTGAATTAAAGTCCACAATCATAACATCTCAATCATGCATCATAATTGTGATGTTTTTGCATAGAGAGGGAGAGAGAGAGAGAGAGAGAGAGATGGACATGAAGTAATTCATTTCCATATCTTTTGAAATCACAAAAAATTAAAAAAATAATAAGAAATATAAGATTAGTTTAACTCTAAAAAAACAGACTCATATTAGGGTCCGTTCGTTTCGCGAAATATATCACGTTTCGGAAAATATTTTCTAGGATGTCATTTTCTTGGAAAATTACTATATTTTCCTGTTTGGCCAAAAACTTGAACTTTGAATGAAAAATATTTTCCACCGTTAGTTAGTTAGCTAATTTAATTGTTTGGGAAAAATTATCAAAAATGAAATTTTAATATTTTTAATTAGCCAAAAAATTAGTTTTATTTTTTATATTTTTTTAGAATGAATTTTTATTATTTGTATTTTTAAAAATCGAAATTTTTATTATTTCTTTCTTTCTTTTTCTTTTTCTTTTTCCTTCCTCCTTCCTCCTCCTTCTTCCTCCTCCTTCCTCCGCCACCGCATGCCTGACGATGGCCGGCTGCCCGGTGACCGATCAAGACCTGGTCACCAGATTCGGCGAGCTCAAGGCTCGACTGATCTCGCTCAAGCCTCGCCCAGCTTGCCAGATCTAACGAGGCCTGAGCTCCGCCTTAGGCCGGCGAGAGATTTGCCGTGGGGCGAGGCTCGAGTCGGCTTGTGGCCGACTGCCGCCGTGGCCGGCGACTGGCCAAGGCCAAAGAAGAATATGAAAAGGAAAGAAAGAAAAAAAAAAGGAAAAAAAATTATAAACTCGATTTAAAAAAGAAAAAGAAAAAGAAAGCATAAAAATAAAATGAAATGTATTGGTGAAAAGACATGAGATGGAAGAAGTTATGGAAAATGTTTTCCACTTTTGAAAAGTGAAAAATATTTTCTTTGACTAATTCATTTTCCGTGAAATGAGCGCTGGAAAATTCGGAAAATGTTTTTCAGGAAATCATTTTCCGTGAAACGAACGAAACCTTAAATTTGGATTGGCAATGAATTTTCTCTACTTGTAAAGTGCATTGACTAGAGGGCAATTCAATGTATCTGCCACGTATGTGCATGAGTTGTTGCATTTATTGTTTTCTCAATGTAGTTTATTAGGGACGAGAAAGAATTAGCTACGTTGGGGGATTCTTGTATGATCTATTCCGAAGCGCATACCTAATCTCCAATGGCTTTCCTCACTTGATTTCTCATTACTACCAAGCCTTATGAAGCCTATAGACTATAGTTCCCGTATCAAGCTCACCCTCACAAATAAATTCGATATCAATCTCTTTCTTAAGAATCTCACTCCAAAAAAAAGATATCAAAAAATCTTAAGTATTTTCCTATCGAGTTTGTGTTCGCCAACTTGAATCCACGGTTTCCTTGGAGTTCAATGAATGGGGCCCTATTTGGTTCGGCATTTGAAATGGGCTTTGAGACTCTAAAGTCCCTTGATCAAATGCAAACGCGTTTGGTTCGTGTTTTTGCTCAATTTTGAGAAAATACAATTGCATTTTCAAAGGACTAAAGGCTTTTAATCCAAAGTAGGTTTGAGGTACTTTGGGAAGAGGCATTTTCGGAATGCAAGTTTTAGCCTCGATTACTATTCATCTTCTTCAATAACCGCCGCACAAAAAAGTCGATTGGAGGCCAACAATCGATGGCCAAGGTTGCTTGTGCTGACGGCCAACGCCTAGGGTCACGCGACCTAGGCAACCTTGCCTAAGGTGGGCGACAGCATTTGGGAGCTAGATCTGGCTGTCCGGCGGCCCGATTCGACAATCCGGCCGATAATGGTCGGTGGCCGACCTAAAAAAAAAAAAAAAAAAAAAAAAAGAAATACAAATACAATTTTTTTTAAAGGGTTAATACTCAAAAACCCCAAATTAGTACACATGTGACAAATTTACCAAAAACTATTTTTTTGACCATCAAAAACCCCAAACTGGTATACTTTTGACAAATTTACCCCAAATTAATATACTTATGACAAATTTACCATAAGTTAGTTTTCATTAAATTTTACTGTCAAATTATTAAGTTAAATGACACGTGACAATTAACTGGTATACCAATTTGGAATTTTATGTTCCATTTGTCACAGTTTACAATTTTTGTGATTTTTTTTCGTGGTATTAATCCAATTTAGCGAAGGATATATTTGTCACAAATTTACCAGGTTTGGGGTTTTTTACAAATCGAATAAATTAATTTGGGATAAACTTGTAATAAATATATCAGTTTATGATTTTTATAGTTAGTCGGGGTAAATTTGTCACAGATGTACCAGTTTGGAGTTTTTCATAGTTAAAAAAATAGTTTGAGGTAAATTTGTCACGGGTGTACTGGTTTGAAGTTTTTCAGGGTATTAATCCTTTTTTTAATTTAATAAAAGTCCTTTACAAATGCAATTTTTACCAAACAGTATTTTGTCCAAAGTTGTTTATCAATACACTTTAGAATTACAATTTACCAAATGCTATTTGCATTACGGAAAACTCATTTCACCCAAAGGTATTTGCATTTTTGCAAGAACATTCCCTCAAAGTTGAACAAAACGGGCCTGAGAAGGAGTCCATAGGATGCAACCTTAATGGCCTACGACCTCTGATTAGTAAGTGTAATCTTGGCTCTTCTTTAACCACAATGGCACATAATTTCTGGGAAAAGTGCCAAAAAATTCCTAAACATTTTGTCTTTGTACCGATTTAGTCCTAAACATTTTTACATTGTGCAAATTCAATCCTTTCCGGCCAATTTTGATCGGATTTTGCTGACTGAACGCCGGCCGGGCCGACGTGACTGATCGGCGCTAACGTGGATAACTTTTGATAATATTATTTTATTATTTTATTATTTTTCTTTTTTCTTTTTCTTTTTTTCTTCTCCTCTTTTTCCTCCAGCCAGTCGCCAGGCCTCGGCGACCAGCCAGAGGTGACGATCGACGAGGTCGAGGTCAACCTCACCAATGGCCGCGAGGGCGGCCCCGCGCAAGGCGACGAGGCTTGCCCGCCCGCACGAGGCCGCCCATGAGGCCTGGGCAACGAGGCTCGCCCTCGCCGGATCTGGCGAGGGTCGACCTCGCTCATGGCTGGCGAGGGCGAACCCCCCTAGCTCGGCACGAGGAGGCCAACTCAATTCGATCAGCTCCCAAAGCCAATTCCTGATGGAGTCGACAGCTCTAACGCTAGCCAAATCCACCGAAGCCATGCTAGAGTCGATGCTCCTCGAGGATCTCCGGCACCTGATGGCTCCGCCCCTGGAGAGCGCCAGTTCCTTCACGGCGCTCCTCGGCCTCGCCTCGACCCGAGCCATCGAGCTCCTCCATTGGCCTCGACGACGGCAGGGGTAGCTTCGCTTTCGCCTCGGATTCCGACCTCGCGGCGAGGTACCCCGCCTTCTTCAAAGAGAAGAACAACTCCCTAGAGACGAGCTCGCAAAAGATGAAGAGCAAGTCGTTGACGAAGTCCGACTCGAACCCCAACTCATTGCCAGATTCGGCAAGGTGAGCCTCGTCGCTCAGGCCTCGAGGGTGGCCTTGCGCTAGGCGGGCGAGGCTCGCCCTCGCCGCCCTTGCGGCCACTGGCGAGGTGGCGGGGTTGACCTTGACCTCACCGGCCGTCGCCTCTGGCCGGTTGCCAAGGTCTGGCGACCGGCTGGAGGAAGAAGAGGAGAAGAAAAAAAAATTAATTAATAAAATAATTAAAAATTAAAAAAACATTAAAACATTAAAATATTATTAAAAGTTGTCCATGTCAACGCCGATTAGGCTACGTCAACCGGCCGACGTCCAGTTAGCAAAATTCGGTCAAAATTGGCTGGGAATAACTGAATTGACATAATGTAAAAAGGTTTAAGACTAAATCGACACAAAAACAAAATGTTTATGACTTTTTTAGCACTTTTCCCCATAATTTCGTGATGGATGCAGGTAGTGCCGATACATCGTAGTAAAGTTAAAGATGCACCCATTGCTTCTTTATAAAGCATGATAGCTTTAGCATAAAGCCAATGGAAATCATACAAGTCCTTCCCTTGTGGTATTCTCTTGTTCTTTTACTAAAGAAGCAAAGGTGAGCATGGTTCGAATTTGGTTGGTTCAACACCTAACCCCAGATCAATTCGCCTAATACTGGTTCCCAAATTTTTAGATCGGATACCGACCCTATAGAGCCTAAAACCAAGGATTGGATTGATTATGAGCCTAGTCCGATTCCAGGGTCAACCTAGGATCAATTAATTCTTTTTTTCATTTTCTAATTTCCTAAACATACAAACATATTCTTTCAAATTACATATCCATCGATAATGCGATATTACACAATTAAACTATAAATATCAATTCATATCAATCATAAATCTAAGATAAGGTAATAATAAAAATCGTCACTTGCTAAAAATGACAAATCATAGAAGACAAACACATGAAATAAAAAAAAGACAACATAAGTTAAAATACATAACATAAACCATAAATTATACAACTTCATATCTTGCTCATCGTGAAAATATCGCTTCAACTTCTAAACACCTAAAAACAAAACAAACAGCATGTAAATTAATACTTAGCAATAGTTTTAAATTGAAATTACTATTAGTGCAATCAATAAAATATCTCACTACTTAAATTCATTCAACTTCAATGTGCAAACTCTATTTATCCATGGTAATCTCCTCGGTAAGACAAAGGCAAGAAAACAAAAGCGAGCGACGCAAGTGAACAAAGCTGCTACAAACAAGCGAAGACAAAGAGGAATTCTATTTCTTTTGGTTAAACGAGAGTTTCTACTTTACATAGCAAAAGAAAGACAACAAAGTCCCCTAGGGCTTGGTTTGAACTAGTGTTGGTCCAATCCCAACCCTAAAATCTCAAGACCGATAACCAATTCGAACAATGCAAGGTTCAAGGGTCACACAATTAGGGACCGACCTTGTCTCCCTAGAATCAGACCAAAGACCGGCCAAGTTGGGCTGGTCCAAGGTTGATCCTGAATCACTGCTCACCCCTGTGATGACAACATTCGTCTCTATGACAAGACATCCCTTGGATATGGACATTCCAATTGCTACAATAGGGGACAAGTCGGGTCAGACCCCTTCCACTTTAAAGACGGTAGGAGCTCACGTCTTTGGTTGCAACCCAGACAACTACAACAAGTGTCGTGATAAAAATAATTACATAGCCAGGATATTTAGCTTGGGCTTTGGGCAGGGAGAAATCTATATGTAATATGTCAATGAATTGTAAAGATGGACTCCTCTGTTCAAGTAATTTAAAAAAGAGCATTTTCCATCATACTCTTTCCCTGACATGCACACTCTTTATTCTTCGCATTCCTGAGAAAACAAGAAGTGGACCTGCCCGCCTCCGAATCTAATTTTTGTTCATCAACTTATAACGAAGACAGCGAGCAGCAAAGCTTTCACCAGTTCGCAATTTCGCATAATGCCCATTTCCTACTTTAGCTTTATATAGATCTCTATCCCACAAAATATATTTTGCAAAACAGCAATTATCTTGAACCATTTGCTTTCTTGGGTAGTATCGTCCATTCTTATGATGTGAGTGCAGTAAGGAGAAATATTAAAAAAAATGAAACTCTGATAAGAATTGTTCCATGAAGAGCAGAGAGTGGAGAGCGATGAGGCCGCTCTCCGGGCTCTCATCAATGTACCTGAAAAGCAGTGATGACTTTGGCCAGATCATAGTAGGAAAAGCCAAGAGAACAAATAATTGAATTTGGGCAAAAGGTTCCCTCCCAGGATTGGCCACAATCACCTGAGGAAGTGTCCCTAATGATCTGTGAGATCTGTGAGATCTGGTATCGATAGAAGGCCATTATTCATGAAGAAGTGAATGACCAAGTCCAGTCTCGCGGTCTTGAAGTTGGCACAGCTGGACACAAACACCACAGATTCAGCAGACAACCCACACAAACTCAAGAAATAAGAGACCATGAAAGGGGTTGATTCGAGGTGGTGGCACGGAAGATTAATCTTAGCGCGAGAAGTGAAAATGGTGGGCAGTGAAGCAGGGTTTGCCACAGCAAACTTCCAATCTATCTTGCTGTACAACCATTATGCAGAACATCAGGGCATATTCAAGTCAAATTTTAACCTGTCACTCTGAAGATTGCTGTGTATTAGAAGATTGAGACTTCCAAGCATTCATAGCTATGGTTTCCTCGTTCCTTTTGGCACTTTCCCAAAGCTTCTTAATTTGGAAAAATTCTGAGCAGATAAAGAATTAACCAGCATACATGAGCAACTTAACTTTCTTATGTTATTAAGCCTACAATCAGGGATCATCTAGGCCATGCTTTCATATGAACATTTAACCTCAAGGCAAGGTATACAGAAAGCCTAAGAATAAAGACCCAACTTAATGGGAGAATGCGAAACAATGGACATTTTCCATGATTTCAAAAGATAAGGCAGGCGTTCTCCATGGATACACTATACAATTCAAAAGAATCCGCAGCCAAAAGTTGAGACACAAAATAAACAGAATGACAATCTTAAATGAAAGAGGGACAAACGAAAAAATTTGGTACCATGCGCCATTTCATGGAACCAGTGCCCCCATTGCCATATGCTTCTTCTCCCCATATATATCCAGCAATTCTGGAGCTTCCCCTATATAAGGGGTCACGAACTTCACCAGGAAATCTTTATCAGAAATTGTCAACAGGGTAGTCAAGCCAAACTTCGTCTTCATCAAACCATGCGACGACAAATGTTTAAAAACCAAACATCGAGGATGAATCCGTTTTTCTAAGCTCAGCGACATCAAGGTAGGATGTCGCAGAAGAAATGAAGATTCAAGCCCCATTTCCTTGACAAAGAATCCCATCACTGCGCTTATTTTTTCCTCAGACAATGTCATGCACCAAGGCCTCTTCACAAAAGCACTCATGGCGTCATCTTTAGACCAACCCCACCTGCTATAAGCATCCAATTTCCTCTCCCACATTGATTCGCTCATCCCCAAGACCGCTAACATAGCCACAGCGAACTTTGCCGCAGAAGGATCATCAAAGCCCATCCCCTTAGTTTTCTCCACAATTTTCTTGAGGTGATCGTGCGACTTCATCAACTTCCTGAAATGACACTTAACTAACCACATAATGCTTGATTCACGCACTCCATTATCTCTCAAAATCTCAACGACACGATCAACTGTACCCTCGAAACCTTGTAACAATATTCTTGGACTGTGTCTAATAGCTGTAACTGCGCTCTTATCGCACCCAAGAAAGTCTCGCAGCCTACTGAAATTGGGGATGAGGTGCTTCTCTAAGCTCCTAGTCAATAAGCAGGGAGCAAAGGTGATCATTTGCGCCAGGTAAGAGCCGGAAAAGCCGACAGAGCGCAGATACTTCAATTTGGGCAAGAGGGTCCTCTCAGGTCTCGCCAGAATCAGCGGAGGCCACTTCCTAATGATACCCGAGATCTGGGATTGAGAGAAACCATGGCTCTTGAAGACGTTAACAACCGCGTCGGGTCTTGCCGAGCTTTCGAAGGTGACGCGGTTGGAAACGAACAACGCCGACTCCGGGGACAACCCACGTGAATTCACGAGATAAGAGAACCCGAAAGAGGTTCGATTCGAGGCGGCGGTGGCAGTGGAGATTAATCTGAGGGTGGTGGGCAAGAACAGCGGGCGCCGAAGTAGGGTTTTAGGGAGCGAACTGAACATGGGACTTACACTGAGACACCGGCGAGTACAACCACAATCAAGATCACGTTCGATTCGACTGACCTCTTCTTCTTCTTCCTTCTCTCCCTCGCGGAGAGAACTTCCAGTCACCAACGATCAAACGACTCCAGAGCTTCCTGAAAACAGAGTGAGAAAGAACCAGGAGTAGCAAAACTACAGCATATGGAAATTTTCACCTCTGCAGAGGAAATTTACCATCCTTACAAGTATAATTCATCACAAATAAGAGAATTTTAGGTTTAGTACTATAAAAAATCCAAACTAAATTTTTGACAATCAAAATCCTCGATCCTCAAATTAATAGATCTCTGATAATTTTACCCTAAATTGGTGTACTTATGATAATTACCCTCTATTAATTTTCGTTAAATTTTATTGTCAGCAACAAGATAATTGATTAGCATACTAGTTTGAGATTTTACTTTGTGCTTATCACAATTGTATGTGGTTTTTAATCCAATTTAATGAAATGTATATTTATCACAAATATATTAGTTTGAGATTTTTTTATTAAAAAATTAGCTTGGAGTAAATATATTATAAATGTACTAGTTTAAGATTTTTTTATGGTCATTTAAAGTAAATTTGTGATAAATGTACCAATTTGGGGTTTTTCATAATATTAGCCCAATTTTTTTATAAGAATTTTTGGATTTATAAAATGTTACAAGTCAATATATGATGTACACAAATGAAAAGAAGATAGTTTGCGGAATCCACAAGCTAGATTCATGAATTTGGTTTATCATTTATAGTACGATGGGTGCGTTTGGGAACCACTTCCCAAAGCCCTTTGGGAGTCCAAAGCCCTTTGGGCGCACAAAAAATGGTGTTTGAAAAACTTTGAAAGGGACTTAGGCAAAATCTTGCATTTTTAAGGCTGAAAGCCCAAGGCAGGGGGCTGCCTTGGGCTTTTCAAAGATTTTCGGCATGCTGAGGAGGCACTGTTCACTTTTTTTTTTTTTTTCCAAAATTGTCCTCATGAATTTTTTGTTTTTCCTGCGTGCCCTTGGATGAACACTGTTCATCTTCTTCGGGCGAACGACCGCTACAGGGACGCCGCGACCTCGCCGCCCTTCGTCGGAGAGTCGGGTGACCTCCGCGAGTCGCGGCGTTGCTGGCGACCGTCGCCTGTTGCACCGCGACCTCCGCACGGAGCTCGCCGGGGCCGCGCGACCCATCCGGTCGCCGGCCCGTGGTTGCGACCGGATCCGTGCCGGAGGCTCCGGCGCGACCGATCCGGGTCGCGCGACCTCGCCGCCCGGATCTCGGTCGCGGCGGTCGCGCGACCTCGCCGCCCGGATCCGGGCGGCGAGGTCGCGCGACCCCGCCGCGACCCATCCGGGGCGGCGAGGTCCTCCCGCGACCTCGACGCCCCTGGATCTAGGTCGCCGGAGGTCGAGGCGGCGTCGCGCGGCGGCCGCGCGACCTCGCCGCCCCATCCGGGTCGCCGGAGGTCGAGGCCGTGTCGCGCGACGCGCGCGACCTCGCCGCCCTGCATCCGGGTCGCGGAGGTCGCGACGGCGTCGCGCGACCTCGCCGTCCAAGAACCGGGGTCGCCGGAGGTCGCCGGCGGTCGCCGGAGGTAGCCGACGACCACCGCCCTTGCCGGTCTTTTTTTTTTTTAATTTTTCTTTTGATAATTTTTTTTTTTTACCACAAAACTCCTTTGTAAATGTAATTCCCCAAACACCATTTTGCTCAAACTACTTCACAAAGAGCTTTCAAAGTACAATTTACCAAACACAATTTGCATTTTGAAAACACCTTTAACTCTAAGGTATTTGCATTTTCCTAAAGGCTTTCCCCAAAAGTGGTTCCCAAACGCACCCGATATAGATATTAGGAGTCGCAAACCAAATAAGAAAAGATTTCAAAGTTGATATGTAATAATCGCAGATCACTAAATTAATATGAGGATTTTACTGGCGAATAGATCTACAGTACGTCACGTACGTAGATAAAGAAAGTTCGTTATTTACACCATCTCTCTCGTGACTATGATTACTGTCTATTCTAAAAACACTTGCTGACAAAGTTGTGATAAGTGTTTTTAATTAAAGTCCACAGTCATAATATCTCAATAGCACATTATAATTGTGATGTTTTTGCAGAGAGGGAGAGCGAGAGAGAGATGGACATGAAGCAATTCATTTCCATATCTTCTGAAATCACAAAAAAAATTAAAAAAAATAAAAAGAAATTCAAGATTAGTTTAACTCTGAAAAAGCAAACTCATGTTAAATTTGGATCAGCAATGAATTTTCTCTGCTTGTAAAGTGCATTGACTAGAGGGCAATTCAATGTATCTGCCACATGTGCATGAGCTATTGCGTTTATTGTTTTCTCAATCTAGTTTATTAGGGACGAGAAAGGATTAGCTACATTGGGGGATTCTTGTACGATCTATTCCGAAGTGCATACCTAATCTCTAGTGGCTTTTCTCACTTGATTTCTCATTACTGCCAAGCCTTATGAAGCCTATAGACTATAGTTCCAGTATCAAGCTCATCCCCACAAATAAATTTGATATCAATCTCTTTCTTGAGAATCTCACTCCAGAAGAAATATATCAAAAATCTTCGGTATTTTCCTATCGAGTTTGTGTCCGCCAACTTGAATCCACGATTTCCTTGGAGTTCAATGAATGGGAAGGAGTCCATAGGACGCAACCCTAATGGCCTACGACCTCTGATTAGTAAGTGTAATCTTGGCTCTTCTTTAACCACAATGGCACATAATTTGTTGATGGACGTAGGTATTGTCGATACATCGTAGTAAAGTTAAAGATGCATCCATTGCTTCTTTATAAAGCAGAACAGCTTTAGCATGAAGCCAATGAAAATCATACAAGTCCTTCTCTTGTGGTAGTCTCCTGTTTTTTTACTAAACTATGTGAAGCAAAGGTGAGCATGGTTTGAATTGGGTTGATCCAACGTCTAACCCCAAACTAATTCGCCCAATATTGGTCCCTAATTTTTTAGACCAAAGACCAACCTATTGAGCCTGAGACTGAAGATTGGATTGATCGTGGACCTAGTCCGATTCGAGGGCCAACCTAGGACCAGTTGATTCTTTTCTTTTCTTTTCTTTTTCCTAAACATTCAAACTTATTCTTTCAAATTACATATCCATTAACAATACGATATTAAGCAATCAAACTATAAATACCAGTACATATCAAACATAAATCTAAGATAAGGTAACAATAGAAATCACAATTTGCTAAAAATAACAAATCATAAAAGACAAACACATGAAATAAAAAAAGACAATATAAGTTAAAATACGTAATATAAAGCATAAATTATACAACTTCATATCTTGCTCATCATGAAAAGATCGCTTCAACTTTTCAAAACCTAAAAACAAAACAAACAACACCTATAATTAATACTTAACAATAGTTTTAAATTGAAATTACTATTAGCGCAATTGATAAAACATCTCACCACTTACATTCATTCAACTTCAACGTGCAAATTCTATTTATCGATGGTAATCTCCTTGGTAAAACGGAGGCAAGAAAACAAGGGCAAGCAAGGCGAGTGAACAAAGCCGGCTACAGACAAGCGAAGACAAAGAGGGTTGCTATTTCTTTTGCTCAAACGAGAGTTTCTACTTAAACATAGCAGAAGAAAGACAACAAAGGCACGTAAGCCTTTGTTTGATATATGGTTGGTCCAATCCCAACTCTAAAATCCCAAGACCAAGGGCCAATTCCAACAATGCAAGGTTCAAGGGTCCCAGAATTAGGGACCAACCTTGCCTCCCTAGGAACTGGACCAAGATCGGCCAAGTTGGGCTGGTCCAAGGTTGACCCTGGACCACTTCTCACCCCTTTGATGACAACATTCGTCGCTACGATAAGACATACCTTAGATATGGACGTTCCAATTGCTACAATAGGGGACAACCCGGGTCAGACTCCTTTCTCTTTAAAGACGGTAGGAGATCACGTCCTTGGTTGCAACCTAAACAACTACAACAAGTGTCGGGATAAAAATCATTACGTAGCCAGGATATTTAGCTTGGGCTTTGGGCAGGGAGAAATCTATATGTGGCGGACTCCTCTACTCAAGTGATTCAAAAAGAGCATTTTCCATTATACTCTTTTCCTCACATGCACACTCTTTATTCTTCGCATTCCCGAGAAAACAAGAAGTGGACCTGCCGGCCTCCGAATCTAATCCTGTTGATCATCTTATGACGAAGACAACGAGCAGGAAAGCTTTCAACAGTCCGCAATTTCGCATAATGCCCATTTCCTACTTTAGCTTCATATAGAGAGCTCTATCCCACAAAATATATACTGCAAAACAGCAATTATCTTTAACCATTTGCTTTCTTGGGTAGTATTGTCCATCCTCATGATGTGAATGCAGCAAGGAGAAATATTAAAAAAATAACCTCTGATAAGAATTGTTCCATGAAGAGAAGAGAGCGAAGAGCGATGAGGCTGCTCTCCGAGCTCTCATCAACGTACCTGAAGAGCAGTGATAACTTTGGTCAGGTTATAGTAGGAAAAGCCGAGAGAGCACATAATTGAATTTGGGCAAAAGGTCCCTACCAGGATTGGCCACAATCACCTGAGGAAGTGTCCCTAATGATCTGTGAGATCTGGTATCGATAGAAGGCCATTGTTTATGAAGAAGTGAATGAATAAGTCCAGTCTCGCAGTCTTGAAGTTGGCACGGTTGGACACAAACACCACATATTCAGCAGACAACCCCCACAAACTCAAGAAATAAGAGACCATGAAAGGGGTTGATTCGAGGTGGTGGCACTGAAGATTGATCTTAGCACGAGAAGTGAAAATGGTGGACAGTGAAGCAGGGTTTGCCACAGCAAACTTCCAATCTATCCTTGCTGTACAACCATTATGCAGAACATCAATGCACATTCAAGTCAAATTTTAACCTGTCACTCTGAAGATTGCTATGTATTAGAAGATTGAGACTTCCAAGCATTCATCCTTTTGGCACTTTCCGAAAGCTTCTCAGCTTGGAAAAATTCTGAGCAAATAAAGAATTAACCAGCATACATGAACAACTTAACTTTCCTATCTTATTAAGCCTACAATCAGGGATCATATAGGCCATGCTTTCATATGAACATTTAACCTTTAAGGCAAGGTATACAGAAAACATGGTAGGCGTTCTCCATGGATACACTATACAATTCAAAAGAATCCGCAGCCAAAAGTTGAGACACAAAATAAACAGAATGACAATCTTAAATGAAAGAGGGACAAACAAAAAAATTTGGTACCATGCGCCATTTCATGGAACCAGTGCCCCCATCGCCATATGCTTCTTCTCCTGATATATATCCAGCAATTCTGGAGCTTCCCATATATGAGGGGTCACGAACTTCACCAGGAAATCTTTATCAGAAATCGTCAACAGGCTAGTCAAGCCAAACTTCGTCTTCATCAAACCATGTCACGACAAATGTTTAAAAACCAAACCTCGAGGACGAATCCATTTTTCTAAGCTCAGCAACATCAAGGTAGGATGTCGCAGAAGAAAGGAAGATTCAAACCCCATTTCCTTGACAAAGAATCCCATCACTGCGGTTATTTTTTCCTCAGACAACGTCATGCACCAAGGACTCTTCACAAAAGCACTCATGGCATCATCTCTAGACCAACCCCACCTGCTGTAAGCATTCACTTTCTTCTCCCACGTTGATTCGCTCATCCCCATGACTGCTACCATAGCCACAGCAAACTTTGCCGCAGAAGGATCATCAAAGCCCATCCCCTTGGTTTTCTCCACAATTTTCTCAAGGCGATCGTACGAATTCATCAACTTCCTTAAATGACACTTAACTAACCACATAATGCTTGATTCACGCACTCCATTATCTCTCAAAATCTTGACGACACGATCAACTGTAGCCTCGAAACCATGTAACAATATTCTTGGACTGCGTCTAATAGCTGTAACCGCGCTCTTATTGCACCCAAGGAAGTCCCGCAGCCTACTGAAATTGGGGATGAGGTGCTTCTCTAAGCTCCTAGTCAAAAAGTAGGGAGCAAAGGTGATCATTGGCGCCAGGTCAGAGCCGGAAAAGCCGATAGAGCGCATATACTTCAATTTGGGCAAGAGGGTCCTCTCAGGACTCGCCAGAATCAGCGGAGGGCACTTCCTAATGATACCCGCGATCTGGGATTGAGAGAAACCATGGCTCTTGAAGACGTTAACGACCGCGTCGGGTCTCGCCGAGGTTTCGAAGGTGACGCGGTTGGAAACGAACAGCGCCGATTCCGGGGACAACCCACATGAATTCACGAGATAAGAGAACGCGAAAGAGGTTCGATTCGAGGCGGCGGTGGCGGTGGCGGTCGAGAATAATTTGAGGGTGGTGGGCAAGAACAGCGAGCGGCGAAGTAGGGTTTTAGAGAGCGAACTGAACATGGGACTTGGGCTGAGACACCGGCGAGTACAATCACAATCCAGATCGCATTCGATTCGACTGACCTCTCTTCTTCTTCTTCTTCTTCTTCTTCTTCTTCTTCCTTACTCTCCCTCGCGGAGAGAACTTCCAGCCACCAACGATCAAACGACTCCGGAGCTTCCTGAAAACAGAGTGAGAAAGATCCACGAGTAGCAAAACTACATCATATGGAAATTTTCACCTCTACACAGGAAATTTGCCATCCTTACAAGTATAATTCATAACAAATAAGAAAATTTTAGGTTTAGTACTATGAAAAATCCAAGGAAAAATTTATCACAAACTAATTTTTTGACAATCAAAATCCTCAATCCTTAAATTAATAGACCTCTGATAATTTTACCATAAATTGGTATACTTGTGATAATTACCCTTTATTAATTTTCGTTAAATTTTATTGTCGGCAACAAAACAATTGATTAGTATACTAATTTGGAATTTTACTCTGTGCTTATCACAATTGTATGTGGTTTTTAATCCAATTTAATGAAATGTATATTTATCACAAATATACTAGTTTGAGATTTTCTTTTTTTTTGGTCAGAAAATTAGTTTGGAGCAAATATATTATAAATATACTAGTTTAAGATTTTTTATGGTCATTTAAGATAAATTTGTGATAGATGTACCAATTTTGGATTTTTCATAATATTAACCCAATTTTATAAGAATTTTTGGATTTATAAAATGTTACAAGTCAATATATGATGTACACAAATAAAAATAAGATAGTTTGCGAATCCACAAGCTAGATTCATGAATTTGGTTTATCATTTATAGTACGATATGGATATTAGAAGTCGCAAACCAAACAAGAAGAGATTTCAAAGTTGATATGTAATAATCACAGATCACTAAATTAATATGAGGATTTTACTGGCGAGTAGATCTACAATACATGTCACGTACGTAGATAAAGAAAGTTCGTTATTTACACCATCTCTCTCGTGTCTATGATTACCGTCTATTCTAAAAACACTTGCTGACAAAGTTTTGATAAGTGTTTTTAATTAAAGTGCAGAATCATAACATCTCAATAGCACATTATAATTGTGATGTAGAGCGCGAGAGAGATGGACATGAAGCAATTCATTTCCATATCTTCTGAAATCACAAAAAAATAAAAATAAAATAAAATAAAAAGAAATTCAAGATTACTTTAACTCTGAAAAAGCAGACTCATATTAAATTTGGATCGGTAATGAATTTTCTCTACTTGTAAAGTGCATTGACTAGAGGGCAATTCAATGTATCTGCCACATATGTGCATGAGCTGTTGCATTTATTGTTTTCTCAATCTAGTTTATTAGGGACGAGAAAGGATTAGCTGCATTGGGGGATTCTTGTACAATCCATTCTGAAGCGCATATCTAATCTCTAGTGGCTTTTCTCACTTGATTTCTCATTACTACCAAGCCTTATGTAGCCTATAGAATATAGTTCCGGTATCAAGCTAATGCCCACAAATAAATTTGATATCAATCCCTTTCTTAAGAATCTCACTCCAGAAGAAATATATCAAAAATCTTCGGTATTTTCCTATCGAGTTTGTGTCCGCCAACTTGAATCCACGATTTCCTTGGAGTTAAATGAATGGGAAGGAGTCCATAGGACGCAACCCTAATGGCCTACGACCTCTGATTAGTAAGTCTAATCTCGGCTCTTCTTTAACCACAATGGCACCTAATTTGTTGATGGATGCAGGTATTGTCGATACATCATAGTAATGTTAAAGATGCACCCGTTGCTTCTTTATAAAGCATGATAGCTTTAGCATGAAGCCAATGAAAATCATACAAGTCTTTCTCTTGTGGTAGTCTCCTGTTTTTTCACTAAACTATGTGAAGCAAAGGTGAGCATGGTTCGAATTGGGTTGATCCAACATCTAACCCCAAACTAATTCGCCCAATATTGGTCCCTAATTTTTTAGACCAAAGACCAACCTATTGAGCCTGAGACTAAAGATTGGATTGATCGTGGACCTAGTTCGATTTGAGGGCCAGCTTGGGACCAGTTGATTCTTTTCCTTTTCTTTTCTTTTTCTTAAACATTCAAACGTATTCTTTCAATTACATATCCATTTACAATATGATATTAAGCAATTAAACTATAAATACAAGTACATATCAAACATAAATCTAAGATAAGGTAACAATAGAAATCACAATTTGCTAAAAATAACAAATCATAGAAGACAAACACATGAAATAAAAAAAGACAATATAAGTTTAAATAGGTAATATAAATCATAAATTATACAACTTCATATCTTGCTCATCATGAAAAGATCGCTTCAACTTTTTAACACCTACAAACAAAACAAACAACACCTATAATTAATACTTAACAATAGTTTTAAATTGAAATTACTATTAGCGCAATTGATAAAACATCTAACCACTTACATTCATTCAACTTCAACGTGCAAATTCTATTTATCGATGGTAATCTTCTTGGTAAAACAAAGGCAAGAAAACAAGGGCAAGCAAGGCGAGTTAACAAAGCCGGCTACAGACAAGCGAAGACAGAGGGTTGCTATTTCTTTTATTCAAACGAGAGTTTCTACTTAAACATAGCAGAAGAAAGACAACAAAGGTACCTAGGGCTTTGTTTGAAATAGGGTTGGTCCAATCCCAACTCTAAAATCCCAAGATCAAGGGTCAATTCCAACAATGCAAGGTTCGAGGGTCCCAGAATCAGGGACTGACCTTTCCTTCATGGGAACCGGACCAAGATCTGCCGAGTTGGGCTGGTCCAAGGTTGATCCTGGACCACTGCTCACCCCTGTGATGACAACATTCGTCTCTACGACAAGACATACCTTGGATATGGACATTCCAATTGCTACAATAGGGAAAAACCTGGGTCAGACTCCTTCCTCTTTAAAGACGGTAGGAGATCACATCCTCGGTTGCAACCTAGACAACTACAACAAGTGTCGGGATAAAAATCATTACGTAGCCAGGATATTTAGCTTGGGCTTTGGGCAGGGAGAAATCTATATGTGGCGGACTCCTCTACTCAAGTGATTCAAAAAAGAGCATTTTCCATTATACTCTTTTCCTCACATGCACACTCTTTATTCTTCGCATTCCTGAGAAAACAAGAAGTGGACCTGCTGGCCTCCGAATCTAATCCTGTTGATCATCTTATGACGAAGACAGCGAGCAGGAAAGCTTTCAACAGTGTGCAATTTCGCATAATGCCCATTTCCTACTTTAGCTTTATATAGAGAGCTCTATCCCACAAAATATATTCTGCAAAACAGCAATTATCTTGAACCATTTGCTTTCTTGGGTAGTATCGTCCATCCTTATGACGTGAGTGCAGCAAGGAGAAATATAAAAAAAATGAAACTCTGATAAGAATTGTTCCATGAAGAGCAGAGAGCGAAGAGCGATGAGGCCGCTCTCCGAGCTCTCATCAACGTACCTGAAGAGCAGTGATAACATTGGCCAGGTTATAGTAGGAAAAGCCGAGAGAGCACATAATTGAATTTGGGCAAAAGGTCCCTCCCAGGATTGGCCACAATCACCTGAGGAAGTGTCCCTAATGATCTGTGAGATCTGGTATCGATAGAAGGCCATTGTTTATGAAGAAGTGAATGAATAAGTCCAGTCTCGCAGTCTTGAAGTTGGCACAGTTGGACACAAACACCACAGATTCAGCAGACAACCCACACAAACTCAAGAAATAAGAGACCGTGAAAGGGGTTGATTCAAGGTGGTGGCACTGAAGATTAATCTTAGTGCGAGAAGTGAAAATGATGGACGGTGAAGCAGGGTTTGCCACAGCAAACTTCCAATCTATCCTTGCTGTACAACCATTATGCAGAACATCAATGCAAATTCAGGTCAAATTTTAACCTGTCACTCTGAAGATTGCTATGTATTAGAAGATTGAGACTTCCAAGCATTCATAGCGATGGTTTCCTCATTCCTTTTGGCACTTTCCGAAAGCTTCTCAGCTTGGAAAAATTCTGAGCAAATAAAGAATTAACCAGCATACATGAACAACTTAACTTTCTTATGTTATTAAGCCTACAATCAGGGATCATCTAGGCCATGCTTTCATATGAACATTTAACCTTTAAGGCAAGGTATACAGAAAGCCTAAGAATAAAGACCCAACTTAAAGGGAAAATGTGAAACAATGGACATTTTCCATGATTTCAAAAGATACAGCAGGCATTCTCCATTGATACACTATGCAGTTCAAAAGAATCAGCAGCCAAAAGTTGAGACACAAAATAAACAGAATGACAACCTTAAATGAAAGAGGGACAAACGAATTATGTGGTACCGTGTGCCATTTCATGGAACCAGTGCCCCCATCGCCATATGCTTCTTCTCCCCATATATATCCAGCAATTCTGGAGCTACCCCTATATGAGGGGTCACGAACTTCACCAGGAAATCTTTATCAGAAATGATCAACAGGGTAGTCAAGTGAAACTTCGTCTTCATCAAACCATGCGACGACAAATGTTTAAAAACCAAACATCGAGGACGAATCCGCTTTTCTAAGCTCCGCGACATGAAATTAGGATGTCGCAGAAGAAATGAAGATTCAAACCCCATTTCCTTGACAAAAAATCCCATCACTGCCATTATTTTTTCCTCAGACGACGTCATGCACCAAGGACTCTTCACAAAAGCACTCATGGCATCATCTTTAGACCAACCCCACCTGCTATAAGCATCCAATTTCCTCTCCCACATTGATTCGCTCATTCCCATGACTGCTACCATAGCCACAGCGAACTTTGTAGCAGAAGGATCATCAAAGCCCATCCCCTTGGTTTTCTCCACAATTTTCTCGAGGTGATCGTACGAAGTCATCAACTTCCTAAAATGATACTTAACTAACCACATAATGCTTGATTCACGCACTCCATTATCTCTCAAAATCTTGACGACACGATCAACTGTAGCCTCGAAACCTTGTAACAATATTCTCGGACCGCGTCTAATAGCTGTAACTGCGCTCTTATCGCACCCAAGGAAGTCCCGCAGCCTACTGAAATTGGGGATGAGGTGCTTCTCTAAGCTCCTAGTCAAAAAGTAGGGAGCAAAGGTGATCATTTGCGCCAGGTCAGAGCCGGAAAAGCCGACAGAGCGCAGATACTTCAATTTGGGCAAGAGGGTCCTCTCAGGACTCGCCAGAATCAGCGGAGGGCACTTCCTAATGATACCCGCGATCTGGGATTGAGAGAAACCATGGCTCTTGAAGAAGTTAACGACCGCGTCGGGTCTCGCCGAGGTTTCGAAGGTGACGCGGTCGGAAACGAACAGCGCCGACTCCGGGGACAACCCACATGAATTCACGAGATAAGAGAACGCGAAAGAGGGTCGATTCGGGGTGGCGGTGGCGGTGGCGGTGGCGGTGGAGATTAATCTGGGGGTGGTGGGCAAGAACAGCGGGCGGCGTAGTAGGGTTTTTGAGAGCGAACTGAACATGGGACTTACACTGAGACAACGGTGGGTACAACCACAATCGAGATCACGTTCGATTCGACTGACCTCTCTTCTTCTTCTTCTTCCTTCTCTCCCTCGCAGAATCACCTTCGTTGGAGAGAGAACTTCCCGTCACGAACGGTCAAGACCAGAGCTTCCTGAATACAGAAAGAGAAGATGAACAGTAGGATTACGCTGACCCGGTAGAGGGTCCATTTTACAGCATATGGAAAATTTCACCCCTGCTGAGGAAATTTATAATCCATACAAGTATAATTCACAACAAGTAAGCAAATTTTTTAGGAAAATTTTTAGAATAATAGAAAGTTATGAACGGAAATATAATGTACCCAAGTGAAAAGAAGAAATATTTTGCCAATCCAAAAGCTTATTCATGAATTTGGTTTATCATTTATATGGAAATTAACCATTGTGAGCCAAGCTAGAAGAGACTTCAAAGCGGATATGTAATTATCACAAATTGCTAAACTAATATAAGGATTTTACTAGCGAGTAGATCTAAAAAATTTGTCATATACCCAAATAAAATAAAAAAGTTTGTAATTTGCACCATCTCTTTTTGAGATTTTGTGAGACGATTGCTAGTTATTCTAAAAGTTTAAACTATTTAATGAAAGTGTAGTTTAGTATTTAAGTATTCTATAAATGTCCATCACACTCAGTCTATTTTTTTTTTAATTGGTATTAAGTGTAGATAAATTTAATTGGGAGGGCAAATGAAGTCTAGCAATATTTATACTTAGAAACTCCTGCTCTTATACCATGCAGGATTTTGTAGGACACCATCAATTGTTCTAAAATCTTAGATAAGATTAACAATTATCCTAAAAATACTAGCTAACAAAGTTATGATATAAACTCCCTTTTAGTGATTTTAATTGTCCACATTCATAGCATTATGGGTGTGCAACTAACCAATTCTACCTGAGAACCAGATCAGCCCACTTGAAAAACAGGGCTGGGAACCGATTCCCATAATTCAAAATTGGTTTGAACCGGGCTAGTTCCTATATTTTGAGTGAATATTCACCTAGAAATTGAATTGACCGAATGTGTTTGGGAACCGGTTTTGTAAGTCAAAAAGTTCAAAACCTACCTTTTTTTCCCGTGATTTCTAATCTATTGTGCTTTTTCCTTTCACTGACTCGCGCGGCACTCCTCCTTCTTCATTCCTCTTCTTCACTTCCTTCACTCCCTCGCCGGCTCATGATTGCACCATCCATCACCATCTCCCTCTCGCTCTATTTTGTCTCACCAATGAAGAAGACCTCATCTATAAGCCCTATCTGTGTTTCATGTTAGCTGAGGTTCCTTGTCTGGTGCCTTACTCTAATATTGTTTCGCTCTTTCTCTCTCTTGGAGTTTCAATCGAATGTCATGAGTTGCTCTTTCTTGTGCTTGTCGCGCGTTTTGTTTTTTTTTATTCGTGGGTTTGATGTTTTTCAGTTTGGGCAGGAGGTGGACTTAGAGGGCAAAGAGGGGTTTGACTTGCAATGCCTTGTTCGGTCTCGGTGTGCCCGAGCTCTTCGTCATTGCGGGCATCACCGTGCTAGTGTTTGGGCCCAAGAAGTTGCCGAAAGTCGGGAAGAGACATTCCTTCGGAAGCACAAAGAAAACAAACTTGATTGGCATTGTACCTGAGTAAATTAGTTTGCGAAGCCATAGATAGACAAAAAAAACTATTTAACATGGTAAAGCTCACGAATTTTGTTAGTTTTTCTAGACCTTTCTTTCAGATTTAACATGGTAAAGCTCACGAATTTTGTTAGTTTTTCTAGACCTTTCTTTCGGATTGAAGCTGGGTTCTCTTTTTTTGGGGGGTGTTTTCCCAAGCTGGATTTCTTGTCACATTGAATGAAAGTTTGCGTTTTTCTAGGATGGTTGGCTGGTATGAAGGTGGATAGGTGCTGAGAAATCTCTTTTTTTTTTTTTTTTTGTCTGGTGGAATTCTTGGCAGATGTTTTTTCGGAGACTAGGCATGATTGATTCTTCGGAAGCACAGTAATGGATTTTTTTTAGCCACGCTGTTCTTTCTCTTAGAGTCCTTTTTAACTGTTATGATGATTAATCTTGCCGGATGTGGGTTAGATCAGATATGTCTATCGTTGTTCAGATGTTTTTTCGGAGACTAAGCATTATTGATTCTTCGGAAGCACAGTAATGGGTTTTTTTTTGCCATGTTGCTAGTTTTGTTGTTGATGGCACTGGATTTGGAGTTAATCGTTTAGGGTTGACGTATTCAAGGTAGATTCAGTTTTATGGGTTGACTTGTTTCTGGGTTGATTAGCTTTCTCTCGATAGATCTGATAAAGCAGTTCTGCTTATGAAATTTGATTGCGTCCTTTTGTGGGCTTTTGCAAAACCGGTTGGCATTTTACCTGAGTAGATTAGTTAGCGAAGCCATAGATAGACAAATAAAACCACTTAACACATTAACATTAAACAGGTTCAGTTAAAACAGAGTAAACCCTAGAACTAGACCCAAAAAATAGGGTTCGATGTAAACAGAATAGGATATATGATTCAGAAAGAAGAATCAGTTACAATATGATCGGGTATTGCGACACATGAGAGAGATATTGATATAAAGCAATTAAATTCCATCCCCCAAAAAAATCAAGACTAGTATAAACTTTGAAAAAGTGGATTTCATCTTCAATCTGGATCATTAACGAATGTTCTCTACTTCTAGAGTGCATTGACAAGAGAGCAAAACAATGTATCTCGCACATGTGTGCATGAGCTACTGCATTTATTATTACCTCAATGAAGTTTATTAGGAGGTCAAAAGGATTAGCAAAACGGGGGATTCTTGTATAATCCATTCTAAAGCACATATCTAATCTCTAGTAGCATTTCTCACTTGATTTCTCATTACCACCAAGCCTCATGAAGCTTATAGTTCTAGTATCAAGCTCAGCCCCACAAACCAATTTAACATCACTCTCTTTCTTAAGAATCTCACTCTGAAAGAAAGATATCAGAGAATCTCTAGTATTTATCAATCTAATTTGTGTCCACCAACTTGAATCCACAGTTTCCTTACAGTTCAATGGATAGGAAGGAGTCCATAGGACACCACGCTAACAGCCTACGGCCTCTAATTAGTAGGTGCAATCTTGGCTGTGCTTTAACCACCTTGTCAATTGGCACATGTCTATATGCTCCAAATTTGTTGATGGATGCGGGTAGTGTTGATATATGGCAGTAATGTAAAGGATGCATCCGCTACTTCTATAAGGCAAGACAGGTTTAGCATAAAGTCGGTGGAAATCATGCATAGTCCTTTTCTTGTGGGGTTCCCCTTCGTCTTTGGAGCTTTGTGAAGACGACATTCGGCTCTACAGCAAGATGTACCTTGGATATGGACGTTCAAATTGCTACACCAGGGGATAAGTCGGGTCAGAACCCTTTCACCTTAAGGACGGTAGGAGATACCGTGTTTGGTTGCGGCCTAGACAACTACAACATGTAGTGGGATCAAAATAATCACGTAACCAGATTATTTAGATTGGGCTTTGGGCAGCTAGTTATCCATATGTAATATGTCCATGAAATGAAAAGGCAGAAGCCTGCATATAAGTGATTCAAAAAGGAGAATCTTTTCATTACCCTTTTCCTCACATGCACACTTTATATTCTTTGCGTTCTAGAGAAAACATGAATTGGACCTACCGGCCTTCGAATCTATTTCCTATTCATCATCTCATGACGCAGTCAGCGAGCAGTAAAGCTTTTACTAATTCGCATAATGCCCATTTCCTGCTTACTCTAGCTAAAGTAAAGAGCTCTGTTCTACAAAATACATCCTGCAGAATACCAATTATCTTGAACCATTCGCTCTTTTGGGCAGTATCGTCCATCCCTATTATGTGAGTGCAGCATGGAGAACTACGAAAAAAATGAAACTCTTGATAAGAATTGTTCCATGAAGAGCGGAGGGTAGAGAGCGATGAGGCCCTTCTCAAGCTCTCATCAACATACCTGAAGAGCAGTGATGACTTTGGCCACGTTATAGTGGGAAAAGCCGAGAGAGCACGAATAGTTGAATTTGGGCAAGAGGGTCGGACTGGCCACAATCAGCTGAGGAAAAGTCCCTGGTGATCAGTGAGATCTGGGATTGATAGAAGGCCATTGTTCGTGAAGAGTGAATGACCAAGTTGGGTCATTGCAGTCTTTAAGTTGACACGGTTGGACACGAACACCACAGACTCAGGAGACAACCCACACAAACTCACGAATAAGAGGCCATGAAAGAAGGTTGATTCAAGGTGGTGGTGCTGGAGATTAATCTAAGTGCTGGAGGCAAAAATTGTGGGTGGTGAAGCAGGGTTTGCCAGAGCCAACTTCTAATCTATCTTTGCTGTACAACCATTAAGCAGAACATCAATGCACATCACAGTCAAAATATCTTCGCTGTACAACCATTAAGCAGAACATCAATGCACACCACAGTCACAATAGTTGTAACAAAGAACCCAAATTTTAACCTGTCACTCTGAAGATTGCTGCATATCAGAAGAGTCAGACTTCCAAGCTATGGTTTCCTTGTTCTTTACGGCACTTTCCACAAGCTTCTCAATTTGAAAAACTTTGCTCAAATAAAGATGAACCAGCAGCATACATAAGCAACTTAACTTTTTGATGTTATCAAGCCAACAATCAAGGATCATATAGGCCGTGCTTTCAAATGAACAATATACCTTAAGGCAAGGTATCCAGGAAGCCTACGAATAAGGAACCAACTTGGAGGGAGAATATGAAACAATAGACATTCTTCACAATTTCACAAAATATGGTAGGTGTTCTCTATCGATAAACCATACAGCTCAAAAGAATCAGCAGCCAAAACTTGAGGCGCAGAATAAACAGAATGACAACCTTAAATGAAAGAGGGGCAGACGAATCATTTGGCACTGTGTGCTATTTCATGGAACCAGTGTCCCCATCGCCATATGCTTCTTCTCCTGATATATATCCAGTAATTCCGGAGCTTCCCCGATATGAGAGGTCACAAACTTCGCCAGGAAATTTTCATCAGACATCGACAACAGGGTGGTAAAGGCAACTTTTTTCTTCATCAAACCATGTGACAGCAGATGTTTAAAAACCAAACATCGAGGATGAATCCGTTTCTCTAAGCTCAGCGGGATCAACCTAGGATTTTGCATAAGATATGAAGATTCAAGCCCCATTTCATTCACAAAAAATCCCATCACTGCTGTTATTTTTTCCTCGGACATCGTCATGCACCGAGGACACTTCACAAAAGCACTCATGGCATCATCTCTAGACCAACCCCACCTGCCATAAGCATTGAATTTCCTCTCCCACACCGATTTGCTCATCCCCATGACTGCTAACATAGCCACAGCAAAATTTGCCGCAGAAGGATCATCAAAGCCCATCCTCTTGGTTTTCTCCACAATTTCCTCGAGTTGATCGTACCAATTTATCATCCTCCTAGAATGACACTGAACTAACCACACAATGCTTGATTCACGCACTCCATTATCTCTCAAAACCTTGACGAAAGGATCGACTGTAGCCTCGAAACCTTTCACCAATATTCTCGGACTGCGTCTAATCGCTGCGACCGCATTCTTATCGGACCTAAGAAAGTCCCGAAGCCTACCGAAATTGGGGATGAGGTGCTTCTCTAAGCTCCTAGTCAATAAGTAAGGAAAACCAGTGATTAGATTCGCCAGGTCAGAGCCGGAAAAGCCGACGGAGCGCAGATACTTCAATTTGGGCAAGAGGGTCTTCTCAGGACTCGCCAAAAGCAGCCGAGGCCCCCTCCCAATGATATTCGAAATCTGGGATTGAGAGAAACCATGGTTCTTGAAGACGTCAATGACCGCGTCGGGCCTCGCCGAGGTTTCGAACGCGACGCGGTTGGAATTGGAAACGGACAACGCCAATTCCGGAGACAACCCACATGAGTTCACGAGATAAGACACTGCGAAAGAGGGTCGACTCGAGCCGCCGCCGGCGGCGGGGGCGGCGGCGGCGGAGCTTAATCTAAGAGCGGCGTTCGAGAACAGCGGGCGCCGTAGCAGGGTTTTAGAGAGCGAACTGAACATGGGACTTACACGGAGACAATGGCGGGTACAACAACAATCGAGATCACGTTCAATGCGACTGACTTCTCTTCTTCCTTCTCTCCCTCGCAGATTCACCTTCGTTGAAGAGAGAACTTCCGGTGAGGAACGACCAAAGACTTCAGAGCTTCCTGAAGAGAGAAAAGACAACGAATGATAATAAAAGGGATAACTGTTACGAGAGTCCAAAACATGAAAATATAATTGAGTTCTAAAATTTATAAAAATTTTAATTAAAATTTTAAAACTTATTAAATTATTTCAATCGAATTTTAAAGTTAATGCTGTCAATTTTTTTTAACAAAAAATGCTGACGTGGCGTAGATATAGAATTTTAAATAATATTTCATTTTTAATGTGACTTTTTTTAATTTAAAAAAAATAGATTTAAAAACTAAAAAAAGAAAAGTTAAAATTTATTTTTAAAAATTGTTAAATTTGTTTTTTTTTTTTTTTTTAAATGGTAGCCACCGCTCATCGCCAGAGGAGCCGGCGGCCGTCACCGGCTCTAGGCGGGGTGGCCGCCCTCGCCAAGCTCGGGCAAGGGTGCCCAGATCTAGGCACACCGACCCTCGTGGGGCGCCGGCCCCTCCGGCGATGGGCAGTGGCTGCCATTTTTTAAAACAATTTTTAAAAATAAATTTTAACTTTTTTTTTTTGTAAGGATTTTTAACTTTTCTTTGTTAGTTTTTAAATCTAATTTTTTAAAAATTTTGAATAAAAAATAATTTTAAATGCCACGTCGGTATTTTCCGTTAAAAAAGTCAACAACATTAACTTTAGGACTCGATTGAAATAATTTGACAAGTTTTAGGACTTAATTACATTTTTTACAAGTTTTAGAACTCAATTACATTTTCGTAATAAATTTTAGGATTTCTGTAGCACTTATCTCATAATAAAATCACACTAACCAAGTGAAGGGTCCCTTCTACAACATGTGGACGCTTTCACCTCTGCTAAGGAAATTCACAATTCGTACAAAGATAAATTCACGACAAATAAGAAGCTCTTAAGAAATTTTGGGATTTATTAAAAGTTCCGAAACCGATATATGATGTACTCAGTTGAGGTGAGCATGGTTCCAAGTTTTGGAACGAAAAGACTGTGTAAACTTATCCAATTTCAAGTTTCAAGATGTGTAAAGTAAGTTCCAAATTTTAAAAATTGGAAAATTTGTTTCGATGGATATGCTATATATTATAGATAGGTGAAATATGGAACTTGAAATTTGAAACTTGAAATTTGAAATCTAGAATAAGTTTTTGTGTTTTTCTTAGTCTATGCATTGGCATGATCTTGTGGTATTCCATAACATTCAATGATAAGTGTATAATTCAGAACCAATTATTAAGGCTTTACTTTGTTAATATTTGATATTATTCATGTGTCTAAATATAAGTTGTAATTAATGGATTGTAATAGCAAGTGGTAGTCATTAATAATAATAATTCATTGTGATCGTTCAATTAATAATACAAACAGAACCTATGTAGAAGCTACAATCCATCCTAGAACTTGTGACAAGATAGATTACACATTCCAAGCTATGTAGATAGGTTCCAACTTTTAAAAAATAAAAAACCTATTCGTTAGAATAGGTTCTAGATGAAACCGCTCACCCCTAGTACATAGATGATATATATATATATATATTGCAATTACAAAAACTAATTCATGAATTTGGTTGATCATCTATAATACAGGAATTAGCAGTCACGAGCCAAATAAGAAGAGATTCCAAAATAAATATATAATAATCACAAATCACTAAATTAATATGAAGATTTTACTAGCGAGTAGATCTAAAGTGCTTGTGACATACCTAGATAAAAAAGTTTGTTATTTGTATGGTCTCTCTCATGTGTATGATTAACGATTATCCTAAAAACATTTGTTGACAAAGTCGTGATATGAAACTTTGTTTAATGTTTTTAATTGAAGTCCACATTCATAGCACCTCAATACGAATATTATAATTGCGACGTTTTTGCACAAAGAGAAATGGATATGATTCAGAGTTAAAACTAATCTTGATTTTTTATTTTTTATTTTTTATTGTTGGCAATTGTGAGAAAGCAGATTTCATGTGAAATATGGATTATTAACGAATTTTCTCCACTTCTAGAATGCATTAACTAGAGATTAATTCAATGTAACTATCACATGTGTGCATGACCTATTGCATATATTGTTTTCTCAGCGTATTTTATTAGGGGTGAGAAAGGATTAGCAACATGGGGGAATTCTTGTATGATCCATTCCCAAGTGCATATCCATCTCTAGTGGCTTTTTTTCACTTTATTTCTCATTACCACACTATGGTTCCGGTATCAAGGTCATCGACGTAAACTGATTAGACATCCCTCTATCTTAAAAATCTCACTCTAGAAGAAAGATACCAAAGAATCTCCGAAATTTCCCAATCGAGTTTGTGTTTGCCAACTCAAATCCACGGTTTCGTTGGAGCTCAATGGAGAGGAGGGAGTCCACAGGATGCAACCCTAATGGCCTGAGGCCTCTCATTGGTAGAAGTAATCTTTACTATTCTTTAACCACCTTCTCAGTCGGTACATGCCCATATGCTGTGAATTTATTGATGGATGCGGGTAAAGTTGATATATGGTAGTAATGTCAAGAATGAACCCGTTGCTTCTATGTAAAGCAAGACAGCTTTAGCACAAAGTCGAATGAAAATCATACAAGTCCTTCCCTTGTGACGGTCTAAGCTATGTGGAGACGACATTCATCTCTGCAATAAAATGTACCTTGGATATGGACGTCAAATTTCTACGGCAGGGGACAAGTTGAGTTGGACCCCTTTACCTTTAAGGATGGGGGGAAATATTATGTTTGGTTGCGGCCTAGACAACTACAACATGTATTGGGGGAGGAGCGAACAAATTAATTACGTAGCTGGGATATTTAGCTTGGGCTTGGGGTTAGCGAGTTACCTATATGTAGTATGTCGATGAGATGAAAAGACAGAATCCTCTATATAAGTGATTCAAAAAAGAGAATTTTCCATTAGACTCTTTTCGTCACATGCACACTCTTTATTCTTCGCTTTCTAGAGAAAACAAGAGGTGGACCTGTTGGCCTCCGAATCTAATTCTATTCATAATCTCATGAAGAAGACAGCGAGCAGTAAAGCTCTCACCAATTCACATAATGCCCATTTCCTACCTACTCTAGCTCATATAAAGGGCTCTGTTTTACAAAATACATACAGCAAAATAGCAATTATCTTGAACCATTTGCTCTTTTGGGTAGTATCGTTCCTCCTTATGATGCGAGTGCAGACTTTGGCAAGGTTATAGTGGGAGAAGCGATGAGGCCTTCTCCAAGCTCTCATCAACAAACCTGAAAAGCAGTGAAGACTTTGGCAAGGTTATAGTGGGAGAAGCCGAGAGAGCACAAATAATTGAATTTGGACAAGAGGGCCCTCCCAGGACTGGCCACAATCAGCTGAGGAAGTGTCCCTAATGATCTGTGAAATCTGGGAACGATAGAAGGCCATAAGTGAA
This sequence comes from Eucalyptus brandiana, assembly GCA_014182725.1. NCBI lineage: Eukaryota > Viridiplantae > Streptophyta > Magnoliopsida > Myrtales > Myrtaceae > Eucalyptus > Eucalyptus brandiana. Next base: position 53,468,269 of record CM024675.1, on the reverse strand, counting down.
TGATCAAGTTGAGCCTCGCGGTCTTGAAGTTGACACGGTTGGACACAAACACTGCAGATTCAGGATACAACCTACATGAACTCATGAAATAAGAGACCATGAAAGAGGGTTGATTCGAAGTGGTGGCGCTGGAGATTAACCTGAGTGTGGGAGGCAAAAATGGTGGGCGGTGAAGCAGGGTTTGCCAGAGCGAACTTACAATCTATCTTTGATGTACAACCACAATGCAGAACATCAATGCACATTACAGTCACAATAGTTGTGACAGAGCACCCAAATTTTAACCTGTCACTCTGAAGATCGCTGTGTATCAGAAGATTCAGACTTCCAAGCATTTGAAGCTATGGTTTCCTCATTCTTTTTGGCGCTTTCCACAAGCTTCTCAATTTGGAAGAACTTTGCGCAAATAAAGAATGAACCAGCATGCATGAGCAACTTAACTTTTTGATCTTATTAAGTCAAGAATCAAGGATCATATAGGCCATGCTTTCAAATGAAGTTAAACGTCAAGGCAAGGTATCCAGGAAGCCTGCGAATAAGAAACCAACTTAAAGGGAGAATATGAAACCATGGAAATTCTCCACGATTTCACAAAATATGGTAGGCGTTCTCTATCGATACACCGTAAAGTTCAAAAGAATCAGCAGCCAAAAGTTGAGACGTGGAATGAACAGAATGACAACCTTAAATGAAAGAGGGACAAGCGAATTATTTGGTACCCTGTGCCATTTCATGGAACCACTGTCCCCGTCGCCATATGCTTCTTCTCCTGATATATATCCAGCAATTCCGGAACTTCCCCAATATGAGGGGTCACAAACTTCACTAAGAAATCTTCATCAGAAAATGTCAACAGGGTGGTCAATCCAATCTTTGTCTTCATCAAACCATGCGAGGACAGATGTTTAAAAACCAAACCTCGAGGACGAATCCGTTTTTCTAAGCTCATCGAAATCAACCTAGGATGTTGCAGAAGAAAAGAAGATTCAAACCCCAATTCATTGACAAAAAATCCCATCACTGCCATTATTTTTTCCTCGGACATCGTCATGCACCGAGGACACTTCACAAAAGCACTCATGGCATCATCTCTAGACCAACCCCACCTGCCGTAAGCATCGAATTTCCTCTCCCACTTCGATTCACTCATCGCCATGACCGCCAACATAGCCACAGGGAACTTTGCCGCGGAAGGATCATCAAAGCCCATCCTCTTGATTTTCTCCACAGTTTCCTCGAGGCGATCGTACCAATGTATCATCGTCCTAGAATGACACTTAACCAACCACATAATGCTTGATTCACGCACTCCATTATCTCTCAAAATCTTGACGAAAGGATCAACTGTAGCCTCGAAACCTTTGAACAATATTCTCGGACTGCGTCCAATAGCTACAACGGCACTCTTATCGGACCCAAGAAAGTCCCGAAGCCTACCGAAAGTGGGGATGAGGTGCTTCTCCAAGCTCCTATTCAATAAGTAGGGAGAAGCAGAGATCAGATTCGCCAGGTCAGAGACGGAAAACCCGACAGAGCTCAGATACTTCAATTTGGGCAAAAGGGTCCCCTCAGCATTCGCCAAAAGCAGCTGAGGCCCCTTCCCAATCATACGCGAAATCTGGGATTGAGAGAAACCATGGCTCTTCAAGACGTTAATGACCGCGTGGGGTCTCGCCGAGGTTCGGAATACGACGCGGTTGGAGACGGACGACGCCGATTCCGGAGACAACCCACATGAATTGACGAGATAAGACACCGTGTAAGAGGGCCGACTCGAAGTGGGGGCGGCGGCGGCGGCTGCGGCGGCGGTGGAGATTAATCTGAAGGTGGTGGGCAAGAACAGCGGGCGCCGAAGTAGGGTTTTAGAGAGCGAACTGAACATGGGAGTTGGACTGAGACAACGGCGACTACAATCACAATCAAGATCGCGTTCGATTCGACCGACCTCTCTTCTTCTTCTTCTTCTTCTTCTTCTTCTTCTTCTTCCTCGCAGAGAGAAGTTCTTCCAGTCACGAACGATCAAACGATTCCAGAGCTTCCTGAAAAGCGAAAACAGAGAGAAAACGAAGAGGAGTAAAACTACGGTGAGAGAGCAAAAGGGTACCTTCTACAGCATATGGAAATTTTCACCCCTGCTGAGGAAATTTACAATCCATATACAGATAATTCACAACAAATATGAAACTTTTTTATATAAAAAAATTGAATTTATGAAAAAGTTACAAACCGAAATATGATGTACAAAAATGAAATGAAAAAAATTTTAATTCATGAATTTGGTTCATCATTTATAGCACGATACGAATATTAGCAATTGAGGACCAAATGAAATTAATATGAGGATTTTACTGACAAGTAGAACTAGAGTACCTGTCCCGTACCCAGATAAGAAAGGTTGGTATTTGCACCGTCTCTCTCGTGAGTGTTATTAACGACTATCCTAAAAACACTCGCTAACAAAGCCGTGAGTGTTTTTAATTGAAGTCCACATCAATAGCAGCTCAATAGCACATTATAGCTGTGATGTTTTTGCAGGGAGGGATATGGACTTGAAGTATTAAATTCCATATCTTCTGAATATGACTAAAAAATTTAAGTTTAGTTTACCTTTGAAATAGCAAACTTTATTTTAAATTTGAATTGTTAGCTAATTTTCTCTACTTCTAGAGTGCATTAACAAGGGGTAGTTCAATAATCGGGATTTGCCCAAGTAGCCACTCTTTCCACATGAAAATGAGAAGTTGAGGAGTTCAATTCATCGCATTCTTTAGGGACCAGTGATGGAAACGTTTATGGTGCATTTGACAACTTGCCAAATAGTATTTAATTATATTTTTTGATTTTCAATAATAGATTTGTAATAGAAATTCGTTTGGTAAATATTTTGTTTTGAGGAACAAATTTGTTCCTAGATCTGGAATAGAATCAATGAATAAAAAAAAAATTGTTTTTTTTGTTTCCAAGAACAATTACAGAATCAAGTCAACTCAAAATTATTATTTCTCTTTTCTCTTCTTCTTTTTTCTTGTTCTTCTTCCTTCTCTCTTCTTCTTCAATTGCCACCACCGTTAACTGTCGTCGATCGCCGACAACCTGTTAGGCAAGGTCTGGCGACCTCATTGGAGGCTCTCTCAGCCATCGACAAGCCTCACATGGTCAAGTGAGGCTCAACTGAGCCATGTCTAGGTGCTAACTTAGCCCAAATCTAGCAATGCCAAGCTCACCCAACCGCTGGCAAGTATTGGCCGACGAGGTGCGGCAAGCCGACCTCACAATGGCTCAGTGAGGTCGAGCCACACCGATGGCTAGGTGAGCTTGGCATTGCTAGACTTGGGCTAGGTCGGCAGCGAGGCGCGGCCTTGCCAAGGGTCAACGACACTCCAGCAAGGTTCTTAGCTCTTGTTTGGCCAATAGCTAGTCATCCTAAGGCTGACCACTGGTCAAAGCTTAAAGAAGATGAGAAAAAAAAAAAAGTAATTAAATTATTTTAAAAATTAAAAGAAAATTGTTTGAACTAGAAATTTTGAGGATGGATCGAACACAATTCTATTCGAGAATAGAAATTTTGAGCGATCACCAAATACCTTTAAAGCTTTGAAATTATTCCCTGAGACAAAATAAAAAAGAATCATTTCCGATAAAAAATTATTACCAAGAACAAAATGATTACCAAATGCACCCTAATTATCTCACTTGAAAACTTCTCATTAGCCAGCTTTTCACAAGGATATTATCCCCTTTGGACTGACTTTTATATTTTACATTTTACTTAATTTGTTAAAAACTTGCGATATACACATTTTGATTTTTCATTTTTAATGTAAAATGCTCGAAACACTTAGAAATGGTCTTATATTAACATGTAGTTTCTTTTATATATATTACTTTTTAATGTTTATATTATTTATAATTTTGACAAGAAAATTAAGAAGCTTCTTTTGACTTTTCAGAAGTAGAAATAAGTTGTAAGTCTTCACACCAAAGGTTTGACCTCAAAACGCACCATGCATCATGGTTGAAGTGAGAAATACCGGAAAACAATGCATTGTATAGGAAATGCCTTCTTGAGCAATTGATAAGTAAGACTTCCATCAAAGTAAGAATGATGTATGGCTCTCAACCTATGCTCTAATCTTTTCCAAAGACAAATGACATCTAAATGAATGCAATTATAAATAGATTAGATGATTTGCAAGCTAAGAGAACCCCCATGATCATGCATATGATCCAAAAGGAGCCTAATATTCATAAAATGAGAAATTCTTCCATGAGAATGTTGTTATGGTTCTCAACCCTTACTATAATCTTTACCAAAGAATAATAACATCTAAATGAACATAATTATAAGTAAATTAGATGATTTGCAAGCTCATAAAACCCCCCACAATCAAGCGTATGACCCAAAAGAAGCCAAACAATCTCAGAATGGCAAATTCTTTCTTTAGAATGATGTTATATCTCTCAACCTCTGCTCTGATCTTTCCCAATGACTAGTACCATCAAAATGAACACAGTTATATGTAAATTAGATAATTTGCAAGCTAGGAGAACCCCATGATCATGCATATGAACCAAAAGGAGTCTAACATACTTAAAGTGTGAAGTTTTTTCTTTAGAATGATGTTGTAACTCTCAATCTTTGCTCTAATCTTTCCCAAGGACTAATACCATCTAAAATGAACACAATTATAAGTAAATAAGATGATTTGCAAGCTAGGAAACCCCATGATCTTGCATATGACCCAAAAGGAGCCTGACATTCTTAAAGTGGGAAGTTCTTCCATAAGAATGATACCATGAGTCTCAACCTTTGCTCTAGTCTTTCCCAAGGACTAATGCCATCCAAATGAACATGATTATAAGTAAAATAGATGATTTGTAAGCTAGGAAAACCACATGATCAAGCATATGACGCAAATGAAGCCAAACAATCTTAGAATGATAAGAAAATCCAGTAGAATGATGTTATAGCTCTCAATCTTTGCTCTAATCTTTCCCAAAAACTAATGGCATCTAAATGAACGCAATTATAAGTAAATTAGATGGTTTGCATATGATCCAAAAAAAAAAGCTAAACAATCTTAGAATAGGAAGTTCTTCCATTAGAATGAAGTTATGTCTCTCATTTTTTGCTCTAATCTTTCCCCATGATTAATATGTTCTAAATGAACACATTTATAAGAAAATTAGATAATTTGCAAGATCAGCATGCCCCATGATCAAGCATATGACCCAAAAGGAACCTAACATTCTTAAAACGAAAACTTCTTACATAAGATTGTTCATCACAACTCATTTTTCATGATTCAATTGCAAACAGCATCATCAATAGACTGATAATTATGTGCACATGCTGATATTGAGCGATAAAAAGCTTCATATCATGCTAATATCAAGTCTTGGGAGATGCTATTGAACGCGCTGATATGAAATTACCAACTCTTACTTGAGTGACTTATTTTATTTATCAACTCTTACTTGATAGGTTGATGGAGTGACCACTGTTGTCGCCTGATCAAGTAAAGCGACCGTCTCCGCCGTCAACATTGACTATATTTGCGAAATAGACTCAGGAGAACAATGAAACAAAATGGATCAACTGGACATGTAATTGCGTTTGTTATGTAGCAGCCGCAACGACCATCGTCTCAATTCATGCCGCCTCATCCCAACTCCAGCAAGAAAAACTAAAACTCGATTTTCAGTTTCAATTAATTCTTATAAGCTTTGTCAAAATACCACCTTTTAATTTCTAATAGCCTTGGTGAGCCATAGAAAAGTGAACAAATTCTAAGGTACATGGTCGAGAAGCCAATGAACCAACATTATCTGCACAAGCTTGAACGATGGCCAGGAAAATCAGGTCCGTCGCAAGATGGATGAATCAGTCGGCAACTTACAGCATAGCGCTTCTCCTCTTTTAGCATCTCCCACAAAGACAAGCACGCATCCAAAAGCATTAATGCTGGTAACACTGATCGGTCCATAGCATCATCGAACACATCTGTGTTTTGACACAAGTTTGAGATATAAGGATTGAACCATAGCAGATGAAGTCCCACTTGAGGAAGCTTTCGGATGAGAAGATCAAGAAACCCACCACCTCAAGTGTCTTTCTGACTCTGCAACAGCTAACATGATTCGATCTTCAAGAGACACAATCACAAAACAGGACGTGCTTAGCAGCGCCAGCCAGTACTAATATAGTCTGAAAGGTCCAAAGAATCCAGGTGATCCTTCTATCAAAACTTCTGGCCTCCTATGAAACCACATCATAGCGAAGCCAACATCGGTATTTCAGAAACCTCGTGTATTCCTATAATTGTATTTTAAGACTCCGTAATCTTGAGGGACAAGTAACTTCAGTTCAGGATCAGGGAAGTATGCGACACAGCAACATAGTAATGCAGACTTTCAAAAAGTCAGAACATCAGAAATTCAATGGACTAGTATGCACAGCGACATCCTCATTAAAAGATGCTGCAGATCACTCTTGTTTCAGTACAAAAAACAAGTTCCCGCTCATCGATTTAAGAAATGCTGTCAGGCACCGATCACTTCTGTTTCATTTCATTAAAATGCAGGCACAATTAAGAATTTCCTCCATCGAAAACTGATTAGATATGGGCTATCCCTCAAGTAAGTGAACTCAAAAATAAAAATGCATCAGGGGAAACCAGCTAACAAGGAGAGATCCAAATCAGCGAGCTAGCAACTTAAATTGAATGCAGAGAGAAGGAAAAACCAGACACATCCCTGCTACACCTCAAGCTGCCATCTTTAGTATGCAAAGGGCCTTCACAAAGGAGTACCTTTCCATCGGAATCATCTGGTTTCACAAAATACTCGTAGTTAGGATCGTAGAACTAGGACGCATACGTGAGACGCATCTTCTCATTATACAGATCCAACAACTCGGGTGCTCGCCCCAAATTAGCAGTCACAATCTTCTCCAGGAACAACTTCTCAGGAACACCAAGGAATCCGTTCAAGCTACGCGTCGTCCTGATCAAACCTTTGGACAGCAGAACACGAAAAACCCAACACCGAGGAACGATTCGCTTCTGCAAGCTCAACATCATCATCGTCGGACGCCGCGCCATATATAAAGGGTCGACCCCCATCTCGTTCACGAAGACGTCCATGACCGCCGCGATCTTACTCTCCGACATCGTCATACACCCCGGATGCCTCTTGAAAGCCAAGACAACGTCCTCCTCGGACCAACCCCACTTGCCGAAAGCGTCGACCTTCCTCCTCCACGTCGACTCGTTCATCCCCCGGACCACCTGCAAAGCCAGGAGGAAATTCGTCCTCAGAGGATCGAAACCCATCGCCCTCACCCGGCTCACCGCCTCCTCGAATCTCACGTTCGACCTCAAGAAGAAGGCGCCCGGCAGGGACAGGACCGACCACCTAATCTTCGCTTCGGGCACTCCGCAATCCCGTAGAATCCCAATGCTGGGAACCAGCAGCACTTTCGGGTCGTGATACAGAATCCTCGGGTTCTTCTTGATGGACCTCACGGCCTTCGCCTCGGACTGCAGCAGCCCGCTCAGGTACTCGAACGTGGGTATCAAGTGACTGCCCAAGCTCCTGGTCAGGACCCCCGGGACCGCGACCACGAGCTGGACCAGGTCTCGACCCGAGATGCCTCGGGAGCACAGGAACTCGAGCTTCGCGGAGAGGTTGTCCGGCCTCGAGATGAGCATCCTGGGGTACCTCCTGACGACGGACGAGACTTGGGTCGGCGACAGGCCTCGGTTCCGGAAGACCTCGAGGACGGAATCCGGCCGCGACGGGGTCGCGAACTGGACGGCCTTGGCGGCGGCGAGGGCGGATTCCGGGGACAGCCCGCAGGAGCCGACGAGGTAAGAGACCGTGAAGGAGTGCGCCTTCTTGGATGAGGTCGGGGCCGGTCTGAGCAGCGGGCGGAGGGCTCGAGCTTGCTGAGGAGGAAGGGAAGAAGCCCCGAGACGACGGAGGGCTCTGCGAGCGAGGCCGAGCATGGGGCTTGAATTCGGCGACCGACGGCGGGGGCGGGGACGAGGACGAGGACGATTTCGCTGTTTCGGCGGACTGACCCCCGCCCGAGACGAGCAGTCCTCAAATTTAAGTTGAACATGAATTTGTCGCTTTTAAACTTTTAATTTATTTGAAGATTAATACCATAAAAAACTCAAATTAATATAATTATGATAATTAATTTTTTGAGCATAAAAACCTCAAAACTAATATATTTATAATAAATTTATCCCAAATTAACTTTTTGACTACCAAAAACATCAAATTTGTAGATTTATAATAAATTTATCATCCATTAAGTGCTATTAAATTGAATTAATACTGTGAAAAATTACAAACCGAAATAGAGAGTAAAACTCCAAATTGGTATTCTTATCCACCACCACATATTATTATTTTTTTTTTTTGGTAAATTTGTTATCAATTTGAGATTTTTGTTTGTTTATCGTATATGCACTAATTTGAATTTTTTTTTATGTTATTCCTTTATAATTATTTCTTAAATTTCAATCTAGTCTCTACATTTCCAATGTTTTTCGATATAGTCTATCAACTGCCCACAACAAAGTCAATTTAGTAATTTGATGCTATTCACAAACTTTCATAATTTATCACATTGCGCATATTTTAAAATATCTTTTTCATTCCAATACATTTCATAAAAAAAATATATGTGTCTTTTTATTACCGTTTTACCTTTATGTCTTTATAAATATTACTGCAGTTTTATTTAAGTATAATTTAACTTATGATCTCTACATTAGTAAAACTATAACCTCATTTAGAGTTATATCACATTCATATTCCTTTTATTTGAAAAAATATTGTACTTACATTAATTTAAATCTTGTTTCCCATTTTTTAGATAGGTAATATTTCAAGTTTTGTGTTCCGTCTTTTCTTAATTAAACCTAGTTAAACCTGTAAAGTAGAAAATTAAAATGGTGGGGACAATAACCCAGGATAACTCTCAATGAAAGTCTACTTTTACTGTCATATGTGATATGTCATAAGCTAAAATAAAGTAAATGGAACTCTCCTAATAGGTATAAGGCGTTTGGTTTGGTTATTTCCAGGAAAAGTCCTTGGGGAAATGTTGGGCCGTTTGGTTCAACTTTGAAGGCTTTTCCACTTCTTTCAACTTGCTTTCAAAATCTTGGGGGCCCAAAACTAATAGAGACTAGTTTTGGGCTTTTAAGCATTTCCCCCAAATGCTTTGAAATTATTTTTTTCCTTCCAAAACCACCCTTACTAATTCTTCATATTTTCGATTTTGCCCCTAATTATTTTTTTTAATTGAAAAAGGAGGCAGCCCTTCGCCAGATCGGCGAAGGGCTACAGTCGCCGACAAGCCAGATCTAGTGCTGGCGACCGTCGACTAAGGTTGCCCGAGATCAGGTGACCCTCGATGAGGGTCGCGCGACAGCGACTGGAGTTGCATGACCCTTGCGATACCCAAGCGACGGTCGCTTGGGTTGCGCGGCCCTTGGGTTGAGCGGCCCTTGGGTTGAGCGACCCTCACTGAGGGTCGCTCGACCTCGGCAACCTTCGGCGACCCTCGGTTGGGTTGCGCGACCTTTCTTTGAAGGTTGCTCGACCTCGGGTGACCTCGGCCAACTACCGCCGGCACCAAATCTGACTCGCCAGCGGTCATAGCCCTTCGCCGAACCGGCGAAGGGTTTAGTTCAATTTTCAAAAAAAAAAAAAAAAAAAAGATATACACACACATATATTATACCCATCAAAACCAATTGCGAAAGTTTTTTTAATTAAATGTACATTCAATTCAAAGTCCATTTGCAAAAAATTTTTACCAAACACAATTACATTTTCCCAAATAATTTTGGGCTTTTAGCATTTGTATTAAACTCAAAGCCCCTTATAAATGCTTAACCAAACGCAGTCATAATAGATTTAATATTTTTTGGACAATTTTCCCGTTCTCTTTGCTGCCCTAAAGTCACGGCCCATTATCAATCGAACGCCCAGCGTTTGAATTCATGCGCATCCATCGCTCCACCCCGAGCCCCATTTCGCTTCTTATGAGCTCGAGCATAGAATCGAGAAGCGATTTCAGAAGCTCTTTCCCATCTTTTGAAGTTCGAACAGTCCTAACGCATGTTGATCTCTGTTGATGGCTCGATCCGTGTTGACATGATTGGCTCCACATTGCTGATGAGTCTTGCTCAGGGAATTCAAATGATTACTCTTTCAAGCAAAAAAATGCGCTTGTACTTCATTAATAGAAAAGATCGTGTAGCTAGTGATTAACAAATGTAGTTATATATCAACACTTCATCCTTACTAATAAAATTTCCAAAATTGTCCTCTAAAAGTAAGATTCCAGTGGTGATGAAATTTCATTTTCATTTAATTAAAAAAAGATTCTTTTTTCGGTCTTAATATATATGATGATAAGCTGAGATATCTCCATTTTGAGATATTCTTTATAATTACTGTAGATGAATGGCATATCAGCATGTGTAATTTTCAATGGTTGAGACTTGTTCTTCTCATTTGTTGCTTTTCTCCTTTTCTTCCATGACTTTTCTTTCTCACTATCCATTTGTTAGAATATTGAAATATTAAACTCCATTCTCATCCAATACTTCTGACTTTAAAAATATTGACAGTGATTCGACAAAATCTAATCTAGTACCAAAGCAAAAGATTTTAAGTTCAGATATTCCATATCCTTATTTACCTCTCCAATTACATACTTCCATGCCATCGTTGTCTCATATAATACTAGTTATCAATTGCCATTGTCACTATCATGCCTCCATTATTGATCCTCCCCAACCAATATCATGTTGGCCTCGAACCCCTACTGTCGATGCACTCTCCCTCTCTCTCTCTCTCTCTCTCAATTGTTGTTGACTAAACGGATAGGAAATGAGGTCATTGACCATCGGTGGCATTGAATTAGAGGGAGGGAGTGTTGATGTTGAGGCAAAAAAACTCTTGCGTACGGTCGGAGGCAGTGGCCGATAGGCATGTCGCTGAGATAAGGGTCGAGGAAGGAGAGGAAGGAGAGTTTTGTCTAATTTCTTTTTACATCACTAAGTTATCTGGACTCTTCAAACACTTGACCAATCGTTGGAGGGTCTATCAGTCCCCATGTCGATAATTATTAAAGATACAAAAGGGTGCATTTGCTTTGGGAAAATTTCATAATACTTTTCGGAAAATCCTTTCTCAATGAAATATTTTCCCCCTTTTTTAGGTTAGAGAATTAACTTTCCTAATTGTAAGCATAAATATTTTCTTTAATCATAGATAATTTTTCATTCGCTGATCATTTTCAGCAAACCAAAAACGCGCGAGAGTCCAAAAAACTAATTTGTTAAAAAAAAAAAAAAAGGTCATCCAAACAAACACGACCCTGAATCCGTGCTATCGAGGCGGCTCCAAGAGTATATGTGTCGGCATATCGAGCCGAATCCGATTTCCGAGCGAGGAGGAGGACGAATGATCGAGCGTCAAGAGGTCACCGGTATTTCGCGAGATCCCGAATTAGATCCTCAAGAAAGGAAAAAGAAAAAAATTTCAGGTCGGGAGCGTAGTAGTGACTTGAGAAGCACTCGACTCCCGACCCTAAAAAAAAAAGAATATATTAAAATGACTCTCGGCCCCTTATCTTGTACACACACACGCACGCACGCCCGTCCATTCGATGCCCCGAGATCTTTCCCCCATGAAGGTAGACGGATCCGACTTTACACGGCCGCCCCCCAAACCCAAATCGCCGGCGAAATGACGGATCTGCCCCGGATCCCCGGGCGTGCGGGCCAATGAGGGGCCATGGGCCATTTCTGACATTCGACGCCCAACCAGAACACCAAACAGCGCTCGTCCGTTACCGGTTCGAACTCACAGACAGAAGACGCCCCCGGGGGGGTTTCCATTCATTAAAAAAATCAAAAAGAGAGAAGTAAATTTTTAATGAATGAATAAATAAAATAATAATAACCGATTTAGCAGGTCTACTGTTAATTTTTTATTTAATTATTTATTTTTTAGGGAACATCTCCTAAATTTGGCGCGTACGTAAACCACCGCCGCGTCCCTCCCCCGCACCCGGCAGAGAGAGACGGAGGGAGAGGGAAGGCGAGGGATCGCCCAGGCGCCCGCACGAGTGTGGAAAGACAGAGATCAAAAAGCCACGAAGCGCAAGGCAAGGCAAAGGCAAGCCGCCTTCGAAGAGGAGGAAAAGAAAAGAAAAAAGGAAAAAGGAAAAAAACCCCGGAAAGAACTCATCAAAATACGGAAAGAGTGAAGAGAGAGAGAGAGAGAGAGTGAGAGAGAGAGGACATCAAAAAAAAGCCACAAGAAACCAAAACAAGAACTCCCAAAGAGGAGAGAGAGAGAGAGAGAGCACAGTGCTTGTGCGTGTGTGTAAGGATAGGAGGACCTGAAGCTGAACACAAGAAACCAACCAATCCCCTCCTTCCCTCTGCCTCTCTCTCTCTCTCTCTGTTTCTGTCTTTCCATCTCTGTCTGTCTGTCTGGGTCTGTGCGTGTGTCTGCGTCTAAGAAAGCAGTAATTCTCTTGGGAGGGAGAGAGAGAGAGAGGGCGGAATTTGGAGCCTACCCATTTGATCGGAACCCTTTTTCCTTGTGCACCAGCTGAGGAGCGCTCGTGCCCATTCAGTGCGTATTTCGTCTCTCTCTCTCTCTCTCTCTCTGGCTGGAGGATCTGGTGGGTCGTCTTGGTTTTCTTTGGAGAAGATCGTCGTTCGTCCATCCGTCCGCCCGTCCGTCCGTACGATGAATGGGTACGCTGGGGCCCACGAGGGCTCGGGGTCGGATTCTTCGCCGGAACGGCGCGACGACTCCGGGGCCGACACGGGCCTCGAAGGTGAGTTCTGTCCCCGCTCTGCATTCCTGGGTTTCGGAGGGTGAGAGAGAAAGTTTGGATTTTTGTGATCGGTGGTGTGGGGTGTTTGATCCTTTGATTTGCGCCGAAATGCGGAGCCCATGTGGCAGCTGGGATTGGGCGGCGGCGGCGGCGGCGAATCCGCCCCGGCTTACCCGGAGCGGCCCGGTGTAGCCGATTGTCTCCACTACCTCAGGACGGGTTATTGCGGGTACGGCGCGATGTGTCGGTTCAACCATCCCCGTCATCGGAGCACGGTAACTCTGTCGGAATTGCTTTTTTATCGCCATTTATTCTCTTTCTGGGTTGATCTTCGGCTTTTCAATGTGATCACTGGGCTTTGTGAAGCCACTTTGGGGGCGATCTTGTAGTTTTTGTTACGGTGGTGCTGCGATTAGATTTGTTGGGGATTTTGGATTATTACTAGAATTGACAAGTTGGGATTGTCCATTGTTGTCAAACTTACTAAATTTGATTTTAATGGCGATGCATTTGAAAGTGATCTCAAAGCATTGTTAGAAGATCTATATGGTTTGTTGCAAAGGTGATGACCCCTATCGGTTTGGTGATTATTACTATTAAAATGTGGATGTCGAATGCTGCGCAGGTCGTAGGAGCGACAAGAACTGGCGGTGCAGAGAACCCACAACGAGCAGGCCAGCCGACCCATCGTCTCGGTTTTCTTGAGAGAACAATGTTGTTTGTTCGTCCGCCTGTCCGCACAATGAATGGGTACCCTGGGGCCCAAGAGGGCTCACGGTCGAATCCTTTGCCGGAATGGCCCAACGGCCCCAGGGCCGAGACGGGCCTTGAAGGTGAGTTGTGTCCCTGCTCTGCATTCTTAGGTTTCGGAGGGGTGGGCGAGAGAAAGTTTGGATTTTTGTGATCGGGGGTGTGGGTTGTGTCGAGGGGGATGAAATGGGGGTGTTTGATCCTTAGATTTGCACCGAAATGCAGAGCCCATGTGGCAGCTGGGATCGGGGAGCGGCAGCAGTGGCGAAGGCGAACCGGACCTGGCTCACCCGGAGCGGCCTGGGGAAGCCGATTGTATCTACTACCTCAGGACGGGTTATTGCGGGTATGGCGCGATGTGTCGGTTCAACCATCCCCGTCTTCAGAACACGGTAACTTTGTCAGAATTGCTTTTTTATTGCCATTTATTCTCTTTCTGGGGTTGGTTTTTGGCTTTTCGATGCGATCGCTTGGCTTCGTGGAGCCACTTTGGGGGCGATCTTGTAGTTTTTGTTATGGCGGTCGGTGCGATTAGATTTGTTGGCGATATTGGATTATTACTAGAATTGACAAGTTGGGATTGTCCATTGTTGTCCAACTTACTAAATTTGATTTTAATGGTGATGGATTCAAAAGTCATCAAAGCATTCTTAGAAGATCTATATGGTTTGGCGCAGAGGTGATGACCCCTATAGGTTTGTTGATTATAACTATTAAAATGTGGATGTTGAACTCTTGTGCAGGCCGTGGGAGCGAGAAGAGCTGGTGGAGCAGAGTACCCAGAACGAGCAGGCCAGCGAATCTGCTCGGTATTCATATATGATCATTGCACTTGTTTAATGCTGCACAACTTGGATTTTCACTATGGTTGAGGAACATTGTTGAAGTTCTTTCGGCACATGCGTTTATGAATGTTGAAAGATATCTCAAGGTCTTGTTCCATCAGCCTTTCTTCTTCTCATGTCTGACATTGATGATATTTTGTTTTCACAGTACTACATGAAGACGGGTAGGTGCAAGTTCGGTGCGGCCTGTAAGTACCACCATCCTAGGCATGGCGCTGGACCCTCTGAAGATTCTCTGCCCACAAGTCCTCGACAATGAGCATGTCGGTTACATCGGTTGGGTCAGCACGTGCAAGTAGTGGGCCTGCGCCTTTCCAAATGCCTGATCTGAGTTCCACAAATCCGGCTAGCCGCAACACCGAAGAGCGTCATAGCCCCGGCTAAAAGAATGTAGCTGGACTTCCCTGGCTCCTCTTATAGATCAACTTTCCACGACTTTACTTTGCGTAGCTTTGCAAGATGCATTTCCTTTGGTACTTTGATCTATGGTTGTTTCTGTAAGTTAAGGACAACCTTGTGGCTAGAAGGTTTGCCATTCTGCAGATACCAGAACTCATAAAGGAAATATCATTCTCAGTTCTGTTGGGCATAACTCAAACCGACTTTCAGATGTTTAGCGTTACACATGCAAATAATCTTTTTCTATGTGTCATGTTCAATCACATTTCTGTGAAGCTCGAAGAAGATTAATGTCTCTGTCACGAGCGTTGGCTTAAGCACAGGTAATCTCATGACAGAACGTAGCAAATATTTTTGCCGAAAATACTTAAAGTGGGGTAGGTGCTCTCGGCGGATGGGTGGATTCTCTCGGCGTACTGTGTGGGGTTTAGGGACATGCGATTGACCTTTCGACCTTTTCGTGAGGAGGAATAACAAGCGTGGCGGATCTCTCGAAAAGAAAGAGATGCGTGTAGATCCCAACTGGGAGAAGGGAGGCATAAAACCGTCGTTGTCACCGGTTGAGTTCTAACCAAAAGAAGATCGCCACCAGTTGGGTTTTCACACCTTCACATGCATAAAATCATATGCGCACGAGACATCAGTGTACATATCTTCCCTAGTTGCTCTCTCTCTCTCTCTCTCTCTCTCTCTCTGTCGCTTGAAGCAGGTGAAATCTCCCAATTATTGGTTAATTCTTGATGGGATTGATTATATGTCTACCTGGCCATCACACATTAAGAGGAATCAGTAGCTAAAAATTTCCCTCTATTGCAGAAAAAAAATCCTTCTTTCACAACTGAGGAGACTAGACATCAATTAATTTATCCTATTGTGTCGACATTGGATATGGACTTTAAAAAAAGTACAATTTGGACCAATTTAACAAGTTTGAGAATTTGTTTACATTTTTTGAAAATTTTAGAACTTAATTTCACTTTTGTGACAAGTTGTAAGACTTCTAATATATTCATCCCTATTGATTATTACTCGTGTCCATGTCATCTTAGGAGAGGCCTTTGATGAAGAAGAAATGAAAATAAGAAGTTACGAGGTAGAGAAATGCAACAAATATTAATTAAACCACTTGAAAACTTCTCATTGATTAGCTTTTCACAAAGCTTAGGATGTCATTCTATTTAGAGTGACTTTTATAATTTACATTTTACTTATTTTGTTAATACGCATTTTGATTTTTTTTTAATTAATGTAAAATGCTCGAAACACTTAGAAGCGGTCTTATATGAACATGTAGTTTCATATATAATTTTTTATTACTTTTTAATGTAGATATTATTTTGAGTTTTGATAAGAAAATTAAGAAGCTTCTTTGGACTTTTCAAAAGTAGAAACAAGTTATAACTCTTGACACCAAAGATCTAACCTCGAAACACACCGTGCATTGTGTCGGAGTGAGAAATACAGGAAAATGATACATTGAACAGGAAATGCCTCCTTGAGCAATTTATAAGACTTCCATCTAAGTAAGAATGATGTCATGACTCTCAACCTATACTCTATTTTTTCCTATAGACAAATGGCATCTGAATAAAAGCAATTATACGTAAATTAGATGTTTTGCAAGCTGGGAGAGCCCCGTGATCATGCATATGACCCAAAAGGAGCCTAATATTCATAAAATGAGAAGTTCTTACATTAGAATGTTGTTATGGTTCTCAACCCTTACTGTAATCTTTCCCGAGGATTAATAGCATATAAATGAACACAATTGTAAGTAAATTAGATGATTTGCAACCTCGGAAAATCCCATGGTCAAGCGTATGACCCAAAAGAAGCCAAATAATCTTAGAATGACAAGTTCTTGACCCTTGCTCTAATCTTTCCCATGGACTAGTACCATCTAAATGAACACAATTATATGTAAATTAGATGATTTGTAAGTTAGGAGAACACCATGACAATGCATATGAACCAAAAGGAGCCTAACATTCTTAGAGTGTGAAGTTCTTCCATTAGAATGATGTTATAGCTCTCAATCTTTGCTCTAATTTTTCCCAAGGACTAATATCATCTAAATGAACACAGTTATAAGTAAATTAGATGATTTGCAAGCTAGGGAAACCACGTGATCAAGCATATGACGCAAACGAAGCCGAACAATCTTAGAATGGGAAGTAAATCCAGTAGAATAATGTTATAACTCTCAATCTTTGCTCTAATCTTTCTCAAAGACTAATGACATCTAAATGAACACAATTGTAAGTAAATTAGATGATTTGCATATGATCCAAAAGAAGCCAAACAATCATAGAATAAGAAGTTATTCCATTAGAATGATATTATGTCTCTCATTTTTTGCTCTAATCTTTCCCCATGACTAATACAATCTAAATGAAGACATTTATTAGTAAATTAGATGATTTGTAAGCTAGGCATGCCCCATGATCAAGCATATGACCCAAAAGGAGCCTAACATTCTTAAAATGAGAACTTCTTACATAAGAATGTTGATCGCAAGTCATATTTCATGATTCAATCGCGGACAGCATTAACAGACTAATAATTGTGTACATGTGCTGATATTGAGGGATAAAGAGCTTCGTATCGTGCTAATATCAAATCTTGGGAGATGCTATTGGACATGCTAATATGAAATTATTAACCGACTTCGGTTAAATGATGGGTTGATTGTGTGACCACCGTGGTTGCCTGATCGAGTAGAGCAATTGTCTCCGTTGCCGACATTGACTATATTCACAAAATAGACTCGAGAGAACGATGAAACAAAATGGATCAATTGGACATGTAATTGCGCGTCGTTATGTAGTGGCCGCAACGACCATCGTCTCAAAATTCATGCCTCTCTATCCCAACTCCAACAACAAAAACTAAACCTCAATAATCAGTTTCAGTTCATTCTTACAAGCTTTGTCAAAAATACCACTTTTTAATTTCTATTAGCCTTGGTGAGCCGTAGAAAAGTGAAAATATTCGAAAGTACATGGTCGAGAAGCCAATGAACCAACATTATCTACACAAGCTTGAACAATGGCCGGGAAATCAGCTCCGTCGCAAGATGGATGAATCGATTGCGGCAACTTACAGCATAGCGCTTCTCCTCTTTTAGCATCTTCCACAGAGACAAGCGCGCATCCAAAAGCATTAATGCCGTTAGTTCCGATCCGTCCATAGCATCATCAAACCCGTCTCTGTTTTGACAAGAGTCCGAGATATAAGGATCGAACCATAGCAAATGAAGTCCCACTTGAGGAAGCTTTCAGTTGAGGAGATTGAGAACCCTGCCACCTTAAGTGTCTTCCTGACTCCGCAGCAGCTAACATGATTCGATCTTCAAGAGACGCAATCACAAAACAGGATGTGCTTAGCAGCGCCTGCCGGTACTAATATATAGTCTGAAAGCTCCGAGGAATCCAGGTGATCCTTCTATCAACTGCTCGGCGGATAATGCGAACACTTTCTACAATGCAAGTTCCGGCAGCTTAGCAATGGAAAAGAGGAAACATTCCCCGCACTTCTGGCAAGATAGATAAATGTGAATCAGTTGCAGCATTTCCGCCGTTTTCTCCTCTGATCCACGGCATCCAGCACACTTGCATTGTGGAAATTCGAGTTGAAAAAACCTCCGGCCTCCTATGAAACAATATCGTAGTAAAACCAAAATCTGTACTTCAGAAACCCCGTGTATTTCCATAATTGTATTTTAAGATTCCATAATTTTGAGGAACAAGTAACTTCAGGTTCAAGATATCAGGCAAGTGTGCAACGCAGCAATATCCCCAGCAGTCACGCAAACTTTCAATAAGTCGGAACATCAGAAATTCAGTGGACTAGTACGGGCAGCAACATCCTCATTAGAAGATGCTGCCGATCGCTTCTGTTTCAGTACAAAAAACAAGTTCCAACTCATCGATTTAAGAGATGCCGCTGGGCACCGATCACTTCTGTTTCACTTCATTGAATTGCAGGCACAATTAAGAATTTCCTCCATCGAAAACTGATTAGATATGGCCTATCCCTCAAATAAGTGAACTCAAGAATAAAAGTGCATCAGGGGAAACCAGCTAACAAGGAGAAAATCCAAATCGGCGAGCTAGCTACGTAAGTGAATGCAGAGAGAAGGTAAAACCAGACACATTCCTGCTCGAGACTTGGGTCTGAGCTGCAGGTGGAGTGCTCGAGCTTGCTGAGGAGGAAGCGAAGAAGCCCCGAGACGAAGGAGGGGCCTGCAAGCGAGGCCGAGCATGGGGCTTGAATTCGGCGACCGACGGCGGGGACGGGAACGAGGAGGCGGACTGACCCCCGCTCGAGACAAGCAGTCCTCAAATTTAAGTTGAATATGAATTTGCCACTTTTAAACTTTTAATTAAGGGAAAAAGCCACCAAAAATCCCAAACTTTGTCTCGAGTGACAGATTTATCCCGAACTTTGTTTTATGACGTGAAAAACCCCGAAGTTTTCTAACTGTGACACATTTACCCCATTAAGGGTATTTTCGTCTTATTTTTTCTATTTTTTCTTTTTTATTTTTTTCTTCCTCTCTCTTCCCTCCGCCGGCCATGGTGGAGCCGGCGGAGGGAAGCCGGCGTCCGGCGAGGGTTGCCCTCGCCGGCGTCGGCGAGGGAGGCCCTCGGCCGGGTCGGCGAGGGCCTCCCTCGCCCGACGCCGGCGAGGTGCCCGCGCCGGATCTGCGAGGAGGCCCTCGTCGACGTCGACGAGGGCCACCCTCGCCCGCATCGGGCGAGGATGCCCTCGCCAAATCCGGCGAGGGAGGCCCTCGCCCGACGCCGATGAGGGCCGCCCTCGCCCGCGTCCGGCGAGGGGGTGCCCTCGCCGGCGTTGGGCGAGGGAGGCCCTCGCCGGCGTCGGGTGAGGGTGCTCTCGCCCGATCTAGCGAGGGAGGCCCTCGCCCGACGCCGACGAGGGCCGCCCTCGCCCGCGTTGGGTGAGGGGTGCCCGACGCCGACGAGGGCCGCCCTCGCCTGTGTCGGGCGAGGGGTGCCCTCACCGGACGCCGGCTTCCCTCCGCCATGGCCAGAGGAGGGAAAGAAGAAAAAAAAAAAAAAAAAAAAGTTTTTAAAAGTAAAAAGACCAAAACGCCCTTATGATTTGGGGTAAATATGTCACACAAATAAAAGTTCGGGATTTTTGTGTCACAAATAAAAGTTTAGGGTAAATGTGTCACAGTTAGCAAACTTCGGGGTTTTTCACGTCACAAAACAAAGTTCGATTTATGGTAAATCTGTCACTCGAGGTAAAATTTGGAGTTTTTGGTGGCTTTTTCCCTTTAATTAATATAAAGGTTAATAGTTAATACCATAAAAATTCAAATTAATACATGTATGATAAAAAAAATTCTAATTAATATTTTGACTATAAAATACTCTGAATTGGTATACTCGTAATAAATTTACCAAACATTAACTTTTTAACTACTAAAAACTTCAAACCGGTATATTTGTAATAAATTTATTTTCCATTAATTTTTATTAAATTGAATTAATGCCACGAAAGGTCACAAATTGAAACAGAAGGTAAAATCCTGAATTAGTATACTTATCTTCAACTCAGCAATTTAACGATAAAATTTAACGGAAACTAATTAAAGATAAATTTGTCACAAGTATATAAATTTACGTCTTTTTTGTGAATTTGGTATAAATTTATCACAAGTATTATAATTTGGAGTTTTTTTTTATGGTATTAGTCCTATATATAATATAATTAGTAATTTTTTTCTTAAATTTCAGTATAGTCTCTAAATTTTCAATTTCTTTCGATTTAGTCTATCAACTTCCCACAAACAAAGTCAATTCAGTAATTTGATACTATTCACAAACTTTCATAATTTATAACATCGTGCATATTTTATTTTCACTTCAATCTATTTCATAAATAAAAAAGATATGTATCTTTTAATTACCGTTTACCTTTATGTCTTTATAAATATTACTATAGTTTTATTTAAGTATATTTTAACTTATGATCTCTATATTAGTAAAACTATAACCTCATTTAGTGTTATATTGGATTCATATTCCTTTTATTTGAAAAAAATATTGTACTTAATATAATATAAATCTTGTTCCCCATTTTTAAGATAGTTGAAATTTTCGAGTTTCGTGTTTCGTCTTTTCTTAATTAAACCTAGTTAAATTTGTAAATAAGAAAATTAAAATAGTGGGGATAACAACCCAGTACAACTCTCTATGAAATTGTACTTTTGCTGTTATATGTCACAAGCTAAAATAAAGTAAATGGAACTCCCCTAATAGTAATAGGTATTACAAGTTTAGTGTTTTTGGAAGATTTTCCCATTCTCTCTGCTACTTAGAAGGATGTTGTTATCTTTGGCGTTTTTTTGGGGGCTAAAGTGACGGCCCATTATCAAATCGAACGCCCAGCCTAAATTCGCACAGGAAACGAACTCGGGCTTAGCCCAATTCATCTTTTGTTTCCATTCTTACTTTTCTTCCCCTTGCATTGCCAATCCCATGTGGTTTCCTTTCCATCACGTAATATCACTCCCCCATGCAAATTCACATTTCATCGCGTTTGAATTCACGCGCATCCATTGCTCCACCCCGAGCCCCATTTTGCTTACTATGCACTCCAGCATGGAATCGAGAAGCGATTTCAGATGCCCTTTCCTATCTTTTGAAGTTCAAACGGTCCCGGCGCATATTGATCTCTGTCGATAGTTCCATATTGAGCCTCTAGCTCGATCCATGTTGACACGGTTGGCTCGATGCCGTTGATGAGTCTTGCTTAGGGAATTCAAATGATTACTCTTTCAAGCAAAAAATGCGGTTGTACTTCATTCATAGAAAAGATCATGTAGCCAGTGATTAACCGATGTAGTCATATATCAATACTTCATCCTTTCTAATAAGATTTCCACAATTGTCCCCTAAAAGTAGGATTCTAGTGGTGATGAAATTTCATTTTCATTTAATTTAAAGAAAAAGATTCTTTTTTCGGTCTTAATGTGTATGATGATAAACCGAGATATCTCCATTTTGACATCTTCTTTATAGTCAATGTAGATGAATGGCATATCAGCATGTGTAATTTTCAGTGGTTGAGACTTGTTCTTCTCATTTGTTGCTTTTCTCCTTTTGCTCCTTGACTTTTCTTTCTCCATATCCATTTGTTAGAATATTGAAATATTAAATTCCGATCTCATCTAATACTTTCGACTTTAAGAATAGTTGATAGTGATCCAATAAAATCTAATTTGGTACCTAAGTAAGAGATATCTCCATTTTGACATCTTCTATATAATCACTATAGATGAATGGCATATTAGCATGTGTACTTTTTAGTGGTCGAGACTTGTTCTTCTCATTTGTTCCTTTTCTCCTTTTGTTCCTTGACTTTTCTTTCTCCATATCCATTTGTTAGAATATTTAAATATTAAATTCCGATCTCATCTAATACTTTCGACTTTAAGAACAGTTGATAGTGATCCAATAAAATCTAATTTGGTACTTAAGCAAGAGATATCTCTATTTTGACATCTTCTTTATAATCACCGTAGATGAATGGCATATTAGCATGTGTAATTTTTAGTGGTTGAGATTTGTTATTCTCATTTGTTGCTTTTCTCCTTTTGCTCCTTGACTTTTCTCCATATCCCATTTGTCAGAATATTGAAATTCTAAATTCTGATCTCATCTGATACTTCCAACTTTAAAAATAGTTGACAATAATTTGAGAAAATCTAATTTGGTAGCTAAGGAGGAGCTTTTGAACATGGAAGGGGGAGGTGAGGGGTTCAAATCCCCACCTTCTCAGGGGGGGATGGGGGTAGGGACGCGTAAGTTTCGAGTGGGTTGCGACTCCCACGCCCGCAAGAGCGGCGGCACAAGTCTGCAGTGAGTGTAAAGTAGGAATAGAGTAGGGATCGACAAAAAAAAAAAAAAACTCCGATCTTCTAGATTTTTTTTTTTTCATTTTGCCTCTCTAATTATATATTTCCACGCCATCATCATCTCATATAACATTAGTTATCGATTACCATTGTCACTATCATGCCTCCATCATTGATCCTCCCCCAACTATTATTGCGTTGGCCTCAAACCCTTACTCTCAGTGCTCTCTCTCTCTCGATTGCTGTTGACTAAACGGATAGGATATGAGGTCATTGACCATCGACGGCGTTGAATTAGAGGGAGAGAGGGTCGATGTTAAGGCAAAAAGACTCTTGCCTACGGCCTAGGGCGGTGGTCGACAGGCATGTCGCCAATATAAGGGTTAAGGAAGGAGAGAGGGAGAGTTTTGACATTGGTGTTTTGGATTTAGCATCCTATGTGTACGTTTTTTTTTTTTTTTTTGGGTAAGTCAACCATCGTTTCGGCTAAGTTGTCTTTTTTTTTAATTGGAGTTTTGTCTAAGTTGAGGTGATTGAAAGTTGTCTAATTTCCTTTTACATCACTAAGCTATCTGGACTCTTCAAACACTCGACAAATCGTAGAGGGTCCAGCAATCCCATGCCAATAATTATTGATGAAAAAATAAGGATACATTTATTTTGGGAAAATTTCATGATACTTTTCAGGAAATCATTTTCCAAAGTAAAATATTTTCCCTCTTTTTTTTTAATAGAATCAACTTTCCAATCGTAAGTATAAATATTTCCTTTAATCATAAATAGTTTTTCATTGACCGATCATATTCAATTAGTCAAAAACGCACTAGAGTTAAAAAAAACTATTTTGTTAAAAAAAAAGTCACCAAAAAGGTCGGCGGCATTTCGCGAGATCCCGAATTAGATCCCAAAAAGAAAAAAAGAAAAATCATTTTTTTCAGGTCGGGAGCGTAATAGTAACTGGAGAAGCAAGCACTCGACCCTTAAAAAAAGGTAATATTATAAAATGACTCTTTTGCCCCTTTCCTGTACACACGCACGCCCGCCCCTCCATTCGATGCCCCGGGATCTTTCCCACATAAAGCAAAAGACGGGTCCGACTTTACACTACCCGAATCGCCGGGCCCGCCGCCGAAATGACGGATCTGCCCTGGATCGCCAGGCCCGCTGCCGCCAGGGCCGAGGGCCGTTTCCGATATTTCCGCGGAGCCCAACCAGAACACCAACCAGCGGTCGTCGGTTACCAGTTCGAACTCACAGACAGAAGACACCAGCCCTCCCCCGCTTCTCTTTCTTTACAGTAATTAAAAAAATCAAAAAGAGAGAAGCAAAATCATAATAAATAATCATGAATATAAGTAAAATAAAATTATAATAACCGATTCAGCAGGTCTACTGTCAAATGTTATAAATAAATTTATATTTTAGGGAACATCTCCGAAATTTGGCGCGTACGTAAACCACCGCCACGTCGCCTCCCGGGCACCCGGCAGAGAGAGAGAGAGACAGAGGGAGAGAGGGGAAAGCGAGGGATCGCCCACGCGCGCACGAGTGCGGAAAGAGAGAGAGAGATCAGAAAAACGCACGAAGCGAAACCGAGGCAAAGGCAAGGCAAGGCAAGGCAACCTTCGAAAAGGAGGAAATAAAAGAAAAAGAGGAAATAAAAAAAGGGAAAAGGAAAAAGGAAAAAGGAAAAAGAAAAACCCGGAAAGAACTCATCAAAATACCGGAGGGGAAGCAAACACAGCATCGGAGTGAAGAGAGAGAAGGGAAGAGAGAGAGAGAGAGAGGACATCAAAAAGAACCCCCACAAAAAACCAAAACCAGAACTACCAGAGGGAGAGAGAGCACAGTGCTTGTGCGTGTGTGCGTGCGTGAGAGGGGAGAGGAAGCTGAAGCTGAACACAAAGAAACCAACCAATCCCCTCCTTCCCCTCTGCCTCCCTCCCTCTCTCTCTCTACCTCTGTTTGTCTGTCTGGGTCTCTGCGTGTGTCTGCGCCTGAGAAAGCAGTAATTCTTTTGGGGGGGAAGAGAGGGTGGAATTTGGAGCCTACCCATTTGATCGGAACCCATTTTCTTGCGCGCGCCAGCTCAGGAGCGCTCGTGCCCATTCAGTGCGTATTCCATTTCTCTCTCTCTCTCTCTCTCTCTGTGGCTGGTGGGTCTGGTGGGTCGTCTCGGTTCTCTTCGAAGAAGATCGTCGTCCGTCCGTCCGTGCGATGGATGGGTACGCTGGGGCCCACGAGGGCTCGCGGTCGGATCCTTCGCCGGAATGGCCCAACGACTCCGAGGCCGACACCGGCCTCGAAGGTGAGTTCTGTCCCCGCTCTGCATTCCTGGATTTCGGAGGGTGGGGGTGGGAGAGTGAGAAAGTTTGGATTTTTGTGATCGGGGATGTTGGGGGTGTTTGATCCTTCGATTTGCGCCGAAATGCAGAGCCCATGTGGCAGCTGGGATTGGGGAGCGGCGGCGGCGGCGGCGGCGAAGGCGAACCTGACCTCGCTTACCCGGAGCGGACTGAGGCAGCCGATTGTATCTACTACCTCAGGACGGGTAATTGCGGGTATGGCGCGGGGTGTCGCTTCAACCATCCCCGTGATCGGAGCACGGTAACTCTGTCGGATTTGCTTTTTTTTTTTATCGCCATTTATTCTCTTTCCCGTGTTGGTTTTTGGCTTTTCGATGTGATCACTTGGCTTCGTGGAGCCACTGTGGGGGCGATCTTGTAGTTTTTGTTATGGTGGTTGCTGCGATTAGATTTGTTGGCGATTTTGGATTATTACTAGAATTGACAAGTTGGGATTGTCCATGGTTGTCGGGCTTACTAAATTTGATTTTAGTGGCGATGGATTCAAAAGTCATCAAAGCATTCTTAGAAGATCTATATGGTTTGGCGCAGAGGTGATGACCCCTATAGGTTTGTTGATTATAACTATTAAAATGTGGATGTCGAACTCTTGTGCAGGTCATGGGAGCGACAAGAGCTGGTGGAGCAGAGTACCCAGAACGAGCAGGCCAGCCAAACTGCCAGGTATTCATATAGGATCATTGCACTTGTTTATGCTGCACAACTTGGTTTTTCACTATGGCTGAGGAACATCGTTGAAGTTCTTTCAGCTCATGCGTTTATGAATGTTGAAAGATATCTCTAGGTCTTGTTCCATCAGCCTTTCTTCTTCTCATGTCCGACATTGATGGTATTTTGTTTTCGCAGTTCTACATGAGGACGGGTACGTGCAAGTTCGGTGCGTCCTGTAAGTACCACCATCCTAGGCATGGCGCTGGTTCCAGTAGTCCTGCGCCACTAAATTTGTGTGGTTACCCCTTCCGTCTGGTCTGTATTTGAATTGCAGCTTAAGATCCTACTTCTCATATAAGCTGGATTTACTCTCATGCTCACTGTGCCGCATCCGTGATTGTATGGCAGGGTGAAAAAGAGTGTTCCTTCTACGTGAAAACCGGACGATGCAAGTTTGGTGCAACGTGTAAATTTCATCATCCACAACCAGCGGGTGTACATGTTCATGCGCCATCACCACCACTGCAAGTTGCACCACCCCCTATCCCTGTAGCTCCGCCTTCATCCTATCCAGCAGTGCAGTCACCATCTGTTCCTTCATCGCAGCAGTATGGGGTAGTCATGGCCAGGCCTCCTTTGGTTCCCTCATATGTACAAAGCCCTTATGGTCCTTTGCTGGTTTCTCCGAGCATGTTTCCAAGCTGGAATCCTTATCATCAGGTTGGTTGATGAAATCCCTTTTTCTTTCACTTGTGTCAAGGTCTAGCACATTTTAATCAGTTATCTCACTTGCGCAGGCACCTGTGAGTCCATTGGCCTCTTCCAGTCCTCAAGCTGGTTCGGGATCAAGTTCTGTTTATGGGGTAACGCAATTGTCTCCCTCTGCACCGGCTTTTCCGTGGCCTTATCAACCTTCGCCTTCATCTCTTGGCCCTTCAGTCAATGGCCGGAGGGAGCAATCATTTCCAGTAAGACTCGGGCAACCTGAATGCCAGCATTACCTGAAAACAGGGGACTGTAGATATGGATCCTCATGTAAATACCATCATCCGCCAGACTGGAATGCATTGAATGTAAATATTGTTCTTAGCCCCACTGGTCTGCCAATTCAGCCGGTAAGAATCTCATTCCTGCTTTCTGTCTAAGCTGAGGATTCAATGTGAAATATGGAAGTAGTTATATTCGAGATTGATAAGAGTTGCGGCTCATGATGAATCAAATCTTCTGGATGGTTCATTAAGTGTCTTTCTGAAAGAGGAATTGTTGGCATTCAATTTGTGCATACAAATTTGTCAAGTTAGATGTACAAAAGGAGAGGGGGTGAAAGAAAACCCATGTGCGAGCCTGAAAGAGAAATTCCTGTTACACAAATTTCTTTTGGCCTCAGGGTAATTCTTGGTCAACCAATTTTTAGTTGGATCTGTGAAATAACATGCTGGATGCTTTCTAGTCTAATACATCTTATGCAATAAGATGGATATAATGGTCTTTCTAGTATCTACAAATACATTCTGTATAACCATTTAGTCTCCGTTTAAGCGTAGCTTTAAATATTTTCTTGTTCCCGTGAATTCTATTGGATATTCAATAATGAAAAATTGCTGCATTGACTTTTAATAGGTATGCTCAACCATCAAATGATATGTGAAAATGAATTATTCTTCAGATAAAGATGGGTAGTTTTGGATCATGTATTTCAACCTGGTCGACTCTCTTAGCCTTTTGAAACTGTTTTAACTGTTCATCGAAGTACAGATGCCCAGGGAGCTAAAGATGGAATTTTTTCCACTGTACACTTGTGGACAATTTTCCCTATTCTTATTTCTGTGTGGCACGAGAATAACTTGAAGTAAATTATATATGACAAGTTACACGTTCTCATGTTTTATGAGATTGAGTACGAGAGATAGCTTGCTGCAAGAAATATATAATTGATTTGCTACTTTTTTCTGTACCAGCTATAGGTGTATTCTCCTAATGCCATTTGTCGAGTGCCGTTGAAGGTGCTAGTGCTACCAAAAATATATATTAGTGTTCTTCACCTTTTCAAATTGTCTAATTTGTGCTTCTTAAGCAACGAGAACATTTAAAATGTTCTAACTGTTCGAAGATCTTTCATTTTAAAGCCACTGGCTCAGCTGCACTTGCAGTGAAGCAGATGCTGCAGATTACTTTATGTGACCATCATTCCAAGGGCTATGGTAATCATAGTCCAAAATTGCTTGTTGCTTTTGTTTAGGAACTGGGATAGGCATTCATATTTTGATAGCATCTAATTAGGTAGTATGCTCACAATTAACCATGACTACTATTTCGAATGTTTCCTTTGATATCTTTGTAGGTCTTTTTCTACTGATCAAGGACTTGACAGTTAAAAACACATTGAAATGTCATTACGTCCTTCTTATTTGTGGGGTGCTCTATTTTGTGGAAAGATCTTGATTGTTATGGTTTATCTGGGTTTTCCACCCAGCTTGCTAATTGTGGAATAACATGCAGGCCACAACTATTTGAGATTATTCTTATTTTTTCTGCCATTTTTCTTTTGCTTCTCGTCTAGTGTCGCCAATCGCTAATTATCCCTTATTTGCTCCTGCAAATTCCGATCAAGCTGCATCTTTAATATGTACTGTGTAATTGCCATTTTGTTTACGTCACTGCTAATGCTTGTCATTGTGCTTATGGCTCTAAGAGTTTAGTAGCTACAATAAACTTGCGATCTTGAACTTATGTAGCTGTTTCTTTTGCAGGGTGCACCTCCTTGCATGCACTTCGCACGTGGAGAATGCAAATTTGGTCCTGCATGCAAATACGATCACTCGTTTGGGCCCCCAAGCTACAGTCCATCAGTGTCTTCTCTTGGAGACCCCTTCCCTGCTGGGTTTCCCTTCGGAATGCTCTTCCCGTCATATTCATCTCCAGAGTCGAGGGCCGAAATCATCTCTGGACCCACTGAAGATTCTCTGCCGACAAGATCATCCTCGACAACGAGCATGTCAGTTACATCAGTTGGGTCAGCACGTGCGAGTAGTGGGCCTACGCCTTCCCAATTGCCTGATCTGAGTTCCACAAATCTGGCTAACTGCAACACCAAAGAGCATCATAGCCCTGGCTAAAAGAATGTAGCTGGACTTCCCTGGCTCCTCTTTTAGATCAACCTTCCACGAAGTGAGAACCGTCACAATTTTCTTATGAGCAATTCATCAGATAGGTGACATTATTTCTTTGTAGCTCTTAGGTCATCTCTCTGCTCTTTAATTATAGGGCCATACCGTAGTCTAGGTTTTGAATAAGACATGGCCAATCTTCAAAGATAAAGCAAAACCCATCTAGTCATCCGCCTTCCCTCGCAAATAACTGCAAAAAGTTTCTGCAGTCAATAGATACCTGCCAAGATTCTACATGAGCTTGTTATTTATATCTGATTCTTTCCCCGAAATGGGAAATTCCGGTCCTTAGGCATTCATCATGGGAATTGAGTGTTTGCCTATGAGCCTTTCCACAAAGGCAACAAGCTTCAAAGCAAAACTTGAGATACGTTTGATCATTCTGGTTTTCTCTGTTCATCCCAGGTCCATATGTTGCTGCGATGCAAATTTCTGTAGAGAAGATGTATCTTTTTGGTTTTGTGCCGATGAAGGATAGACTTGATCCTTTATACTATTTACGATATACCCATACAAGGAATACAATCAAGCTTTGTGACGACTTTGCTTTGCGTAGCTTTACAAGATGCATTTCCTTTGGTACTTTGATCTATGGTTGTTTCTGTATGTTAAGGACAACCTTGTGGCTAGAAGGTTTCCCATTCTGCAGATGCCAGAACTCATAAAGGAAATATCATTCTCAGTTCTGTGGGGCATAACTCAAATCGACTTCCAGATGTTTAGCGTTACACATGCAAATAATCTTTTTTTTGTGTCGTGTTCAATCACATTTCCGGTGGTACAATAACTATGACATACAATGATAATTTAATTGCAGCCGAGATGAAAACTTGTTTGCATCTGTGAAGCTCGAAGAAGATTAATGTCTCTGTCACGAGCGTTGGCTTAAGCACAGGTAATCTCTTGACAGAACGTAGCAAATATTTTTGCCGAAAATACTTAAAAGTGGGGTAGGTGCTCTCGGCGGATGGGTGGATTCTCTCGGCGTACTGTGTGGGGTTTAGGGACATGCGATTGACCTTTCGACCTTTTCGTGAGGAGGAATAACAAGCGTGGCGGATCTCTCGAAAAGAAAGAGATGCGTGTAGATCCCAACTGGGAGAAGGGAGGCATAAAACCGTCGTTGTCACCGGTTGAGTTCTAACCAAAAGAAGATCGCCACCAGTTGGGTTTTCACACCTTCACATGCATAAAATCATATGCGCATGAGACATCAGTGTACATATCTTCCCTAGTTGCTCTCTCTCTCTCTCTCTCTCTCTCTCTCTCTCTCTCTCTCTCTCTCGCTTGAAGCAGGTGAAATCTCCCAATAATCACATTAATTGGTTAATTCTTGATGGGATTGATTATATGTCTACTTGGCCATCACACATTAAGAGGAATCAGTAGCTAAAAATTTCCCTCTATTGCAGAAAAATCCTTCTTTCACAACCGAGAGGACTAGACGGTAGACATCAATCACTTTATCCTATGGTGTCGACATCGGATATGGACTTTTAGGAACCAAAATCAGTGTGCAAAAAGTCGATCTTTTTAAGGAAAAATAACAAAAACATGCCTTACTTTCATGCCTCTACTTTTTGAAATGCATTTTTCTCATTTCTTATCGATGGCCCATCATGAAAAGATCGAATCCCCTTTCTCTCAAGTTCCCCGAAAACCCTAATCTCTCCACTCACCACCATCAGCCACACTATCTTCCACCTCCGTGTCCATTGTCGCTGACTGCTGCATCCCTCTGTTTCGGTGAAAATGGCAGTTTCCCAAATAAAGGGACTAAGAACTGATGCATGATGTAAAGTGGAATGTAGAGCTAAAACTCAAGGTGCAAAGATGTAAGTAAAGTTAAGCTTCTGGCCTTTGGGTAAAACTTCAAGCATGTTTTTGTGTATTTGCCCAATTTTTAACTTCCTCTTTTTCCCCCTACCCTTTTTGGAATATAGATGAAAGCATCTAAAGGCGCTGCTAAATCAAAAGCACATATAACCAAAAGTTTATCATCTGCATGAAGCAAAATGCATGTGCGCACGTTGAAACATTTCAAACCCTTGTAAAATTTTTTTCTTTGTTTTTTAATACTTTGAAGAAAATATGTCACATCAATGCTAAACAGCCGAAAAGAGAGACTATGAATCATGCTTACATGCAAGGATCCTCCTAAAACCCTAGCAACTTTCATGCAAGAGACAAACACCAGCCAACCATGTTATATACATCAAACATGGAGGCTGGTGGAGATTTTCTGAAAACGATATTTACTGGATGAATTAATGAGCAATAAGCATTGCATCAAAATAGACAACATTGCCATATCTTTTTCCATCGAGCATGGATTATATTAAAGCCTGACGATGAGTGAATTACACGTGCTCTACTACCGAAGATCCTACAAAGAAAAATATTCATGCGATGTAACAACACGATCGACCTCAAAGCACACACGCTCTTCAAATGACACAGTTGCATTGCGCCTATATCAATAGAGAGAGTATCCTCCGTATTCAACTGATCCTCCCCCATAATAGTTAGGAGCAGCTTGAGGCAAGAAGCTGTAACTACTATTCTCAGCCGTGGCGTGCAAACTTCCCACGCACCCCTCTTCGGTTTTCGCCGACCTGGATGGGCCACTGATCACGGCGGAAAGCTCGCCCGAGTCCATCCCCCATGCCATCTGATCACTACTCCAAAGCTCACTGGCGACAAAGATATCACCTCCTGAGCTAGTGACGACATCTTGTGGAAGTGAAAAGTCAATATCCTCAAAATCTCCCATGAAATTTGAAGAGCTAGAGTAGTTTCTGATGGTATTGGGCTTTGCATTGGGAGAATCGTCAGCACTAGCAGGAGGTCTCAAGCAGCTGTCAGGGACAATGCAGTTCAAGTAGCCTGAGTTTGAATAATCTTCATCCCCAAAGGGGAAGAAGTTGTTGTAGTTGCTATCTTGATTTGCATCAGAGTCGTCGTATGAGTTAGTCTCAGGACAAGTTTCCTCATAGGATTGGTTAGTCATCACGGTAGTCTTGTAAGTGCTGGTGGGCTGAGGTGGATTGCTGTAATTGGTGGGTCGGCTCTTTGCTTGACTATTATTGGTGGTGGTGGTGGTGAAGAAGTGTGAGGAAGGTGTTAGAAGTGCTTGGACCTCGAAGGGGCTAAGAAGAGAGTGGAAGCTATTAGGGTTTTGGATTTGGTGATGGTGATCAGAGTATATGAAGTTGGTCCTCGCTTGTGTGCCTTTCATGGAGAGAGCAGCCCTGTCATAAGCCAGGGCTGCCTCTTGGGCAGTGTCAAAGGTGCCCAGCCAGTGCCTCTCCTTGGTGGCAGGGTCCCGGATCTCGGCAGCGTACCGCCCCCACGGCCGCCGCCTCACCCCGAGGAACCGCCCTGGCTCTGCCTGCTTCCGCCGACCCCGCCTCTCCCCGGGCTGTGGCGGGGCAGTGTTCCTCTGGAGGATGCAGAAGCCCAGTGGAGCATAGCCTGGCTCAAGGCCTTTTGAGTGTGTCTCTGAGGCCTTGGAAGTGGACATGGATGAAGAGCTTGTAGGATCCTGATCGGTATCTTTGAGAGCTTTGACTAGGGGTTGAACGAAATGGTGGAGAGAGAGAGAGAGAGAGAGAGAGAGAAGCAGGAGGAATGTACAGCTGAGGTTCTGTACAGCTGAGGTTCTGAAGTCTAATAAGAGCATGGAGTGGAGGAGTTGCACTGTGCTTTTATAAGGAGGTGGACGTGTTACCTGTTATTAATATATTTTATTTCCGAAAATATATTAGATACACTCAGTTTCATAAAATAATGAATAGATATAATTATGGATAATTAAAATAAATGAAAATTTGTGCTCTTTTATAGAATCCGATATAGACCTAACTGTTTCTTGATATGTGATTGATTTGATTTAATAATTATTTTTCTTCTCTATTTTTTTATTGATTGTACAGAAGGACCAAAGGATGTCATTTGTTGGAAGACCATCTTTTCCACCTACTTTTTGATCTTTCTTTTCTTCCACTTCCTTCAATCAATTCCCTGGCATTGAATTATCATAATTTGTATTAAACATATGGGCAGGATTTAGAATTCCCTTAGTTTTTATTAGGTTGTGTCTTCTAGGTTAAACACCACTTAAGCCAGAAGAAGCTTTCTCACGTTGGTCTTCATGAGGATAATCATCTAATACTTGGTAAAGCACTTGAGGACATTCATGGACTATAAGAAAATGTCACATCTTTTCTCGTGAGATATGAAAATAATATTTCGATAAACAAGTAATTTTTATTAACAATATTTAGTAAGTGCCCTTACGTAATGCATGCGTCATATACTTACAAATAATAAATCCATTTGCGGACTCAAATGTTGAACTCTACACCGGCTGCATTATTATATATTCAGTAAAACATTCTGTCTCTCTCTCTTCCTCTCTCTCTCTCTCTCTCTCTCTCTCTCTCTCTCTTACATGTCATTTAAAGATTAGATAAGACAACAGCTAAAATGTTGAAAGGAGCTGGTTCATGAAAAGTCAATGGACGCATATTCAAGATCGATCTTGGGTAGATAAAGCCAGAAGAGGAAAATTGAAAAATGACATGAATTTTTTGTCCACATACTCCTTGAGAGAATCAAAAGTTTCAAATTCGAAGATACTGAGGTCAGTACAACATCATATTTAGTATTTACCTCATCATGTTGGCACATGTAAAATCCGCAATTCATGCACATAGCTTTCCTCCATCACCCCTTATGAGTTATGACATCTTTGTTTGCTTCATGATTTTCAAAGGGAGCAGTTAAGATAATCTCCAACTAAAGCAAAGTATAATTATATTATTCTATGAAATAAGAAACTTCGTTTCTGGACCTCCTCTTGTCCTGTGTCATTGAAATTGCAAACAAACCCCACATCAATCGCAAAACAAAACAAGTTCCTTTGAAAAGAGGGTCCAAGAAGTCAAAGCTCTAGTGCTGTTTCCTTTGTTTTCTTATGGAATTTATACATGAATATTTCACCATAAACAAAATTTAGTAGTTGTTTAATGTGCTGATTTTTCTTTATTCCGCGCTTAAAATGTTGTCATCGGAAGGTAAATCTATAGGAACTTTGAAGAATGCGTGAGAAAGCTTAGCAAAAGTCTTTTGCCTAATCTGGTCATACCTAAAAAATCTATGGAAAAGGACATTTTCTAGCCCAAAAGAGTGGAGAAGAGTTGAAGGTTTTCAGAGTAAATCTTCTCCACGCTTCAATGGTAATTGTAACATATCAAAACTATTCGTATATGAAAATTATAACATGCATATATGTACTAAACTAAATCTATACCATTGAAATTAGTGGTCACATGTGGATTTCACTTGGGTTCCACGTGCCTCCTCATATAACCTCTTTGGCGAAACATTATCTTGTGCACCCTTCATTACTTAACCCCTTCCTTGTTAATCACTCAGGGAGTATTAGAGTCTATTCGTTTCCCTCGCTAGATAATTGTGATGACATCTTTAATTAAGTTCCATAAAAATAGTGCTCAAGAGAAAATAACTGGGTCTTTTGGAATTGTTACTTATTAAAATATTTCACATCCCTTATACATGAGATTTATATATTAATATTATGCACGTAATCTTTCTCCATTTTGAACGTAAGTTTTTGCGTTTGGTATTCTGTGCTACTTGAAGTTTCTGTAGGAGGAACTCATATATATATGTATAGCAATTTTCACTTAATAATTATTATTATTTTTTCACATTTTTCTAAAAAGGAGGAGAAAGACAATGAATGTTGGAGAAAAAATAATGATGATTGTCCTCTCATCTCAAAGACACAGGCGGGGGGAGAAAATTTAATCACCATTACATTTCCCAAAACTGATGCTTTGGATTGTCATAAAAATTCCTTTTTTTTTTAAATATTAAACAATCAAAAGGGACAGGGGTCAGCTTGTTTGAACTTGATCATAATAAAAGAAGCAGAAAAAGGCTATAGTCAAAAAGAGCAATCAAAGCTTAAGAAAATAATCTTTTTTTTTAAAAGCAAATGTGGATTAAACTGCCCAAACAAAAGGCAATTAGTGGGGCACTCAAAACCCTATTTAAAATTGAAAGTTCCAACAGGAAAAAGCATGATTTCATCCCTCTTTAATTAATCTTTCGCGTACGTAAATGGCATTGGGAATTACATAAACTATGGTCTTAATTCTCAGGGTTTTAATTGGTTCTCTTGTCGTTTCTTGCAAACACATCAGATATCTGCCCTACGTACCATGATCGGTGGCTGTGCATCACAGTGATTAAATGATTAAAGCAATATCAATTAAATAAGTCATGTTAACGCGTATGTTAATGACACTGTTGAGCACACTAATTACGCAAAAATATCGTTTTTAAAGTAGAAACTACGCACACAAAAGTCACTTGAGAAACTAGTTTGATCATGACGCAAGTGAAATATTTTGTTAAGAAAATCCAGCCACTGTAATTATATATTTATACTCGCAATAAAATCATACATGTTTTTAATGTAATGAATGGAGTCACTAAAATAAAAATATGCACAACATGGCGCTCTAATCTAGTCTTGGAGACAGGGTCACAAGATGCACTGTGCATAATTTATAAACTACTGTAATTTGTTTATGCAAGCCATGAACTAGAATCTATGACCTTTGACTCTTCCACTGAAAATTTCGATTTGGGAAAGGGGACATGCCTGGCATAAATTGATGTGGACCCGATGACATCGAATGCTTTCATGAAATACGGGACTCCATGTGTGACAGTCATGGAATCAACCCTATAAGAAAATATTCTCTTTCTTCACTTTATATTAACTTTTTTGGGATGATGGTTATCTACGCATTCTTAATTTCTTCTGAAAATTTGTAATAATTCTTAAGCTCACCCTTACGTGAGCCTTACTCTATATACATGTATCTAGATAGATATTGACGTGGTACTTGACAAACGCATTACGATTGCAGTACTTCATAATACCTTTTAGTAAATTGTCAATTTCAAGGTATTTCAATTTTAAATGGGAAATGCACGCTTAGCCTCTTCAGAATTCATTACGATAGACATATGGGATGTAGGAAAATAACACTGGTAGATATACGTTTTCGCTAACAAGGGTGGATCTAGTGCCTTTTCCGATCACTAGATTAATATTCGTTTGTAGCAGCTACACCTTTTTCGTTTCATTTACACAACAAATGCACCGTGAGAGCATATGGATCCGTGTCCCTGGGCATACTTCCAAGACAGTTTCCAAGCACGGTGGTTCTAATTCAGAGTTCGAAATAGGAATCAGACATATGGATCCGTGTCCCTCGGCATACTTCCTAGACAGTTTCCAAGCCCGGCGGTTCTAACTCAAGAGTTCAAAATAGGAATAGCGAGGTTGGGGAATTCCATCACCAACCAGACAACCTGGAACTGAACGCACAAGAGCTGCTGGAGGTGAGAGGACATGGAAGTTTCTTCGGATGGGAAGGGCTAATGTTGCGAAATTCGCCACTTAAAGGGGACATCAAAAGGCTGGTCAAGTCCTATCTGAAAAAGCGAGTCATTTCCCACAACTTGCTCGACGATGGAAACGGGAAGTGGCCCTCCTATGTGGAAAAAAATCATTGGGTAGGGGCCAACCCATCCATCCCCAACCCCTTTGCTTTCCTGTCAAGTTCTCTTGACAAGAGGGTCAGAAGCTTGGAGGAACTTTTCAGCACATTCTCCAAACACACAAGCACACACAAACCCTCCTTTCTTTTTCCTCCTCTCGCTAAAGGGAGCCCGGAATTCTGGGAAAAAGATCGTTTTTTCTCATAGGACTTGGACTTGGACTTTGACGACAGAAAGAGAGAGAGACAGAGAAGGGGGGGAGAGAGAGAAGGATTCTTAAAAGAATTGTTTTCGAACAATTCAATCCTTTCAATATAATGAACTGGTGTGGGGGTGTTGTTGTTCTTGGGGTTTTTTTTATTTTAGCCTTTTCATGGTTCACAGCTTCTGTGCTGTCTGCTTTCTGGTCAAACGCACACATGTATCCCTCCACCAAAAGCCAAGAAATCCTAGTGCCATCACCCTCCAACGCCCCCCTATAAGCCGGGCCTTTGTCACCCCATGCCTGTTTTTCTACTTTCTTTTCTGGCCAACTTGTGCCCCCTCCTTGCCTGAGGAAAAAGGCCACTGCGTTTTCAGTTTCTGCTCATCACGTGTCTTTGAGGTTTGCCAAAAGTTTGTCTAGTCACCCTCCTCGTTATGAGCATCCCGCACAAGCATTATTAAAAACGCTTGTTAAAACCAAATGATTAAGGTCCCTTTTTCGAGGCATTGAATTCTTGACTCCCCTTCGTGCAACGTTTCATGAATTTGATATCTACCCGATTAGTTTAACCTCCTTTTTTTGTGAAAGGGCATGGATTTCGAAACTTGTAGAGACGGTGGTTTGAAATTCAATCAATCTTATCACTAATGGTTGCGACACCCGTCAAATGACCCGAATGAAAAGAAATAATGTCACGTCATCTTTTTCCTTTTAACAATCCCCCATTCAACCTCCGTGCTTATAAGAAATTAATCAGCTCGGGCCTCTTCATTTAAGCTCCTCGAGTAAAGATGGCTATGGAGGGATCAACCGATTCAACATCGAAACTTAAGAATGTCGAGACTATAGAAGATGATATTGACAACAGGGACCCTGATGATTCTTACATTATTAATACTATTATTCACCCGAGTCGTTCTCATCTTTTGTATTAGCTACAAAGTAACGGGACATAAGTAGCCAATCGAATAAGTAATACTACACAACATATATCCAATCTGAATCGACCTTGCTCGTCTTTGATATTATTTTTTTGAACAATTTAATTGGCTCGAGCCTCTTCATTTAAGCTTCTCGAGTAAGGACGTGTATGGAGGGATCATTCGATTTAGCATCGGAGGTCAAGAATGTTAAGACTATAGCAGATGACATCGACAATATGACTCCAACAATTCTTATGTCGTCGATACTTTTATTCATCAATATATAGCGGGACATAAATAGTCAATCGAAATGTTATTCGGATAACATGCGACATATACCCGATGCGAGCCGACCTTTCGTTCGTCTTCCATCGAATCATTTGCTAACCTCACCAAAACTCTTTCTCCATTCAATCCCCCAAAAGCTTAGATTGCCGTAGTATCATCGGACACATCTCATGACGAGCGAGCCTCTCCATGCTCGAATCCCAACTGATATTCCTAACAGGGAGACAAGGGACGAGTCTTCGGAGAATCCTAACTATGCCCTAGTCCGAAGAAGAAGCAGCCCCCAGCGTCACGGCGAGGCCCCAACACCGGACCTGATTTCTAGCTGACTCCGTCCGTCTCGGCCAATCAGGGCTCAACAGCCAACCCCACCCTTCCCCTCCCAAGCCCCTAGGGGACGTGCGACACCCGCAAAGCTACGTGACACGTGGACACTGTTGCCACGCCATCGACCCCTCACCTCACGCCAGGGGCCCCGGGGGCCGACGTGTCAGCCCCTCCGGCACCTACGAAGATCGCGGCTGTCGGGGAATCTGGCGACGTGGCGCCGGTGGGAGAGCGGTTGCACCTCATCGTAGTTGCCCCCGATACGAGGAGGGGGATGATCGGACGGTGCGAAAGCGAAATCAAGGGGGCAGTCAAAAGATTGAGAAACCGGGGAGGGAGGGAGGTGCGCTTGATTGATGTCGATGACTAACTGGGTAGGATTTGACGGGCTAGAGATTGAGAGTGGTCGTGGGGGCGCAAATCACCGGATTTTGTTGCTCCAACTCCCCCCTCTATCCCGTCAGGTACGTTACGCTTGTGCACGGAGAGCGCCAGTGTAGTAGCATCAAGGACAGCGAAACCGAAGGGCAAAGGCATTTTGTGTTTAAAGTTGAAGAAGAATTGGCTATGAAGTTTCTGAGTTTGACTTAGAGTTTCTCGCGGTAAGAAATGAGCTATGTTGGACTAGACCCATCATCGACTGGTCGGGTCATGCCAGAACTTTGTCGCTCAAGGTCCACGACCCCCATTAAGCAAAGATAAACATAGCCGGGCATGAACTGGCCGGGCATTTTTCAATGCTTTCGGGGTACCGCATTCTTATTGATCTGAATAGATTGTTCTTTTGGACTAGGTCGCTGTGCTTAGGAAGCATTTGAAATCTTTTTTAGTTCAATAGGATTCGAGTACATGCTTCCATGGATTTAGCTCATTGA
Source organism: Eucalyptus brandiana (assembly GCA_014182725.1). NCBI lineage: Eukaryota > Viridiplantae > Streptophyta > Magnoliopsida > Myrtales > Myrtaceae > Eucalyptus > Eucalyptus brandiana. Next base: position 53,429,091 of record CM024675.1, on the reverse strand, counting down.
GAATCTTGACGCGTTTAGGACAAGGGTTCGAGCATTGGTCGCTTCAAACGTTCTTTCACGAGGCATATGAGATAACGATTGAATGGGCGTCGTAAGGCCTCCCCTAACAAACCGACACGTCCCCAGGGGAACAAAGTACGAAAGGTCGCATAATGAACAACAGTAACCTCAGAAGAGAGGACGCATAGAATCTGGGAAAGAAGAATTCACCCCCACCCCCAATCCCCATTGACGGGGCAGGTTTGACATCTCGACCTGTCAAATTTGTTAGCGTGCAGGATCCGACGGGACGCTTGGGGATCTAGTCCGTTGCAGAATCGCACGAGAGAGTCACGCTGTCCTAACGAGCGAGAGACTCGTCATGGTTGCTGGCTCGGCAGGCGGGCAGGCAGGCAGGCAGGCAGGCAACCACCCCCAATGAGTGCATCGATGCCGTCGGTACACTCAGTAGTCAGTAGCAAGATTCACGTTTCGGCAGAAGAGTGATCGGTTTCCCAGACCATGTTCCCTTCTGTTGACAACACATTAGGATGGAAGAAATGGTCTCTTCCATTTGATTTCGGTAACGTGCATTCTTCATTATCTTTTTTTTTTTTTTTTTTTGGGTCTGTTAGGTGTATTCCTTTTGGAGCTCCTCTATGAGAAGCTCGGCGGGCCCCTAATGGGCCCACCTGGAGAAACACAATAAACCCATAAACCCCCCAATACGAGAATGGTGGCCAGTGAGACAAGCCCCGGGTCATTACATTCTTCATTTTCTTCTTTGGGTTGCAAGGGAGCATAGTACATTCAGGGATCATTAGCACATTGATGGTTCTCCTCGAATGCTCGTTATAACACAGCCAAGTTTTCCAGAAATCATGCAGTTACCTCTTTCCCCCCATCGAATTCAATGCCGGAGGTAATGGCGTTTGCCGACGAGGATCCGGGTTACAAATAATGATAATAGAATGGTTCTTAGAGAAACCCTACTCTCTTGCCTTTGATAGATTCTCTCACCAGACCGTTTCATCGGCAGCCCATCTGGTTAGATGCAGCACTTAGATAAAGTTCTATGGATCTTCAGTTCCAACGTTTGAGATCATTGTGAGCAAACCAGAAGTTGACTGCTTATTAGGAAGTACCGCGCCCTGTCAGACACATAGATTCAGACAGTTACTCCTTCATGTTGTCACTCCTGGTTTCCATCAGCTGAAAAGTAAATCAGATCAATCTTCTCAGCTTGACAATGCATCAATTTTATGACAATCATGTTAAACAAATTTCTAGTCGAGAAATGCCCAATGGGTCATAAAATGCAGAAGACAGACAAGACAATACCTGCAAAACTGCCCCCTCATTTCTACAAATTCTTTTCAAGGCAGAGAGTACCACTAGCACTTTCATGATGACGTATAAGCGGATGCTTAGATGTGCGCGTAATCCAACTGCAACTGTTTATGAGGGAAGCAAGAGAATGGCAGGCATAAGACGTCAAAGTAATCTTCAGATCATAAACTACATGAATCAAACATAGTTACCAGATAATAGATAGCGAGGGCCATATACAGGCAAGCTATTTCCACTGAGGCCATCTAACCGAATCCGTGGATGCCTTATCTATACTTGATGGACCCGTTCTCTTAGCGGAATCATGCCACACCATCTCCAACTGACAAAATTTAAAACATAATCCATCTTATTATGACTCAATCGATAATAAAGAAGAGAATAAAATCTTCTAAAAAATGACAGGATATCTGGGATTTCCGAGCATTTGCTCAAAAAGTCAACTTCATGAGACTGGCGAAAAAAATAAAAGAGAAAGGCTCCTCATTTTCTTGATGGGATTAACTTCATCCAAGCCAGAAGAATATCCAAAACTGCATTTGGTACTGATAACTAGTAATTCTTTTTAGGCAAGAAAGAACATTGTGGAACATATTGTCATTATGAAAGTAAGTCTACACTGTATTAAAGGATGTGCAAAATAGAGGTAAAGAATCTAGAGATTGCAATCGGATGCAAAAGCACTCTGAAGAATGTCGATTTGAATTGCACCGAGGCCAATGTTTGCCATTTGGCATTACATGTGCATGCTTATTCATGTATACTCCATGCATTATCAAGCTTCAAATGGTTAAAGATGTGAGAATAAGATAGAAGCTAACGGATGTCTACCTCTCCAACGACGACTGTGTCCCCTTCCTTTACACCGAGTTTTATGAGAGTCTTATTCACACCACAAGCCTCCAAGACATGCCGGAACCTTTTCTCTGAATCGAGATACCTGTTATAGAAAATATCAACAACAGTTCTTAAGTGAAGAAATCATACTGAATACATTTCAAGAAATAGACCAGCAGATGATATGCGAAGGAAAAGAATTTTCTGCCAACACAGGTAGAACTAATCAAATCCCCATAAACATATATGCATCTGGCTGTCAGAGATAGATATCAAACAATACAAAAAAAATTTGTAACATGACTTCTCATGACTCCAACTCCTAAAAAGGTCCTAGGTTCCCCAAATACTTATGAAACATATGATTGGACTCTGTCCAGATAAATTAATAGACTTTGCAATTCCTCATAATCAGTTACTCAAAACAAAGAAAATGAACTTCAACTAATTAGTCAGCAAATCAAACATATATGGGGAGCATATGTGCTAAGAAAAAGGGGACGAGTAATCCAATTTTGATGGTATGAGCTGCATCCTTCCTCTCTATGGCGAATCCCAGATTGCCATGACTAAACAAGCAGGGCAACTTTACTATCCTAATCTCTTCAGTCTTAGAGTTGCATTACACAATCTAGATATAAACACTGAAAAATACACCATGCACTGATAAGATGATCAAGACAGAAAAAGGGAAAGAGAACTGCATAGCATTGCTTAGCAATGGCCATCGAGTAATAATCATCCTACCTCCAGTTTGTCATTTGAACAAACCGTCGTAATCCAGATCCAATAACATGCCAAGTGCACGAACCTCTGTCATGAGTGATTTCAAAATCACTAATTGAAGCTTTTCTTTGATCCTTTACCTTTTCAGCTACATGGTTCAGACTGCTGGGATCCACCCAACCTAAATGCAAATAAAACTCATCAATATTCCATAAATTAAATCAGATGAATAAAAAAAAGATCATAGAAACATACTGGTTCTGTAACCTTTGCAGGGAAAACAAAATGAGAAGGCATTAACAAAGTACATCTAAGAAAAAGTGTGGGATTGCAAGATGGGGGAAGCATGTAAGACAACAAGCCTGACCTTCAAAACTGCCCTTTGCTTCCTTATGCTTCTGTAGAGTGTCGTAAGCAGCCGAAATTACTTGATAAGTGCCTTCTCTTTTCACTGCACTCATACAGAAACTTTGAATCCCACGAGCTTCCAGCCTTTCCTTGAATGATGGCCATCTCTCATATGCCTCTGGAAGATCCATTTTGTTAAAAGCAACTACATATGGCTTTTCAGCAAGTTCAGGGCTGAATAATTCCAGCTCAAGTCGGACAGCATCAAACTCAAGCTCTGGCTGCTCCGATGATCCATCAACCACATGTACCTAAGGATCAAAAGTATCAGTAATAAATCAACTAGGATATAACCGCATAGAGTAAAAGTGAGTAATTATGGGCAAATGTTGACTTTCCACCTCTGTCAACACAATCGTTTATCATACTTTCCTATGCAACTAGTTATGACACTTTCATCTCTCTCTCTTTTTTCAAATACTTTAGCCATCCGACAATTTTGAAGACATGAAATTGTGAGACAGATGAAGCATACTAAACAATGAAATGATGCCACATTAAAATGTGAACCACGAACAGCTAATTTGTACCCAATTTTGACCCAATGAAACTGAGTCATTTGTGCCAAAATATTTAAGGAAACACCACCAGGAGACAGGGCAACCCACTAGTAAATCCATCAGCAAATCATATTTGTTATGCACCCATTAGATTCAAAGTTATCTACAATCTACAATGAGGTCATTGTATATTTGGCTTCAAAGGTCAAAACCAGAATAGAAATGAAGCATTTAATACAGAAACTCAAAACCCCCAACTAAAAACCTTCTGCAGCTCATGGGATATGAATTAGTTCCTTGAAATGCAACAAAATAAAATGCATTACCACAAAATGAATCCCCAGTCTTCCTAGATAGTTTCCCAATTGAGAAGGATAGAAACTGTAAAAGTTATGCCTAGTAACAAAAGACAATGCATGCCATCGAAAATCATAAAAAGCCCCAAGATACAGACAAACGCATGAGCTGCACTATAGACAGCTTATTGAAGTGTAGACAAAAATGAGAAACAAGTTCTAAAATGTAGCCTACCAGAGTAGAACACCTCTCTGTGTGTCGTAAAAACTCATGACCTAAACCAAAACCTTGGTGCGCTCCTTCAAGTAAACCTGGTAGGTCAGCTACAACCATGGTAGAATTATAGTCAAATGATACAACACCCAGATTAGGTAGTAAAGTTGTAAAGGGGTAATTTGCTATTGTTGGCTGCGCAGCACTTATCACACTTAAAAAGGTGCTTTTTCCTGCATTAGGAACACCAACAATTCCGACATCCGCAACCAGCTTCAGTTCCAGCTCTAACCACCTGACCAAAAGACCATCCTTAGTTTCATGCACTTGAGGAAGCCTTTTGAGGAGAACCTTGACGAAAACTACTCCAAAGTTAATATGCCCAAATAATAAAGCTCAACAAATCATGATGCATTAGAGCCAGTTCGTGATGACATAAGGCCTCCTTACAGCTATTGCTGGCAAACCAATGTTCTGTTTCAATTCCTGAATAATGAACTTGATCATAGAATTTATTGTTTTGATCCTGGAAATTCAACTTGAAATTGCTATGATTCTGGGTGACTAGCAATTAATCTAGCCCAAGTCTTAGTTTTATTTCATAGTCATTCCATGTGCTTTCTCAATCACAAAGTAGGATAAACATTGCTTATCACTTCCTGAAAGTGTAACGACATACAATTAACTTTTACTGACAAAAGGAAAAATAAATAAATAAATCAACCCGGCCAGCACCTGTATTGTACATTGCGTTGTATAAGGATACGACTATGCACATAAGTTTTCATAGTTATTTGTCCACAAAATTTATATCCTGTGTCAAACCAGAGCAGATATAAAAAAACATCATGGTAACAAAAGCAAATCAATCTGCAATGCTACTAATATGTCTAAAAGGCAAAAACACGTAAACCATTTTATGGCAAACCCAAGATATATCAACAATCTCCAAAGACATGGTATAGTTTCTAAGACAAATACTCACATCTCTGGACCCTCTTCACCATTCTCAGCTATCCGAGGCACCTTATTCATCCCCGACTTGAACGAAGCATTCCCTCTCCCTCCTCTACCACCTGGCAACAACAATGCCTTCTGTCCTGGATTCAACAACTCCAACAACACGTCCTCTTTCCCCGCCTCTTTGACAACCGTCCCAGGGGCCACCTTCACCACAACATCCTCACCCTTAGCCCCAGCCATCTTGCTCCCCTGGCCATGCCTCCCTCTCCCAGCCCTGAAATGCACGCTGTTCCTAAACGGCAACAATGAGTTCATTGAACCATCAACTTCCAAGTAAACATTCCCCCCTCTCCCTCCATCGCCACCTGATGGACCCCCCAAAGGAACGTATTTCTCGCGGCGGAATGCCACCACGCCATTGCCACCATCCCCAGCTTTCACAAATATCTTGGCTCGGTCAAAGCACCTCATCACTGCCGGCACTCCCTTCTCCTTCACTCGAGCTTCCTCATCATCTAATTCACCCTCGGAATCTGCCAAAACCGCTTCCAAGTAAACATTCCCCCCTCTCCCTCCATCGCCGCCTGATGGACCCCCAAAGGAACGTATTTCTCGCGGCGGAATGCCACCACGCCATTGCCACCATCCCCAGCTTTCACAAATATCTTGGCTCGGTCAAAGCACCTCATCACTGCTGGCACCCCCTTCTCCTTCACTCGAGCTTCCTCATCATCTAATTCACCCTCAGAATCTGCCAAATTCACCGCCTTGCCCCCCTTGAGTCCCAATCTTTTGCCAGCAAAACAATCATTTTCATCGTCATCATCACCAACAGTGTAGAGCATTGCCATGACTTTGTTACCATCACTGTCGTGACCACTAACTATCTGTCCACCGTCAAACCCTAACACTTCCTCCTCATCTTCAAATTCTCCATAATCACCATCTCCTTCTTCCTCCTCCTCCTCCTCCTCCTCCTCCTCATCATCATCATAGTCGCCACCGTCATCAATTCGAGCACTCGGCTTTCCTTCAAACACATCTCGCGACACATAGTCAAGCCCCAAAGTACAATCAGCGCCATCTTCCAGGTCACCATAATCATATTCCTCTCCTACTTCACCGCTAAAGCTATCGACTTCACTATCAACAAGCGCAACGCGAGAATCGGAGAGCTTCACCTCGCTCACGGCATCGACGGACGCGGCCGAGAAGTCCTCCCTGGGAGGGAGGCGAGTGTAGGTGGTCGCCTCGGGGCCGGAGCTCGCCGGCGCGACGGGCCGGGGCGGCGGCTCGTGACGGGTGCGGAGGCCCCGCTTCTCGGACCGCCGGCGGGAGCGCGGAGGCTTGCCGCCGCCGTTGGCGCGCTTCCCGGACGCGGAGCGGGCTTGAAACCGCGGAGAGAGACGGATCAGCGGGGACGTGGAGGCGACGGTCGCCATTGTCGAACTGGTCTTGCGAAGTTGAGAGGGGGAGAGAAATGGATAATGTGTTCATAAGGCGTGGAATATGAGTAAAAGTTAGAATATATATATAAAATTATTAGTAAATATACAATATAACCCCTATATGAAAATGTTTAAAAGTTTAGGAACTATAATAAATATTGAACTAAAATTTGGATACCACGTTAATGATGTGTGGTTTTTGCATCAAATTTACATTATTTGTTTGTACATTTAGTGGGTCATTAAAAAAAATGAAAATTAAGCGAATATTGAGTCGGAGATTTGCCCAAGTGATTCTACGAAGGACTTGAAGTGTCGTCCCCTGCTTGGGTTAGATTGGACTTGAGCTCATGAAATTGTGTCTAGAAATATTATCAAAATTTAAACAAATACAAACATATCACATTTATCCAAAAATAATTACTTGGTAGAGATATTCCCGTATCACATTTACCTTAAACAGTTTTCCATATTAAAAAAAAAAAATCACAAATCAATACTCTCGTTCAATATTAGTTTAGGGTGTTGGACATAAGTTTTTTTTATGAAGGATAGATTTGATATTACGGTACTAGTTTGAGATTTTTATAACTCGAAAGCTGCCAAATGGGTTACAAACTCATTAGTATGATCATGGCAAGACTGTGCTTGACATCATTGTCCAGGTAGCCAGAGCAACAACATTCATGTCCTATCCAGGGGAGAAGTTCTTGCAGGTACAGTCACTGGAATAGAACACTTGAGTGCCCCCAGCCGAAACAGGATAAAAGGAAAAGAAAAAGAAAAAAGAAGAATAATTATTTTCTGCTTCCTTCTGCATACCCAATTGAGGGAGGCAGATTAACTTGATGGAAGTAACTAAATAGATTTTAGTTTATAAGCATTGATTAAGGAACAGAAGAAGGTGACGGGAATAGGTAAAAAGAATGAGAGGGAGAAATTGAGGAAGAAAAAACAAAAAAGTTGGAAGCATTAGAACTCATCACAGAAGAAATGAAACAGTGTTCAGTCAACAATCATGCATTAGGAAAAACAAAAGGTGACAGTAATAGGCAGAATAAATGACAGAGAGATTGGAAGAGAAAAAACAGAATAAAACGACGGAAGCATTAGAACTCGTTGCAGAAGAGAGGCATATTCTGCTGATCGCTCCAGCAAATTTCTGATGCGCTGCTATTTCTGTTCTATCTTTGGCATTACAACTTGCTTAAGCGATGCATATTTTGTTTTAAGTACCATATGATGCATTATCGTGTGATGGTTTTTTACATTTGTGCTGAAATTGCTCGCTCCTGCTTCAAGAATACTTCTGTTTCCCATAATTAGCGCATCCCCGAACCACTGTGTTACTACTTTTTCAAAAGGATGGACTAATTAATACTTTTTCTACTTTTTGTAGGGCCTGACCTGTTACCAGCTGCTTCATGCACTAGTTAGGCAAAAGAACATATGCATCCACCTTGTAACGCTGGTAAGCTACTTAATTTTTGTCTTGTTATCAATAACGGTGAATATCTGGCAAGTAGATACTTTGAAAAACTTAAAATTCTTGTTATTTTGGCATAAATGTCAACTCTGTCTTGATGTATTTCACAGGAATCCTGGAGCAAGCTGGCCATTGCTTTTGCTAATGAGAAAACGCTGTTTATGTTGAATGCATCTCACCAGGTAGGAGTTATAGTTTTCTCAAATGGGTTATAGTACTTTCTCCATTTTGCTGAACGTCGTCTTCTCTCTATTTGTTAGAAATCCTTGGCTCAAACACTTGTTCTTTCTGCATCTGGCTTTAGAGATTCTGAGCCAGCAAATCAGTGAGTGCGGTTCTCCTCTTTGTTCAGGAATAATTTAAAGCATTGATTTTGCCTCAGGACTAACGCCAAGGTGCGTTCTCAGGTATGTGAGAAATCTTATGGGACATATGACAACATACCTAGTAGAGATATCCTCCAGGAATGACTTGAAAAGAGTTGCTGAACAGCCAGATATTATCCTGTCGGTAAGGGATGGATTCTTTTTACACCAACTTGCGGCAACAAGGTCCAATTGTTTAACTACACACCTGTCAGTTACCATTTTCTTCCTCATTTTTCACTGAAGTGGGCTCATGTAGGTTAGTTGCCTGTTGGAGCGGCTTCGTGGAGCTGCCAGTGCAACGGAACCTCGAATGCAGAAGTCCATATATGAGATGGGGTTTTCAATATTAAATTTTACTTTGAGTCTTCTTGGAGTTTATAAGCATGAGGTATTCATGTATGAACTTAGCACAATCCTTCCCATGTTAAGTCGTTATTCAAGTAAAAATGGAATCTGCATCACAGCAAAGAATTTAGGTCCAGCAAATCAATGATGTATGTTTATTTAGTTAGAAATTCATAGTTTTTTTCTCAGCAAAAGAAGAAAATATAATTTTCTTTGATGGTGTTTACTTCTGGTTGCTCAAGGTTCTAGTTTATGCAGCTCTGTGAATCCCTTTGCAGTTTTTCTCAAAGTTGAAATAACAAATTCTGTCTTTAAGGTTAAAAATCAAAAAATGCTATACTTGAATTCATAGAAAATTTCTTGACTTAGAAAATGATGAAAAGGATTTCCAATGTTATCATCAGCAGACTACCTAAAATTATACGCACAAGCTTGTGTTCTGTAATGGGATATTTCTCTCAGATTGTAATGTCAATCTATATTATTATTCCACTTTTGAGCTGCAGTAGACACACGCTTGACTAAATTATCGTATTGGATGCCAAAGGTTTATTTTAGACTAACCCCTTTTAATTGTGTAGTCTGCAGTTATTTATTTGCTGCTTAAGTTTGTTGTTGAATGGGTGGACGGACAAATTACCTACCTTGGAGCACAGGAGTCCACAGTTGTTATTGATTACTGCATGCGCTTCCTTCAACTTTACTCATCTCACAATATTGGCAAGGTAAGAAAACTATCTGTAGGTAGACTCTTCTTGTTGGCTGGCTGAGTTTCTCTAGAAGATTTTGAAGTAGTCTTAGTTGAAGCCCTTTTCCATCTCTTGTTTTGCTTTCGTAGCATCCATAATTTACAAAAAGGACCTTGTGACAGATTTTGTTTATGTTCCAGCTGCCGGTATTTATGCTTCTTCTTTTACTATCTTATAGGTGACTGATTATTTTGGTTTTCTCCCTTCTTCCGAGATTTCTTTAAGTCTGTCAAGCAGCTTGCTTAATGATGCAAAAACAGAGAAATACAAAGATCTGCGGGCTCTGCTTCAACTCCTTTCTAGCCTTTGTTCAAAGGATCTGGTATTCTTACATTTCTGTTCATTGATTATTTCATGTTGTGCATTTCCTAATGTTTTCTGTATTTTGCTATCATAAATCATTTACTCCACCATACTTGATCAAGTGTAGGTTGATTTTTCATCGGATTCTTTGGAAGCCCATGGAACAAGCATATCTCAGGTGTATCTTATAATGCAAAGCACAAAGAGTTGTGTTAGATGGTGTCTAATTTTCGACTTTGCAGGTTATCTTCTATGGTCTTCATACGGTCACTCCTCTGATATCTTTGGAGTTGCTGAAGTACCCCAAGCTCTGTCGTGATGTGAGTTGAGTCATCCACGTCATACAAGAAATGGACCTGGGAATTTTCTCTTTGAGTTCTGCTTGATGTTTACTCCCCTCTTTTCTCTTTATCACTGCAGTACTTCTTGTTGCTGTCACATATGTTGGAAGTATATCCTGAAATGGTGGGACAACTAAACAATGAAGCCTTTAGTCATATTCTTGAGACTCTTGAATTTGGTCTACATCATCAGGTAATGCATTCAGCTTGTCTTTGTGAAAGTGGATATAAGATGATGAGTCAATCAGAAGAAAGTTGTTCCTTAAATATATTTCTTTGTTGCTCATGGCTCCAGTAAATAGCACCATCAGAATTGGCATTCTTCTCCATGGTGCTCGGTTGATATGCGTTTACTTTGGCCTGTGGCTTTATTTCTTTTTGAAATGTGAAAATGTTACTTTCTCCTCATGATTTTAGGATTCAGAAGTGGTTAACATGTGTTTAAGAGCTCTTCGAGCACTTGCTTCCTACCACAAGGAAACAGCTAGTGGGAAGATGGGCTTGGGAACATGCCTCGAGTCTTAGAAATCCAAAGGGCGAACTACAGGAAGGCATTTTAAGTCGGTTCCTTCGTACAACATTGCAGCTACTTCTTTTTGAGGATTATAGGTAGGGAACTCATCGATTTAGTCCTTGTTAATGGAATATTATCGACTATCTCATCTCATGTTTAAACTCTGCTGTTTCAGTCCCGATCTGGTTGGTGCTGCTGCAGATGCGCTCTTTCCCTTGATACTTTGCGAGCAGGATCTATACCAGGTACATATGCACGTGCATGTCAAGTTGATATGGTACTCCTGCTGGATTATTTAGTGCATAGTAACCAAACTAGCATGTTATTTAATGAAAATGATCTGCTGACTGCGTATTTTTACAGAAACTTGGCAAGTTGATTGAGAGACAGGCCAATCAAACATTTAAATCGAGGCTGACAAAACGCATTGCAATCTCTCACAAGTTCGAATCAGCTTTCTTGCACACTCGATCGGATGAACTACCAAAGGTTTAGGAAGAACCTGACCAACTTCCCGATTGAAGTTCGCGGGTTCTTGAGGATAGTGTGACACGTGCAGAAGATGGTATCTCGTGTGTGGTGAGTGCTGCGGATGATGGAAGTTGCAGCTCAAAGAGAAGTTATAGATTTTTCAAGTGGTGAGAGCATTCTTTTGGACAAATTGCATGCACATAGACACAAAGGTATGCCTGTGCACGAACTCATGGACACCCATTGATCCAAAGCTGGACCTGGAGAACTATGGAATCTGCTCATAAGGGGGGAATGCGGAAGGAAGAACTTGCTTCAGATGGGCGTGAAAAAGTCATCAATGATGATGTAGCAATTATGTGCCTTCCTGTTATCATTTGTTTGGCAAAAGACCATTGATTTTGTGTTAACCACTTTGCAAATAGATCGTTCCACCCTATGATTACTATTTACTTATTGCTGGCAGTTTTTGTTCCAGTTCTCTCTCTTTACTATTTACTCAGCGCCTTGAGAATTCTACCCCTGCTCAGTACTGAGCCGCCACTAAGCATAATGGCGATTCCAAAAAGGCGTTCCTAATGTAAGCATAGGGAACAGTTTCTATGCCGAATGTGCCATAATATAACAAACTATATACTGCATCGGAATTCAACGAAAATAAGTGAAATGCAAGAAATGAAGCACGGATTATCATACATCTGGCATTCCATGATGGCATTTCATGATAAAATAACAGGCATTGACAGTATGAAATGGCGTTTAGGCAGATGGCCTGAGAACGCTGAAACTGATGAGATGATAGAAATCGGGTGATCACATAATTTGATTCTGACTTCAATGTGCCCATGGATCACTAGATTTAATACAAGGTGAGAAAAAACCTCGAAAATCTTAACATCACCGTCATAGAAATGAGTAAAAGTAATGTTCTAAAGCTATTTGTGAAATATCCCCTTCTTTGAAAGCTTTGGCTTCTTCTGACTTTGTTTCTGCCAGAATAACAAGAGAGATGTTAGCAGCGAAGGTGAGATCTGGGAAGGGAAAGAGAGGAACCAAGTTATGATTCTTAAGATACCTTATGTCGTTCCAGAGCATCATAATCAGTTCTCTCCCTCCAGTTGCTTTTTCGGAGCTTAATCGGACGATTCCCCACGTACTTACCTGAAATAGTACATAATTAAAAACAATTCAGTCCCTCACCCAGGTATGTCAGGGTCAAGGTAACACGTAGGGAGTTACGCATAGTAAAATTGATTATGATCACGGCAGACTGAAGGTTGAACCCAACTGCTCATTCTGATCCAAGGCCGATCACAATAAACCATTTCTCATCTTATAATATTAAATGAGCAATGAGCAATCCTAGACTAATTGAGATTGGTTTGCAATATTGGTCTACTAAATGACATGTTAAACTGTGAATGGCCCCATTAAGAAGTAGGCCATATTCAAGTACCAATACAGTTTGACAGTCATTTAGTAAATGAATTATATAAACCAGTCTAAATAATTCTAGCATTTTTCATATTATACTCATGTGGCAGAGCTAGGAATTCAACATAAAAAATCGAGTCCGTTGGTATCCACACGGTGAAATTGACTTTACAGCAGATTAGCAATTCTTGTCAACTAGAAACCCAAAGTGTTCAAATGGAAGCTAAAGGGTTTTCATCAGAGGCCTAAACACAATAAGATAACAAGGAATCATCAAAGCCTCATTCAGAAAAGAGACCCTTAGAGCAGCAATCTTGAAAGTACAATCCCTCCTCCACGCTAGGTGCTTCATAAAGATAACGATCTATTGCCTCAGAACTGATGCCCATGGTAAAGATGTGAAAGATTGCCAAAAATGAACATCCAAAAGCTAACAAAATCGATGACCATTTCAACCACAAGAAATAGTCCAAGGTATTCCAAATGCCTATTAAACACTCCAAAATGGTAGACTCAGTAGTCAGTGAAAAACATACAAATACCATTCATCTCCTTGAGCGCAGCAGCAAGGTCAGTTGGGTCGGCAAAGCTAACAAATCCATAGCCCTTGGTTTTGCCTGTCCGCTTGTCTCTGACAACCTAAATTTAACAAATTTTGCGTAAGCATTTAGAACTTGTCTCCACAAGAAGATTTAGCAAATAGGCATTGGATCGCAAAAATACAATTGACTCAACTTAAAAAACAAAAACTTGAACAGTCCAAAGCATAGAAACGAGGTTCCAATAAGTTTATAAACTACAGGAAAGGACATTTACCCATCAATACAGCAAGGAAACAACCAAAAGCAAAATCAATCAACCGTGTGAAGGGAATTCAGTTATTTACTTTTCAACATGCATATATGTGCTTTGAAGACTAGCAGATACAGGGAAGGGAGCCAGAAACTTAGTCCTCTTGAGGCATATATTAGCAGAGAAATGAAATCTACAAATTAACTATGAAGGATTTTAAGTATCCAAATGAGGTATACTCTGAAGGAGTTGTGCACATAGTACTCGACTTTTCTTTTGCTCATTAATTTGGAAAATCAGCTACATTTTGAGGAACGATACAAATAGAAAGAAGCTTTTCACCTTTTTTCATGTTGGGAAGGAGATTTAGATTATTTGAGAGTAAAAAGCACCTGTAAATGTGGAAAGTCATCAGTTATTCAGTAGTATATTGTGTTGCGTCGGCTGATTTTGTTAGGTAGCATTTGTCTTGGACTTATATATATATATGTCACTTGTCGTGATTAGAAAATGTAAATCTTTTTTTTGACAGTGAGAAAAGGACCGTACCGACATTCTCCCAAGATTTTACTCTACTTCAAGTAATGGCTGAGCAGAGAATTTTGTTGAGTCAGTATGATTAACAGTAATGGCTTGACCACTCTCTACAAGAAATCATCCAATATTCCTGTCAAGATTCATGCAAGTCCTTTCTTGGTATAATTGTATGAAATATACAGGAGTGGGGATCGGAAGATACCAAGGAGAGCACTCCTAACTCTGCAACTGTAAAGTATACTGATTTTTTGTCGGCAACAGCCTCAGGGAAGGTTGAAGGAGTCAAGGGTCCTGGAAAACTTGCTACTCCCTTTGAGAGAACAAAAGTGGCAGCTTGCACTATTGGTGCCATGACACCATGCATGAGATTATATGCGTTTCTGGGTAAGGAGTTCCTGGCACTCTTAGATGCCAACAAAGACAGTCACCCATACAAAAAGTAAATTGACAATACTCGTCTAAGGGTTTTCAGGTTGGTCATACACTTTAGCTGTGACCTTTTCTCCTTTCTCATGGTTGGAAGATGGAGTGGTTTTCAGTTTGCTATATTAGCTCTGGTGTGAAATACATTACTGGAAAGTCCTCTTACTTCAATAGCTCGGTATTTTTATTCTGTTAATTTAGGCAGCAGCTCTGCAAATTGAAGACTTGCTGGATAAACTAATTGTCTCTTTGACAGGTGAGGAGCTTGACGTCATTGAAAACCTTTATCACCAAGCCATGAAACTTGAAATATAGTTCTTTCTTGCCCAACCACTTGCCCAGCCTGCCATTGTCCCCTTGATTAGAGATCCCAGTTTGGCAGCAAATTGCCTTATGTTATTTTCTGATTTTGATCTGACTTGCACAGTCGTTGATTCTTCTGCCATTTTGGCTGAGATTGCCATAGTTACTGCTCCAAGAACTGATACAAGTCAGTCTGAAAGTCAACTTGCTAGGATGTCATAAGCTGAACTGAGGAAGACATGTGACATCCTTTCCAGACAGTATACAGAGGAGTATGAACAATGCATAGAAAGCATTATGCCAGCTGAAAAAGGTACAGTTTGCGGCATTTAGTCTTCAACACCTTGATACATTCTCCTGCCAGCACTGTCTAGAATGTTCTTTTCATTTTTGGTTTAATACTTGCAGCAGAGGCATTTGATTATGAAGCTCTGGCTAAAGCACTCCAGCAGCTGTCTGATTTTGAGAAACGGGCAAATTCCAGAGTGATCGAGTCCGGGGTCCTTAAGGGTCTGAATCTTGAAGACATAAAAAAAATCTGGTGAGAGGATGATTCTTCAGGATGGTTGCGCCAGTTTCTTCAACAAACTCATCAAGAATGAGATGGTGGATGTCAATGTCCATGTGCTCTCGTACTGTTGGTGTAGTGATTTAATTAGATCAGCATTTTCTTCAGGTGGACTCCTTTCCTTTTGGGGGCTACCCATCTTTTGCATAAGATTTTCTACTTGCTTGGACACTAAAATACATAGAAAGCACCTGGGAGTGCTACTACCATCTTTTTATTGCTCAATTCATCTACAGTCTGTGCATGTGAGGACTTAAAGAGATTGCTATCTGCCTAGGGTATGTAATTTACTCACGATATTCATGGCACAGGGGATTTACAGCTTCTGAATGTACATACAAATGAGTTGACTTTTGATGAGTCCTTTTCTACTGTTGAAATTGTTGAAAAGATGGAATCTCCCATTGACAAGGCCAAAACATTTGATGAAATTTTGAAGAACAAGGAGGACGATAAGAGGAACTTGACCATCTACATTGGAGATTCAATAGGAGACATACTTTGCCTCCTTAAGGCAGATATTGGAATTGTGATTGGGTCAAGCTCAAGCCTACGGAAGGTGGGAAGTCAGTTTGGAGTTTCTTTCGTCGAACTTTACCCCGGGTTCATCTGGCATTCTTTATACTGTTTCTAGTTGGGCTGAAATACATGCATTTATTTTGGGATGGTAGCTGAAAATTTCCCTAGGCTTATCCACATTCTCTCTTTAGTTAGGACAAGAAGAAGGCAGGATAGTTTATACATAACGGAACGGAAAGACAAGATTGTGGCCAATTTTATTTGGAGCCATGGGTCTACCGCTGTTTCCTCTCAATTTTTTGTTTTCCAACAGGCTCTATACTTCCAAGCTTCGGCAGTCTGCTGCAATTTAATCATGTGGCTGTATAAGACGTTTGACTGTATGAGATGTTTTTCTTTACTACTAAAGCAATATCGGATCCGCAATCTCTGCTAGCCAGTGACATTTATTTTGTAAGTTTAATGATACAGTTTTACTCATTATGCACGGATGAAATATGACTCTAGTTAGTCAGTTCTTGGGTTGTTCTGAGAAGGCAAACGAAGCTTATTGTGTGGTCACTTCTTCTGGAGGTTCTGTCATTGGTTCGTTATGTTGCAGAAATCAAGATTGAGTGATGGTTTATAGACTGAGGCGCTGCATGAGACGTTGATTACTTTGTGTGTACATGCAAAAATAGATGGGAAAAGGCAGTTCGAAATCGAATCAGTAGCTTTTGCATTCTCTTTGCACGCCCCCAATCTTTCAGGGGGGAAGCCAGGGGCCATCCAGGTGTCCACCCTAACCCCGTAAGGGGGTTGTGGCCGGGTTGGACAATGGGGCTGGAATCTTTTTCTTGCCCCGGATCTCGAGCAGTATCCTGTCTTTCCTAAATGTCATAGCCTTTTAAGGTCATGCTAAGGACCTATACATGCAAAAATAGATGGGAAAA
The DNA here is from genome assembly GCA_014182725.1 of Eucalyptus brandiana. NCBI lineage: Eukaryota > Viridiplantae > Streptophyta > Magnoliopsida > Myrtales > Myrtaceae > Eucalyptus > Eucalyptus brandiana. The sequence goes on along the minus strand of CM024675.1, from coordinate 53,412,285 downwards.
GGCAGTTTGAAATCGAATTAGTAGCTTTTGCATTCTCTTTGTTTTCTGTTGTGCAGAAATCACCCGACTCTCGTCACATGTGTTGGCTGAGTTGTCAACTTGTTCATGGCGATGGAAGTAATTTGCCGGAGCATGCGTGGAAGCAATGTTTGAACATGGCCAATCTGCAAAACATACAGAAACTTTGGTCAATCCGCATTAGCTCGACAAAGCATGAGTCGTAGCTCGCTCTCAAAACTCCTCCGACACGAATCCAAGTCGTTGTGCTACTTCAGTTGCATGATTTGCACTTCTAATTGGTTCCATCCACTGCCGAGTCCATTGAATGACGCACTATGGAGGAACAAAAGCCCTTACTTGTGCTTTAGATCATAGAGACTTCGGTCAATCTGCAATGACTTCGACAACGCCTTTTCATTAGTCTAGCAGTAGCCGGAAGCATGTGTGGAAATAAAGTTGAAGACTTAAATCAATTAATCATAATTGGAATTGGATGAAATGGCATGTAAATTTAGTTGGATTAGCTCTTTAAATGAAGAACTAATATAGGAAAAGGTCCGCACTTGAATTGGAGGAATATCCTGCAAATCTGAATTACCCAATCAATTACGTATTGACTTTCTAACGTGACCTGCTAGACCTCCCCCATCGTCTTCAGCCATTAAAAAAAAAAAAAAAAAAAACTAGAGACCATAACATGTAATTTTACAGTTTAATGGCCTAAAGGCCGCAATTCTTTTTCTAAAATTGGAAATAATCTCTTCATCAAATTATAATTTTTCTTGTTTCCACCGATTTTCTTTTTTTTACTCATTTTCCTTTCCATCTTGCTACTCGGCCAAACTTAATTTCCACCAATTAGATAGTAGTACCGGGAAAAATTGAAATAACTTAATCTATTCTAGAAACTGTAAATTGTAGACATGGTTGCTACTTTCTTTTCATTTTTTCATGTGAATCTATATGTCATTGTCACTCTATGGATCAATCATTTACAAGTCTTGATAATGAACTAATTTGTACATTTTTAGATCCTGGATTGATCCTTAGTGTCATTTTCTTGATCCCTTATAGGTCTCATATCATCCCATCACCTAACTGGCCAGCTAGATTTGGCATCGACAGCCCTCGTTGAGATTGCGCGACCTCGGCAAGAGCCGCATGACCTGCAATCTGGCTGGCGGCACATTCAAGCGAATCAAATCTAGCTGCCCAGGATTTAAAACGGCAAAGCAAGACTCTTGTAATCTAGGTGAATCCGGATAGAGAGGGGATAAATGTAAATTGTGAAAGTAGAAAAGTGCTACCTACAATTTTAGGAACAACCCCGATGATAGGGCTAAAATTGGTTGATGATACTATAAACGCTCACACACATGATCAATGGTCAAAATAAAACTGCCAGCCTCAGACAGGGTTAAGGAAAACACAGGCTACACTGCAATTGTTGTTTTTCTTTTTTCTTCTCCCTATCATATCAAGCACGGAACCGAAATATAAAACGCTGCGTGACAGTCTCTCTACTCTCTCTCTCACGACGCCCCCTCCCTCCAGCTCTCTCCCGAATCTCCTTTCTCCAGCCACTCTCGCTCGCAGCTCCCTCACTCTTCGAACTAAGCCCCCTCCCCACTCGCTTTCCTCTCTTCCTTTTAAGCTCGACCGGCGAGCGCGCATGACTCCTGCCACCGCTAGCTGCCTTGCTTTCCTGGACCCGACCCTGGGAGCATGTTGTGCGATCCTTTGCCTCACTTGCTCCTTGCGTTCCCATCTTTCTGCAGAAAGCATGAGAGAGAGAGGAAGAGGAAAAGAAGACCGGGCTAGTGAAGGAGGCCAGGCTAGGCCCAAGCCAAAGGAAATGGACAAAGAGACAAGGAAAGAAGGCCGGGGCAGCCTAGCCCCGGCTCGGTCTCACTTGTTATTTTTTTTTTTTAAATAAGCTTTTCCTCTCTTTTTTTCTTTTTAAAGGGAAAATGTCACAAATGGTCCATGAACTTTTATATAATGTTCAATTTTATTTCTGAGCTTTCGATTTGCTGAATTTGATCCTTGAACTATTAACAAATGTTCCATCTAGTCCTTCCGTTTGTTCAAACCATTAAGTGATGACGTGGTGCATTAATTGATGACGTCGAACTAAGTTGGATTACTAGAATTATGAGTCAATATATATCTTTAAAAAGGAAAACAAATTAGGGGTCAGTTGGAGATGATAGCATTGATCACAAAAGCAAAGAGAATAAGTGATTTTGTATCTTTTTTTTGGACGGTGGCCACAATTTGACCTGTTCTAAAGGTAATTGATATTTTCACATGTCTTTTTTTATTATTTTATATTTAAGAGACTAAAAGCCATGTAAGCCAATTTTGTTAACTTTAACTAATGGAATGACTGAATTAGTCAATTTTCAAATTGTCAAGGACTAGATTTGACATTTATCGATAATTTAATGATCAAATTGAACAAATTAAAAATCTAGGGATGAGATTGTAGATTAAATGGAAGTTTAGGGACTGTTTGTGACATTTGGCCATTTTTAAAAGAAAAGAAAGAAAGCGAGAAAATATTAGCTGGGTTTTACACTCCATGTAGGCGAAGGTAAGACCACTCAGAAGTCGACACGTGGCTCCACGTGTAAATGGCATCGGACATTTAAAATTTGCGTTGCGCCCTCCTCTGCTCTCTCCTGTAAACCTGGGCCCACCACTGCTCCGACGCTCTCTCTCCTTTGCTCGAACTACTATCCTGTCGACTCGTCCTCTCTCTCCTCTCTCTCTCTCCCCGTTCTTCCTTCTGTTGCGGGGGGAGAACAAAAGACGCAGTGGAGCCACGAGAATTGAAACACGACCAAATCACGCAAGGCATCTTCATTTGGTGCCGAGACGCGTCGATCCTCGCTCCTTCATCCCTGGCGAAATAGACGAAGATCGAGAGAGCTCGCGAGCGCAACCGAAGCATGGAGGTCCCTGTTGTGAGGGGCAATGGCAATGGTGACAGTGACGACAGTAGTAATGGTGGCAAGATGGTAACGCTTTTTGAGAATTTCATGGGAGGCCAGCAGAGCTTGCTCAGGTCCCTCTTCGTCTGCAAGACATCAGGCGCCAGACGCCGATTCCCCCAGGCCCCTCCCCTTCCTCTCCCTCGTCGCCAACTCCGTTGTGTCTCGCTGTTCCAGGTGAGCGTCGCTTCCGATTCCTTTCTTCGCTCGCTCGCGACCGACTTGAAAGTGAATGTGCTTTCCCGAGAGATTTGAACTCTCTATCGAGTGAACGTACAGGTGTCGGCGGAGGTTTGTGCTGCTTGGTGTGCAATGTTCGAAAGAGCGGCGATAGTTTTAGGTTCAGACTATGCCGCAATATGCATTTTGTTTTTTGAAAATTTTGTGTGGACTTAGGTTCAGACTACGGTGCCATGGACAGTGTCCGCCGGTGGTACGACAGTGCCATTTAGCAAGATGGCATCCGCCGGTGGCACAAGCGGATATGGAATAGTAATGAACAGTGAGTAAATGATCCATGTCCCCTATCCATAACTAGTGTTGAATATGACCAAGACTTTTGCTTGGAGCTTCATATCACTGCTAATGTTATATACACACCCAATGCCAATGATGATATTTCATCTTAAAAGAAGCTCTTTGTTTTCTGAACAGTTCTCTTTCTTGCTGTTAATCATCTCAATTATAAATCCTGCAGAGTAAAATGCACTATGCAAATGAGTTAGGACTAAAATTGATGCTCTCTAGCTGGAAAATAGGCACGTATGTCCTCCAAGAGTAATGAGAAAAGTCACATTCGACCACAAGTTATAGCTATTGTTACATAGGATCACATGTTGATATGGCAATCGTATTTATTAGAGACAATCATAAGAGAAAAACTGAGGATTGATATCTGAGTTTATAAGCATCATATCCAATGAGATCTCATATTCATCAAGTCATGAAAAAACAAGATTCTAATATAACATATGGACAAGTCCAATGAGATGAAGCCAAAAAAAAATCTAATATAATATGCAGTCTATAAGCGTGATCCATTAAGGTGTGATGGCGCCATAGACAGCATCCGCCAGTGGTACGACCACGCCATTCAGCAGGAGGACAGCATCCACCGTTGGTACGACCGTGTCCACTAGTGGCACGAGGCATCCGCCGGTGGCACGAGTGGATCCGGAATAGTAATGAACAATGAGTAGATGATCCGTGTCCCCACGAGCATGTCTGTTTCTTCTTAAATAAAGATCTAAAAAAACGATTTGAGTCAATTCACATAGATTGTTGCTTATTTTAATTCTAAAATAGAGAGGGAGGAACCCGGTTGAACATCCTTGGTTACCCAGCGAGTGTATAACTTCCTATGAAGGCGGCAATGTGTAAACCCGTGATGGATTCAACGAATGAGGTGAGATTCATCAAATGGAATTAGGAATGCCCCGACTCATTCAACATGGCTGAAATCACATCCCCTCCAATCATGTGCGTCCCATCAATATTGATGGACGATTGGGGTCAAAAGAAGAGGCATATGCCCACTCTATTGAAGTCGAAGTTATGATAAAATTGTCCACCAGAATATGTAGCAGTCTGGAGAGCTTGAGCAGCCATTGTAGAGGAAACTGACAAAGAAAGAGTGGCAGCAGCGAGAGGCTAGCAGAGAGAAAGCCGGTGGTTTCGGGTTGACGTAACTACCAACCTCTCGTCGTCGTCGCTCTTTCTCTTGCTACCATCGTCGCTCTTTCTCTCTGTTAGCCTCTCGTTGCCGCCGCTCTTTCTCCGTCAGTTTCTTCTACAATGGCTATTTAAGCTCTCCAGATTGCCGCATATTTTGTTGGACAATTTTATCACATCTTTGACTTCAATAGAGCGGGCATAGGCCTATTCTTTGAACCCCTTCTCATGACCTTGATATGATGCTTATATACTCAGATAGCAATCCTCAGTTTTTCTCTTATGATTGTCTCTGATGAATACGATTGCCATATCAACACGCGATCCTATTCACTTGTGGTTGAATGTGGCTTTTCTCATTACTCTTGGAGGACATACGTCCCTATTTTCCAGCTAGAGAGCATCAATTTTAGTTCTAACTTGCTTATAACTGTTGAGATGATTAATAACAAGAAAGAGAATTGTTCGGAAAACAAAGAGTTTCTTTCAAGATGAAATATCATCATTGGCATTGGATGCGTATATAACATTAGCAGTGATATGAAGCTCCGAGTAAAAGTCTTGGTCATATTCAACACTAGTTATGGATAGGGGATTTATTTTATCTTTTGACTTGGTGGTAAAATTTATTTGAAGAGTTATGTGGCAAAGAAAAGCTGTTGAAAGTTGCTGATAATTGGAGAGTAGACTCGGAAATGTGTAATTATTTGATTTTACTGGAGAAGAAATCTCTTGACACTGTCGAGGCTGTCTGCCTCCACACAAGCCAAAACTTTTCCTCATTCTTATTTTTATTTATTTATTTTGCTGCAAAGAATAAGAAAGTATTGCCGGAGGGGTACCGGCAAGTAGAGGCATTTCATAATTCTTGTTTATGTATCAGATCCGTCCTGAGCCTAACTTAATAGCATAACCTCTTTCTAGAGAATGCTTAAAAGTCCCAACAAGTAGAGGCATTTCACTGTACTTTATGGTAGGTATTCTATTGTTGGACATGTGATGCTGCTCTAAGTGTTGCAAACAAAATAACTGGGGTTGATTCTGCGGTAGATGAGGTTAAAGTTTGTACAGCTGCACTTCGTCTCATTCTCCAAATTCTGAATTGGGAATTCCGAAGCGACTCAAATGGCAAAAAAGGGGTGAATGTTTTCTCAAGTGGAATTAGACATGATACTCCATTGTCCAGCAAGACCGAGTGCATCTTAGTGCAGGTTTGTTTTCTCAATAGCTTCTCATTGTGTGCAACTAGTCTTGCTGGCGAATTCAGATAACTGACTTAAGAACTGGGAGAAGAGTGAGGAAATTGTCTGATCATTCTGCATATTATCAGTGCTTGCTAGTTCTTTTCTATTCTTAATGACTTATGTAGTAGAATGTTTGACCTTTTCATCTAATCCTGCACAATGTTTTCCTGTGTCTAGTGGGATGGATTGCCATACTTGGAGATATCTCTACCCCTGTATTGATGATGTTATCCTGGTTCTATTTGTTGTTTGTCACTACTTACCCTCGGGGGAGGGAATAAGTTTAGGGGTATTGCCTAAAAGACGGACCTAAGGCTCATAATTAAGCGCGGACTCTCCCAGGCCAATACCCCGTGACGTTGGGATATTCTTAAGGAATTTTGCATAAAAGGAGTCGTCACTAGCCTATTGTGGTCGGCTAAAAACCAAGTGAGATATAGGAGTGTACCTCACTTTCTACGCAACCAGAGAATCTAGGTCGGGGACTTGATTACACTAATTGGTCAATTAGTGCCCTTTCGTTATCTAATCTTGTTCATTTTAAAAGAAAATATTTTTATCAGGTAGTTTGGATTGATTTTACACATATCCCTTAACATGTGAGATGATCATGCGGATGCCCAATCATTAAAGTAACGATCATAGTTATCAAGATCTTAATTGCAGTAAAATTGAACACGTACAATTGAACATCCACAAACATAAATTAATATGCAAATTAAACATGCTATATAATTAATATACGAGCAAATAAATGCCTAATTACACTAAAAAGGCAATACATAGTAATTCATAACCAAATCCTACATCTTTTAATTTTCGAAATTTTTAAATTTTTAAATTTTTAATAAATATTTTTAATTTTTTAAATAATAAAATAAACTAAAAATAAAATTCGAGGCCAGACCAGGTCGGGTCGGGTCCGGTCTGACCCAACGCAAATCCGGATCCAACTCAGTCGAAATTAATTTTTAATTTTTAATTTTTGATTTTTTCAAGTTTTATAGCTTTTTTTTTTTATGACCTTTTTTGGTCTTTTCCTCACTTCGTCCTTTCCCCTGCAAGTTCTGCTCGACTGTCCTTCCGGAGGCCAGTTTTTGCCATTTTAGTTTTCTATTTTTTTTGTTTGCTTTTCTTTTCCTTCTTCTAATTTTTTTGTTTCTTTATTCTTTCTTTCTTCTCTTCTGGCTTTTTCACCGAACATCCCCATCTATTGTCTTTCCTTCCATTTTTTCTTTCTTTTGTTTGCTTCTTTTTCTTCTCTGGTCTTCTTCTTCTTGCGACCTCTGCACGCCGAAGCCACCTTCTCTCCTACACCCTCTTTCACCAAAACTCGTCGATCAAACTAGCGCCATTTTAAACGAGCCTCACTATCTTTCGTCATCGGCATTAACACCGCCCGCACTCGGGCCACCACCAAGCCGACACCCACTCTCTCACATAAATGGACAGGGAGGAAGACAGGACACAACTTGCACAGAAAATAAGCCTAAATCACAACATATGGCCATAAGTCATAACCACGACAATGTAAACTCGGAATGGACGAAACAAAAGCGTGTAGAACAACAACCAAACACGTCTAGCAACGACCGACGCCTATAATAAACAAAGATTCAGAGATAGTTATGGGGGCTTCACTCAGGCATTTATACAAGCAGCCCGCGAGCATTACCAAATGTTTATATTTCCGACTCAACCGGAACCCGAAATGAGATCGGATTCTCCGAAAACGATAAAGACCTACGGGGTCAGAGGGACCAAAGCTCATGCGAACGGGTCATTCATGAGCTCCGATCCGACGCCCTACAAAAACGGAGCATACATGACCGGAGAAAACCTACCTGGTTCGGTTCGGCGAAGGTACTGCGGCGAACGGCGGCTGACTGACGAACCACCGACGACAGCAGATCACTCTCTCGGACTCATGCTCTTGTGGGTTCTCTCGGCCAAAACCAACGTCGAAGGACGTGGAAGAAAGGGGGGAACCGCGGGATTCGTTGTGTCGGTTTGCGTCGAGGACGGCTGGATGACGCTCCGCCGGGCCTAAATTTCAGCCCCCCTCCCTCTCTCTTCTGTGTCCCCTCGACTCCTCCTCAGCTCTCTCGGTTTCTCACAGTTCCAGAAGAACGGGCTCAAGAAGCGAGATCTCGTGCACGGTCGAGCCTCTCTTTGGCTCTCCACCCTCTCTCAAGCACTTCTCTCGCCCAAGCTCTCGCTCTCCAGCACTTCTCTCGCTCCAGCTCTCACTCTCCAGCACTTCTCTCGCCCCAAAAGACCAGCCCAGAACACCCTCTCTTCTCTTTGCTCTCTTCCATTTAAGCTCGGCCAACGACAGGCGCGCATGGCTCCTGCCACCGCCAGCCTGTCGCGGCCGGTTGATCTCCGACCCTGGGATCACGCGTCCTCTGCCTGAGCCATGCCAGCCTGTCGCGGCCGGTTGATCTCCGATCCTGGGATCACGCGTCCTCTGCCTTCGCGATCCTCTGGCCTCGCGATCCTCTGCTCCTCTATTTGTACCTCCTCTTTTCTCCTTTTTTGCAGAAGCGTGGATGTTGGAGGGGGAGGAAGATGATCTGAGCACGGACCGGGTTGAAATAGAAGGAGATGGGCTAGCCCAAGTGCGAAAAAGGAAAAGAAAAAGAGATATGTGAACGAACCCATGCACGAAGAAAGACCCATATACTCGGCCTCATTCGATTTTTATACCTTTTAATGAATTTGAATTTTTTTTTAAACTCTTTTTTTGAATAATAACCCTTTTTTTGTTTGTTTTTTTTTTTTCAGTGGCTAATTCCTAATCTTGTACATAATAAAATTGTAAAATTTAGGTGTCAACACTGTTAATAGCCTGGTCCTAGATGGCGTGACATCTTAATTTCTAGCAAAGATATTGTTTGGCCGTTGAACTTGTGACATCCCGATTTTCCAATTCTATTTTCAATAAATTGAGACGGGCATTTCGTTGGCACGCATATAGTTATTTTCCTTGAGTCGGCCACTCATGTGAAAACTAATCTATCAGTGAAGCCGTTAAGAGTTTCTAATGCATAAGACTCGAGAATTTGACTAGGAAGCGACCTTTCGACCGAGCTAATCTGCAAGGGTCATTACGGCACAAATAAAAATCGATTAGAGACCGGAGATAGGTTGACTCGACAGAGGCATGTGATCGAGTGTGGGTGATTCCACAAGATCACACAATTCTTGTCGATCGACACTAAGACTAGACCGACTTTTCTATCGATTGGGTACCCGTGTTCGTATTTGAAACCTCGAGATTACCCCCGACAACCGAAAGTCGCCAATGTTTCAAAGATGTACATTGTGGCTTGAGATGATCAACCACAGTCAAATGCGTGAAAATTTCTAAAGGCTACCCCTAGGTAGGTTGGGCCGGCTAGTATCGTGCCAAAGTGAAATTAACCGTGGAATTGAGATCGAATCGAAATTGGAAGTCTGGGTGTGTCACAAATCATTTTAGGATCATTGACTTATCTTTGGAAGATTTTTCATTCAATCAGAGTTCTTTGGCAAATTAAATCCGAGAATGGCTATTTTAGCTCGAGAAATTAGTCGACCCGCATTTGGTCTTGCTTTTGGGACATAAGTTGGTTCTACGGACAAGTGAAGATGTGAATTGAAGTGTGGTAACATTGGATTAATTTTATGGACTTCAATTTGGACTCAATTGGAAGTGGATTGATTATAATCAAAGAATTTCACGCACAAGAATTGGACCCCGGCGGAAAAATAAAATAGGCCCATTGGAAGATGTTGTGGAAGATTGAGTGAGTGGAGTGTGACATCATGGATGATGTCATGGTGGGCCAATTTGTGGGATTAAAGAAAAGGGAAAAGAAAAGAAAAGGGCCCCCATTCTCTCTCATCCTTCTCTCTCCTCCCTCTCTTCTTCCTCTCCCTTCCGTGCGATTCCTCCATGGCCATTTTTCCTTCTTCTTCTCCTTCGGACGCCACCAGCAGCTCGACGCCCGCTTCGTCCGCCCGTCCGACCGCCGGCAGCTTCGCCCGCCGCCGTGCGTCCGTCCCGCGCCGCCCGCGCGCGCTCGCCGGCCCACCGTCGTCCTTGCTCGCCCTCGTCTCCAACAGCGATTTCAGATCTGGTGGAGCTCCACCCGAGTCGTCCAGCTCACCTCCGGCCACCGTGAAGCCCCGCCTAAGTCCGGTTCAACTCCTCCGCCGTTCCTCCGCCCATTCCGACCCGAACCAGCCGCCGTTTGGCCCATCTCCGCCCGCGACCAGCAACCCAGAAAATGGGTATGGCAGCCCCTTCGTGGGCCGTTTTGGCCGCCTTCCCGAGCCCGGATGCTCGGCCCGCTTTGAGGAAAGTCGATCCTCGCGTCGTCCCCGTCGTTTTGGTTCGCTCGGCTCGTTAATCCGGTGAGTTTAACTCACTAAATCTTGATTAGAGGGTTAATGATGCCCTAAGTGCGCTTAGTCTAAGTTAAGTGAGATTAGGTTGGTAGATTAGTTTATTTAAATATGGATTAGATTAAGTTGTTTAATTAAAGTTAAACATGTTTAGTTTAAGGGTTAAGTAGGTTTATTTTTAAAATAAACCTTGATGTGACATAAAGGAATTTACTTTTGATTTATTTAAACATTTCGAAATTATTTAATAATTTAATAATATATCATTATTCGAAATTATTAAAATATGATTATTTAATTATTTTCGGAATAAATTTAATTATTTATTAAATTCCGAAAATTTTGTCGGGGCCCTAAATTCTCGAATTTCGTGCCGGTCGCTGTTGTGTATTCGGATTTTGAAATTGATGGTCGGATATTATAAATTGAATGTGGATTGTGAAAAATATGAATATTATTATTTAATTAATTTTCGGAATAAATTTAATTATTTAATAATCCGAAAAATTATTTTGGGACTCTAAATTCTCAGAATTTCGTGCTGATCGCTGCTGTGCATTTAGAATTTGAATTTGATGAATGGATGCGGCAAATTGAATGTTGATTGCGATAAATATGGATTTTATTCATAAAAACCCAAGTGTCGGGTTTTGATGCCAAATTTGGATTTTAATTATTATATTAAATAGTGGGATTTGAAAAAGTGAGATATTGGCTTTTGATTCGAAATTAGCGTGTCCCCACACACGCGAGTAATTTCTGGAATATTTTTAATATGGAGAAAAATGGTCGGGATCACTATTTTAAGTGGAAGCATTGATTGAATTATAAAGTGTCCTGATTTGACTGTGTGATAATTAAGAGGGATCGTCCTAGGCTGTTGAGCCGGATTTGCCCCTATATGGGATGCCCACGCGGTGGATGCGGGTCGCAGTTGATTCTGGGCCCATGCTCATTCGGGAACGCCGTCGACGTACTGACGAAGCCGCGCTCCATGGGGGGAGGCGATGCCTGGCTATATGCCAGTAGATAGCCGAACTCATGAGTAGGCTATGCCCTTGTGTGGCAGTGAATAATAATTGGAATGCGTGCTAAGTGCGATTGTGATTTATATGAAAGTGATGGCGTTCCAATTGTTTGAGTTCCTATTACTATCTGTGATTGGGTGATCTGAATTGTGCTAACTTGCAGGAAGGAACTGAGGCGAGGTAAGTTCTCTGTGTGATGTGGCTAGGCCACCCTTGGGCGTATTTTCTTTCTAATAGGGGTTTAGGGGTTGAACTTGCAGAGACATCGTCTCATCCCTTGTTGTGGGATTAAAATTTCAGGTCCCTAGATGGCAGTCGTGGAGGACCCGAAGCCCTAAGTCTGGAAAGGTGGAGACTGAAGTATCGGTGAAAGTGCCCTGCTAGTTGGTTTTAGAATAGTTCCCCCTTTTGTCGAGCTGGTCTATTTTGTAGACAGTTCAGAGTTGTATTTAAACCTATGTGGTTGTAAATGAGTGTTTGGTGTTGTGATTAATTGCTTGCTTTTCTATCCCAAGTTAAATTTTGTCAGGGGATTTGTTTCACTTCCGCATGCGTAATAAAATGAATGGGTCGGCGACGTATCCTGGGATGTCGCATATTTGATCGACCGCAGTGGGATGTGAGCGCGCTCGGGGTTCGGGGCGTGACAGAACTTATACATAGCTCTCAGACGGAAGTTTTACCATGAAGGTTTTTCGATAGACTGCCCAATTGCAATTTCTGCTCGAAAGGTTATTTTGCAGTACTGTTGCTTGACAAGCACGATATTTCCTTCAGGTACATGCACAACTCAAAATTGAATGTTTAATTTGTCTTTAAAGCAACAAATTCTCGTCTCCTTTTTGGGTTGAAGCAGTTTACAATGCCAATATCAGTTTAATCCTCCAATTGTTTGTTCTGCTTGAGTTTGGTAGCATATTATTTTCAAGCGCTTCCGAAAGACTGATCATGGTGAAAGTATGGTGGAGAATCGTATACTCAATGTTAGCAATATACTAATTAATCTGGTGAAGGTGGCAAACTGACAATGTCCTGAGGTTTATTTTGGTGGGAGTAAGGAACAAGTAAATGCCATCATGAAGACTGATTGAAGAACGAATGTTGTGGTTCATTTCTGATGCAAGGCTGGTCATCTAGTAATAAGCTGTATATCAATATTGCTGCTTGAGCCAGTACCTAGATTGCATTGTTATTCTGAAATGGCAAACTGATGTGACACCCTGAATTGCTATTAGGAAATCACGACATTCAAATTATAGAGCTATAAATTGCTTGTGACAGCAACTCCAACTCCCGAAAAAAAAAAAAAAAAAAAAATCCTCCAAAACTGATAAAAGTGGCTCTTAATAGCAGTTCAGGATTAGCACTTTCCCTGAGTTTGTTAGTAATGTCTCTTCATTCATAATATTTAAGGAAATGCATTTCCTTTCATTAGCGTTTATTAACATCAGTTCGATAAAGCTGTAAAAATCCGCCATTTTTTCTGATTTTCTCTTGATTTTAAGAATTCATTTAGTTGACACCAGTCATCATTTAATATGCAGACAATGGACAACTGCAGGAGCATCATCTGCTACAACTGCTTTCAGGGATTATACCATGGATAGACCCACCAGATCTTGTTTCAAAACAGATTGAATGTGGAACGAGTGAAAGGTCACTTTTCTCTGAATCACATCAGCTGCTGGCTATTTCTCTCACTATGTTTAGTGATCCCTCAATTTCTTCTTTCTTGTTAATGCAGTGAGATGCTCGATGGTTGCCGGGCATTGTTGGCTATGGCAACTGTAACAAGCCCAACTATGTTTAATCAACTCCTTGAATCAATTAGGTTATTCTTCTGTTCATGCTTAATTCTTTATGTCATGTAATGATGCGCGGAGCTCTTAATAGCTGGGTTGATACTTGATAGCAGTTATCCATGTGTAATGCCTGAAAAATGTTGACTTATTCCACTTGTCAGGCCATTTAGTACCTTTACCCTGTTATCTACCTTGATGTGTGAAGTCATAAAAGTCCTCATGACGAAGGACCCTGATGAGGAAACATGGAGCTGGGAGGCGCGTGATATCTTACTAGATACCTGGACTGCGCTGCTCATGGTATACATTGTCAATGTTCATAGATGCGTGCAATGATATCATTTGCTTCTAGAAACATAGAAAGAAAATTCCCAGTATCCATTTTTTAGTAAGTGGCTTATCTCTACTCCATAGATGAGGGTGAGTGCTTTTCAAATAATTCAGGTGAATGGCTAAGCATTAGCTGTGTATCAGTAAAATTTCCTAATTATAATGAAGATCTTCGTTTGTTAGTTCGGGAAGGTTGACCAGTATAGCTGAGTCCTTTATTTGGATAATCTGATTCACTTTATCTTCTAAAGTTTCTCATTTTGAACCATGAACCATCATTTTAAAACAACTTATTTTCTATTATTAGCCGCTGGGTAGTGCTGCTGGGATTGTACTGCTTCCACCTGAAGGTGTTGATGCTGCAGCCACCCTCTTCGCATACATTGTAGAGTCTGAGTTAAAAGGTAATTATGTAGGTTGTTTGCAGCATCACTTTGTTTCTCTGCCATAAGCATTTGGCTAAATCTTTGTACAACAGCTGCTTCTGCTTCTGCGTTCAATGACCATTCTGACTCAGACTATATTCACACTTCCATTTCTGGTGAGTCAGTTCATGGCTTTAGTTCCTTTTGTTAGCATAGTGTCTTCATTAGATTTTAATCCTTGACAGTTTTCATTGTCAACCTATTTTTACAGCAATGGATGAAAGGCTAAGCTCTTATGCTCTTATTGGAAGAGCTGCTATTGATTTTGCAATACCTTTGCTCACAAGACATTGCACTGAATGGTTTTAACGTCTACATCAGGTTCTCTTTGATATATTTGATGGCCTTATTTTCTTTGGTTATTTTTTTTCCTGGAAAGTATTTGGATGCCTAGTACTTGCCATGGACATTGATTGGTGAATTTTAATTTGTTATTCAAACTGCTATCCTATATTTGATGCAGTCACTCCCTTTGCCATATTAGGAACTGCTGAGATTCGACATTTTCTTAATTGACTCATTTTACTCAATTTTCTGCTCATTCATTTGCGAGGTAATTGAAAGATTAGGTTCCCGTAGGTGGTTGGTTTTCTTGGTAAAAATATGGTGCTTGTGCACAAAAAAGGAAACGAAAGGCAACTTTAGGTGGAATTTTCCATACCTGTAAATGACATAGAGACTACGTTTGGAAAGGAGATTAGTAAATAGAGGGAAGGTTTTGGAGGAAGTGTCAGTAAAGCATCCAGGTTAACTTCCATGTTTCTCCAAGTTATTTAGTGATTGATTGTTTTCTTTTAGCTGATCTGGGGATCTCTCCAGAAACAGTTAAAAATTTTGTTGTATTTATAAGTACAGAACCTGGATGTATGCTGATGAGGTTGTTCAGAAGTATTAGTCTGTCATGAGCCAGTCAATTCATAGCTTACCATGCTATGGGTTGCTTTGATAAAATTCTTGGATTCTTCCGTTTAAAATATTTCTTATCCGCATCTTGCCTTCTCCTAATAGATTTTCATGTTTCTTCCATTCTCAATGTCCGTGGCTTATCTACTAAATTATATACGCAATATGTAGGGCGCGGGCTCTTTCGATCCAACCGAAACCTTGGAAGAACTCTATTCTTTGTTGCTAATAACGGGTCATGTACTTGCCGACGAAGGCGAAGGAGAGACGCCCCTGGTACATTGTCAATGTTTGCCTTTAGACTGTAATTTTTTACTACAAACATGAAGTTTATCATTGGTTAATTCTTTGAAGAAAATAACCGTTGCTTTAGATTAAATTGATTTTTTTCAGAATGATGAGATTTCCTGATTTGGCATTGTGTTGCGTTTGCCTGTTCATCATAATATTGTTTTTTAGAGAGAGGTATATGTGTGTGACGCAACAAAAAGTTTGAGCTTCGCCAGGAGTTTTACAGTCCGTTTGGCTAAACATCCACTAGGAAATGGCTACTTCTCTCTTTGAAATTGTTGCCCCTGCTTGTAGAGAAAAGAGAGAAGCTCTCTGTGCTTGAAGGGTGTCTTATGATCACCAATAAAATGTCAGCTTCAAAACAGCCTTCTTGCTAAGCAATTTTTAAGAACACCCAGCTTATGTGAGCCTAACGCGATCCGTGTGAGCTGTTAGACGGCGTGTCTCATGTGGGACCCAGCAAATTTGACAGCTCGCACATCTCACATGAAACCTGGTGCAAAAAATGATTTTTGCTCCTTGCTTTTTATTTGTCAGTTCCATGAGATGCATGTTGCAGACTTACTTTGCCATCTTGCAGTTCTCTGTTGTTCCTTTACTAACCCGGGAAAAATCCTTCTAATATAGGACCCACTCTAGTGCTGTGAAATCAAATTGTGTTCGTTAACCTAGCATGCATGGACGGGGCCAAATATGTCTGATGTTAAGCATGCACAAGAGGTCCAAGAATCTCACTGTCAATTTTCTTCCTGAGAATGGGATGAACCAAATTTCACCAGAATGTCCGTAAAGAAGTTCACTGCAGAAAATGAACCTTTTCCCATGTATGAATCTTTGACGGCACTTCTGAGGGCAGACATGCTCCTGTCGTGCAATAGAAAGCAAAGGTGAGCCAATGAAGAGAAGCTAGAATGAGAGAATAGATTTGACAATGTTTTAAGCAATGATGGGGGACAGGCAATTGACGATAAGATGGAAGAAACTTGTTTGATGCGGTTTTGACATATGAAATCTGAGGTGTTCGGATGCTTTAAAAAGAAGCCATAAGTTTACCATCGTGACTCCATACAGTAGGCATAGGTAAGGTCTGAGAACACATGAGATCTTCAAAAGGACCATAAATCAAGATTCTTCAGAATATGGTGATGGTAGAGAGAAAATGGCAATGTGCTGGCTCCTGTAGGGACAGAATGCTTGTTGCTCATACATGTTTGCCATGCAATCCATTTCCATGTTAAGATCTCTTCATTAAAGATAATGCAAGATATATTCTAAGGTTCAGGATGACATATTCAAGTAGTAATCCCATGACTTGATGCTTTGTGCTTATGCAATGTGATTGCAGGTTCCAATTGCTATACAAAGGCGTTTTGCGGACTTCATGGAACCAGATAATAATCCCGTTGCCATCCTTTGTAGGTACTTTTCATTATATACCTTATGAGACAGCAGCACATGCATCTATGTGTAGTAGATTTAACATTCAAACAATTCCCTTGACAAGGATTTAGTCATAAAATGCATCCTCTTTGTACAAAAGGGCGTGCAAGGGCATAAAGAAAAGTGCTTTTGTGAAAACCTCCTCTAACATTTCCTACTGAAGCCTTCTGCTTCAAGTCTAGTTCCAGCCATCTGATAGCAACATCAGAACTTTCACCTTCTGACTTTCTTTGCTTCCATGCTACTGTCAGACTCTGCAGAGAATAACTCAAGTACGAATTTGTCCTCTAGTCGTGTCTCGTGTGCACTCGTGCTGGGTCATGACTCTTAACACGCTTGACATGTTGTGTTGCACAAACATATCATCATACCTGAAACTTTCAGGTATATGACGAAACATCTGTTGTGGTGTAATATTGGATTGACCAACAACGGATGATGCTAGACGAAGATGCTTGCTGTTTTCATTGGACGTCCACAGTTAATTAATCTTTATTAATTTACCGGTGGTTATAAGATGTGTAGACGCTCCTGTTCTCGTTCTACAATAAATCGAAATTGCTATATATGCAAATAACAAGAATCAAAAGAAAATCTTGTGACTGTTCTTTGTTTGTAGCTGGAGTAGTTGAAAATAGGCAATGTACACTTGTTCTTCTGCGTGCTTAATTTAATTGTCTGGCCTATTAGCGGTGCTACACGGCTTGGAGACGTAGTCAGTCTTCCATTCGGTTGCAGTTGTGTAAGGATGACTAGCTTGCCAATGCAACCATGTGGTTTTTTATTCACCTTCATACTTTACCCCACAGGACAGCGGTAGGCAATGTACTTCCGTGTGCTTTATTTAATTGTCTGGCCTATTAGCTGTGCTACACGGCTTGGAGATTAGTCAGTCTTCAATTCGGTTGCAGTTGCGTAAAGACGACTAGCTTGCCAATGCAACCTTTTTTTTTCTTTTTCCTATTCACTTTCATACTTTACCCCACGGGACAGCGGTGCTACCGGAGCATGTTTTACTCTGTCTAACGAGAATGATTGATCCTTCACGTGGAATATTTTTATATGGTTCTCCTTTGTTGTTGCAGCTCAATCATCGGGTTTGCTGAACAAAGCTTGAATCCGGAAAGTAGATCATCATTTTTCAGTCCTCGACTAATGGAGCTACATCTCAAGTTCATCCCCAGTTAATTTGGGTGCTGTTTGTTCCTATTTACACATAGAAAGAGATCTTCACTGGGAGTATAAGTTGGTATTTTATTTAACGATTACTTTAGGATGTTGTACAAGAGTTTCCTATCAGTCCAAAAATGCAATTAGTAATATAAGCCACAGCATTTACAAAAGCTATCTATTTTGACCCTTCTCCAGAAGATTTTGGCAGTAGATACATAGAGAAATTGCATGTCATCATTTCTATTGTCACATATAGCACTCTTCATTGCATTCTTTTCCATTCAATAAACTACACATTGTTGGCATGCTTGAACTTGTCTGGGCTTTTCACTTCGCACTAGCGTTGCTCTTGATTTATGTATTGAAGCAAATGCCTTGTTTAGGCTATAATATGGTTCCTTGCGAGATGGTCCCAAACTTATCTAATGTCACCGGAAGAATCTCAAGACAGCAGTTACAGTTCAAAAGTTGATAATATGCACCAAGTTCAGTCAATGGGTTCTGGGCGAGAGCTGTACTCAGATATTTCAGTTCATACTTTGACTAAATTTATTGAAGTGAGTTATGTATGAGTCTAATTAAAATATAAGTCATACTATTTCCAAAGAGCTCTTGGTACTCAAAACAGTTATGAAAATAGGTATCAGTCCTCTTCGATCTTTCCTACTCTTTTCTCTCTCCCTCTTCGATTGCACTATCATGACTAGCCCTCCTCTGTGATCCCCACTGATCCACATCACGGCCACCCTCAACAGCTATCTCCGGCATCGCTGCCGCCCAACTCCAATAGTCCTCCAAAGAGGTGAACTCATCTGCCTCCAGCGTTGTTGGTCTCCCTACTTTCTAGTTGATCTGGCCTCGTGTACCTGCATTGAGTAACTCAAACGCTGCTTCTATATCTTCCCTCTCCCTCCTCTATTTACTCAATCACCATCATCAAATTTGCCATCGAAAGGGGGCCATTGATGATCTGATCTAATTTGAATGGTTCCTGTAAACTTCAGTGGTTCACTTTGAATGATTTTTCCTTGGAAAGGGAGGCGTGACACTTGGTGACCCACATTTGCCATATCCCTTTGTCCTTAACTATGGAAGTGCTATCCAGAATGTTTGAGTTGCTGCTGCTGCTGCTGCTGATATCAAGCATCATCCCTTCTGATCAAAGCTTCAGCTGAATCACCTTTGTTTGCAGACGATGAAATCATGTTTTGAAAGGGAATGTAGATCCTCTCAGGCTTATAATTTATGTCTTTAGTTACTTTAGAAGAATCTCATGTCTTAACCATATAAAGAGTCCCGGATGTTATACACTGAGCAGTATGTTTTCGGACTTCCTTCTATCACTGGGTTTCAAAGAGAGAATTTACCTGTAAAGTACCTTGATCTGCCTTTGATGTCTGGGAGGCTCACTAAAAATGATTGTAAGCCTTCAGACAGGTACAAGTGCTGACGGCCAAGAGGCTTTCCTATGCAGACAAGCTTCAATTTGCTTAAATCAGTTATTTGTAGTCTCGCCAACCATTCACGTCAAAATGGTCAATCGCAACATTCAGCAGAAGTGTAGGTATAATCTGTGGAAAGGAGATCTTGAAACAAAAGGTGGGGTTAAGGTCAAATGGGAGCATGCATGCCTTCCCAAGCATGAAGATGGCCTTGTTGGCCTGAGACGGACCAGCTGAACACTGCTTCTATCATTAACTGTCTATGGCATATTCAATCGAGATGAAGGTTCTTATAAAATTGTATCTCATAATAGGTGAATCCAACCCGACCAACAAGTGTATCAATTCAATATCTTTTGTGGTACAATCTGTTATACTTCAATGCATTGAGAATGAAAATGAAAAGTTACGATTAAATTTAGTCGACCCAGACGCAAATCCGTACCAATTACAATATTTGGTGGAACTGTACACTTTGATCCACAGGAAGAGAACAAGTAGAACAAAGTATTCTTCATGCCTCAAGTAAATCAAATAGCAAAATCTCCAGCAAACGAGAACTACACAGGCAAACCACTGTAACAATTTCTACAGTTGATTGATTACAGACGCCATGAAGATGGAACAAATAACCTAATGATACATCCACGAATTGATCTTCACCAACAAAGCCTTCACCCAGCTCAAAAAATGTCGACCCGCCGACCGGAATCTCGCCAATGGAAGATCATATTCACAGATCGAGCAAAAACGGGATGGTACAAAGCCACCGACATAACAGACCGACCAGATCTGGAACCAAACCGGGCCATCGCCGCACGTCCAGCCTAGAGGGCCTCCGCCGCCAGCGCATCCAGATCGGGACACCAATCCCGAGACCTCCGCCGCACCCCGTCGGCTAACCTCGATGCCCAAGCAGCTCTGCCCTCGGGAGAGCGCCATCCCATCAGGACGCTCGCCGGAGCCGCCTCGGCTCCGGACCCGAGCCTCTAGATCCCAGCCAGACCAGAAAAGTCCCCAGATCTGCCCGTTTTAACCGGCAAAGCAATTCAACGAACCATTCAGCACGAGCCCGCAAGCAAGATCGCTCCTTCCATCGCCAAAACTCTCCACCCTCCCCCGCAAAACATACGAACACGACAAAAGGGTCGATCAGATGCGGGGAGGGAAGCGAGTTTTACCGAACGATCCGGCACGGGGCTCGCCCCCGAAGGGTTCCTTGAATTGCTTTTGCCGGTTAAAACCGGCGGATCCGGCAGATCCTCTGCTCTGGGTAAGATCACAGAGGCTCGGGGCCGGAGCGGATGCGGCTCCGGCGAGCGAGGCTCCGATGGGAGCGGGCCGTCTCCCGGAGGGCAGAGCCGGTCGGCGCAAGTGAGGTTAGCGGAGGAGATGCAGTGAGGAGGCAGTGCGCACGAAGCGATTATTTATACACGCGGGGGGGACTGCTAGGGATGACGCACGTTCGGAGGAGAAGGGAAAGGAATATCCGGAGGTATCTTGTTTGTCAGATACGGAGCGATCTGTATGGAGTAAAAATTAAGATTACGGAGATCATGCGGTTTGGGATACGAAAATTATACTGTATGAAAAATGCTTGCGCGTTAGAATAAAGAAAAATTAATTAGAGAGTTTTTCTTTTTCTTTTTTTTTTGCCGTAAATTAGAGAGTTTTGCAAAAACATAATTTATCTAAGACTAATACTACGAAAAACTTTAAATTTATACACTTACGACAAATTTATTTTCCATTAATTTTCGTTAAATTTTATTGTAAAATAACTGAATTAAATGATACATGATAGTTGATGAATGTATTTATTTAAAATTTCGTAGTAAATTAATGTTTTTTTACAAATGTATCGATTTAGAGTTTTCGATGGTTAAAAAATTAGTTTTGGGTAAATTTATCACGAATGCACCAGCGTTTTGAGTTTTTCTTTTTATCTAATAATTGAATGATATTGAAAATCAAAAGAAAGTACAATTATATATTTTGGATTTAAAAGATGATTAATTTGCTACCATACTTGTGTAATGAAGAGCAAGAAATAAGTTAAATTTGAAAGCATTTTTATCCGAGTGACAAGATGACAAATATTAAAAAAAAAAAGTTAAAAATAGAGAATTAAGCATAGTGAAAAAAAAAGAGTAATTAGTAGAAATGATTTTGGTCGAGCAAAATAAGGTATTTCGTTTAGTTTTGTGATATACAATAGCTTTATAGACCAAAAAGTTATGGCGCGTCCCAGAACATTTCTGTTTAAAAATTATTCTAGGGAATAAAATTAAAAAAAGTATTTGTGTTCCTAACAATTTTTGAATAAAAAAATGCGTTTGGTAAACTTATTTCGAGAATAAAAAATGAACGTAAACACGTTTGATAAATTTGTCTTTCTTTTTTTTGTTTCTTTTAATTTTTAATTTTATTTTTCTTTCTTTTTCTTTTTTTTTCTTTTGGTTTGGTCGGTCGGCGGCCTCGGCCATGGCCAACGACTCCGCCAACGAGGGCCGGCAACGCTCCGGCAAGGTCGCCGGCCCTCGAAGGCCGATTGCGGCCATGGCCGAGGCCAACGACCGACCAAAGAAAAAAGAAAAAGAAAAGAAGAAAAAGAGAAGAAAAAAAGAGAGGAAAGAGAAAATTTGTTCTTAAAAATTGTTCCAAAAACAAGAAACACGTTTTTTTTTTTTTTTACATTCTCCAAATGTGTTTTTAGGAAAAAAAAGATTTGGAATAAAAACGTAAACAAACGCATTTCTGTTCTTTTTTTGTTTTCTGGAACAAAAAAACAGAAATTTTGTTCTTAAACAGAAACAAAAAATATTAACAAATATGCCCTTAATGACAGCAATACAAATCATAATTTAAAAGATGATACATAACTTGTTGAAGTACGTGGGCTGTTATGTACTGGGGTCAAAATTCAAGGAATGATCAATAACTATTTTAAGGCGAGGGCCAATGCGCAAGGATGTCCGAGTTTGAGTAATTATCTCAGTAAAAATAAAGTCTCCATACAATATCAAGGGTGTTTTTATATTACAATTATCTTTTAGATTATAAAAGGTCAATCAAAATTTTCCTTCGAATTTTTGTGTTGATATACATAATTGTGCAAATCATTGACCGTCAACTTAGACGTATAATTTGGAAAAAAAAAAAACCTCGGATTGTATGAGACCGAGCAAAGCATACCCAAGATGAAATTACTAAGTTTTTTTAGTCGGCAACTATAGATAGTTGACAAAGGTGATGAGAAGTCGCCGACGGGCATTACAGGAAAAATTACTAAGGCCATGTTTGGTAACCATTCAAACAAGGTCAAATTATGATTCTTTGTTCCCAGAATCAGTTTCGACCTAGAATCGCGTTTGGTAAAATTTTTGTTCCCGGGAATAGATTGGGAATAGAATCAACAAAAAAAAAAAAGTTGATTCTTGTTTCGGGAACGAATTTGAGAATCAAAATCAAGAAATTTTCTTCTTCCCTTTGGCCATCTCGCGACCGCCGTCCACCACCGCTCGCCACCGTCTGCCGCCGGTTCGGTGAGCTCGCCGGAGGCAAGCCCAGCCACCGTTGAGCTCGCCGGAGGCTTGCCCGGCCACCGGCGAGGCTCGGCCTCCCGATCCGGCGAGGCCGAGCCTCGCCGAGGCCGGGCAAGGGCTGGCAAGCCTCGCGATGCCCGGCCCCACCGGTGGCTAGGCGAGGCTCGCCCGGCCCCGCCGGTGGCTCCGGGCAAGCCTTGCCCAACCCCAACAAGGCCGGCCCGGCCACCGGCAGGGTTAGGCGAGCCTCGCCCAGCTGCTGGCGAGGCTCGGCCGACGAGGGCTGGCGACGCTCCGGTGAGGTTGCCGGCCTCGCCGAGGGTCGGCGACGCTCCGGTGAGGTCGCCGGTCCGAACCGGCTAGAAGAAGAAGAAGAAGATGAGAAAAAGAAAAGAAAAAAGGAAAAAAAAAAAAAAAAAAAAAAAAAAAAAAGGAAAATGAAAAGAAAAAAATGAAAAAATGAAGAAAAGAAAAAAAAAAAAAGAAAAAGAAAAGAAAAAAATGAAGAAATGAAGAAAAGAAAAGAAAAAAATGTAAAAAAGTAAAAAATTATTTAAAAATTAAAAGAAATTTATTTGGAAATGTAATTAATGAACACGGTGCAAACGCAATTCTATTCCTTAATCATAAATTTTGGATAGTTATCAAACGGCTTAAAATGCTTACAGCTTCCTAATGTAATAAAAAAAATCGGTTCGATCGAATTTACTCCCGGAATGTAATCGTTACCAAACGCGCTCTAAGCGTTAAGCCACCAAATGAAGATAAGTGAAATTCAATTGAAAGAAAGATCGGCGAACTAGGATTGAGATAAATTTTTAGGTTATTAGGCTAATGATTTCGGCTAAAATCAAGACAGGCCATTTCAATTGACGTCGGCACTGTTGTCATCGGTTCATAGAATCATAATTGATAACGACAAAGGGTTGTTACAACCATCGAGAAGAGGTGTTGCAAGTTGTAAAAGAAATTATTGACGTGTGGTAAGTGATGAGGCCATAATTGTGAAATAATGGCTATCTTGATAACCGTTTGTAAATATATATCATTGAATAATAAGAATCACGTATGATGTTAATTATATTCTTTATAATTATTGTTAATCATCAGCATCACTAGTAGTTATAAATATTATGATTGTAATTTGAGCAAAGAATCGCTAATCAATCCATAACATCGATTGTTCTATTTTATCTTTCTCTTATCTTGACATTTCACTACCATTTCACATGACTAATCATGATTACACTTAGTATTTTTAATTTTCTCGTTAATCCATATTTCTTGTTCAAAAATCCACCAAATGCCCGTTCATATCTTTCGTCGATTTCCACATCGATCCATATTTGGAAAGGTGCTTTATCAACACTATTTCGAGTGAAACATTCCGAATGTCTCAATAGAAATGCATTAGATCATTGAGAAAGATACATGGTAAAATCAAAACAGGCGAAAATGCCTTAATACAATTTTGTGATGGTTGGTGGAGGAAAACATGACGGGGAGAATTGGAATAAATATTTCGAAGTATAAAATTCTCATTTCAAATGAGGAAAATGCTAACCACTGGGGGTTTGCCCTAGTGGCCACCTTTTCAACTTGGAAGAGGGAGGTGAGGGGTTCAAATCCCCACCTTCTAAAAAATGGATTGGGGTGGGGACGATTTAATTTCAAGAGTGAGTTTCGACTCCCACCTCCCGCAAGGAAGCAGAACAAAAGTCTGAGAGTGAGTGTTAGAATAGGCTTAGCGTAGGACCGACCAAAAAAAAAAAACGAAGAGGAAAATGCTGAGAAAATCACAAGAAGAAGATCTTGCAGGGCAAAGTCTTGCAAGGAAGCAGGGCAAAAGTCTGAGAGTGAGTGGAAGCAAGGCAAAAGTCTGAGAGTGAGTGTTAGAGTAAGTTTGAGAGTGAGTGTTAGAGTAGACTTAGCGTAGGACCGGCCAAAAAAAAAAAGAAGAGGAAAATGTTGGGAAAATCACGAGAAGAAGATCTTGCAGGGCAAAAGTTTGAGGATGAGTGTTAGAGTAAGTCTGAGAGTGAGTGTTAGAGTAGGCTTAGCGTATGACCGACAAAAAAAAAAAAAAAAAAAAAAAAAGAAGAAGAGGAAAATGCTGGGAAAATCACAAGTAGAAGATGAAGAAGAATTTGAAAAAGCTGTACCTAAAAAAAAAAAAAAAAGAAAAAAGAAATAAAATTCTGGTTCTCACTCCTTCTCTTCAACCCCTCGACTTCGCAGAGAGCTTCGATTGCATAAACCCAAAGAAGAAGCTTGTCGCGACCCAATTTTTCTGGTTCACCACCTAAAACTAGGTTAATGGATTACTAAGTTTTTAAAAACTTAGCTCGGCTCTCCCAAGCCCATACCAATTCGCAACTTAGGTTTGGATTCTTAACATGCAAATGATTTTCAATCGTGAGTCGCCACTAATCTATTTTTGGTGGGTCGATTAGAAACCCAAGTAAAGTAACGGGAGATTTACTTTACTCCTACGAACCAGAGATTTATGAGTTCGGGGACTTGGTTACACTAAACTATCCTAGTGCCCTTTCGGTACCTTTTATTTCATCTTTTAAAAAATGTTTGGCAAGCAATTTGGATTGATTTTAATTTAATTTCCTAACATGTGAGGTGATCATACATGTGCGCATACCACCAATTTAACACTCAAGAAATCAATTGAATAATGCAAAACATACCTAGAAGCAACGAAAGCATCTGCGTTGTTAAATCGAATTCACATCAACCCTAGATATGATTTCTAATTAACACGCAATTTCAATTTTTGTTTTCACTTTATTTAGTGAAAATCATGCGATGCATGCTAATAACCTACTATGACATGGCAGCATGATCTAAACTATATGACATGAAGAAATGCAATAATTAAATGCAATCTAATTGACCTAATTTTAATGACATGCAATACGATGCAACGGCATACAAAATTATTTAAACTAAAATGACATGCATCATATAATTTAGTATGTGGGTTATATGTCACGCGACATTTATTAAATGACTTAGTCTAATGGCGAGGAAGTTCTAATTAGAAATGAACTTAACAATAATTACTAAATGACGTGCATTTCATGAACCTAATTCTTCATGACATGCAAATGACATCTTTTATTTTAAAAAATGCAATCTATCCTAGAAATTGCAACTAATTTATCCCAAGACAAATTTTATGAAATTTGAAATGATCTAGCAAGATTAAGATTCTATCTAATTTAAACTAGGGATTAAGTCATATTAAATCCTAATTTAAAATAAGACGTTATCTAAATCTAAAATGCAATTAACCTAAAAAGATGATCTAAATTTAAAATGAAACATGCAATTCTAATCTAATATGCATGATGATTTTTTTGTTGGATTTTTGTATTAATTTCGAAATTAAAACTAATACATAACTAACATGCAATTCAAATAAAAACTAACAATCTAAATGAATGCACTTTCTTTTTTTGGATTCTTTTATTTAAAAATTCATAATAAGATTGCAATCCTAACATGCAAGATAACAAAAACAAACCTAATCCTTATTCGGATTTTTCTTTGATTTTCTTATTTAAAAATTCGAAATCAAATTGGATTTTAACCCTAAAGCAAATCTAATCCACTCAAATATTTTTTAAGATTTTTTTTACGAAAATAAGATAGACTCAACCAACTTGACGATAGCAAATCAAACAAGATGAGATTGATATCCTAAAATTGACGAACCATATCTCGCGCATGAGATCGGGTTGGCCAATTTTAAATTAAATCGCGAATCGAATCTCGGGCTTGAGATTGGATTGTCGATTTTTATAAGGGATTGCGAGTCGGATTTCGGGCGCGAAAATCGGACTGTCAATCCCTAGCTTTAGGGATTATTTCATGTCGGACTCTCAATCAACATTTAAAGGGAACAATTTCACTAAAAGAATAAAATAAAAAGGAAAGGAAAAAAAAAAAAGTAAGCAAATAAATAAATAAAAAACTACCTAATTTTCCTTTTTCCTTTTCCCTCTTTTTTTTTTTTTTCTTTCCTTCCACGTTTTGGCGCTTCGTGGAGGTCCACCGGGAGTTAATCGTCGGAGCTCCGGCGATGAGGACCCAGCAGCCGAGCGGATCGGCGGCGAGCGGTGGCGTCGCGAGGAGCGGCGGTAGGCGAGATCTCGGCCGGCGTCGCGGGTGCAAGTGCTCGGATTTGCGGGCGGAGAGGCTTCACGGGCGGATCGGGGACGGGCGGCGCAAGGCGGAGAGGCTTCACGGGCGGATCGAGGACGGGGCGGCACAAGGCGGGGCTTAGCGTCGGGGCGCGTGGGTCGATCGGCGGCTTGATGTGTTGCGGGCAAGGTGCGGCTGCAGAGATGTGGTGACCGTGCGGCGGCGGCTTCAAGCAACGGGGACGCCGGGCGGCTTCGGGTGGCGGTGCGGCGTCACGGCAAGGCTCGCGCGCGACGGCTTGATGGCGAAGGTGCGGTGGTGTCCGGCAAGGCGGTGCTTCGGTGGGCCGAGATGCGGAGGAGCTTCGGTCACGGATGGAGAAGCAACGCGGGGATAGCAAACTTGGGGAGAAGATGAACAGTAGGGGTCAAATCACCCACTTTTCGCTTTTCCGCTTCTCCTCTGTTTCTCCTTTTCACTTCTCACTTTTTACTTTTTGCTTTTTTCCCTCTTTCCTTTCAACCTCCACAGATGGTTGCTCTCCCCTTTCACTTTTTCTGAATTTTTTCAAAGAAGCCCCCCCTAAAAACCCTACGTACACACCCTTTTATAGGCCAAGATAAAATGCAATCCCTTTGTGAATATTCCATCCGACGAAAAGATTGTCTATAACCTCCTAATCATCAAAATATTTTATTCTCCTTATCTCCAAAATATTTTCTACTGATTTTTTAAAGATAAGATCATAACCCGATTTTCTTAAATTCTGAAAATCCTCATTTCAAATCTCAATTTTAGAAAATGGGCTTGGGCCAATTTGTACTCTCCATGGGCTTAGTCCGACTGTTAATTTAAAACTCAAAAAAACCATTTCGACCCATCCGCCACCGGTCCCAAAATAAAACGCAAAATATGCAAACTAAATGTAGCTATGCGATTAATATTTTTTTTTTAGGGATAAAATTAACCCATAATTTTTTATGCAATAAATGACTAAATGGATCGCCAAAATTTAGGTGTCAACAAACGCCCCTCTTTGAAGGTGAGCTCGAAGAGGTTGCATTCAAAGACAAATTGAAACCTAAATTTTAACCATGCACATGCATTGAATGACATGATTTTTGATTTTTGATTTTTTTTCGGAAAATGAATTCCATTTTAAAATGCAATTAATATGATGCATGAAGATGCTAATGCAAATGCATGATGTCTAAGGAAAGAACGTACCTACAGCTTACTTACCCGTCGGTGCGGTAAAGCATCTTGAGGTACATGATAAATCCCTATTTACTCCACAAGTACCCAACTCTCACTCGGGTTCCTTGAAAAGCGTAACGGGTAAGAGATGGAGACATCTAGATCCAGACTGAGATGTCAAGATTTTTGAAAAACTCAAAATACCTAGATCCAAACTAAGGTATAATGAGAAGGATTGCCAAAACATTCACATCCAAAATGAAATGTTTGAATGAAAATAATCAAGACATCCAGGATCCGGACCGAGATGTCAAGATTTTTGTACTCGAGATACCTAGATCCAAACTAAGTATAACGAGAAAGGTCGAAAAACATTCACATCCAGTGAAATGTTTAATGAAGAGAATTGAGACATCCGATCCGATCGAGATGTCTAATTTTTGGAAAATGGTAAAAAGAACTTACCCGGAATATCTTACCTTCAAGGAGGGTAGAGTGATTCAAGATAGTTGGTGTTACATGTTCAGGACCCGTACCTTTCTACGGTCGCCTAAAATAGTAACGAAGAGACTACTTTCCTAGGACCCGTACCTTTCTACGGTCGCCTAGTAAGGTATCAAAGTTTTGTAAGGAAACTACTTTCCTAGGACCCGTACCTTTCTACGGTCGCCTAGTAGAGCAAAGTGTTTGGTTGTGTCTAGGACCCGTACCATTCTACGGTCGCCTAAACGGGGATTTACCTTCCAGACCCGTACCATTCTACGGTCGCCCGAATAGGGAAATAGATGTTGTTTAGGACCCGTACCATTCTACGGTCGCCGCCTAAACGGGGTTTACCTTTCGGACCCGTACCATTCTACGGTCCGCCCGAATAGGGAAATAGATTTTGTCTAGGACCCGTACCATTCTACGGTCGCCGCCTAAACGAGGTTTTGCTTGGCTAGGACCCAAACCATTCTTCTGGTCGCCCGGCCTTGCAGCGAGAGATCAAACTAATCGGGACCCGAACCATTCTTCTCGCCTTAATCGATTGAATCTGAGGAAAATCTTTGGGGGACAACTCGCCGAGTGTCGGTGTTTTCAAAATGGACTCGGCTATGACAAAGACGCCATGTCAATATAAATGGATATTGGGCTACGAAAGCACACCGGTTCGATAAAATGGACTCGGGCTACGAAAGCACGCCGAGTCGAAACTCCGGGCTATGGAAGCACACCGGGTCAATAACGGGGACATCGGGCTACGGAAGCACGCCGAGTCTATTAAAAGGGACACCGGGCTACGAAAGCACGCCGGAGTCGAACTCCGGCTACGGAAGCACGCCGGGTCTATTAAAAGGACTCGGGCTACTAAAGCACGCCGAGTCAATATAGAGGACACCGGGCTCCTGAAGCACGCCGGGTCGATGAGAAGGGACTCTGGGCTATAAAAGCACGCCAGGTCAATATAGAGAGACAGCTTGACCGAGTCAAGTGTCGATAATGGGTAGAGATATACTCACCTGATGATATCTCTGATTCTTGGGGATATGTCTTCCGGAATTCGAGATATCTTGTGGAGGTCTTTCACCTCCGGTGGAGTTTTCTCATCTTCTAACATCATGAAACATTCTCAAAAGGAACTTGAATTACCTGTCAGACATGATTTAGAGCAAAAAATAATATGCAGTCATCAAAGAGATAGACAATCTAAGCTACTCTAGAATGCACATTTCAAAATTCAGTGAGGTTTTCATCAACTCAATCAGGTTTATGCATAATGACATTTGCATCACCCAAATTTTCACTGGAGAGAATTATCATTCAAGACAATCTTCACTCGTGACATGGATTTCTTAAGAATACTAAATGAGAGACTTTCGGTTAGAAAGGACTTTCACTCACTCTCATTTAGAATGTCTATTTTATGCAAATCACTCAATTTCATCATATCGACATGGGTCCGAGTATTCTCGCAAGTGGTACGATCCTACCAATCCGAGAGGTTTTTAATGGGGCCATAATGAGGGCTTGGTCAATGGCTTAACAAAAAGACTCTTTGAGTCAAAGCTATTGAATGAACTGCCCGTAACCATCTCCGGGTTTACAAGTCAAGAACCCCGCAAAATGAAAAAGAAATAATCTTGCTCGCACTTCTTCGAGCGATGCTTATAAACATATGAACTCCTACGTTAATTCAAATGCCCTAATCTGAAGAGACTTTGTAAGGGACGTAACGTAGGTTGGGTTCATGGGTTGAGAAATGAAAAGATCATTAGGCTCAAATGTGTGTAAAAGGTGAGAGTTGATGATCATCTTGGCATTGCCATCAATTTTCTTTTTCACCATCGGGAATTGTCTTCATGAAGTGCCCTATTGATTGTAAAAACTCAGCATTTGAGTTCTTTGACTATTGCTCCATTGGGATTCAATTCTTGTAATTGACAGTCACCTATCTTGACTCTTTTTTTCATCCATGGGCATTGGCCTTGCTTTTACCAGTACACTTTGCTTTTTCATGCCCCTAGTTCTTATTCATTTTTTTTCACTTTTTTTCATGGGCATTGGCCTTACTTTTACTAGGCACACCGCTTTTTCATGCCCCTTAATTCTATTTTGATTTCTATGCATGTGTCGAGCAATTACACTTTGAATGACATTCAAACTTTCAAAGGTCTTCATCTGTCTCTTGCCTTGCCCCAAAGGTGGGGGATGATCACCAACTGGGTTTAAAAGAAATGAAATTGCAGGCTCAAGTGGGCTATGCAAAGGATATAAGTATGTAGGATAGAGAAAGAAATGCTCTTCGTCATCCTAAGGCACTTAAATTACCATATGAATTCAATGTAATAGCACGACTTGAAAATTGATGCAAGTGAAAGCAAGAAAATTTCAATTCATTTTCTTCACTTTATGGTGCTATCTTACCCTCCAATTTGCCCCAATGTGGGGTGATTCTTGATAGGGGTGATTTGAAAAGAATATCCATAAGTGTATGGGCTCAAAAGGGTTAAGCAACGATCATCACCGTAGTGTTTGAGATAGAGATATGAATTGCCTCTCATCATTTCGGTTGCCGTACCTCTTGCGAGAGAACTCTTTACCTTATGGATATGAACCTTGCTACACTCATCTCACAAGTGTATGAATATGGGACTTGTGTATAGGATAGGGTTTGCCTTTCATCATCCCGATACGTCTCATTCAAAGATTCTTAAACATTGATGTCACTCCATTGAGTTGTCTATCTTGATAAATCTCCATATGAAATTGGTGAGCTAAATCAATATGAAAATTCTATTTTCAAAAGAGTCTAGCAACTTTAAGCATGAAAAGCGTTTGTGACTTCAAACAAACAATTTACTACACTCAAAAATGCTCTCATAAGTATGAAAACATGATTTCAAGCATTCATTCAAGGAATTGTCCCATGAAGGGACTGTCTCAACAATGGGTGT
Source organism: Eucalyptus brandiana (assembly GCA_014182725.1). NCBI lineage: Eukaryota > Viridiplantae > Streptophyta > Magnoliopsida > Myrtales > Myrtaceae > Eucalyptus > Eucalyptus brandiana. Next base: position 53,380,811 of record CM024675.1, on the reverse strand, counting down.
CCTTGGATTGCCCCTATTGAAAGGGAACAAACACACAAATTGATCAATCGAGGATGAAAATCCGATCTTTAATTTGATGAAATCTCGCTTTTGCCCCCGCACAAAACAACGTGCATGAATAAGATACTATGCAATATTAAAGTAAATTCAAATTGCACAATCATTTCGGCTCGGTGAAGAATTTATCCCAGTCAGTCACTACCAAAACTGTCATGCTCCCAATTTGTCAACTCTTCCACCAGGGAATGACGGTCCTCTTTTAATTGCCCCAAATTTGTTGTTTTTTTTTTTTTTTTTTCACTTTTTTCAAAGTGCGCTCTAAGCCCGTTGATCACAAGTCAAGTTTATGATCATTGAAACTTGATACGCTATTTTCAAATGTCTCTTGTCATAACAAGTGATAGAATTATGCTCGAGACAAGAAGTAAATGAGTCGACAAACAAATAGGTTTAATCTCGCTACAAGTTTTGGGAAAATGTTTTTTGTTTTTTTTTTTTTTTTTAGCAAAGAAATGCTTTTATTTTCGAAAAGTTTTTAGGAGGAAGCATGAAAAAGTCCAGCCCTCGGGATTCCTCCGTGGATGATATTTTTCTTTTTCATGGTTGGATATCGTCATTGACCGGTTTGGTATACTCCATCATGTCCTCAAAATTTGAAATAAAATTGTAATTTCATTGAATAGAATCAAATGAATTACATTATTGGAATGAAAATTGTGATTCCTAAACCTAAGAAATGATTCCTAGAAAGTGAAAACAATTCCTAAAAAGTAATAAAAATTCCCACGCAGGGAGGTGCAACCGAGCATGCCCCTAATTAAACAAGGAAAGTGAACTACTTAGAACCATGAATCATGTATGCTTGAGTTCTTCATCCTCCTTGATCGTGTCATGCGAACCCTTTAGGTCGAGATTCTTCCTTCTAGATATGTCACTAATCTCTTCATGGTGGCATCAAATTCAGCTACTTCGGGAAAAGGAGACGATTCAAAAGTTCTCTTGGCTTTCTTCTTCGAGTCGCAGATTCTCACCGAAGATGGAGTACCTATGTCATCGCAGCCTTTTTGCTTGATGAGAAAAGTCACAAAAGAGACAATTCATCAACTTGACTTTGGTAGTGTGCAATTTGCTTGTTTATATTGCCGATGATACGGTCCAAAGACCTCGTTTCGATTCGCCATTTTAGATCTCGACCGTGTACGGATGGGTGAGCGAGATCGCCTCATAATCACCTAATTGAAATAAATGGGAACATGTAAGCATGGAGTGTAAATAAAGAGCTAGTCCATGACAACAATTTATTTTTAGTCAAGAAAAGTCCACATATGAAGATGATTTCCTAAAAATGAATTAAGAAAACAAAGATATGGGATGCTCTAGTAGGGATGAAATTTCCCAAACATGAACTAGGAAAAGCCAAGACATAAATTGAAAACAAATTTCCAATTTTTTATTTTCCAAATGATTCATTATATGGCAATTCATTTCATTTCTAATTGACAAAGGAATTAAATCAATGATTGACCTAAATTGTCATGGACCGACCAAGAGTTTGACAAAGTAAGTAAATTGCATTCATATGGGAATAGAAGACTTACTTCACCAAGGAAAATCGATAGCAATCACATAGACATGCACATGAGATGTGAGGCTCGATTTCTATTCTAGACATGAGCTTAGCAAAGTGAAGCCACAAGGATGATCGAGACTAGCCACGGGCGTGTGGACTATGTCGGGTTCTCATGACTCGGCTTGGTCAAAGAGCCAACCCGGTCGCGGGCATGCGGACCGAGGTGGGTACTCTTGACACCATGAAAGAAATTTCGGGATTGAGATGGGCGACTCGTACCGCGAGCATGCGGTCGAAGTGGTATCCATCTCAATACCATCCTAAATAATCCTATGCGGCCCAGTCCGGCGGCGGGTTGTGTGTACAAAGTGTAGTGATTTATGCAAAACATGCACAAAGAATTTAAATCAAACAACACTTCAAAAATAAAATAAACCATACATCCCTAACTCCAACCCGCAAGGTAAGGGTTAGCAATCACTTCCCCTTATACCTCACAATCCGCAAAAACATTTAACACCTTGAAGGTTAGGGACGTACTGGATCCCCGCGCTAAGCAAAAATATTTTTTCAAAGAAAAGAAAAATTGGCCTAAGTCCACTAAGAGTTTTAACTCAAGTCCCCAGTGGAGTCGCCAAGTTTGTCGCGACCCAATTTTTCGGTTCACCACCTAAAACTAGGTTAATGGATTACTAAGTTTTTAAGCTTAGCTCGGGCTCTCCCAAGCCCATACCAATTCGCAACTTAGGTTTGGATTCTTAACATGCAAATGATTTTCAATCAGGAGTCGCCACTAATCTATTTTTGGTGGGTCGATTAGAAACCCAAGTAAAGTAACGGGAGATTTACTTTACTCCTACGAACCGAGATTTATGAGTTCGGGGACTTGGTTACACTAAACTATCCTAGTGCCCTTTCGGTACCTTTTATTTCATCTTTTAAAAATGTTTGGCAAGCAATTTGGATTGATTTTAATTTAATTTCCTAACATGTGAGGTGATCATACATGTGCGCATACCACCAATTTAACACTCAAGAAATCAATTGAATAATGCAAAACATACCTAGAAGCAACGAAAGCATCTCGCATTGTTAAATCGAATTCACATCAAAGAACCCTAGATATGATTTCTAATTAACACGCAATTTCAATTTTTGTTTTCACTTTATTTAGTGAAAATCATGCGATGCATGCTAATAACCTACTATGACATGGCAGCATGATCTAAACTATATGACATGAAGAAATGCAATAATTAAATGCAATCTAATTGACCTAATTTTAATGACATGCAATACGATGCAACGGCATACAAAATTATTTAAACTAAAATGACATGCATCATATAATTTAGTATGTGGGTTATATGTCACGCGACATTTATTAAATGACTTAGTCTAATGGCGAGGAAGTTCTAATTAGAAATGAACTTAACAATAATTACTAAATGACGTGCATTTCATGAACCTAATTCTTCATGACATGCAAATGACATCTTTTATTTTAAAAATGCAATCTATCCTAGAAATTGCAACTAATTTATCCCAAGACAAATTTTATGAAATTTGAAATGATCTAGCAAGATTAAGATTCTATCTAATTTAAACTAGGGATTAAGTCATATTAAATCCTAATTTAAAATAAGACGTTATCTAAATCTAAAATGCAATTAACCTAAAAAAGATGATCTAAATTTAAAATGAAACATGCAATTCTAATCTAATATGCATGATGATTTTTTTGTTGGATTTTTGTATTAATTTCGAAATTAAAACTAATACATAACTAACATGCAATTCAAATAAAAACTAACAATCTAAATGAATGCACTTTCTTTTTTTGGATTCTTTTATTTAAAAATTCATAATAAGATTGCAATCCTAACATGCAAGATAACAAAAACAAACCTAATCCTTATTCGGATTTTTCTTTGATTTTCTTATTTAAAAATTCGAAATCAAATTGGATTTTAACCCTAAAGCAAATCTAATCCACTCAAATATTTTTTAAGATTTTTTTACGAAAATAAGATAGACTCAACCAACTTGACGATAGCAAATCAAACAAGATGAGATTGATATCCTAAAATTGACGAACCATATCTCGCGCATGAGATCGGGTTGGCCATTTTAAATTAAATCGCGAATCGAATCTCGGGCTTGAGATTGGATTGTCGATTTTTATAAGGGATTGCGAGTCGGATTTCGGGCGCGAAAATCGGACTGTCAATCCCTAGCTTTAGGGATTATTTCATGTCGGACTCTCAATCAACATTTAAAGGGAACAATTTCACTAAAAGAATAAAATAAAAAGGAAAGGAAAAAAAAAAAAAAGTAAGCAAATAAATAAATAAAAAACTACCTAATTTTCCTTTTTCCTTTTCCCTCTTTTTTTTTTTTTTTTTTTTCCTTCCACGTTTTGGCAGCTTCGTGGAGGTCCACCGGGAGTTAATCGTCGAGCTCCGGCGATGAGGACCAGCAGCCGCGGATCGGCGGCGAGCGGTGGCGTCGCGAGGAGCGGCGGTAGGCGAGATCTCAGCCGGCGTCGCGGGTGCAAGTGCTCGGATTTGCAGGCGGAGAGGCTTCACGGGCGGATCGGGGACAGGCGGCGCAAGGCGGAGAGGCTTCACGGGCGGATCGAGGACAGGCGGCACAAGGCGGGGCTTAGCGTCGGGGCCGCGTGGGTCGATCGGCGACAGTGTTGCGGGCAAGGGTGCGCGGCCGCAGAGATGTGGTGACCCAGTGCGGCGGCGGCTTCAAGCAACGGGGGACGCCGGGCGGCTTCGGGTGGCGGTGCGGCGTCACGGCAAGGCTCGCGCGACCGGCTTGATGGCGAAGGTGCGGTGGTGTCCCAAGCAAGGCAAAGTGCTTCGGTGGGCCGGAGATGCGGAGGAGCTTCGGTCACGGATGGAGAAGCAACGCGGATAGCAAACTTGGGGAGAAGATGAACAGTAGGGGTCAAATCACCCACTTTTCTGCTTTTCCGCTTCTCCTCTGTTTCTCCTTTTCACTTCTCACTTTTTACTTTTTGCTTTTTCCCTCTTTCCTTTCAACCTCCACAGATGGTTGCTCTCCCCTTTCACTTTTTCTGAATTTTTTCAAAGAAGCCCCCTAAAAACCCTACGTACACACCCTTTTATAGGCCAAGATAAAATGCAATCCCTTTGTGAATATTCCATCCGACGAAAAGATTGTCTATAACCTCCTAATCATCAAAATATTTTATTCTCCTTATCTCCAAAATATTTTCTACCGATTTTTTAAAGATAAGATCATAACCCGATTTTCTTAAATTCGAAAATCCTCATTTCAAATCTCAATTTTAGAAAATGGGCAGGCCACTTTTTTGTACTTCCACGCTAATCCGACTGTTAATTTAAAACTCAAAAAAACCATTTCGACCCATCCGCCACCTGGCCCAAAGAAATAAAACGCAAAATACTGCAAACTAAATGTAGTATGCGATTAATATTTTTTTTAGGGATAAAATTAACCCATAATTTTTTATGCAATAAATGACTAAATGGATCGCCAAAATTTAGGTGTCAACAAAGCTCACCAGCTGAAGCTTCTTGCGATCCTCTTCACTTCAGTCGAATCCTCCATTTTCAATCCCCTCTTTCTCTCTCTATCTCTCTCTCTATCTCTCGATTGCAATGCGCTTCGCCTAGGGTTTCCAGCTTCCGGTCCCCGAATCCAGAGCGAAGCTCCCGTCTCGCCCTCGCATGTCGGGCGGCGAGGCTTGATTCGAGGGGTCCGAGTTCCGTCCGCGAAGAAGCCCCGTTGCCAGACATCCTACGCCGGCCATGTACAGCGGGTCGAGCGACGGCGAGAGCCACGAGGCGTCGCAGAGGAAGATCCCCCCGGCGTCCTCCATGCCCTGGGTCCGCAACCTCCGTCGCTTCATCGGATCCGGGGCCGGACTCGGTTCCGAAGCCTTGATGGGTCCGTTTCCCTTTTTGAACCTTCTCGCTTTACATACATTCGTACCTTCCTCCGTTCGAGCGCGATTTGTTTGTCCTTTTTTTTTCCTTCTCGATGTGATGCGTTCGATACGTCGCGCGTTTTCTCTATGGAACTTCGCCGACTGATGTTAGGGTTGATCTTTGTGGTAGCGTATGAGATTGGAGCTCATGAAATGGGGAAGAAAGGATTTTGAGCCCTCGTTTCGGAAGTGACCTCTTAGGGGTCTTTTCGATCTTTAGCGATTAATGATCTGCTGAAGCTATGTGGGTGTCGGGGAGATTGGATTGTTAGTGGCGTGATGCTTTGGACTTGAAAAATATGGTTTTGATGAGTTGGTGATATCGAATTCTTTTTGTTTGTGTATGTTGTTTTGCTCTCCTATAATATTAAAGCTGGCGTGGACTTTTCTTTGAAATGTAGAGGTAACATGACAATTAAGGGTAAATGTGACCGTTTTTTGGGATACTGATCTTGAGGTGTCTAAGTGGACCAGTGGGAATTAGCTCCAGTTTGCTAAATCGATTCATTATCAGGAAGAAGAAAATGACACGAGCTCTTGTTGTTCTTGTTTTAGCTTTGAGACTTTTGTGACATAGCAGCTGCTATGGGCCTTAGCCACGTTGGGTGTAGAGACTTGGACAAAGTTTTTGAAACATGCCTGTTCCGTGACGGTTAATTAGGGTAGATGAAGTATTTTTCCTCACTGATCCCTCCGTCTCAGAGCGGTTTGCATGCACTTGCAAAATGTAACATGCAAATGGAGTTGATCATCGTCTTGTTTCTCCCCATTGCAGAACTCGAGACCAAGAGGATTTTGCTTGACATATTCAAGGAGAAGCAACAAAAAAGTGCTGAAGCTGGCTCCATTCCAAGTTTTTATAAGAAGGTGTGCACTAGAATTATATTGAATAATTGTCTGATTCTTAGTTATTCCCTGTTAACAAGTGTATTTGCATCATGTTTTGCTTTCACTGGCTGAACTAAGTTCCTGGACAGCTGGTCTAAAAGCATAAGGGCAGGAATTTTCCTTAATTATTGTAGAATTTGATTTCATTTGCTTGGTGCGCTTATATTTCTGTGTGATGACTAATCAATTCTGATTTTCTACTCACCCTCTTAGAAACCCGAAGAAGGATCCATCAGTCAAAGAGTACAGAGGCTTGCAAAATACCGGTTTCTCAAGGTATGTATCTGTTGTACTGGCGACAGAGTTCTTAAGAAATTTAAAGAAGCTTCCAAGTAGTTCATACTTTTCTTTCTTCAGAAGTTCACATTTATATCTCACTTTTGCAGAAGCAATCGGATCTTTTGCTTAATGCAGACGATCTGGATGCAATGTGGGTTTGCTTGAGAGAAAATTGTGTCATTGATGATGCCACAGGGGCAGAAAAGGTCTGTTTATTTGAGCATCATCCATTTTTGTGTCCCTTTTTTCTATGACTTTATCTTCATAGGTCTGCGGTGTTTTTTGCATTTTGTGTATGAAAGTTCATGGAGGATTTTTTTGTTAAATTTTGATCAAATTCTTAGAGAGAGCAATTCGAATGTTTTCTTTCAGCATTACCCCTTTCTTTCTAATGCATATATTAATTGTTTACATATTGTAAAGCTTCCTTGTATTCTCTTCCATATATTCAAAAGTACGGAGCTTTACCTTGACAGCTGTTTCCTGACTCTATCTCACTCAATGGTACTTTATGTTATTTCTCTTCAAACGCAATTTGAATATTATTTACTTAATTACAGTTGCTGGTGGTATTGCTGATTTTTTATCAAATGCTTAAAGAGATTGATTGAAATGTATGCTCCATATTGCTTGTTGTATTAAAAAGGGCTCCCTCCTTGTGCCTCTTTTCAAAAGATCGTTGCTTTATACATATAGGCAGCTTTTCTTTTGGTGTTTGTAATAATGGTTTCTGAATGAGTTTTAAAGATTACTTCATTTTCAGATGAACTATGAAGATTTTTGCCATATTGCATCTGTATGTACAGAGCAAATAGGCCCCAAATGCCGACGATTCTTCAGCCCTTCAAATTTCATGAAATTTGAGAAAGACGAGTCAGGACGAATTGCCATTCTTCCTTTCTACCTCTATGTGATGCGCACGGTATGTCTTACTCATTGATGCCTCCACTGAAAATTTGATTGTCAGTGGAGTCCGCAGGAATAGTTGATCATTATTGAATAATCTGAAAGTGCATAATGAAGAAAAGTGAAAGGCGATTGCGCATAAGCATGACTTGTTACTTTTAACTTAGTCACTTTCTTGCTTCATCAGCATATTGGTCATTGAGCATTGGCAGTGTAGGTATTTACTCGTGCCCTGTGTTGTGAATATGGAATGGTAAGGGATGTAAATATGCCTTAATTGAACATGAATGCTTAGGATTGGTGTGTAGCAGATTATTTATCCTTATCTGTTCTTGCATATTTGTAATGTTCTAGATCAATTCTTTTATCAATAAAATGTCATCTTGTCAAGATAAAGGTAATGCTTGTGCATCATGCTATTCTTGTCAACAAATTGCAGAGCACAATATTAGGCTTGAATCAGTTTTTTAGAACAACATATAAGTCTATCTGTTGCTAAAACGTATGTGTTGTTTCTTCTTCAGGTTTCACTAACGCAGGCCAGAATTGATATGAGTGAGCTAGATGAAGATTCTGATGGTTTCCTTCAACCTCATGTATGATACTGCCTTTTCGAGCTTCTTTTCTACTCTACTTCTCTATTTTGTCGGAGGACTTTTATATTGCAGTCATAATAGTGTCTGTAACTGCTATCATTTGTCTGAATTTGTGAAGAAGCTGACTGCTCTGGTTTTGTGTTTTAGGAAATGGAGGCTTACATAAGGGGTCTGATTCCGAATTTGGCGCAGCTACGAGACATGCCTGCTGCATTTGTTCAAATGTACTGCCGCATTGCTGCACGCAAGTTCTTCTTCTTCTGTGATCCTCATAGACGAGGTATGTGGCTAGGTCTTATACAGGTATTGGTTATGGTTGTCTCCTTTATTGAACCATGATCAGAGTTATCTTTGAATGAACTTGTTATCAAACTTTTTTCCTCTTTTATTGATGACAGTGGCCCCCTTTGAATAACCTATGAGGTTGCTTGTGCATTTCCTTTTTATGTTGATCACTAAATCGGGTATACTAGGGTGTGTAAATAAAATTTCTGGTCATACCAGTAACCGCTTGTTGCATGATGATGGTCAAGATTGACAGTTTTTTAAATGCTACGAGATGGAGTTTATGGATTTTTTTAGTCAGTGTTGACCAGTCTTAAATTCCAATTTAATAGGTGATAGTATCACTGCGACATACTAGATAGCTCATAGAACATGACTATATAGATGTGGTGGATTATTTTTTCTTACATTCTTTTCCATGTAAGGATAGGATATTTGGATGCTTAGGTCTGAACTCTTAAGTTTCTCTTCTGTTAAAAGCGACTGACTCTGTAGATTCTTTCCAGGGAAGGCATGTATAAAGAAGGTGCTGCTTAGTAACTGCCTTCAAGAACTTATGGAACTGCACCAGGTAGATATAAATGAAGGTTTTATTGCAACCTTTTCCAAATGTTCTGATAAAAACTGTTTTATGTTGTTGTAGACTTCAATCCTCCTGTTTTTTCCTGCTTTCCCTGGGCTGTGGATTATTTTATTCAATTTTTATTTGGGAATTCCTCTTCCTGATGATAAGGAGGGTTTATCACTTGCACATCCTTATGCAGTCACCTAGTTCCTGTTTTTCATTTTAAGTTGGAGAAGTTCTTTTATACTTGCTTATCTTGACTCAAGCAATTACCAGTTTGGTACACCACTGGAACAGCTCTGAAAAGGGAACTTGCGGAAAAGTCATCTAGAAGCATCTTTATTGTCTGAGTTTTAGTTTGTAGGTTATGAATTCTGTTGACAAGAATTTGTCCCACACGCATTTGGTTCTCTCAACAATTTATTATTAGATGGACCTTATTTTGATGATAGCTGCTGGTGGATGCCTGTTCATTTCTTCTCATAGACTGGGTAGAAGGAGCTTAACATATACACTCGTTTCTTTAAGCCATTTCATAGCATATTGCAATTCTTGGTTTAGGATTTTTAATAGGGCTTCTCAATTGAATCTTCTCGTATACATTACCTGTACTTGATTTCTTTTAGATGGCTAATCACCCCCGGGTGCACTTCCAACGGTTTTTATTAGCTGTTAAATATTAGCGAGACGCTGCTCAGCTTTAGTTGTCAAAGCTTTAGGGGGAGGGTTTATTTGGGAGGTTGGAGACTGGATAGGTATTGTGTCTAGCATTAGAGGATATCAGAAAGGAGTCTTCTCAATGTATAATAGAATCCATATGCTAGCAGAAAAGAAACAAGCACTTGCACGAGCTAGTTAAGAAAGGAAATTTTAAATCTTAAACTAATCAATGAATCAATGACTTATTTTACTGTTAAGGGTGTATTGATTGATATTGAAGATTTGTATTAATGTTTAGGTATTTTCTTTTTTCTAATTCTGCATCAGGAAAGTGAGGAAGAAGTTACTGACACTGAACAAGCTGAAAATTGGTTCTCCTTGACGTCTGCACAGCGCATATGTGGTGAGTGCTTTGGATTCTCTATATTTGTATAACCTCTATATCTATGTAGTTGATATCATCGTCACATTTCATTTTCTCTTTATTCCTAGATATGTTCTTGGCACTTGACAGAGATATGAATGGAACGTTGAGCAAGCAGGAGCTCAAAGAATATGCAGATGGTTCACTAACAGAGATCTTCATTGAAAGAGGTAGGGAAGAAGTTGCTTCCTGTGCTAATAGCAAAATGGTGAAAATCTTAACTTTCACTTTCAGTTTATCTGCTGGCTTCATTCAACTGATTTTCTTTATGCTCCTTCTAGTATTTGATGAGCACGTACGTCGTGGAAAAAGTGGTGGAGGGAATTCTCGGGAGATGGATTTTGAGAGTTTTCTTGACTTTGTTCTGGCACTGGAAAACAAGGACACTCCTGAAGGATTAACATATCTTTTTCGGTGTCTTGATCTCAATGGAAGAGGATTTCTCACAACGGCTGATATACACTCTCTGTTCAGGTTAATATTTTATTTCAGCTGTCGTAATGTTACTTTTAATTGCTCCTACATCCTAAACAAGTTCCCCTCTTAGTATTATAGCTTCTTAAACTCAATTTAAAGCAATGTATGTGGTGAAAAATGTGTTTTGATTTCCATTTCTTTTCTTCTGTCATAATGTTACTTGATACTATATTCTTCATGCCCAGTGATGCGAGTTGGCAAAAGTATCTAGTTACTTTTTTTTGAAAGTCTGCTTTGACAGTGTGAAAGAGACTAAAGAACATATCTTTTTATAGTGTCATATCTGAGTATTCTAACAAAGTGAAGTTGGAAATGGAAGAAAAAGAGGGGAAACATCTGTATGTGGAGATGTTACCTGATACAGTCTTCCTATAACAAAAGTTCTGCAGTTTCCTGCTTGCATAATTTAAGGAAGTTGTGCAAGTCTCAAAGTTGCCGAGACATGATTATTGAATGTGTACTCTTTTAAGTGCCGAAATCCTTTGATTTACAGATTATGAAGGCTTTTTTTTTTTTTTTTTTTGCACTATATAAACTTGGCCAGATGTCCTTTCCTTTCCCTGATTTTATTTGCCCAGGAAGGAAGGAACTGGGGGGATGGAGGTAGAGAAGGTCATAAGACTTAAAAAATTATGTTTAATGCTATGAGATGGGAAGAGTGCTGGACCAACTTTTCGTTTATGGTTGGCTAGCTACTGCATGCTTTGACATCCTCCTTTTTGTTTGAGTTTTGTTAACTTACACTTAACCTCTCTCTCTCTCTCTCTCTCTCTCTCTCTCTCTCTCTCTCTCTGCATTATTCTTTCTCGATGGACAGGGATGTGCATCAGAAGTGGATTGAGGGTGGGAACTATGAGCTGTGCATCGACGATGTCAGGGATGAAATCTGGGATATGGTTAAACCTGCTGACCCGCTGAGAATCACGTTGACTGATCTTCTGACCTGCAAGCAAGGTGGGACTGTAGCCAGTATGCTCATCGATGTGCGTGGTTTCTGGGCCCATGATAATAGGGAGAACCTATTGCAAGAAGAGGAAGAACCTGAAGAAGAATGACAAAGCCCGTCCCCCCATTGTTGGAGTGGTCCCTAATGCTAACCCCAGTCTGATGTCTGAACTAAACTATTGGTTGTGATTTGTAGTTTGCATTGACACTGATGATGAGTATTGCTGCTTTGGCATGTGTAGTATTGTGTAGATTAGGCTTTTGGAACTGGCTTCTTGATTTCGTGCTTCTTTGAATAATTCGGTGTAATTATCAAAAGAAGAAAAGTGTAGTATTCTATTCTGTATGTAGCCTCCTTTTGAAAGTATTGTCGATAGCCATCTCTTCCTTGTCCTAAATTTAATTGGAAGAAGGCGGAAAGGGCCGAGCAGCGCTAGCAACCTGACTCATATGTTTCTCCGAGTATAAGTTTATTCAGTTGCCACAGTGGCAAATTCTTGTCTTGCTTGTCCGATATGGGATTTTTCTATCCTACCGTGAGTTGATTATTTCGTGGACTAGATTTTCCTTGAACATGTAGAAAATCTATTAATAGTTGTAGTGATGTTGCTTTTGGAGAAATGTAAAATCCACGTTATTAATCAAGAATGCGTAAAATGAATTACTAAGTTTAGAAAATTTTAAGTCAGCAAATGGTAAAAGTGCTTGGGTGGCCAGAATTAGCTGTAGAAGCGACTGTCGATACATGTGTTTTTCCAAGATGACCATGGTAATTACAACATTGAAAGTCATAGCGCTTTTCGCAAAGCGAGCTCTAGTATTTGGTCCAACGTTCCGAGATAGGGAAATGCATGATTCGGCAAGAGATCTTGACCCAATCCGATGTTAGAACAAGCGTTCGCCGTCATACTTTATTCCTATCTTGGGTCCGGATGCTTTTGTTATTGCCTACGCATGTCCTATTTAGCCATTCACCTCTGTTTCAATTTAGTTAGGTGGTGTTCTGGGATACAATTTTTGGGCGACAAAGCTAAATGTACCTTCCTCATCAAATAAAAGGGAGGCTATGCACATCAAGACTATGGAGATTAGATTGATTTTTCAATGTCACAAATGGTTACTATATCGAAAAGACCATCTTCAGAGGTCAAAAAGCAGCGACCTTATTGATCACGCGAGCGTGGGAAATTAGTGATTATTTCAGGGCACTTAGCAAGGGTGCAAGCAAATGCACTTTGGTTCCATCCTTACTGCAAAAGCCATGAGGCCTCTCTATGTCTCCAATCAGTTCATGGCAAAAGGCATTGCACGCTTGGTCCTGACTCCTCGCGGCTGGGGAAATCATGAGTCCTTGCCGCACGCGTCCTGTATAATTCCCTTAAATTACATTGCCTAAATGTAAAAATAACGTAGGAAAAGCACAAAGTTAGGTCTATTCCTTGTAAGAAATTAAAAATAGGATATTATTCATGCTAGCTTACAGTTCTGATTAGGCAAGCATAATTAGTTAAAAAGTACGAGAAACCAGAAGCTTACTAGCAGCTAAGAATGGAGCTAGCCCACGGAGTGCAGCAACCTGGAAGTTCTTCATCTTCATTTTTTATTTTTTATAAGTTTCCTCTTGGTTGTTCTTTCCTGCTCTTGGAAGTTTCTGATTTTGTGTATGAGCATGAGAAACGATTTGGATAAGCAGCTTATTTATATACAGACGAAATAGAGGTTATAGCGAAATATGTAAAGATGCTGCATTTTATACATGAAGAGGCTTTACCCTTTTGCACAAGGTAACGAATTTAATAGGGATTTCCCTCCTTTCCTGCCTTGAAATCTTTTGATGGGTTACTCCATATTAGGGGCATGACATTAATTTATTTAAGTGCAGGAAGTATGTCTATGTGTGTGTTTGACCAAAAATTTAATAGCCCTCCCAACACATTTCACATGACTTTTCAACTACTCAATTAAGATTTAAATTTTGCAAATTCTCTCTTTAATAAAGGCACTAGTTTATCAACAAATGTGGCTATCAAAAAGAAATTACCAAGATAGCACAATGAGTGAGAATCTAGAATTGTCAATAAAAAATTAGGAAAATTCAAATAATAGCCTGAAATGCCCCCATTTTCTTATGGAGTGGCTAAAGTAGCCATATTAATTTAAAAAAAGGGCAAACCTCTCACATCAAAGGGTATTTTTGTCTTTTAATTTTAAAATTATTTCTTCTTCTTTTTTCCTTTTTCCCCCCTTCCCTCCCCTAGCCATGGCAAAGGTCACCGAACTCAGATGAAGGTGGCCCTCACTTAATGCTGACGAGGGTGGTCCTCGCCTGGTGCTAGCAAGGAACACCCTTGCTCGGTGTCGGCGAATGTTGCCTTGCTCGCCTCGGTGAGGGCGGCCCTCACCTACAGCAGGTGACCTCCATTGAACATCGACAGGGATATTTGAGGGAGGGAAGAGGAAAAAAGAAAAAAGGAAAAGGAAAAGGAAAGGAAAAAAATTTAAAAAATATATAGTTACAACTTTTTGACCAAAATACCCCTTCTCGATGGCTTGAATAGTCACCAACCGACCAAAGGCCCTTATTTGAGATGATTTAGTCACTTCAGACCTTTATTTAAGACGATTTGGCCACTTCAGGTCCTTAGTAGAAATAATGTCAATTTCGAGTCTTTATTTGAGAAAACGAGTCTTATTTGGAATTTTCTCTAAAAAATCACACATAGATTCTTGGAGATTGTAAATTAAGAATCGATAGATCTTGCACTATAATAATATTTTCATTTACCATTTCCTTTGTTGTCTTGTTTACTTATGAAGTGTAACACTTTGTAATACCTTTATATAGCAAAGGATATCTCCACAAGAATATGTCGAGATCAAGAATTAAATGCTTTTGTTCTTACATGGTATGTCAATATCTTTAGGTTAAAATTGGCCAAAAAGATCATGTTGAAAAAACTTTAGAAGGTTTAACACTACATCAGCATAATTGATAAATTGATCACTGAATGGCATTCATAGAATGGATTTAAGATTGATTGGGTAATTTATAACAAATTAGGGGAGCATTTGTTAGCACCATTGACTTGTCTTATACGGAATTTGTTTACCATCTGACTGAGGGATCCGTCTCTACATCCACAAATTTGTGTGACAAAAATTTCTACCATGTTGCAATTGATCCGAATTCGTTCGGCTAATTATGAATGGACAGAGTCGATGGAAGTTGCAAGCATTAGATAGCTTTCGTGAGCTAAGCGTTTCTGAGTTTTCCTGTCAAATCGGATGTTCTACCTGATTGGATTAGATGGGTTGCCTTATTCCCTTATAAACTTACTTAGATAGTTTCCTACCTTGTATGGCTCATTGTTCAGTTCTTGCAGTGTCCCTTTTTTTTTTTTCTCAAGTTAACCAAAAGCAAAAGAGATAAATATGATTTTCAAACTCGAATTTTTATTTATAATAAGGAAGAATGCTTATTCTTATTTTTATTTTTCTCTCACCGTTGGAAAAGCAAAGCATAAGCACTTCCACCGTTGTTAGAATTTTTCTCAAAAGTCCTATCCCTTAGCAAGAAGCTAATGGTAGTTGTCTTCTTTCAAACTTAGTGACATTTTGTTTGAAAATATCGTCCAAAAGATACTACACCAATTGTATAACAGTTAATTCAATTCTAAATTTTTTCAACTTAGCAAATTTAGTTTTAAATCTTTTGACGATTTTCCAATGTAAACCAATTCCAGACATGGCATGGTGGCCCATTCAACGCCAACCGTGGTAAATGATTTTTGCATTTCTTAAAAAAAATTATATATATTTCTTGGGTGGTCTGATTGCCATGTCAGTAAATATTTTGTAAGAAAGATTGGTTCTTGGGTGGTCCGATTCCCAACCTAAAACTGGGAACCGGACCAAAAAGATCGGATCGGATCCCATTCTCAGAATCGAGGACCGAATTGAAGGAGCCTGGAACAATTTAGGACCGGACCGAGTGGCTCAGCTCGGTTTGGTTCTCTGGCAATCCAGTGAAATCGACTAATTTAGCATTTGTATTCATTGACCACACTTCACAAGCTAAACAATTGATATTAGCCAAAACGCCAAAGAATACGTGCCCGAGGGAGTTGCTAAGCTTGACTTTCATACACAAACTCTCTTATGTTCTCTACTATTTGTTCAATGTGGGACTCTTGGAGTGGCTTATCTCTGGGGGGAGATAATGGTGCCTCTTTAAATAGCGAGGAAAGTTTCGAGAGTGGGTTGCGACTCCCACGCCCTGTAAGAGGCAGGACACAAGTCTGCGAGTGAGTGTAGAGTAGGAATAGAGTAGGACTGACAAAAAAAAAAAAATAGCGAGGAAAGTTCGTCGGTCCCGTGGCTATGATCAAGTGCAATGTTGATTGAACAACATCACCAAGAAAGGCCTTAATTCGAGGCCATACTTCAAATGATTTTCTAGAACCAGGGACCAGACCAAAATTCACTGGTTTCAATTTCATCGAATTGAAAACTAGACCGGTGTCTTTAGGGACCAAACCCAACCGATTGAGTTGGTTCGGTTCGGGTAGCTCCTGATTTAAGCAGTTCTGTTTGCTCACCCTTGATTTTCAACCGCAGTTGGTCAAAATGACTATATTGGAAAATCATTAAAAGGCTTGAAATTAAATTAGTCAAATTGAGAAGTTTAGGACCGAATTACCTATTAACCATAATATCTTCCATGAAAAAATATCGTTAACAAAAAGTCATTCTTCAATTTTTAAATAGAAGGGATAGATTTTCTAGTGACTCTGGACATGAATTCTCACAAGTAATAAGGGAATCAACAACTTCAACATCAATAGAACTATATAAATATGAACCTTATTAGAATTTAATTGATGACAAGGCTTGAAAAAAGACAGACTTTATGATGAAACCAAGTGCAAACAAACTATGTGGGAATTTAATCGACAACAAGCTTGAGAATACGAAGATGTTACACTAGAATTTAATTGAAAACACAACACCTAAGATAAAGATACATGCCGGAATTTAATTGATGATGCAGAGAGGGGGTAGTCCCAGCGCTTGTGTCCATGTTCCTCAATCTTTGGGAATTTTGTGCCCATATTTTCATGATGTCATGATTTTGTTCTCATATGGTTGCTCCTTTTAAAAAAAGGAATGCAAGTTGTTCCACAATTCTAATTGCTGTGTTCTTTACTTCAAAGTTTAATAGTATCTTGATGCTCCTTATGCATTCAACTTTCTTCTAACACCTTCACATCTAGTAGACCCTTACTAATGGATACCCTTGTCGATCATACTAAACCATTTGTCATACGCTAATATCAATATCAATCCTCATGGTTGTCAACAATGTGTCACGTGCATGATAATATCCACGCACGCATTGGTCATACGAGTCAACGACTTGGTCATTTTTGTGTGTAAACAGATAGGTTTTTTCTCATTTTATTTTTATTTGATGCTGTGTTATAATGTGTCTGATAAAAAGTTGCATATCGAATAGCCTATAAATAGGCAATGTGTAGTCTTTATAAGGATTGCTCTTAACTTCTCCAATCTCCTTTGAAACTGGATTTGTACACCAACAAAACCTTGAGAAAGTGAAATCCCAAAATCATATATGCAAAAATCCCCAAATCTGGACTAAATTAGGATAGAAACCTCACCAAACGGGATCTAGATTAGATGAGAAGAGAAAAGCTCATCAAAATGTGAGGAAAGCAAGATTTCCTATGCTCCTAAGCATGTAAAGGTTTCTTAGGGTGGGAAAAGTGTTAAAAAAATCCTAAGCCTTTTGCATTTATGCCAATTTAATTTTAAAACTTTTTTCTTGGTGCAAATTTAGTCATTTCTGGCTAATTCTGGCTTGATTTTGCTGACTGACCACCAACCAGCTGATGTGGCGCGATCAACGCTAATGTGAACAACTTTTAGTAATATTTTTGAATATTTTTATTTTCTTTTTCTTTTTTCCTTATCCTCCTCCTTCCTCCAGCTGGTTGCTGAACCTTAGCGACCGGCTAGAGGTGACGGTCGACGAGGCCGCCCTCGTGGCATGGGCGACCTTGAGCTAGCCTCGTTGCCCAACGCAAGGCCAGCTTGAGGGAGGGCGGCCTTGTGCCGAGCTGGCGAGGGCGAGCCTTGCTGCCCACGCGAAGCTGCCATTGCGACCACTGGCGAGGGCTCGAGCCTTGCTAGCCATTGCCTCTGGCTGATTGCTAAGATCCAGCGACCAACTGGAGGAAGGAGGAGGAGAAGGAAAAAAAGAAGAAAGAAAAATACAAATACAAATAAAAATTCTAAAATATTAAAATGTTATTAAAAGTTATTCACATCAACGCTGATCGTGCCACGTTAGCCGACTGGCACCTAGTTAGCAAATTCCGATCAAAATTAGCTAGAAAGGACTGAATTGGCGCCAAGTAAAAATGTTTAGGACTAAATTGGCACAAATGCAAAAAATTTATAACTTTTTTAACACTTTTTCTCCTCAAGGTGGGCGCTCTATTTTCCATAGATTGCAACCTCTGCTTGAAATGGAAAACTTCAACATGCATTGCGAGTGGAAAATGATAAGAACAAAGACATGGCACGAGTGCACTATCGCTGGTATCACCGGTTACCGTATCCCAACGTGAGTAGAAGCTAAGCCACATAATGGTGAAGAGGAATTATACACCATGGATACAATCTGCTGCTATATTACCTTTTCTACCAGGCAATTTTCTTTCCTTTATTTAAAGACATACGAATCTAAAGCCATTGAAAGCAGTTCTTCTTTCGACCAAAAAAGAAGAAAAAAAAAACAGTTCTTCTTCCATGTATTGAAATTTCTAATAGTGAAAAAAGACTGCTCTTATCAATACAAATTTTGAAATGAATGAAAGTCATACGTGAAGCTGGAAAGTCCTACCTCTTTCTCCTGCAAAGACTCCTCTAGTCGAGTGCAGCTCCTAAGACAAACAATTAAGATGACATTAGAAGCGATTTTTCAAGGGATAAGTATACTAATGGTGCCATAAGTTGTGTACGGCGCTCACTTTAGTGCCAAAAGTTTCCGTTATATTACTTAAGTGCCAAATCGAAGAAAAAACGATCACTTTGGTGCCACCGGCGAAAGATTCCGGCCACCGGCAAAAGATTCCGGCCAAAATGATTACGTGGCTTTAAAAAAAAAAAAAATCGACAAAGCCTTCAAATGACGACGTTTTTGGTCCTCCTTAAGAAAACGACATCGTTTTGCCGTCCTACATAGATGGCCTCACAAAAACGATGCCGTTTAACTCATTTGGGGATTTTTCCGACCTAGCTCGCTCGGCCTCCGCCGCCGCCGGGCCGCTGTCGCTCGCTCAGCCACCATTGCTCGGCGCTGTTCGGACGGCCTCGATGGCACACGAGGGAGCACTAGCCCTAGTCGCCAAAGCTTAGGTACTGGAAGACGCAGGCCAGGCACTCGTTGGGGAGATCGGAGATGGAGAGAGAGACATCAATGGCGGCGCACTCGTCGGTGGCCTCCCCGAGCATCGGCTAGATCACGGCCTTCGACTTGGCCACCGAGTGGCCGTCGTCGGGGTTGGGGTCAAGGTTGGGGTCGGGGTCGAGGTTGCGGCCGCCAAGTGGCCATCGTCGGGGTCGGGGTCGGGGTTGGGGTCAAGGTTGGAGCCGCGGCCGCCGAGCGTGGGGGCCATCGAGATTTAGGGTTTGAATTGGGGGAGACACCAAACAGCGTCGTTTTGGTGTTAGGACGCTAAAACGACGTCGTTTGAAGGCCTAAGTGATCCAAGGAAACTCCGGTGAGCCACATCAGCATAAGAAATTAATTAAAAAAGGCCACGTCGGATTTCCGGCTGATCAGATCGGCGTTGGCACCAAAGTGAGCGTTTTTCAAATTTTTTGGCACTTAAGTGATCCGACAGAAACTTTTGACACCAAAGTGAGCGCCGTACACAACTTATGGCACCATTAGTGTACTTATCCCGATTTTTCAAAGATGACTACATCCCAATTGACTTACAATTTATGCGCACCTTTTGAGTGTTATCCGAAACAGCCTTGAGAAAGACTACGTCATGTTTGAGCCTAACATTGTTAGAGTGGACAATATTGGATAAAATGTTCGATTCTTCCTGAGTAAGCTCTAGATCAGCCAGCTTTTCCTCCAGCACCTCCATCTCCTTCACAGGGTCGGCCAATTTCTTCTCCATCTCCTGTTTGGACTTGAGAACAGAGGAGGTGGTTTTCCCTGTAGCTTCTTGGCTTGCTAGTTAGGGGTGAGCGCGGTTCCCGGGTAGAACCGGGAACCGGAGAACCGCACCGCAGGGTCCGGTTCGGTTCCCGGTTCTAAGGAGACCGGTTCCGGTTCTCGGTTCCGGTTCTGGTTCCCATAGGAACCGGAACCGACGGAACCGGAGGAACCGGAATTGGTTTAAATTTTTTTTAAAAAACCCTAGAGTACCTCGTGATTTCCCCCCTTCCGCTTTCTTTTCCTCTCTCTCTCTTTCTTTTCTCCCCGTCACGTCACTTCCTGCGCCCACTTTTTTCTTTTCTTTCTCTCTCTCTTTCTTCTCTTTCCCCCTCTCTTGGCCGAAACCCTCCTTCTCCTCTTCTTCTTTTTCTTCTTCTTCTTCTTCTTCCTTCCTTCCTCTTGCTGGCTGCTGCTTCACCCACCACCACACCGCCGCCCCACGCCCTACTCACCACCACCTCTTGCCCACTGAACCCCCACCACCCACCTCTCGTCCGACGAGCCGTCTCGTCATTGAGCCCGACGAGCTGTCGCGCCGTCCGCGCCGCCGTCCCCAAGCCACTGTCACCACCTCTTGCCGGCGCTCGCTTGGCCGTCCGGGCCGTCGTTGCTCCGAACCGCCATCATCTCTGCCCGAACCGAGCTCTTCCCCCCTTGGCCGTGGGTTGAGCCATGACCACCGCCATCTTCGCCGCGCCGTTGGTGCCGTGAGACAGTGAGACTTGTGCCTTCGTCGTCGCCGCGGGCCGTCGCCGCGTGCTCACCGTTGCCGGACCTCCCTCGACACCGCCGCTGGACGCCGTCACCCCTCGCTCGCCTCGCCGCTCAAACCTTGGTATTATCCTCCGAATTCGCTTTTCTTTGTGATTGCAAATCTAGTTTTCGACACATTCCTCATGGGAGACAACCTTTGCAGGTAGATATTGATTTCAAAACCGAACCCACTGGGGAAGGAAAAGATGGAAGAAAAGTATCTTTGAGAGACATTTGGCCATCAAATGAAGAAGTGGCAACTGTAAGCCAATAAATCTGCTAGGAGCTTATGGAAATCTTTACTTTGACTATTAATTATAGAGATCGTAATTGGTGATTCTGTTTTTACCTCTCGTATAACCTGTCTTCAGGTTGTCCAATCAAACGTGCTTCCAGATATGTTTATGGCAACATATGAAGCTATCACTAATCCTATGTGGAATCAGTTATCTACACCTTCTAGCACTCTCTATGCTTGGGACCCAACATCAACATACATTCATGACCCACCATATTTCAAGAGCATGACAATGTCTCCTCCTGGCCCACATGGCGTGAAGGATGCCTACTGCTTACTAAACTTTGGGGACAGCATTACGATTGACCATATTTCTCCGGCCGGTAGCATTCACAGGGATAGCCCGGCTGCAAGGTATCTAATTGAACATGGGGTTGATAGAAAGGGACTTCAACTCTTATGGAAGTCGCTGTGGGAATGATGAGATCATGGCAAGAGGAACCTTTGCTACATTCACCTTGTCAACAAGTTTCTTAAAGGAGAAGTTGGACCTAAAACAATCCACATCCCCAGTGGGGAGAAACTATTTGTTTATGATGTAGCCATGGTAATTTTCTTCACTCTGCAGACCCAATACAGACACCGCATCACAAATGACAGTGTTGTGAGTGATGGGGTCTCATTATTCATAGTTGTTGGTTGGATAAGCCATTCTATTTAGATTGGCCCTGAGAATTATGCTACTTACCATGTCTATTGCTAGTTCTTTTCTGCAAATTTTGTTTTAGTGTGAAAGAAGCTGATTTTTTGTTCAGTCCATTAATGCCAGCTAGATCAGCCTCCTAGCAACGATCCTTCTGGGTCATCCCACTGTTAGTTGAGATTCATTTGACAGGTCAATGTGATATCATCTTAATTTGGATAACTTTTTAAAGAAAATAAGCTCATTTTAACTGTCCGCCTGCTGGTTAATATTCTATTAGCTTAGTATAGGTTTCATCAATAACTCATTATCTAATTATTGGTGCCATTGTGGCTCATACTAGCTTTGTCTCTTGTATGGCAGAGGTACAAGAGTGAGGGGCATGCCACCATTATTTTGGCTGGTGAGCATTTTCATGCTTTTTCATTCAATTTTTGTCCAATTTTTTCCCTTAGGTTGTGCCCTAAGCTGTAATTCGTATCAGGGCATGAAAGCTGTCATAGCAAAGGGCTTTGAGCGGATTCACAGAAGCAATTTAGTGGGAATGGGTATCATTCCTATATGTTTTAAGTCTGGGGAGGATGCAGAAACACTCGGACTGACTGGCCATGAACGCTACACCATTAATCTTCCAAATAGCGTGAGCGAAATAAGGCCTGGTCAGGACATCACGGTGGAGACAGACAATGGCAAGTCATTTGCTAATGGAGCGGCATTAGTTGAAGGGATAGAAAGGTGCTTTTTTTAATTGGATGCTTCTGCTCCCAAGGAACTATTTTTGGCAATTTATGGTCATAGAAGCTTTGGTTTGTCTCTTTCCTTTTCCTTCTTCATTTTAGTTTAAATCTGAAAATGAAAAAAAAAAAAGAAAAAAGAACCTGTTGGAACCTGGAACCGACCCTGGAACCTGTGACAGGGTAGGTTCCAAGTTCTTGGTTCTGACGGGTAGGTTCCGGGTTCCAAAAAATGAGGAACCTGTACCCGAGGGTAGGTTCCAGGTTCCAGACGGAACCGAACCGGAACCGGGAACCGCTCACTCCTATTGCTAGTGCACCGCCAACTGTCCTTCCAATATTCCATTTTTTCTTACAAGGGACGTTATTTTTTTTTTTCATAGAACTAATATATACTTGAAGTAGACGGAGCGCTCCAACTTAACAATTAGTTTCTGTGAACAGTAAACCATCATTTTTAAACGGAAGGTTCTCATTCCCATTGTTGTGTGGACTCAGGATTTCTTCCCCTAGATCCATACTCTAGACAGCTTCCTTCCTTGGGTGGCTCATTGTTAAGTTCTTTGTGGTATTTCAGTTTTTCTCAAGCTAAACAAAAGCAAATGAGATTCATAGCATGATCTTCAAAATTGAATTTTGATTAATAATTAGAAAGAACCCATTTTTTTCTTTTAAATTTTCTCTCACCTCAGAGAAATTAAGCATAAGCATTTCCACCATTATCAGAATTCTCTAAAAAGTCCTATCTTTTTGTGAGACGTTAACAACACTTGTCTTCTTTCAAACTTGAAACATTTTATTTGGGATAATTATCTAAAAAAATCATAAACCCATTGTACGATGGTCAATTTGATCTTAAATTTTTTAAATTAGCCAATTTAGTCCTTAACTTTTTAACACTTTTCTAATGTAGTCCTAGCCAATTTTGACTAAAAATCACTAACATAGTGGTCCAATCAATGGCAGTCGTCCTACAAGGCATTACTAACATTGACGTGGACAATTTGTGCAAGTTTTTATAATTTCCATAAATTTTTATAAATTTTTATTCTTTCAATATATTTTTTATTTTCTTTTCTTTTCCATTGTTCATCTTCTTGGAAGGGCCCCGGTGATGACCCACAACTCTTGCGGGCAATCAATAATTTCTAGCTAAAATTGATTGGAATGATTAAATTGGAAAATCATAAAAAAAAAAAATAGGCTTAAATTGATCGAATTGAAAAGTTTATAACTGAATTGGTCACCATACAATGAGTTTAAAATTTTTAGAAATTTTTCCATTTTATTTTTATATGATGTTGTGTTGTAGTCTAAGTGATAAAAGGTTATATATCCAATAGGCTAAAAATAGGCAGTGGGTGGTGTTGACACCTAGATTTTGACGGTCCGTTTAGATTTAGATGCATTTTTATTATTTTATTTTAATTGACGTTTTATATTGGACCAATGGTGGACATATTCAAATTAGATGGATCAGGCCCATGAAGTGAGCTCGTTGGCCCAAGCCCATGTTTTTAATTATCTCGTGGAAAAATAGAAATTTTGAAAATTTCCCAATATGAATCTTTGGATATGGCACATGTGTGAAAAAAAATATTTTTGTGAGATTTGGATTTTGAGAAAATATTTATCTTGATCTGGAATTCTTATCAATAATGATCGGTTGGTGAAGATGCACCGCGGATATAGATTTGGAGGGGAAATCAAGGGTTTATCTCCTACCCCTATAAAAGCAACCGTGTTACGAGGAAGAGGGGGGAGCTTCTTTTAAAAAAATTCAGAAAAAGTGAAAGGGGAGAGAAGCCATCCGTGGAGGTTGAAAGGAAAGGAAAGAAGAGAAAAAGAAAAAAGTAAAAAAGCTTCTGCAGAAAAGCGAAGGAAGTGGGAGAGTGACGTGAGAGAGAGAGAGAGGAGAAAAGTAAAGGGGTGATTTGACCCCTACTGTTCATCATCTTCCCCAAAATTGCTGTCCCTCCTCTGCAACTTCCATCCGCGAGGCTTCCGCCACCGTGCCGCGCCGAGCCTTGCCCCTGCTCCGCTCCCTGACGAACCCCCTCACCGCTTCGCCGCATCGCCTCGTGCGACCCGAGCCGGATCTGCGTCCCTGCCGCCGCAAACCACCTCGACCGCAACCTCTGGCCCGCTGAAGCCCTGCCGAGGCCGGACCCGAGCCAGATTTGCCCGCTGCCCGCACGCGACTCGTCTCCGCCCGCGACGCCCTGCCACCATCTCCGTGCGCATGCACTCGCGCACCCCCCTCTCCGAGTGCAGCCCGAAGCTCTGCCTTTGTTCTATCTCTCCAGCAACCGCTGGTTAGCGAGTCACCGCTCCTGCACGCCGCTCGGAATTCCTCTCCAAGCGACACCCACAGCCCGACGCCGCTCCTCAGTAGCCGAGCTCCCTGCTGTCGGGTTGCCAACGCCGCCGGAGCTCCGACGCCGGCGACCCATCACCTCCGGTGACCAGCCACCCCCGCCAAGCCCTTATTTGGAAGCAAAAACAAAAAGGGAAAAAAGGCAAAATCAATTTAGGTAGTTATTTATTTATTCATTTATTATTTTGGTTATTTTACTTTATTTGTTCTTTTTTTTTTAAGTATAATTATTCCTTAGTGTAAGGATGAGATGTTCGATATGAGATTGCCTTGAAATTAGTGATTGTCAGTCCGATTTTTGAGCTCGAAATCCGACTCGCAATTACTTAAAAAATTGCCAATCAAGCCCGAGATTCGATTCGCGATTTAATTTAAAATTTGCCAACCCGATCTCATGCGCGAGATATGGTTCGCCAATTTTAGGATATCAATTTTATCTTGTTTGATTTGCTATCGTCAAGTTGGTTGAGTCAATCTTATTTTCGTAAAAGAAAAATCCAAAAAAATTTTGAATTAGGATTAGATTTGCTTTAGGATTAAAATTGCAATCTTATTTCGAATTTTAAATAAAAAAAATCCAAAAAATGTTAAATTAGGATTAGGTTTGTTGTTATCTTGCATGTTAGGATTGCAATCTTATTATGAATTTTTTTAAATAAAAAAAAATAAAAAAAAAGAAAGTGCATTCATTTAGATTGTTAGTTTTTATTTGAATTGCATGTTAGTTATGTATTAGTTTTAATCTCGAAATTAATATAAGGAAAACACAAAAAAATCATTGCGCATGTTAGATCGTGCTTGCATGTTTCATTTTAAATTTAGATCATTTTTTTGAATAAATTGCATTTTAGATTTAGATAATGTCTTAGTTTAAATTAGGGTTTAATATAATTTAATCCCTAAGTTAAATTAGATAGAATCTTAATCTAACTAGATCATTTCAAATTTCATGAAATCTGTTGCAATTTCTAGGATAGATTGCATTTTTTAAATTAAAAACGTCATTTGCATGTCATATAAGATTAAGTCCATGAAATGCACGTCATTTTAGTGACTATTGTTAGGTTCAATTTTAATTGGAAATTGCCGTCATTAGATTAGGCCATTTAATAAATGTCATTTGACATATAACTCGCATATTAAATTGCAATGTTGCATATCATTTTAGCTGAAAAAATTTTATACGTCATTGCATTGCATTGCATTGCATGTCATTAGAATTTAGTCATGTTGGTTAATTTAAATTGCATATAACAATTGCATGTTCATTAAGAGATCATAGAAAATTTTATTCATATGGTTTAGGACATGTTGCCATGCCATATCATTTCATAAATTAAAAGCATCACATTGCATGTCATTAAGATTATGTCATTTAGATTACATTTGATTATTGCATTTCTTCATGTCATATAGTTTTGATCATGCTGCCATGTCATATTAGATTATTAGCATGCATCGCATGATTTTCACTAAATAAAGTGAAAACAAAAATTGAAATTACGTGTTAATTAGAAATCATACCTAGGGTTGCTGATATGAATTCTGATTTAACAATGCAGATGCTTTCGTTGCTTCTAGGTATGTTTTTGCATTATTTAATTTGCTTTCTTGAGTGTTAAATTGGTGGTATGCGCACATGTATAATCACCTCATATGTTAGAAAGTTAAATTAAAATCAATTCAATTGCCAAACATTTTTTTGAAAATGAAATAAAAGGTACCGAAAGGGCACTATGATAGTCTAGTGTAATCAAGTCCCGAACTCATAAATCTCTGGTTCGTAGGAGTGAAGTAAATCTCCCGTTACTTCACTTGGGTTTCTAATCGACCCACCAAAAATAGATTAGTGGCGACTCCTGATTGAAAATCATTTACATGTTAAGAATTCAAACCTAAGTTGCGAATTGGTATGGGCTTGGGAGAGCCCGAGCTAAGCTTAAAGACTTAGTAATCCATTAACCTAGTTTTAGGTGGTGAACCTGAAAAATTGGGTCGCGACAGGTGGTATGTAATAAATATTAGTCTAACGGCATATCGATTTTCTGTCATGTAAATGCAATTTGCTTTTGCTTAACTATCTATTCTTCAATTTCCTGTGCCATGTTCGGTGACGCCTCAAGTACGCCAAACGCTACATGTGTCATATTTACCTTCTCTTTCTTATTAATTCATTCGCAAGCGGAAGCTCAACAAAATAATTAATAAGTCATATCATTACCTCACATACTTATTAATGTACCTATGCATCACTTACAAAGCACCTCATAATATAGAACAGTCGAGGTAATTCTCATCTCCACTACCATACCGCCACTCTCAAAAACCCGCATGTACAGCACTGATATGTCATCTAAGAATCAATAACATACCCCAACATCGGCTCCTTGACAACATAACTAGGAGGACCACCAAAGCCTTTAGGTGGTCCCATCTAGTCATTTTTTAATATCACAGACCAAACTATATGCCGATGAGGAGCCCACTTGACATTGACTCATACCGAAGTAGTGTACTTGGTATGCGTCAAAAATATATTAGGCAACACAACCTCCTCATATTCATACTTTATGTGTACTTGGGCTTCAAAAAGTAGTAGTGGCAAAAGGGCCATCTTACATTTCTAGAAAAATAAAGGAATGAGCCAAAACGCAGCAAATGAAATCTCTAAATCTAAAGTAAAAGTTCACCTTCACACTTGCCCTCACATTACAATCACAAATGTTTAGAGTAACATAATCAATACATGAGTAGACAACTTTACCTTCTTTACCCTCGGCGTGATCCAACAACCCTCTCTAAGGGCCATGACAGCAGGGCAAGCGCTGGCAACCTTGCCCAAATTTGGCTCAAGGGCCACGATCCTCACCCAAATTTGGGTGAGGTTGCTGGCCCTAGCCAAGGCCCTAGGGACCCTCGCCAACCCTTTCTAGCAACGAGGGCAATGGCGATTAGGGCCTGCTACCCTTGCCCATAGTTTCATTTTTTCCTTTTATTTGGTTTTTTGAAATACTTTTTTATTTAATTTAATTAATATTTTGGTTAAATAAATTATAATTTAAGCCACATCATCACCACTTAGGAAAGAGAAAATATTTAAAAAAGCCATGTCAGTATTTACCATTAGTGAAATTGATGATGTTAATTTTAGGACTTAATTGAACTAATTTGATAAATTTTAGGACTTAATTGCACTTTTTGTAAGTTTTAGGACTCAATTGTACTTTCCTCACAAGTTTTATATGACTTCTAGTGAACATATCCCTAGATTAAAATACAAAGTCTAAAGCCTATCCTGCCAATGGAAGAGAAGCCAAAAGAACGACTTTCTATAGTAGCTTTTTCTATTGGAATACTAAGGAATCAAGTAAATCAATATATAAATAAGAAAAACAATGTTCATTCTAAATATCGATAAATCTGAAAAATATATTGAACTTGTCAAAACATTTAATACAAATTTTCGAAAAATAATTAACTTAGTAAGTTTCTGACTCATCGCTCAAATGTAACTATCATATCAATCGATCGCATAAATTTCTCATGCATAACATTGATCGTAAACAAATTCCTACATATTAATAAATGCAAAAATTTTCTTGATGCCACATATTCAATGTAGGCAAAACCAAACTTCTCGTACAAGATCTCTTGCCGTTAACATCTTTGAAACCGAGAATTGAGCGTTCGAATCATTGTGGACCTTAACTTCAAGAACCAAGGCATAGTCAAATTCCCTTCAATCGTTAGTCGTCCGTTTATTGCACAAGGATTTCGATTACTCATATTTTCCGATTTATGCCAGTCATCAATCGATAATCAACGTGGCATTCCAGGCATTTTCCAACTCACGTAATTTCCAGGACAATTAGTTCATCAATTTACTTCATTAGTATCGTAAGTATCGGCTACTTGTGCCATTGTCGATCTATGCCTTATGCCCATATAGCTCGTCCCAGAGAGTGATGAAGCTTCGATTGCAATAAAATTACTCGGCATTTTGAGATATCACTCTTGTAGGTATAATTTAGATTGAGATTAGTGATATTTGGGGACAGAGTGAGAGAGTGTGTGTATTTGAAAACGTCACAAAATGATCCCTTTATTGAAGGCAGGCTATAGAGAGAGGAGCATCTACTTATTGGCAAGGTGAGAGGAGCATCTACCTATTGGCAAGGTACAACGCAAAGGCACTTGGATCCATCCCTGCTACAATACCCCGCAGCCCCGCCCTTACCAAGGCAAAACTTGGTGCACGCTAGATCCTGGCAGCCGGGAAGACTATAAATCTTCGAGCACGCACGCGGAGTCTCCACCGCTATCACCTCGCCTTCACGCGGAGTCTCCGCCGCTATCGCCTCGCCTTCACGCCCCCGCCCCCAAAAAAAGAAATGATAAAGAAATTAGAATCTCCTTTGGTTGAAAATCATGTGTGTGTAAATAATATAATCCTTATGATTTCAGTACGTAAATCTTTTTTAAAAAGAAGAAGAAGAAGAAGAAGAAGAAGAAGAAGAAGAAGCATACGTATTACGAAGAGGAAGCTTACTTGTCGTTGAGAACAGAAAGAGCACAAGGATTGCTGCAACTTGAAAGTTCTTCATCCTTCTTTTGTTTCTTTTTTCTTTTTATTGGGAGTTCAAAGCTATTTGGTGTGTGAGATAGGAATTGGGTATGAATTGTGTCGATTTATATACTAAAGGAATGAAGCGATATGCGACCAAGTATGGGAAGATGCAATATTCAGCTTATGGGGCAGGAAATTCAATTGGGGATTACCTTCCCATTCTCTTTTTCTTGCATGGAATGTGTTGAAATTAATGGTATTAACAACTAAACATAAGTTCGTGCGATTCTTATTCAACCTTCAGCGTTAATGGACAATTTAATGGATGCGTTCCTTCAATAGCCCTCATACATCAGTCATGGAATAGTTTTATGGATGAATTAATTGATGCGTTAATGGATGCATTTTTTCAACAGTTTTGACACGTAAGAGTTTTGCGATGCAATTATGGACGGATTAATGGATTGATGCGTTAAGAGACAAATTACTTCATTTTTGTCCAATAGATTTTACTTGAACTAAGGGGCATGTTAATGACGAATCTTCCAAAATCTCTCTACGACAATTCTAAGATAATCATCTGCTTACGAAAATGATTATCTCCGGAATCTTCTATAATTCATGGCAAATAGTCATTCACAAATTAGAATTCCTCTTTGGAAAAGCACTCCTCCAAGTGTGCTGATTTCTAGAAGTATTCGACATTAGTCCTATTTTGTATAGTGTTAATATATATGGATTCGAGGTATTGTATCTTGGGAGGCATAGTTTATAAAGTTGCTTAACAGTATTGGCAAGAACTAATTGATTTAGGGAAATTCAATTAGCTGTACCTCATCTCATGTTTAATTTTCTATAAATTCTATTACAATGAAACAGTTTTGTATTTGGAAAGTGATTGAGCATCATTATATGTCAATATTATACAAACATTGGGAGAATTACCAAAAAAGTCCTAAACCTATTGCAATTGTACCAATTTAGTCCTAAACTTTTTTTTTTAGCCAACTTAGTCCTAAACCTTTTTATAATTGTGCCAATTCAGTCCATCCGGCCAAAATTGGCTGGCCGGCGCGTGGACGCCGACCGGCCGGCGAACGATTTTTAATAATTTTTTTCATTTTTTTCGATTTTTTTAATTTTTAATTTTTTTTCTTTTGTTTTTTTTTCTTCCTATCTTCTTCTTCCTCTGGCCGGCGAGGTCAGCCTGGCCGGCCACTAGCGAGGCTCGCCCCACCGAGGCTCGCCCCCACCGGCCATTGGCGAAGGCGAGCCTCGCCCAGCGACGGCTAGGCCGCCGTCGCCTAGCCAAGGCGAGGCTCGGCCTTGCCCGCCATGGCGAGGTCGAGCCTCGCCACATCTGGCGACGACGGCCTTGCTTTGTCGGGCGGGCGAGGCTTGCCTTCGCTAGTGGTCGGCGGGGACGAGCCTCGCCCGGCGACGGCAAGGCCGCCATCGCCCAGCCAAGGCGAGGCTCAGTCTCACCCGACCATGGCGAGGTCGAGCCTCGCCGGATCCGGCGACGGCAGCATCGCCGGCCACCGGTGAGGTCGACCCTCGCCTTGGCTGCGCGAGGGTTGACCTCGCCCGTGGTCGGTGAGGCCGCCATTCTTTGGCGGGCTCTCCCTCGCCAGCCTTGGCGACGGCGGCCTCGCCGTCGCTGGGCAAGGCTCACCTTCGCCAGTGGCCAGCGAGGCTAACCTCGCCGGCCCTCGCCTCTGGCCGGTTGGCCGGCGCTGGCCAAAGGAAGAAGAAGATAAGGAAAAAAAGAGAAAAAAAAATTAAAGAAAAATTCGAAAAAAATTATAAAAATTATAAAAAAATCGTTTGCCGGCCAGCCCGAAGTGTCCACGTCGCCGGCCGGCCAATTTTGACCGGATGGATTGAATTGGCACAATTGTAAAAGGTTTAGGACTAAATTGTCCAAAAAAAAAGTTTAGGACCGAATTGACATAATTGCAAAAGGTTGAGGACTTTTTGGTAATTCTCCCTACAAACATTAGCTTGATCATTATTATTCTATTGTTATTATTCTCTCAAATTTATTATTTTTCTGATTCCAACAAATAGTGTTACATTTTCCTCAATACACAAATATTATTTTTTTAATACGTGATAATTATTTTTCCAACAGAATGAATTCTTGTCCACTCCTCGGTTCACCTCGTACGGCTTCCAT
This sequence comes from Eucalyptus brandiana, assembly GCA_014182725.1. Taxonomy (NCBI): domain Eukaryota; kingdom Viridiplantae; phylum Streptophyta; class Magnoliopsida; order Myrtales; family Myrtaceae; genus Eucalyptus; species Eucalyptus brandiana. The sequence goes on along the minus strand of CM024675.1, from coordinate 53,349,423 downwards.
GACCCATACCATGAAAGTTCAAATGGTTATACTGACCTTTTCCCTAATTTTTCAGTAATAAACCAGTTCATGCGGAGATTTTTCTTATTTGAGAGGGTGTTTGCAAAGTGATTTATAAATAAATGTCGAATCCAAAAGAATAACCTTTTAAGTACTCCTTTTGGGGCTTTGATTGACGACGATCAGATGAGGCTGTTAAAAAATAGAGATCCCTTCATGGATTTTTCCATGTTTGATGGCCCTTCGAACTCTGACATGGCCGATTATCTGACCAAATGGCTATCTCGACGTGCATGGGTTCACCTGAGGGCACAGTGCATGTAGTCGTCCGAGTACTCTTTGATATGAACTAAATCCACGATTTGCTTCAATTAAATACAACTGCTTCCCGGTAAATGTCCCCAAATTCAATTAATAAGTGATTCTTGCTAACTGCCTAGTGCATACGAATGATCCAACATATTCACTTAAACATTACAGTTTGTACCCTGCACTAGAATTAGCCGGATCCACGCTAATTACATGCTAGATGAATTGATTGACGATATATTATAAGATACCTAATAGGCCGCTATAATAATTGAGTCATCGACACTGAAGAGCAGGTAAAGAGGATTGTCTTACGTGGTCCTTCGCCAGATGTTCATAAATCCTTCGCCACTGCCTCACCAGGCAAGAAACTCCGCGGTCAAATTGTGTGTGTTGGGACGATATCCAGCCAAATGTCACTTTACAACAAATCTTGATCCACTTTAAACCCAACACAAACAAATTTTTTCTTATCTACTCTTGCGTACGAGAATTAATCCCCGCTATTCATCCCAATGTCCCCTCACCCCCCCCAAAAAAAAAAAAAAACAATCAGAGAGAGAGAGAGAGAGAGAGAGAGAGAGAGAGAGAGAGAGAGAGAGAGAGAGAGAGAGAGAGAGAGAGAGAGAGCTCGTGTTAAAATATGTCTCGAGTTTAAGCCCAATGCAAAATTACAAATATTCCGAATTGGATATGTTGCGAATGTTCGAAATCGAGCAAAGAAGATCCGAAGATCAACTTCCCGAATTTGAATTTGCGTTGGAGAGTTTGGCCGTTAAAATAGGAAAGTCCAACTTTGACTAGGACTTGGATTTTGTTTAAATTATACAAAGATATTTTTTGGATAGGAAACAAAATCCTATGAGAAGTTGGCAAAAGAATAAGGGTTTTACTTATATATAGACTTGAGGCCGTGGGTGATAGGTGTGGATCACAAATTGTCTTGAAGCGCCGCGTGAGTGCTTGGTGTTCCACCGTTGATCGTGAAGAATTGGTCTTGAAACGCCGTCTCGTTGTCGAGTGCTTGGGAGGGATTTTCTTTGTCGTGAATTACATCCAATAAGGTTTAGTGTTGAAGCCAATTAAATCTTGTGGTAAGATTTGCGTGTAATTCCTTCGTAAGATTGAGAGATTATTTCTTGAGGAATTTCGGGGCTAAACACTGTGTTATTGGGTGTAATTGGGGCTTGGGAAACACTGAGAGAGTGTTTGAGTGATTTGAGTGTGTAATCTCCTTGTATTGCTTGATCTATAGTGAAATTCGCTGCTGCTCTCCCCGTGGACGTAGGTCTTTACAACTGAACCACGTAAATCTGGTGTCCGATTTATTTTCTTTTTCTGTCTATATTATTGTTCGATCGCTCGCCCTATCGCAACAAGTGGTATCAGAGCCAGGCTTGGCTAAGTTGAAGCGAATCGATGGCGACAAAAGAAGTAAAAGTGAAAATCAACAGATTTGATGGGAAGGATTTTAGTTTCTGGAAGATGCAGATTGAAGATTATCTTTATCAGATGAATCTGCACTTGCCTTTATTTGGGGAGAAACCAGAGACGATGAAGCAAGCTAATTGGGATTTGCTGGATAGACGAACTATGGGTGTTATTCGGCTGACGTTGGCTCGTAACGTCACGTTTAACATCCTGAAGGAGAAGACCACTACTGATTTGATGCAAGCCCCGTCGGATATGTATGAGAAGTCTTCTGCGATCAATAAGGTCTGTTTGATGCGACGTTTGTTTAATTTGAAGATGAGCGAAAGTGCGTCAGTTGCTGATCATATTAATGAATTTAATGTGATTGTTAGTCAATTGAGTTCAGTTGAGATTGATTTTGAAGATGAGGTACGTGCTTTGATTCTATTATCCTCATTGCCTGATAGTTGGAATACTACTGTTACTGCTGTTAGTAATTCCTCTGGGTCAACAAGTTTGACGTTTGATGGGGTTCGAGATTTGATTTTGAGCGAGGATATTTGTAGAAGAGAATCTAGTGAATCTGTATCTACTGCTCTAGTAGGTGAAAATAGAGGAAGATCTGTAATAAGTATGGGTAATGGTAGTACTAATATGAACAGACGTAGTCAATCTAGAACTGCTAATGTTGTCTGTTGGAACTGTGGCAAGAGGGGGCATCTTAGAAGAGATTGCCTTAAGCTGAAGAATGAAAAGGGTAAGGGAATTATAGTTGATTCTGCAGATAATATTGCAGCTATAGCAAATAATGCCGATTATGTCTTGTCTATCACTAATGATTCATCATTTGATGGATGGATTATGGATTCTGGTTGTTCTTTTCATGTCACACCAAATAGAAACTGGTTTATCACTTATCAGTGCATTGGTAGTGGTAAAGTCCAATTAGGGAACAATGCTAAGTGCGATGTTGTGGGTGTTGGTAATGTTAAAATCAGAATGCATGATGGCATTGTGAGGACATTGACTGGAGTGAGGCATGTTCCAGAGTTGAAGAAGAACTTAATTTCCTTGGGTGCCCTAGATTCAGCTGGTTGCGGGTATTCTTCAAAAGGTAGAGTTCTAAAGGTTGTTCGAGGTGCCCTAGTGATAATGAAAGGAATCAAGCACAGAGGCCTGTATAAACTTCAAGGTGAGACAATGACAGGTTTCGCCCCGGAGACGTCGAATGCATCTGTTCGGGAGTCTTTTGACTGCTCGAGGAAGACCTGGGTGTTTGTGCCAAGGCACAAGTTTGATGCTGGTGTCAGGATCTCGCAGTTAAGAGCTTTGATCGAGACGGAGATTGGTAAGTCGATTAAGCATGTGCAGATTGACAATAGCATGGAGTTATGCTCGGAGCTGACAAATAAATTCTGCATGAAAGAGAGCCTAGTGAAACACCGCACTAGTGCTAGTAAATCACAACAATTTGCAGAATTGATGAGCAGAACATTACTTGAGATGGCCCGTAAAATAATCTCTAGTGCTGGTATTGCTAGGAGAATCCTAGCTGATATGCTAAGTACGATAAGCTGCCTGGTGAATAGATCCCCATCAACTGCTATTAAATGGCGGACTCCTAAAGAAGTGTGGTCAGGTAACGTTGTTGGTTATTCTATCATTAGAATGTTACATTGCCCGTATTATTTTCGAGTGAGTGATGGTAAGCTCGATGGGAGGGCAAGGTGCATATTTCATGGCTATGCACAAGGTGAGCGAGGCGATCGGATGTGGTGCCTAGATATAAATTCACCTATTAACAGCAGAAAAGTTACTTTTGACGAGTCTCCAGTACTTCTGGCTAGGAGTGATTATAGCAGTGTTAATACGAATTTGAACGGTGTTCAGCTTGAGGTGGAGTTGCAACCAGAAACTCCTGAGGTAGCAAGTACATGTACTAGCAAAGTAATCGACACAGATGGTGCTCATAGCGAGGTGGAGCCTATAGAGCCAACGGTTGCTGTAACTGTTGATATTGACAAGGTATGTATTCGATCTCCTGACAGATATGGATACAATAATGGTTTTGCTTTATCTGCGGTTAAGGAGGTTATGTCAGAAAATCCTTGCAGAGCAGTTAGGTGCATGTGGAGTTGGTATTCTAATAAGGTACTCAGTTATGGCGAAGTTCAAGCGAGGCTTGGACTTAGACAATATCTGTGGCAGTTGAGCCCATCGAGGGGCTAGGGGAAAGTAGCAGCAGAGTTTGAATTTTTACGAAGCAATTGTGACTTAGCTCAAACGTCGAGCCAAGGTGGAGATTGTTAAAATATGTCTCGAGTTTAAGTCCAATGCAAAATTACGAATATTCCGAATTGGATATGTTGCGAATGTTCGAAATCGAGCAAAGAAGATCCGAAGATCAACTTCCCGAATTTGAATCTGCGTTGGAGAGTTTGGCCGTTAAAATAGGAAAGTCCAACTTTGACTAGGACTTGGATTTTGTTTAAATTATACAAAGATATTTTTTGGATAGGAAACAAAATCCTATGAGAAGTTGGCAAAAGAATAAGGGTTTTACTTATATATAGACTTGAGGCCGTGGGTGATAGGTGTGGATCACAAATTGTCTTGAAGCGCTGCGTGAGTGCTTGGTGTTCCGCCGTTGATCGTGAAGAATTGGTCTTGAAGCGCTGTCTCGTTGTCGAGTGCTTAGGAGGGATTTTCTTTGTCGTGAATTACATCCAATAAGGTTTAGTGTTGAAGCCAATTAAATCTTGTGGTAAGATTTGCGTGTAATTCTTTCGTGAGATTGAGAGATTATTTCTTGAGGAATTTCAGGGCTAAACACTGTGTGTGTTATTGGGTATAATTGGGGCTTGGGAAACACCGAGAGAGTGTTTGAGTGATTTGAGTGTGTAATCTCCTTGTATCGCTTGATCTATAGTGAAATTCGCTGCTGCTCTCCCCGTGAACGTAGGTCTTTACGACTGAACCACGTAAATCTGGTGTCCGATTTATTTTCTTTTTCTGTCTATATTATTGTTCGATCGCTCGCCTTATCTCAACAGCTCGCGTGCTAGTTAATGAACCGACATAATGTGCCCATGGATTGGCGCTTACTGTGATGCCACTAGTCGAAATCGTACTCATCTTGAATTCCTCAGACGACTTTTCTTCAGCTTCCCATTCAAAATCTCTTTCCCTGTATTCCCTGTAATAAGGTTCTTGTCTAGGATAGGTACCCGACTTGTCCTATGGGATTAACAAGTGTAAGCACGTGATTGCACCTCTTTCTTCTACTTTTAATTTTTCATGCGTCGCATTTTCTTAGTCAAGACTTTGACAATAATGCTTGTGGATTCTTCTTCATGGTGTACTTTGATCCCCCAAGCATAATTTTCTCCCAAATAACACCATCAAAAGACCAAAAACTTTTAAAAGAAAAACAACTAAGCGAAAATAACTTTCAAGTGGAAGATATACTTATAAATAATAAGGTGAAAATAGCTCTCAAGTGATTTACCATTTGTAACGTTTAATTTGTCTAGGAGAGTTCAATCTTTTTGCAATAATGGAGAGTGATCGCTGCCTATTGGAAAAAGTTCAATTTTATTTAATATCTTGAAAGAAGAAATTAAAGAATATCTATATATTCATAAATTTGGGAAATATATAATTAAATAATACCAAGTTGAAAATGACCTATTATACTTGATATGACCATATATAGTGGTTTTTTTTGTTATAGCGGGGTCAAGTAGTGGCCAAGTTAGTTTTCATGCACATCAACTAGACGTCCAACTCTTAGGCGATCTTAAGGGCACATTCCCCCAATATCAATCCGATGCATTCTGGATTTAATTTAATTTCAAACCTCTCAACAAGGCTTGAAGCCAAGACCATGAAAAGAGAAGCAAATTCCATTGCCATGTGACCAAACAAAATTATTTTATTTATTTTCTTTTTTGAATTATTGTGTGATTTTTTATGCTCACCGTTAACTCCTAAACCAAGTTATTCCACAGACTTTGTAAGACTAGTGCAATTGACACACGACCTCATTATTTCCATCGATCCACCACTAGAGAGATTTCTCTATAGGGCTTTGGCATGGAGTGAAATGCATGATAAAGAATCACTAAGTGTAACCATAAGTATACAATCTCTAGTAGTTCAAAACTCGAAATGCCCATGTGATCTACATGGGGAAATTGCATCAAGGAACAATATTATAATTTTCATGCTAAAGTATCAAGATTAATGCATGTAATTATCAAATAACATGTAGATACTTATAGTCGAAAAGGTAGGCTGTAGCTCACATACTTGTCTTGCAGAACTTCACCTGCTAATTCTCCCTGTTCAGTTCCTTCTCGCTTTTTCTAAGTTTCATATTTTGAGCTCAAGTTTTATGGCACGGTCTGAAATTTCTTAGCAGAAGGGCCTAAATGGTGGATAATTGCCAAACCCATTTGCCCCTCCCCGAAGATAAAGCTCTCAATCGCACGGCAAGAAAACTCCCCTGGTTTCAAGGAAAAAACTTGGAGCTTTGCAATAGTAAAAATTGTTGACCGGTTACAGATAAGCTTCTGTGCATCGTGGAGGCTTTATCTTCATTCTTGACTTGTCTTCGAGCCAAGCCAAGGATGACATTATCAAACCCCATCTATTATTCAATCAACTAATCATGTGGCGACACCTGTTTGGTTCTCTCCACCAACCCCTAGCTACTCTTCCTCCTATATAAACCCTCACGCATTTCTTCATTATCCACCATCTACTACACAAGCACTGTCACACAAAGAAATCACACGCCCAGATTCTGAGCAAACCCTAAGCATGGCTCGCTCCTGTGCTATTTGCATTTCCTCCGTCCTCTTGCTCTACGTCTTCCTCACTTCTACCAATGCTGCCACTTTCGATATCAGGAACAATTGCCCCTACACAGTCTGGGCCGCAGCAGTCCCAGGAGGTGGCCGACGGCTTGACCGAGGCCAGTCCTGGAGCCTGAACGTGAGCCCCGGCACGGAACAAGCCCGTATCTGGGCCCGGACTAGCTGCCAGTTTGATGGGGCAGGTAAGGGCAAGTGCCAGACCGGCGACTGTGGCGGCGTCCTTGAGTGCAAATCCTTTGGCCAGCCCCCAAACACCCTGGCCGAGTACGCGTTGAACCAGTTCGGCGGCAAGGACTTTTTCGACATCTCCCTGGTCGATGGCTTCAACGTTCCCATGGACTTCAGCCCGACCTCCAGTGGGTGCACCCGTGGGATCAAGTGCACGGCCGACATCAATGGCCAGTGTCCTGCCCAGCTGAAGGCGCCCGGCGGTTGCAACAACCCCTGCACCGTGTTCAAGACCGACCAGTACTGTTGCAACTCCGGAAGCTGCGGACCCACGAATTTCTCCAAGTTCTTCAAGGATAGGTGCCCAGATGCTTACAGTTACCCTAAGGATGATCAGACCAGCACTTTCACCTGCCCTGGTGGAACAAACTACAGGGTCGTGTTCTGCCCTTGAAGTATGAGCGGGATCGTAGGGAATACTCCATAGGAAACTTTATGTCAAAATAATGGTGCTCAAGTTAGTTTGAGCTACTGTACTTGCATGAGTGTATTGCCTCAAGCTCCTCTATGCATGCAGCTGAGGCAAGAACAAAAGTTTAAAGAGTTGAATAAATGAACATCTATATGCGCTCTTAATCAGCAATTCATGTCTTTTTAGCATAGCCTTTTCTTTGGGTTGTCTGTAGCTACCTCGCCTTTTTCTTTTTGGGTTGTTGGAATCGAAAGCGTGTAGAGCGAGAGCGACGCTCGGATAAAAGAGACTATCGTTCGTGAGTAGATAAAGAATCAAAGGCTCTAGGCCGTACACGCGAAAAGTTGGGTTTTCCCACTTGCTCTGCTCGCATTTGTCAGATTAAACCACGGACTTCATTTCAAGATAATTTCCGTGTTTGGCCAACTTTATCGTTTGCGATATATCATTTTGATAGCACATATTTGGGCTCATGGTATTGAATGAGACAGGCACAAATCCTAGGTGAATGCAAATTGAGTGGAGGGTGCTAGAACAATACTCCTAAGTTCTTGCAAGGAGAATGATTAATCTCTAGTAAATTAGAGTTCCGCGTCTCACTTACAAAGGCAATCCTTAAGGAGATATTTGGAGAAAACAATTAAAATGTTCTAAAAAAATATTATAGGGGAAGAGCTACAGAAAATGTTAGGACCATCAATAATTGCTAATTTGCAACATTAGAACTCATCAAAACTGATGCGGTAAGAACTAATATATATAGTTTTTTTTTAGCTCAAGTAATAGTATTGAATGAGGCAAGTACAAACCGTAATGGGAAACAGAATGAGTAGCATGCAAAAGAAACACTCTCTGTAAGAAGAATAATAAATCTATTGTAAATTAGAGTATTATGTGTCAGTTTTAGAGATAATTCTTAAGAAAGAGTTTGTCATTGCATATCTATAAAGAAAAAAAAGAAGAAGTTCACGTTGACACTTTTTCATAATTTGGTATATAAAAGACAATAAGAGCACCTTCAATAGTGATTCAATATGGAAAGAGGAATTATTCGCCAAACATAAATTCCACAAGATTTAGTCAATGTCGTCTAAGTAGGGGAAAGATGCTCATAATGGACCGACTTTATCACTTCTTGCTACATGAGAAAATTTGAGCAACGTTATTGCTATGATTGAACTAAGATTGGACACTAATACATGGGTGTTCAAATAATGCGACCCATGTAGAAGGTAAATGTCTTTTTTTAAATGTCCTAATATCGATCACTACTAATACACCATTTAATTGGAAAATATTGTTGTTTTCCTAGAAAATGACCTTTTTGAAAATATTTTTCAGAATTGTCACATTTTTCATGAAACAAAGGAAACCTAAGTTTTTTTTTTTTTTTTAAATATTGTTGAAATCTAATGGTGTAAAGTGAAAAACTTTGAAATTAGGACGTGCAAATATAAGTATGGAAATAAACGAAGCTCTCTATTATTTTCTGAAAAAGTTTGTAATTAGAGTTCTATTATTGGATCATGTCTTTCCTCTCTCTCTCTCTCTGTCTTATTTTGTGCGTTTTCGTTGTGATTTGGCTTCAGAGATTATTTCTGTAGCCATTGATCTTTATAAGATTTTCTTCGGAGGGGTTTCACGAAAAAAAAAAAGCGCAAAAAAATTAGATCTATTTTGACGAAAGTCAATACACTCTCGACCCAGAAATTTGCAGGGAACAAGAGTGGAGACTAAAAAGATGTTGAAACCAAACCAAAACGCCGCGATTAACGGGAGAATTTAATTTGATGTGCTTGACTGAAAGTTAAATCAAATACTTTTCCAGGGAGTTTAATTACATCTGCGAGTTTGACTCAGTCTTGTCTTGACTAAACAAAAGTCTCACTGTGATGTCTGCTTTTGAACATTTATAAAAAGTGATTGCTTATATCACATAAGAAAAATTAATTAATTAATTAATATTTTTATCATTGATAAAATTTAGACATAAATTATTATTCAATGATGACAACATTTTATATTTATTAATTATTTTATGTGATATAAATAATTATTTTTATGAAAACATTTTTTATATCATTAATTTTTCATAAAATAAATGGAACCTTAATCGTTTTGGGTCTTTTTTATTTTTGTGGCTGTTCTCTAGAAGGTGCTACAAGAGGACCTACCATAAAATAAAATAAAAAGAAGCCTAATTTTCTTGTAAAGCATCCATTAACAGTGATTGTGCATATCGCAAGACTAGTGGCTAGTGCATTCGAAATCGCAACACTTCCTTATTTGATTATTTAATAATTGCACTCTGAACACTTTTTCATAGAGGCCGAGACAATAAAACCAACGTATGCCAATGATTTATATGGCTGCTTAGGATTCTATGGACGTTTTAGGACGGATCTTGTCAATGAGTAAGTCCATTAGAGCACCTGTTTAGCATATTTAATAAGAAAAGCTTTTTTCGCTTTTAAATATATTCATTTCACATATCACGAGAGGGACGGTGTTTTGAAATTAACATACATTCATTATTTAGGTTTTAACAAAATCCATCTGAACTATCAACAGATTTATACCTAACAAAAATAGGTAATTAACATGGCGCTGTTGATGTGAAGTGTATTAGATACTTCATCCTTTAAACGGATGAGATGATAATTATCTGTTCTTAGTGATCATATCATTAAGGAAAGGAAGGGCTCAATCTATAGTGCCATGAGGAAAATCAAAGCATATTTATTGCAGTCACATTTGGCGTTGACAAGTTTTAAATCGGACACCAACGCAAAATCTAATAGTCAACTGTGACGAGCTTAAATCTGACAACTAACAAGAATGCCAGGCAAATTTTCCATGCACATGATCAAATCAAAGCAAACTTACCGCAATCAAATTTGAAAAACTTTGACAATGACAAGTTTTCAGATCGAACACCGAAGCAAGATTTAATGATCGATATCAACAACCTTAAATCTGACGACTAACAAGTTATGAAGCATCAACACCCTTTAAAAGCCTTTATATTGCATCGAATACTCAGTTAACATATATCGAAAAATTTGATATCTAGTCAACTTACTTGAGTCTGAAATTCCAACACGCAAGTTCAAAATTTCAAAATGTGATTTCGACATGCACAAAATCAATTATGAAAATTTTCAATAAATAAAGGGTCAAAATATAAATATGTAAAAAAAATAAACAATAATAAAAATAATAAATGGGAAAATAAGAAAAATCTAATATTTTCTTCTCTTCCGATTCTCACTTTCTATGATGTACAATTCACCCTCAAGTTTTTTTTTTCTCTTCTCTTCCAGCACCTCGACATGCGAACCTAAAATGTGGATTACTTTTTTTTTTTTTTTTTACAAGTTTTATGGATTATTTGAATGGAGTTTTTTTTTTTTGGTAAAGGTAAGAAATTATTTGAATGGAGTTGAATTTGTTGAATTGAAATAATGAATGATATTAACAATTTGTGGATTAATATTTTTAGTGTAAATTCATTCTAAACTTTTATTTATTTATTTATTATTTGTTAATTTGATTAAAATAATCATAAAAATAGTAATAAAAATATATATTCAATATATAACATGCCATAACGTATCAAAATTCTTTATTTTTTGAGAAACGATATGCTAATATGTCGTGTCGTATCGGTGTGTCGATGTCAATGCTACTTAGCTGGCAAAAACGTCATAGATTTTCAGCACACATAGTCACGGGCTGGAAGACTAACAAGAGAGAGTTATGCCGTGTGGTCTCGGGTTTCTAGTTTCTATTGATAATATGTGTTTTTGACTAAACCGAACTGAGAGAATTTCCTCTCTCGATCTTTTTAGTCCATTCGATGACTCGTGTTTTGTCCCCCACTTGAAACGATCGTCTGCTCTGAATTTTCTGGGAAAATTCGCTGGCATTTTATCGTCGAGTTCCCCATTCCTTACGCAAAATGTACGGCTCCTCAATCTACACAGACCCCTCCCTGCGAATCAAAATAATCAGCAAGGGGAGCGCGATGGAAAAAATGTCTCTTCTTCGAGCGGTTCTAGCACTCGTGCCCCGGTCAAGTGTTCAAGAACCAAGATGAGCTCCATCCTCGCGCCTCTGTCCCTGATCTTGTCCCTTTCGCTGACACTCTTCCTCACTCCCACACATGCAGCCACTTTTGTGGTTGTCAACCGATGCACATACACTGTTTGGGCCACGGCATCACCTGGCGGCAGGCGCCGGCTCAACCCTAGCCAGATGTGGGTACTATCCGTGGCCCCGAACATGAACTTGGGGTGCATATGGGGCCGGACCAATTGCACCTTCGATGCCAAAGGCCAGGGCCAGTGCCAGACCGGAGATTGCGACCAACTCTTGGATTGCTCAGGCTACAGGAGCCCGCCCAACACCCTCGTCGAGTTCACCTTGTTCAACTATTCGGACTTCCTGGACATATTGCTTGTCAACGGGTTCAACCTTCCGATGAACTTGAGGCCCACCACCGGTGCGTGCCGAGGGATCAGGTGGTCCGATGACATCAATGGTTAGTGCCCAAAGGAGCTGGAGGTCCATGGGGGATGCAACAACCCGTGCAGGGTGTCCAAGACCAACGAGTATTGTTGTGACAATAAGTCCAGGAGCTGTGGCCCAACAACGTCCTCCCAATTCTTCAAGGATAGTTGCCCGGATGCTTACACCTACCCACTAGATGTTCCAGCATCCTTCGCTTGCCCGAGTGTTACAAACTATATGGTCACATTTTGCCCATGAGGGCCAAAATTTTACTTAAAATAAGAATAATGGTTGGGGAATTAATTGTACTTAAAATAAGAATAACGTTGGGGAATTAATGAAAGTTGCTCATGAGCTCAATTTATAGGGTCTTACCTTGGGGTGAGCATGGTTCCAGGCTCTAAAAATTAATAAACATATTTCAATAGGTAAGTTCTAGGTTCTAGGTAAGTGGAACCTAAAATCAGAAGTCTTTGCGTTTTTCATCTTCGCGCGATCCTACGATATTCCATAACGTTTGATGATGAGTGTATAATCTGGAACCACTAGTTTAAGCTTTCATTTTATAACCAAGACTTTTATTTTGTTAATATTTCATATTTTTCATGTAGCTCAATATAAGTTATAGTCAATGATGATTGTTAAAAGTGATCATTTATTGTAATTGTTCAATTAATAATATAAGTGTAATCAAGCAGATCTTGGAAGTTCTAAGTTCCATGATATGCAAGTTAGGTTCCACATTCCAAGTGGAATTTGAAACCACTCTCCCCCAATTCTTACCCTTCGCCACTTAAATAATAGCTTTTGTGACGATTTATACTAATGAGACAATAATAATCACAATGCAAGTTAGGGTTCTTCTTGTATCTACCCCTATATTATTATCAATTTTATGGTATGTTGTCATTATATCCTCTAAATAAAAGAGATTGCCCAATGGTCGGCAAGCGTCCAACCTAGCGATGGCTGCTATGGCCTCGCCCAAATTTGGACGAAGCCGCCTTGCTCGCAACAGTGGGTGAGGCCATGCGAGGGCCGCGACCCTCACCAACAGCCGGTGAGGGCTTGGCAGCCCTTGTCGGAGGCTCGTCGGCCACCGCAAGGACAGTCCAAGGAGGAAGAAGGAAGCAGAGAAAAGGAAAAAGAAAAGAAAAATGAGAAAAAAATTAATAAAGAAATCTGAAAAAAAAAAAAAAAAAAAGAAATCATTAAAAGTTGTCACGTCAACGTCCGCCCACCAACCAGCATCCACGTTAACGCCAGCTGGCCAAAATTTACTGGATGAACTGAATTTGTACCAACATGAAAAGGTTTAAGACTGAATTTGTCTAATTAAAAAATTTAAGACTAAAATTGATACCAATATAATAGGTTTAGGACTTTTTTTGTACTTTTTCTATAAAATAGCATATTAACTTCCTTTTTTCTATATAGAAGATCATAATTTGAACTCAACCATCGCCCGTCGAAATATTTGATGGTGCAATTTCATCTTATAGGTATGTCGAGACGTGTGCAATGCACAAATTGTGTAGAAATTTTATATTTAAGTGAAGTTTCCTTCTTCTTCTTCTTCTTTTTTTCATATGTGACCGTGATAGACCGTTAGAGCTTAGCCTACACAATGATTTCTTCACTATACATATGTCAATGATAGAGAAAAGAATTTCCATATTTTGAAAGTGTCATTTACTTATTTTACGTTAATCGTAAATGTTGCTAGCATTTATGTTCACGCATTCACCAAGTATTGCTGGGTATATTCGAAGAGAAATACTAAGTTGGAATTATAAAGTCTATATGAAGTGATGTTATAAATTGTTATTGTACAATGAAGAATATTTTTAAAAAAGTTATAAATCTATTGCAATCAACATTTTAATTATGTCATTTGAGTTAATTTAGCTAATTTTAACCATATATAATTTTTTTCGATTTTTAAATTTTTTTCTTTTTTTTCCTTTTCCTTTTGCCTATAGCCAATTGCCATGCATTGGCAAGAGTTGACAACTGGCCAGAGGTGAGGGTCAGTGAGATCGACCTCGTCAGCCTAAGCAAGCCTTGCCAACCTAGTGATGGCAAGCCTCACTTGCCAGTGGTAGGGCAAGGTCGACCTCGCTGTTGATGGACCTCATCCAGCAATGCTGAGGTCAAGCTTCACCTTAGTTTAGCCCTAGAAGAATAACTTATTGGAGCATGCTAGCGATGTGTTCTATAAATAGACTCCGCTTGACAGTCCACCTATTCATCTTCATTTACAACGCCGAGTTAGAGCTAACTGCTCCCCACCGGAAGAGATGCCCCTTGCCCTCCTCTCCGTCCCCACTAGGCCTCTTCCTCACGCCTTTCCACTCCACCACCATCTTCGTCGGCAGCAACTGTCCCTACACCATCTGGCATAGGCCGTCGCATTGACCGCGGCTAGGTATGGACCCTCGACCTTCCCCGGGGCACCTCCAAGGCCCACATCTGAGGCTGCACAAACTGCAGCATCGATGCTAGCGGCTGGGGCCACCGCCAGACCGGCGACTGCAGGGGCGTCCTCAACACCTAGGTCCGGCACTATTTGGACCGATAGCACGTTCAAGCGGATCTCTTACGTATCTCCTTAAACGACGGGTTCAACATCTCCATTCAAATTAGCCCTACCGAGCTGTCGGCGCAACCAAGGTGTTTTACGCTCGAGTGGCAGGCGACATCGAGGGCCAGTGCCCGAACGAACTGAAGTCCCACTGCGGGCGCAATAAACTGTGCGCATCGCTTGAGACCGACGAGTATTGTTGCCCCACGGGCAAGTGTGGTCCGGCGAATCATTCGGAATGTTTGGAGAACATGTACCCCGATGCTAGGACATACCCTGCAGATGGCACCAGAGGCACAACTTGTCCCTGCCGCTGGACCAGTGATGTGGTCGTGTTTTGCCCGAGGGGGTAGTCTTGTTTTCCATTTTACTCTTGCTTCTTTGTATGAGATTTTGACCTCGGTTTCAGCGAATCGATATAGGTTTGGAAAGTTAGTCAATAAGTCCGAAACTCATATACCCGTAATTTAGTCATAAATTTTTTAATTGTTTCGATTTAATTCTAAAATCTTTTTGACAATTTATCAATTTAGTTTAATTTTCCATTACAATCCTTCCGATCAATTATCCAAATAATAAGTTAAATTTTTGGAAGATTTAAGACTTTGTCGAGATGCTAGTGACTAAATTTTCACTATTAAAATGTTTATAATTGAATCGATTGTTATACAATAAATTTAGGATCTTTGGACAATTGCGACTAGTGGAAACCAAGTCGAAGATACGAGGATTCGGTTTAGTAGATAACGGTTTATATTTTAGCAAGAATTTTCGTCAGAACTCTAGGAGGTAAAATTCGCAGTGGCGAGGGAGCAAAAGCTTTCTTGGAAGCGTGTAAACACCGATATGTTAAAATAAGGAATGCATCCGGACTAGGCATTAGATTATCAGATTATCACTGGAAGTCCCAGTCGGAAGTTTGCTTCCTATTGGTCAGACATATACTTTGCACAATATCTAGAAACGACATGTCTAACCAGTACCTTTGGTCTAGACACTATGCGAGCAGAGCGCAGAACGGGGTCACAGACACATCCTTGCTATGTGGTCGTCGAAGTGATTTTCCCGTAATCGCCCGTGGTCGTTGTTGTTGAAGTTGCCGTGAGGGCTCGCTCTGATTATTCTCGACCGACGATGCTGAGGTTGAGGGCGGATTTGCGGCCGTTACTTTTGCAGAAAGATGTTGACTTTGCCGATTTTTCATTGCTGTCGCGCTTCTCTTAAGGCTTAGCCTGCGCAATCTCGCTTGTCATGCTTAGCTTGAGCTCTTCTTACTATGAGTTGCTGATTGCTGACTTATCCATTTCGGTCGGCACAGATTCACTTGTGCTGGGCCTTGAATTTGGGAGAGGTTTGCGTGCATTTGTATGCGTACTCGAGTGTGGTCGTATTCTAATGATTCGGTTGTCTTTCATCCCTCTTCTAATGATTACTAATGATTATTGATACGTATAACAAGCTGAATGAGTTTCGGAACAGTTGGCTTGGCTCTGCAATTTAATTTACTCGACGTGATGTAGAATGCATGATGGGGATTTGTCATTAGTTGGAGTTAGAGGTCCATTAATCATTGATTGGAGAATTGGTTGAATCTTCCTTAAATGTTGTGCGATGGTATGTACTAATTGATTGATGAATGCGGCTTTACAATAAGGTTCATGATTTTTCTGGAGCAGTGAATTCAATCAGTTTGATAGGGGACTTAGGCAAAGTCCTAGTAATTCGGGAGTCAAACAACGGCCGTGGGCAAACTGAGCACCTTCTTTGAGTGGTATATCTCATTGAATGGAGGCGGTCCACCAAAGTTGTCTTGGTTTAATAATGGAATAATTGACAAGCAGTTTTGCCCACCCGCTGCGCATACTTCCAGATGTTTCGTCTTGACCTTCTAAATTAGATTGCATATATTGCACCAGAAGTCCCTGGCACCAATCAATAGCATCAATCTCTCTCGTCTAATTCTCTGATTTTGCTGTTATGTTTCTTGTTAATTCTTTTTTTGTGCTGCCCCCTTATGACTTTTCTTGTTGTATCCCATCTCCCTCCATAATTACCCGTAAAGTTGGTAGAACATTACCAATCGGTGTTTAGATCTGAGACCTAGAGTACACATTATCTGAACACTCTTCACTAATTGAAATGAATTGTTCCAGACAAGTCTGGCTCTCACACCAGAGCAGATAAATGAAGCATTGTATGTTGATAGGCTTTCCAATAAAGCTGTCTTTGACAGTTTGGCAAATAACCCGAAGGTACACTATGATGGCCAGCGATTTTCTTTTAAGGTACACTTTCCTCTGTTGTATAGATATATACCGTGCTTTCTTGAGGTGATAGTTTGGTTTTGGTTTTGGTTTTTGAATTGCTTCAGTCAAAGCATGATGTGAAGGACAAGAATCACTAACTGAAGTTGATAAGAAGCTACACGTAGGGCATTGCTGTCATTGACCTTAAGGATGCATACCCAACTGATGGAGGACTTACTGGTATATCTACTTGCTGATCGTGTTCTCCTTGCCTCATTGTAACTCGAGTCTGCTTTTCCTCATAGTAATCACGGCGTTGCCAATTGTCAATACACACCCAGGTTTGGCTTTCTTTACACCATCATCGTGCAAGGACAACTAAAACATGTTGAACAAACAGAGATCTAATACTTGAAAGAGTAAATCTTCATTGATTACCCAAATGTTCATGCGATCACCATTAAGACTAGAGGCAAAGGAACCCATACACCGACATTGCACCAGAGTATCAAATCCCTAAAAACATATTTATTAAACTCTCAGATCTAAATAGAGAGAGAATAGCTCCTAGATTTAGAACTAGATTGAGAGTTTAAACTCTTAGATCTAGAATTAAACTGGGAAAAGAAAGCTCTCAAATGTAGATCGAGAGTGAAGAAAAAACAATGTAACACAATCAAAATCAATAAGAGAGGGAGGGAAGAGTGAGGTTAGCTCAAACCCTCCCCCATGGCTAAAGGTTGAAGAAGACGACGGAGAGAGAAAAGAGAAAGAGGGAGAAAAATATGTTGCTTATGACTTTTGGACAAAATGAAAAGTTTATGATTGAATGAACTGATGAATAATAAGTTTAAGATTTTTCAAACAATTTTCCCATTTTATTTTTATCTAATGTTGTGTGGTGTTGTGTTTGATATAAAGTTGCATAGATGATAGCCTATAGATAGGCAAGGATTACCCTAATCGCATATCAATTTCCTATCATGTAAAGGTAATATGCTTTTGCTTTAATTATGTTCTTCAATTTCCTGCACCTCTTGGGCGGTGTATATTCAACGTAGTCAAAACCAACCTTCTCGCACAAGATCTCTTGCCATCAACTTCTTGAATCCGAGAATTGAGTGTTCGAATCGTTTTATTAGACTTCAAATTCAAGAATCGAGATCAAGTCAAGTTCCTTTCAATCATCAATTGTCTATTTAACGGATAAGGTTTGCAATTGCTTAAAATTTCCAATTTGTTCATGTCAAGCAACAATCAATGCGCCATCAATTTACTTCATTATTATTGTGAGTATCGGATGCTCGTGTTGTAAGCTCCGATCACAATAAAATTAAACATGATTTAGATTGAGACTAGTGATATCTTGGGACATACCCTTCTTGGTCAAGCAATGGGGACTTTCACGTTAAAGTTGAGAGAGAGAGAGAGTGATCACTGAAGACAGGTTATAGAAAGGTCAATTATCTTTTTGACTTAGGTGTTGAAACAAAGAGGGAGCATTTACTTATTAGCAAGGTCGGAAGCAAAGGCATTTGGATCCATCCTTACTACAGAACCCCCCAACTCCCTCTAGGGCTCCAAACTTGTTAACGCACAAGGTGTTGCACGCTTGATCCTGGCAGTTGGGCAAATCAAAATCCTTCGCGCAGACCCGCCCTGTATACTTCGCCAGTATCACCTCGCCTTCACGCCCCCACCCCCAAAAAAAGAAATGACAAAGAAATTAGAATCTCCTTTGGTTCAAAATCACGCATGTGTAAATAGTATAATCCTTATGATTTCAGAACATAAATCTTTAAAAAAGAAGAAGAAGAAGCATACGTATCGCGAAGAGGAAGCTTACTTGTCGTTAAGAACAGAAAGAGCACAAGGATTGCTGCAACTTGAAAGTTCTTCATCCTTCTTTTGTTTCTTTTTTCTTTTTATTGGGAGTTCAAAGCTATTTGGTGTGTGAGATAGGAATTGGGTGTGAATTGTGTCAATTTATATACTAAAGGAATGAAGCGATATGCAACCGAGTATGGGAAGATCCAATATTCAGCTTATGGGGCAGGAAATTCAATTGGGGATTACCATCCCATTCTCGCAGGAAATTCAATTGGGGATTACCTTCCCGTTCTCTTTTTCTTGCATTGAATGTGTTGAAATTAATGGTATTAACAACTCAACATAAGTTTGTGTGTTTCTTATTCAACCTTTGGCGTTAATGGACGATTTAATGGATGCGTTCCTTCAATAGCCCTCGTGCATGAGTCGTGGAATAGTTTTATGGACAAATTAATTGATGCGTTACTGGATGCATTTTTTCAGCAGTTTTGACACGCAACAGTTTTGCGATGCAATTATGGATGAATTAATGGATGGATGCATTAAGGGATAAATTACTTCATTTTTGTCCAATAGATTTTACTTGAATTAAGGGACGTGTTAATGATGAATCTTCCATAATCTCTCTATGACAATTCTAAGATAATCATCAACTTACGAAAATAATTATCTTCGGAATCTTCTATAATTCATGGCGAATAGTCATTCACAAATTAGAATTCCTCTTTGGAAAAGCACTCCTCTAAGTGTGCTGATTTCTAGAAGTATTGGACATAATCATAGTTTGTATAGTGTTAATATATATGGATTCAAGGTAATGTATCTTGGGAGGCATAGTTTATAAAGCTGCTTAATACTATTGGCAGTAACTAATTGATTTAGAGAAATTCGCTTAGCCGTACCTCACCTCATGTTTAATTTTCTATAAATTTTATTACAATCAAACAATTTTGTATTTGGAAGTGATTGAGAATCGTTATATATAAATATCATAAAAACATTGACTTGATCATTATTATATTATTGTTATTATTCTCTCAAATTTATTATTTTTTTCCAACGAATAGTGTTACGTTTTTTTTTTAATACGCAAATATTATTTTTTTAATACGTGATAATTACTTTTCCAACAAAATGAATTCTTTTCCGCTCCTCGGTTCACCTCGTACGGCTTCCATGACCCATACCAAGAAAGTTCAAATGGTTATGCTGACCTTTTTCCTAACTTTTTCAGTAATAAACCAGTTCATGTGGAGATTTTCCTTATTTGAGAGGGTGTTTGTAAAGTGATTTATAAATAAATGCCGAATCCAAAAGAATAACCTTTTAAGTACTCCTTTTGGGACTTTGACCGACAAGGATCGGATGAGGCTGTTAAAAACAGAGATCCCTTCATGGATTTTTCCATGTTTGTGGCCCCCGAACTCTGACATGGCCAAATTATCCAACCAAATGGCCCGCTCGACGTGAACGGTGTTCATCCGACGGCACAGTGCATGCAGTCGTCCGAGTACTCTTTAATATGAAATAAATCCACGATCTGCTTCAAATAACTACAACTGCTTCCCGGTAAATATCCTCATATTCAATTGATAAGTGATTCGAGCCAAGTGCCTATTGCATACGACTAATCCGACATATTCACTTAGATATTACAGCTTGTACCCTGCACTGGAATTAGCCGGATCCACACTAATTACCAGCTAAATGAATTGATTGATGATAAATTTCAAGTTACCTAATAGGCTGCTACAACTATTGAGTCATATATACAAAACAGCAGGTAAATCAAAGGATCTGTCTTCCGTGGTCCTTCGTTAGATGTTCATAATCATTTGCCACTGCCTTACCAGGCAAGAGACTCCGCGGTTGTGTGGGGACGATGTTCAGCCAAAGGTGACTTTACAACAAAGTTTCTTGATCAACTTTAAATCCAATATGAACAATTTTTTTTTTTTTTTTGTATCCATTCTTGAATACAAGAATTAACCATCGGGATTCACCTAGAAAAAGTATCAAATTATATTGGTATTAATTTAGTATTAAAGTTTTCATGGGATCAATTTAGTTTTAAATATTTTCACATTAGAACAAATTCAATCCATCGAACCAATTTTGGTTAACTAACTCTGACGTAGACGTCGGCTGGTGGCTGTATGCTAACATGGCAATTTGTTAATAATTTTTTTTTTAATTTCTTTCTTTTCGTTTTCTTTTCTTTTCTCTCTTCTTTCTCCTTGGACCAGGTGGGCGAGTGCGGGTGAGGGCCGCGACTCTCACTGGAGACTCGCCGGCCACTACGAGGACAATCCAAGGAGGAAGAAAAGATAAAAGAAAAGGAAAAATAAAAATTCAAAAATTCAAAAATTAACAAAAATTATTTAAAAATTACTACGTCAGCGTCCAGTCACGGGCCGATGTCTACGTTACCACCGGTCAGTCAAATTAATCAAATGAACTAAATTAATAATAATATAAAAATGTTTATGATTGAATTGATGATTATATTGGTACTAATTTAAGGATTTTTTGGTACTTTTCCTGATTCACCCTATTATCCAAAAACAAAAGTCAACAACCCGAGAGAGAGAGAGAGAGAGAGAGAGAGAGAGTGCAGGAGCTCGCGTGCTAGTTATTGAACCGACATAACGTCCCCATCGCGCATGGATCGGTGCTTACTGTGATGCCACGAGTCGAAATCGTACTCATCTTGAATTCCTCAGACGACTTTTTCTCACCTTCCCATTCAAAATCTCTTTCCCTATAATAAGGTTCTTGTCTAGGATAGGAATCCGACTTGTCCTATGGGATTAACAAGTGTAAGCACGTGATTGCACCTCTTTCTTCTACTCTTAATTTTTTCTGGGTCGCACTTTCTTAGTCAAGACTTTGACAATAACGTTTGCCGACTCTTCTTCATGGTCCTGACCCCCAACAAAAAAAATAAAAAATAAATAAACAAATAACGCCATCAAAAGACCACAGACTTAAAAAAAGAAAAAACAAAAAAAAACTAAGTGAAAATACTCATAAATAACTAGGGAAAAAAACCAAGTGATCTGCCATTTATATCGTTTAATTTGTCTAAGAGAGTTCTATCTTTTTGTGACATTGAAGAGTGATTGCCGCTCAATGAAAAAAGTTAAATTTTGTTTAATATCTTGAAAGGGCAAATTAAAGAATATCTATATAATCATAAATTTGGGAAATATATAATTAAATAATACCAAGTTGAAAATGATTGAATATATTGGACATGACTGTATACGGTGATTTTTTTTTTTTTTTTGGTTATAACAGGGTCAAGTAGTGTCCGAGCTAGTTTTCATGCACATCAACTAGACGTCTAACTCCCCGAGCGGTCTTAAGGGCACATTCCCCCAATATCAGCCCGATGCATATAGGATTTAATATAACTTTAAAGCTCTCAACAAGGCTTGAAGTCATGACCATGAAAAAGAGTAGCAAATTCCATTACCATGTGACCGAACAAAATTTTTTTATTTATATATGCTTTCTTGAATTATTGTGTGACTTTTTATGTTCATCGATAATTCCTAAACCAAGTTCTTCCAAAAACTTTGTGAGACTGGTGCCATTGACATATGACCTCATTTTTTCTAGCAATCGCCTTCCGGAAAGAGATTTCTCCATAGGGTTTTGGCATAGAGTGACACGAGGGATAAAGAATCGCTTAGGTAGCGCATGCAAACGTTTCTGTTTCTCATGGTTTTACTGTTCTTTTGTTCCCCGGAACAAAAAAAAACGTAAACCCTGTTTGCTAACGCCACTTTATTTTTTTGTTCCCGGAATGGTTTGGGAACGAAACAAGAAGCAAAAAAAGTTGCTTCTTGTTCCCTAACAATTTCTAGAAATGAACTAATTTTCTTTTATTTCCTTTTCTTGCCGCGACCACCGTCAACCGCCCGGAGCCACCGCCCACCGCCGCCGCCGCCGCCGCCGCCGGTCGCCGCCCCCGCCCGCCGCCGGGCGCTGCCGCCCGCGCCGCCGCCGCCGCCGCCGCCCGGTCGCCGCGCCGCCGCCGCCGGTCACCGCCGCCGCCGGCCGTCGCCGTCGCCGGCGCCGTCCTCTCCGGCCGCCGGTCGCCGCCCGACGGTCGCCGCCGCCACCCGCGGTGCCTCCGGCCGCCGATCGCCGCCGCCGCCGCCGCCGCCGCCGCACCACCGCCGGCCGCCGACCGTCACCGCCGGGCGCCGCCGGAAGCCCATTGGCCGCCCCCTCCCGCGGCCGCCGGCCCCCCTCCCGCAGCCGCCCGGCCGCCTCCGCGGCCGGCCAGCCGGCGGTCGTCGGCGGCCGATGGGCTTCGGCGGCGCCCGGCGGTGACGGTCGGCGGCCGGGTGGTGCGGCGGCGGGGCGCGGGCGGCGGCGGCGGCAATCCGTCGCAAGATTAAAAAATGAGTAAATACAAAAAGAAATTGTTGCGTTATATCAAACGCATTTCTATTCTTTTTCTATTCCAAGAATAGAAATTTTGTGTCGTTATCAAACGGGTTCTTTTACTCGAAATTGTTCCCCGGAGCGAAATAGAAAAGAACCATTTCTGAAAAAAAACTCTTCCCCGAACGTGCGTTTGTATGCGCAGCCTTAGTGTCACCATAAGTATATAATTTCCAATGGTTCAAAACTTGAAATACCCATGTGATCCACATGGGGAAATTGCATCAGGGAACAATGTTATAATTTTCGTGTTAAAGTATCAACATTAATGCATGTAATTATCAAATAACATGTATATACTTATACTCAAAAAAGTAGGCTGTAGCTGACATGATTGTCTTGCAGAACTTCACCTGCTAATTCTCCCTGTTCAGTTCCTTCTCGCTTTTCCTCATTTTCATATTTTGAGCTCATGTTTGATGGCAAAGAACAGTTGAAATTTCTTAGCAGAAGGGCCTAAAGGTGGATAATTGCCAAACCCATTAGCCCCTCCCTGAAGATAAAGCTCTCAATCACTCGCACGGCAAGAAATCTCCGCTGGTTGCAAGAGAAAAACTTGGAACCTTGCGATGGTAAAAATTGTTGACCGGTTACGGATAAGCTTCTGTGCATCGTGGAGGCTTTATCTACATTCTTGACTTGTCTTCGAGCCAAGTGAAGGATAACATTATCAAACCCCATCTATTATTCAATCAACTAATCATGTGGAAACACCTGTTGGCCTCTCTCCACCCATCTCTAGCTACTCTCCCCCCTATATAAACCCTCATGCATTTCTCCATTACCCACCATCTACTACACAAGCACCGTCACATAGAGAAATCTCACACCCAAATTCTGAGAAAACCCTAAGCATGGCTCGCTCCCGTGCTATTTGCATTTCCTCCGTCCTCTTGCTCTCCCTCTTCCTGACTTGCGCCAATGCTGCCACTTTCAATATTAGGAACAATTGCCCTTATACGGTCTGGGCCGCAGCGGTCCCAGGAGGTGGCCGACGGCTCGGCCGAGGCCAGTCCTGGAGCCTGAACGTGAGCCCCGGCACGAAACAGGCCCGTATCTGGGCCCGGACTAACTGCCAGTTTGATGGGGCCGGGAAGGGCAAGTGCCAGACTGGCGACTGTGGCGGCATCCTCGAGTGCAAATCCTTTGGCCAGCCCCCAAACACCCTGGCCGAGTATGCGCTGAACCAGTTCGGTGGCAAGGACTTCTTCGACATCTCCCTGGTCGACGGCTTCAATGTCCCCATGGACTTCAGTCCGACCTCCAATGGGTGCACCCGTGGGATCAAGTGCACGGCCGACATCAATGACCAGTGCCCTGCCCAGCTGAAGGCGCCCGGCGGTTGCAACAACCCCTGCACCGTGTTCAAGACCGACCAGTACTGTTGCAACTCTGGAAGCTGCGGACCCACGAATTTCTCCAAGTTCTTCAAGGATAGGTGCCCAGATGCTTACAGTTACCCTAAGGATGATCAGACCAGCACCTTCACCTGCCCTAGTGGAACCAACTACGGGGTCGTGTTCTGCCCTTGAAGTATGAGCGGGATCGTAGGGAATACTCCATAGGAAACTCTATGTCAAAATAATGGTGCTCAAGTTAGTTTGAGCTACCGTACTTGCATGAGTGTATTGCCTCAAGCTCCTCTATGCATGCAGCTGAGGCAAGAACAAAAGTTTAAGGAGTCGAATAAATGAACATCTATATGCGCTCTTAATCAGCAATTCATGTCTTTTTAGCATAGCCTTTTCTTTGGGTTGTCTGTAGCTACCTGGCCTTTTTCTTTTTGGGATGTTGGAATCGAGAGCGTGCAGAGCGAGAGCGACGCTTGGATAAAAGAGACTATTGTTCGTAGATAAATAATTAAAGGCTCTAGGCCGTTCACGCGAAAAGTTGGGTTTTACCACTTGCTCTGCTCACATTTGTCAGATTAAACCACCGACTTCATTTCAAGATAATTTTGCGTGTTTGGCCAACTTTATCGTTTGCGAGATATCAGTTTGATAGCTTATATTTGGGCTCATGGTATTGAATGAGACAGGCACAAATCCTAGTGAATGCAAATTGAGTGGAGGGTGCTAGAACAATACTCCTTGCAAGGAGAATGATTAATCTCTAGTAAATTAGAGTTCTGCGTCTCACTTACAAAGGCAATCCTTAAGGAGATATTTGGAGAAAACAATTAAAATGTTCTAAAAAAATATTATAGGGGAAGAGCTACAGAAAATGTTAGGACCATCAATAATTGCTAATTTGCAACATTAGAACTCATCAAAACTAATGCGGTAAGAACTAATATTTTTTTTTTTTTTGGAGCTCAAGTAATAGTATCGAATGAGGCAAGTACAAACCCTAATGGGAAACAGAATGAGTAGAGTGCAAAAGAAACACTCTCTGTAAGGAGAATAATAAATCTATTGTAAATTAGAGTAGTATGTGGCTCCGTTTGGTTTAGCTTTTCCAAGGGGCTTTGAGCCCCAAAGCCCCTTGGGGAAATTTTTTTGCATTTGGTTTTCAAGTCTCCATTTGGCATTTGGAATGCTGAAAGCCCAAAGCAAGTCCGGACCTGCTTTGGGCTTTCAGCATTTTCGGAATGCTAGTCTAGGGTTTAATGAGTTTTTTTTTTCCAATATTACCCTTATTGATAATTATGTTTTCCTTTTCTGCCCTCGAAAAACACTGTTCATCGTCTTCTTCCTTCTTCTTCACGAAGCTCGGCCGGCGAGCGACGCTCACCCGCGAGAGGCCAGATCTGGCCGCCGAGGGGCTAGATTTGGCCGTCGGGAAGCCTCGCCTGAGGTCACATGACCTCAGGCGAGGTGGCCTGAGGTCGGGCGACCTCGGGCATCGCCTAGGTCACGGCACCAGGCGGCGTCGCCCGGGTCGTGCCTAAGGTCGAGCAACCCGGGCGACGGCGACGGCGGCACTCAACACCCCCAGAAAACGACGGCGAGAAAATCCTTCCCGAAACCCGCAATGATCGGAAGAAGATGATGACGGCCGCAAGTTCAAGAGCGCGCTACCTGGAGGCCGGAGAAGGATCGGAGGGAGAAATCGACCCAGGCGACGTCGCCTGAGGTCGCTGACCTGAGGCGAGCTGCCTTCCTCCACCGCCACCGCCACCGCCACCACCACCGGCCGCCTCTCCATTGCCACCAGCCGCCTCACCACCACCACCAGCCCCACTGCCGAGCAGCTGCATCTCCTCCTCCCTTTTCTTTTCCTTTCTTTTTTTCCTTTTTCTTTTCACCTCATAACTACTTTGCAAAATATACACAAAAATAAGCTCCCAAACACACTTTGCATTCCCCAAATGCTCATTCACTCAAGGATCCTTGGGGAAATGGCTTTGCATTTCCCCAAAGTTGAACCAAACGGGGCCTGTGTCAGTTTTAGAGATAATTCTTAAGAAAGAGTTTGTCATTACATATCTATAAAGAAAAAAAAAAGAGAAGTTCATGTCGACACTTTTTCATAATTCGGTATATAAAAGACAATAAGAGCACCTTCAATAGTGATTCAATAGGAAAGAGGAATTATTCGCCAAACGAATACATAAATTCTACAAGACTTAGTCAATGTCGTCCAAGTAGGGGAAAGATGCTCATAATGGACCGGCTTTATCGCTTCTTGCTACATGAGAAAATTTGAGCAACGTTATTTCTATATGATTGAACTAAGATTGAACACTAATACATGGGTGTTCAAATAATGCGACCCATGTAGAAGGTAAATGTCTTTTTTTAAATGTCCTAATATCAATCACTACTACTACACCATTTAATTAGAAAATATTGTCGTTTTCCTAGAAAATGACCTTTTTGAAAATATTTTTCAGAATCGTCACATTTTTCACAAAACAAATGGAACTTAATTTTTTTTTTTCGTTTAAATATTGTTGAAATCTAATGGTGTAAAGTGAAAAACTTTGAAATTAAGACGTGCAAATATAAGTATGGAAATAAACGAAGCTCTCTATTTGAAAAAAGTTTGTAATTAGAGTTCTATTATTGGATCATGTCTTTCCTCTCTCGCTCTCTCTCTCTCTCTCTCTCTCTCTCTCTCTCTCTCTCTCTCTCTCTCTCTCTCTCTCGTCTTAGTTTGTGCGTTTTCGTTGTGATTTGGCTTCAGAGATTATTTCTGTAGCCATTGATCTTTATAAGATTTTTCTTCGGAGGGGTTTCACGAAAAAAAAAAATGCGCAAAAAAATTAGATCTATTTTGACGAAAGTCAATACAATCTCGACCCAGAAATTTGCAGGGAACAAGGGTGGAGACTAAAAAGATGTTTTTTTTTTTTTTTTTTTTTTTTGGTCGAAGAGACTAAAAAGATGTTGAAACCAAACCAAAACGCTGCGATTAACGGGAGAATCTAATTTTATGTGCTTGACTGAAAGTTAAATCCAATACTTTTCCAGGGAGTTTAATTACATCTGCGAGTTTAACTCATTCTTGTCATGACTAAACAAAAGTCTCACAGTGATGTATGCTTTCGAATGTTTATAAAAAGTGATTGCTTATATCACATAAGAAAAATAAATAAATAAATAATATTTTTATTATTGAAAAAATCTACACATAAATTATTATTCGACGATGAAAACATTCTACATTTACTAATAAATTTATGTGATATAAATAATCATTTTTACGAAAATATTTTTGATATCATTAATTTTTCGTGAAACAAACGGAACCTTAGGCTGCGTTTGTTAAAAATTGTTTGTTCCCGAACAAAATTTTCTTTTTTTGTTCCCTGGAACAAAAAGGAATGCAAAAACACATTTGTTTGCATTTTTGTTTCAAAATTATTTTTTTGTTCCCGAAACAAATCTCAATGAAATAAGAAACAAAAAAAGTTGTTTCTTGTTTTAACACATTTTAAAACACTTTCTTTTCTTCTTCTTTTTCTTCTCTATTTTTTCTTCTTCTTTTCTTCTTCTTTTCTCTTTCTTTTTTTTTTTTTTGGCCGGTCGCCGGCCTCGGCGAGTCGGCGTCGTCGAGGGCCGGCGACGCCGTCGGGGGCCGACGAACTCACCGGAGCGTCGCCGGCCCCGGCGAGGCCGAGCGTCGCCGGCCCTTGGCGAAGCTCGGGCTTGCCTTGGCTAGGCGAGCTCGAGCTCGCCTAGCCTAGGCGAGCCCGACCTCGCGCCGGCCGGGCGAGCCCGGCCTCGCCGGGGCCGGCGAGCCTCGCCGTGGTGGGCGAGGCCGCCGGCCCTCATCGCCCGATCACGGCCATGGCCGAGGCGACAACCGGCCAAAAGAAGAAAAAGGAAAAAAAGGAAAAATAAATAAGAAAATAAGAAAGAAAATAGAAAAAAATATTAAAAAATAAAAGAAATAAAAAAATTATACAAATTTACTATGTTTCTGTTTATTTTTTATTCCCGAACAAGTTTACCAAACGTGTTTTTTATTCAAAAATTGTTCCCCAGAATAGAAACATTATTTTTCTATTTCGTTTCCGAGAACAATTTTTAAATAGAAATGTTACCAAATGCGCCCTTAATCGTTTTGGGTCTTTTTAATTTTTGTGGCTATTCTCTAGAATGTGCTACAAGAGGACCTACCATAAAATAAAATAAAAAGAAGCCTAATTTTCTTGTAAAGCATCCATTAATAGTGATTGTGCATATCGTAAGACTAGTCATTAGAAAAGAAAAAAAAAAGGCAAAAGACTATATACTGATTTACAGACATGTTCAAGTCTTGCAACTTGTAGGATATTTGGATATAAATCTTGCTAGCTATTAGGATGATATGAAATCGATAATGGAATACATATCTATGTTAGCAGGAATACAATAAATAGAAATCTATGTCATCTTTTACCATGTAAATGAAGTTTGTAGCATACTTTAAAGCTGTTACTCAAGCTATTAGGCTTTGGAACCTTATTAGGGAGTTGACCATATTTAACTTTATAGATATACCCATACAGTTGTATTAAGATAATAACTCTGTAGTGTTGTTTATTAATAACAGAGGTCTCCAGAACTCTAAACATATGACGATCAAATTTTTAACCATAAAGAAACGGTTCAAAATGGTGACGTTATAATAAAGCATATTTCCACAAATGATATGATTACAAATCCACTAACTAAATGATGGCATGTCATTAATATGGGTTTAAGAGTATCAAGAGATGCCATTGTTTTGTAAGAGCTATTTCAGTTTTACTCTAATAATGTTTACATATGTGTTTGTTACACTTAGTAATGGTTTGATATGTATCAACTTTTGCATTCAATAAGATATTTTTTGAATGTGTTGTCATTATATTGAATACATATTGATAAAAGTCACAAAGTATTGTATAAATCTTGAGTGAAACCTAGGGACATCCGGTTATTGGCTTTGAACATATGTATACACATAAGGAAACGTTAACCATAAAAACAAAGCATATGTGGGTTCACTGAAACCATAAAAATATTATCTAGTGGCACAAGTTTTTGTAACACTTAAGATAAGAGAATGATGATTAACAAATGGGATCTCTTTATGAGAGTTATTATCAATTTGCCACATTATCATATTAAATCCATATCAATAAAATTAAAAGTACTCGTGATCATGGAAGACTCTATGTGTATACATGCGGTTACTGCCATAATTCAGTGTTTGTGACTTTATAGGATATGATTGGCTATTAAAAATTATTGCTACACCAAGGTGCGCACATACAGTACAGTTTCAATTAATATAGCCTAAGTGGAAAAATGTAAGAGTTTTCCTAATGTAAGCTACATTAATTAATATTGTAATTTATTATTTTATGGGGTTGATATAAAGTGAGATGGAAGGTTTCTTAATTAGTCTAATATGGGGCTGGTTAGTGTGGACGAAGTTGAGCCCGGCTCGTAATGAGAGGACCTAATTGAAAACTCTATAAATAATGTCTCTCCTCTAACCATAATTTTCACAATTAGCCTGAAAATGAGCCTTTACCTAACGCTAAAGGGTGAAGGACCATCCCATTGAACCAGTGATATAAAAGGCAATAGAGGAAAAGTTATTGACTTTGGATCGTCGCTATTCCGCATCAAAAATGATGGTCCAAAACAACTGTGTAAATCTACTTACATTATTATATATGTGTTCTTATTTTTAGTTATGGAGATATTGGGTTGTGCTTTCATGTCTTACGATATTTACCCCAAATTATGGTAAATACAAATTTTTTTAAGGGTAAATGCAAGACAGGTGTACAAATTCAAAATTGGCTCAAGGTAATTGTGATACAACTACACTCGTTTGGGGTTTTTGGTGGTGTTAACCTTATTTTTATATGGGGAAGTCATCTTTAAAATGATATGTTGAGATCAAGAATCAAATTCTCTTCTTCCTACACGATGCACACCATTTTAAGGCTAAAATTAGCCAAAAAGATTATCCTGGAAAATCGTTAAACAATTTACTATTGCATTGTAAAATTGGAAATTTTGGTACTGAATTAGCATATGTAATTTAGGTTTAGTGCTAATTAGGTAATTTACAACTAAATAGAGGAGCATCTGTTAGCAGCATTTCCAACTTGCCAAATACAGAGTTTGTTTTCAATTATATATATGTGTGTGCGCGCGCGCGTGCGTATCTGATCTAGAAATCTTGTAATTTCCTTACCTTGGAACTGTACTCATAAGTTTCCTACCTTGGCTCATTGTTGATTATTCTTTGTGGTGTCCCATGTTTTCTCAAGTTAGCCAAAAGCAAAGGAGATTAATAGCATGATTTTCAAACTTGAATTTTGATTAAAAATTTAAAAGAACACATTTTTTTCATTTTATTTTATCTCATCTTCAGAAAAATAAAGTATAAGCATTTCCACCATTATTAAAATTTTCTCAAAAGTCCAATTTTTTAGTGAGAAGTTAACATTAGTTATCTTCTTTTAAACTTGTAACATGTTATTTAAGATTATTGGCCAAAAACTCTTATACATATCGGATACTGGCTAAGTCGGTCCTAAACTTTTCAAATTAGCCAATGATTGAAAATTTTAGGCATAGAATTAGACAAATTGAAAAGTTTAGAACTAGACTAATTATTGTAAAATAAATTTAGGATTTTTCGGACAATCTTCTCATTTTACTTTTATTTAATGTTACGTAGTAGTTGTCTAATAAAAAGTTGTATATCCAATAGCATATAAATAGGCAATGTGTAGTCTGTAATAAGTATAGCTCTAACTGCATTTCAATTTTCTATCATGTGAATGCAATTTGCTCACGGACCCAAAAGAAAATGTAATTTACTTTTGTTTTACTTTATGTTCTTCAATTTCCTGCACCTTTCTTGTGATGTATATTCAATGTTAGCCAAAACCAAACTCCTCGCACGAAAATCAAATTCTTGGAACTGGGAGTTGAGTGTTTGAATCGTTTTAAACCTTAACTTCAAGAACCAAGATCAAATCAAGTTCCTTTTGATCGTTAGTTGACCTTTTAACGCTGCACAAGGATTGCGATTGCTGGAAATTTCTTATTTGTTCAGGTCAAGCCACCATTAACATGGCATTTTAGCCATTTTCCAACTTTTGTAATGTCAGCACAATCAATTTATCAATTTACTTCATTAATATCATGAGTATTGGCCGCTCCATTGTCAATCTACGTCTTATTCCCATATGGCTCATCTCAGGGAGGGATAAAGCTTCAATCGCGATAAAATCACGCGCTATCTCGGGATAAAACTCTTGCAGACATAAAACTAGCATATGGTTTATTGAAATTCAAATTATAAGGCCATATTACAACGGACGCCATCATGGACCAATTGCTCAAGATTCAAGGTGTTACTTACATCGCAAATCAAAGAACGAAAAGAGATAACGGATATTTCCCACATAGGGGAAGAACAATTGAAACAACACTAAAGTGAGTAAGAAGCATCCTATTCAGAAGGTTGGCATTGTTGGAAAAAATATGGCTTCGAAATGGATTGAACAATGAAATCGGATCGAATAAAACAACTCGGACTTTGAGGCGTGATATCATTATTTTTAAGGATTTATTTGCCCCACAACATTGCTAATGGTCACCGGCAAAAATCCTCCAGGATACAACAAAGTCTCGGATGAGAATGCTAGATAGCAATTCTAGTATTTCTCCAGGATCTCTCTAGAAAGAAATCGAAAAATTGGCTGCAATTTTTTAGAAAGAAAACTCGAAAATGACCACACTTTTTCTTCCGAAAATTGACAAGTACATATATGAAACAGTCTTGCAACTCTTCGTGAAAATTGCCAAAGAATGAACAAACACGTCCTTTAGAAAATTGTTCGGATAAACAAATGCAACTCTTCGAAAGAAGTCGAAAACCGAACAATTGCAACTTTTCGGGAAAAGTTGCAAAACCGAATAAGTAATTTTTCTAAATGTTACTCGAAAAGACAAACAAAATTCGAAATAATAATTAATTTTTTTAAATAAAATTTCGAATTTTCATTTTTATATTTCATTTCCGAAAATTCTCAAAATAAAAAGGCAACCTTTGAATTGACTAAAAAAAATAATAACAAAAATAAAATAAATAAATAACAAATGGATTAGTATTAATTAAAGTGCTAAGTGCGCCAAAATCGCACACCCGCACGCGGGTATGGTGGGGTCTAGCCCCACCCAATCATTTCTTTAACTACAAAAAGGAAATCTCACATTTTTAAATTAGCTCACTTCCTCCCACTTTTTTTTTTATGTGGGACAGAAAAAAATAAAAAAACACACAGGCATGGCTTCCATTTGATTCAACTTCCTTGAGAGTAAGGATAACGCTGACGGGATTCTCCTCACACAGCTCAACTTATACACTCAAACAGATTCCTCCTCTTCTTACAGCAACTTTGGAGGTCCAAGAAAAGTCTTGCTCAGCGGGAGAATGGACAAGCTCTGATGCCCTCTCTTCAGATCGAGATTGGTGATATTTTGGAGAGAGAGAGAGAGAGAGAGAGAGAGAGAGTCCCAAGATGATCACTTTATTGAAGGCGGGTTACAGAAAAGCTAATGCTGTTGAAAGAAAGAAAGGAGGGAGGGAGGGAGCATTTTACTTAGCAAGGGAAAAGGCAAAAGCATATGGATCCACTAGAACAAACCCCCTTAACCTTCTCTTTAGTCCTGCTCTCATTAACGCATAAGGCGGTGCACGCTTGAAGCTGGCAGTTGGGAGAATCAAGAGTCTTCCAACACAAACTCCCCGCAACCCCCACCGTCACCTCGCCTTCAATGAATATACATAAAAGTTAGATTTATATATCATACACCTACATAAAGATTTAAAACAAAAATTAAAAAGCATACGTATCTGGAAGAGGAAGCTTACTCGTCGCTAGGAACAGAACGAGCACAAGGATTGCTGCAACTTTGAAGTTCTCCATCCCTCTTCTATTTTTCTTATTGGGAGATCAAAATTTCTTGCGTGCGATATAGGAGCTGGGGGTGAATGGTGTTATTTATTTATTGAAGGAATAGAGAGACATACAACCAATTATGGAAAAATGCAATCTTCAATACCTTTCTTTTGTGTATTGGGCAGCAAATTCAATTGCCTTCCCCAATTTGTGATATGCGCATCTTCTTGTTTGGGGTATAACATTATTATTTAGGGATAATGATATAAAAGAGTTCCTGAACTTTGACCCAATGTGTAATGTGGTCCTTAAACTTTTAATTAGTTCGATATGGTCCTAAATTTTAGCCCAGTGTGCAATGTCGTCCATAAACTTTCAATTTGTTTAATGTAGTTTATATTTTTTTAAGTACATACTTAAGTTTTTTTTTTTTGGTCGATTAGTACATATTTAAGTTAGTCCCCAAATTATATGAAAATGCCCAATAAAATCCTCCTATTATTTCAAGTTCATGGATAATATTAAACATTTCCATATAGCACATGGACTAAATAAAATATGTATAAAAAAATCCATGGACCACATTGAACAAATTAAAAATTCATGAATCATTTGTGTCATTTTCCCATTCATTTACATTGGTTCAAATGGTTATGTTGGTATTTTTTTCTTATTCTTGGTAATAAACCATTTCAAGGGGAAAAAAAATTAGAACTTTATGGATACATACTTTGGCCCAATTCGTAATTTGATCACCGCTAGAAACAGAATGAGCACATGGATTGCTGCAACTTGAGAGTTCTTCATTCTTCTTTTGTTTTTGGGTTTATTGGGAGTTCAATTTTTTTTTTTTTTGTGTGTGAGATAGAAATTGGGTGAATGTTGTTATTTTATATACTAAAAGAATGGATAGATATGCAACTAAGTACAGAAAGATGCAAAATTTAGGACCTAAGCAGGTCCTTAAACTACTCATGAGGGAAACGGAGGGAGAACCTCCTTGGGGAGAGTGACCCTTTACGCCCTTCCTAGGCCGGGATTCGGGCCTGGAAAAACATTCCGGCCCCATTGATTAACCCAACCACTCCCTTACGGGGAAAGGGGGGCAGCCACATCTGATCCCCACGACGCCTTCCCCCAGGGAAACTTGGGGCATGGTACAGGGAAGTGATGGTGCCAGTTGAAAGACTGGGTGGAAATTCAATTGCCTTTCCCAATTTGCAATATGTGCATCTTCCTATTTGGGGTATACCATTAAATTATTTAGGGATAATAATATAAATAGTCCCTAAACTTTGGTTCAATGCCAATATGATCCATAAACTTTAACCCAATGTGTAAAGTCATCCATAAACATTCAATTTATTTAATGTAGTTCCCAAACTTTTTGGTACATATTCGAGTTAGTCCCCAAATTATGCGAAAATATTCAATGTTATCCTATTAAATCAAGTTTAGAGACAATATTAAATATTTTCATATAATCCATAGACTAGATTAACATGTATTAAAAATTCACAAACTACATTAAATAAATTGAAAATTCTTTGGATCATTTATATCATTTTCCTTGTACATTTATGTTGGTTCAAACGGTTTTGTTAGTCTTTTTTTTTTTCTTATTCTTGATAACAAACAATTTCAAAAAAAACCACCGGCCGCGGTAACTCCACTGGATAAGACTCTGCCGATCCTCAACGAAGAGATAAAAGGTTCAAAACCCAGGGGAGGCGCTAGGTGGCATTAAGTGTGACTCAGGAGTGATGGGTCCTCCTGCTTAAGTGTCACCTGGGGGTTTACGGCGCGGCTGTCGGTTGCAAGCCAGTTCCTCCAGCACCAAAAAAAAAATAATTTCAAAAAAAAATTTAACAGAACTTTTTGAATACATACTTTGACCCTAAAAAAACAGCCTAGTACTTCTTTAGGGGCTTTGTCTGAGACGGATTGGATGAGCTTTTTAGAGATTTGGTGTATTACAAGGCTTGCTAGTTTAGTCTCTTATTCATGATTGGCCCAGGAAAAAAAAAAAAAAAAGAGATCTCTTCACGGATTTTGCCACGCTTAATGGCCTCCGATATTTGCCAAATTGTCTAGCCAAATCGCCCGCTCAACGTACATCAGTGCATTCAGTCATCAATTACTCTTCAATAAGAAGTAAATCCACGATCTGCTTTAAGCACCAAAGACTGATTTCACGGCATTTATCACCAAATACACCTAAAGTGAGCATAGATTAGCAAGGGTCAGCTCGGTCCGAAACCGCTGAGAAAATTTTGTACATTATTCTGAAGGATCCTCCGCAGCTAAAGATGAAAAGGTTTCCTCAGGGTGGCCGCTCTATTTTCCATAGATTGCAACCTCCGCTTGAGATCGAAAGTCTTCAACCTGCGTTGCGAGCGGAAAGTGATAAGAACAGAGACGCGGCATGAGTGCGCCATCGACTAAAGAAGAACCGCCATTATGGGAGCTGGTATCAGCAGTTATTGTATCCCAACGTGAATTGAAGCTAAGCTACATAATGGTGAAGAGGAATTATTTTGCGCCATGGATTCAACTGCTGCTGTATCG
The DNA here is from genome assembly GCA_014182725.1 of Eucalyptus brandiana. Lineage (NCBI taxonomy): Eukaryota > Viridiplantae > Streptophyta > Magnoliopsida > Myrtales > Myrtaceae > Eucalyptus > Eucalyptus brandiana. Next base: position 53,313,635 of record CM024675.1, on the reverse strand, counting down.
TCTTTTCTACCAGGCAATTTTCTTTTCTTTATTAAAGACATACAAATCCGAAGCCTTTGAAAGCAGTCCTTCTCCACGTATTGAAATTTCTAGAAATGAAAACGGACTGGTCTTATTAATACGAATTGCGAAATGAAACAGACCGATACTTGAAGATGGAAAGTCCTAGCTCTCTCCCCAGCAAGGATTCCTCAAGTTGAGGGCAACTGCTAAGACAAAAAATTAAGACGACATAAATGATTTTTCACCGATGAATGCATCCCAATGAACCTGAAATTTATGTGCACCACCATCGCCCGAAACAGCCTTGAGAAAGGTTATGTCATGTTCGAGCCTAACATTGTCGGAGTGGACAATATTGGATAAACTGTTTGCTTCTTCCTGAGTAAGCATTAGATCAGCCAGCTTTTCCTTCCGCACCTCCATCTCCTTCATTGTACCGGCCAATTTCTTCTCCGTTTCCTTTTTGGACTTGAGAATTGAGGAGAAACTTTTCTCTGTAAATTCTTGGTTGCCGACTGTCCTTCCAATATTCTTCATCTCATTTTACAAAAACTAAAAGAGGGTATATTATCACAAGTGCACCAGTTTAAAAATTTTTGTGATCAAAATATTTGTTTGAAATAAATTTATCACAATTATACCGGTTTGAGATTTTTCATTATCCAAAAATTAGTTTAGGGTAAATTTGTCACAGTAGCAGTTTTGAATTTTTCTTGGTATTGACCCTAAAAAGAAAGAACTCATTTTTTTAATGTTTTATTTTTTCTCTTGCCCTCATAAAAATAAAGCTTAAGCATTTCCACCATCATTTGAATATTCTCAAAAGTCCTACCTCTTAGTGAAAAGTTAATGGCAATTGTCTTCTTTCAAACTTTTAACATTTTATTTGAGAAAATTGTCCAAAAATTCATAAACCTATTATATGGCAATTAATTCAATCATAAACTTTTCAATTTAGTCAATTTAATCTTAGATATTTTAACAATTTTCCAATGTAATTCTTCCAATCAATTTCTTCGTAGTGGTGTAGTCAGCTTTGGCTGTCCTATGTGGCACTAAGGCACTCAAATGGATTTTTCTTTCTTTTATCTTCCTTATTTTTTCCATTGTTTATCTTTCCAAAAGGGCCTTGGTGATGGCCCCCTACCCTCGCCAGCAATTGGGCCAAGGCCTGCATACCATACTAGTTATTTCCAGTCAAAATTAACTAGAATTATTATATTGGAAAATCATGATTTCAGGAAAAAAAAATTATTAAAAGGAAATAGTATTTATTGATTAAAATAATACATGAAAAGTACATAAATATGGGCAACATAAATCAAAGCATAGCAAAACCCAAAATACTATAAAACAAAGCCAAATCTAAAAAAAAATAAAGAGGATTAATGGAGCACCATTAGATTTAAGCACATACTCGTCTCACGAGAGTGGATCTATCAAGTAAAATAATTGATGGTTGATCATTGGATTTTGTATCCATCGGATTTCATATCATCGTCAATGATAAACACAAGTTAAAGATTCTTTCTTTAGTAATCACGGCGTTGCCAATTGTCAATACACACCTAGGTTTGGCTTTCTTTACACCATCATCGTGCGAGGACAACTAAAACATGTTGAACAAACAGAGATCTAATATTTGAAAGGGTAAATCTTCATTGGTCATCCAAATGTTAAAGCTCGTGCGATCACCATTAAGACTAGAGGCAGAGGAACCCATACACTAACATTGCACCGGAGTATCAAATCCCTAAAAACATATTTAATAAACTTTCAGATCTAAATAGAGAGAGAATAGCTCCTAGATTTAGAACTAGATTGAGAGTTTAAACTCTTAGATCTAGAATTAGACTGGAAAAAGAGAGCTCTCGGATGTAGATCGAGAGTGAAGAAAAAACAATAAAACATTAACCAAATCAATAAGCGAGGGAGGGAAGAGTGAGGTTAGCTCAAACCCTCCCCCATGGCTAAAGGTTGAAGAAGACGATAGAGAGAGAAAAGAGAAAGAGGGAGAAAAAGATTTTGCTTAGGACTTTTGGACAAAATGAAATATTTGTGATTGAATTAGCTGATGAATAATAAGTTTAAGATTTTTTAGACAATTTTCCCATTTTATTTTTATCTAATGTTGTGTGGTGTTGTGTTTGATATAAAGTTGCATAGATGATAGCTTATAAATAGGCAAGGATTACCCTAATCCCATATCAATTTCCTATCATGTAAATGTCATATGCTTTTGCTTTAATTATGTTCTTCAATTTCCTGCACCTCTTGGGCGGTGTATATTCAACGTAGTCAAAACCAACCTTCTCGCGCAAGATCTCTGGCCATCAACTTCTCGAATCCGAGAATTGAGTGTTCAAATCGTTTTATTATACCTCAAATTCAAGAATTGAGATCAAGTTAAGTTCCCTTCAATCATCAATTGTCTATTTAACGGATAAAGTCTGCGATTGCTTAAAATTTCCAATTTGTTCACATCAAGCAACAATCAACATGCCATCAATTTACTTCGTTATTATCGTGAGTATTGGATGCTCGTGCTGTAAGCTCCGATCATGATAAAATTAAACATAATTTCGATCGAGACTAGTGATATCTTGGGACATACCCTTCTTGGTCAAGCAAATGGGGACTTTCACATTAAGAGAGATCACTGAGGACAGGTTATAGAAAGGTCAATGACCTTTTTGACTTAGGTGTTGAAACAAAGAGGGAGCATTTACTTATTAGCAAGGTTGGAAGCAAAGGCATTTGGATCCATCCTTACTACAGAACCCCCCAACTCCCTCTATGGCTCCAATCTTGTTAATGCAAAAGGTGTTGCACGCTTGATCCTGGCAGTTGGGTAAATCATAATCCTTCGCGCAGACCCGCCCCGTATACTTCGCCAGTATCACCTCGCCTTCACGCCCCCCACCCAGAAAAAATGAACAAAAAAAAAAAACATGAGATTTTTACATAATATATAGACAATAAGATAACATCCTAATAATTGCAGTGCATATATCTAAAAGCATACGTAGCAGGAAGAGGAAGTTTACCCGTCGCTAGGAACAGAACGAGCACAAGGATTGCTACAACTTGGAAGTCCTTCATCCTCCTTTGGTTTTTTTTTTTTTTTTTGGTTTGTTTATCGGGAGTTCAAAATTTTCTGTGTGAGATAGGAAATGGGGGGTGAATGGTGATACTTTTTATACTGAAAGGCATGGAGAGATATGCAACCAAGTATGGAAAGAAGCAACATCAATTGTATTGGGAAAGAAATTCAATTGAGGATTAACTTGCCTTTTTCTCTTTTCCTTGCATCGAATGAAGTCTTGCATCCACTGTATTGGGCAAAAAATTCAATTGGGGATTATTACCTTCCCTTTTCTCTTTTCCTTGCATTGAATGAAGTCCTTTCTACCACCTGGATGATGCTCATGACAGCCACGGTTGGTATTGGAATAATGGTGGCGTGTGGGCCACGAGCTGTGATGGACAGCAAAGTGCTACTACGCAATACAAATTGCATAATTTAACCAATTTCAAATCTTCATGTTAAAATGTTTTTATTTCTTTTTTGGTTTCTTATATATATAAATATCGTGTCTAAAGTCTCAATTTTGGTTATAGTTTCACGAACATATTTTATGCATCGGAAGTGCTTGTGTGCCATTGACACATAGCGAAGCAAACTAGTTATAAATTGAAATTTTTCAAATTTTAAAGGAAAAATTACACAAATGATCATTGAATATTTGGTTCAATGTACAATGTAGTCCCTAAAATCTTAAATTGTTCAAGGAAGAACCAAAGACCTTGTTGGTTTGTAAACCAATACCTATCTTGAGTCAATAATTTGGTGAAAATATCAGCAACTTGCGAGAAAGACAGAACATAGTAATAAAGCGTGTTAGGTATTCTCTATTTAGCATTCTAATAAAAAGGTTTACCCGTACATTTTCTGTTACTTTACCTATTGCTCAAATGGTTATGCTGGTCTCGTTCCTAATTTTTCCAGTAAGCAACCATTTCAAGCGGAAATTTCCTTATTTCCTGTAACACCCCAAACTAAATCTAAGGAGGTTTGCAAAGTAATTGAAAAAAAAATGCGGAACCCAAAAGAAAAACCTTGTTAAAATTAGAGATCTCTTCATGGATTTTTACAAGACTTGCTGCTAGTTTAGCCTGCTTATTTATGAAAATAGAGATCTCTTCATGGATCTTTCCATGTTTAATGGCCTTAGAACTCTAACATAGCTGACCAAATTGCCCGCTCAAGGGGCACGTGTTCACCTGACGGCACCAATGCATCAGATCGTCCAAGTACTCTTTGATGTGAAGTAAATCCATGACCTGCTTTGAGTAAGAACTGATTCATGGTAAATATCATCAAATTCAACTAATAAGCGATTCTTGCTAGCTGCCTCTAGCATACAAATAATCTGACATTTTCACATAAATGTTACAAAGTTTGACACCTGCGCTAGAATTAGCCGGATCCACGCTTATTGCCCACTAGATGAATTGATTGATGATATGTTACAACTTACCTAGAAGGCCACTACAACTGTTGAGTCATATATACAAAGGGCAGGTAGATCAAAGGATTTGTCTTACATGGTCCTTCGCCAGATGTTCATAATCGTTCACCGCTGCCTTACCAGGCAAGAGACTCAGCGGTCAAAGTGAGAACAGAATGGCCTGAAGGTTATTCTTCAGCTCGCTATGATGCCACCAAGAAAAATTTGTTCATTATTCTGACGGATGCTGTGCTGCTAAACATGGAAAGGTTTCCTCGGGGTGGGTGCCCTATTTTCTATAGATTGCAACCTCTGCTTGAGATGGAAAACTTCAACCTGCATCGTGAGTGGAAAATGAGGAGCAAAGACACAACATGAGTGCACTATTGACTAAAGAAAAACCGCCATTATGGGGGCCGGCATCAGCAGTTATATAATCCCGACATGATGGATTCAATCTGCTATAGTACCTTTTCTACCAGGCAACTTTGTTTCTTAATTTAAAAAAATACAAATCCAAAGCCATTGAAAGCAATTCCTCCTCCACTTAATGATATTCCTAGAAGTGAAAAAAGACTACTCTCATCAATACAAATTACAAAACGAATAAGAGCCATACCTGAAGCTGGAAAGTCCTAGCTCTTTCTCCTGCAAGGACTCCTCTAGTCGAGTGCAACTCCTAAAACAAACAACAAAGATGACATCAGAAGCGATTCTTCACAGATGACCACATCCCAATCGACAAGCAATTTATGCGCACCTTTTGAGTGTCATCCAAAACGGCCTTGAGAAAGGCTACATCATGTTCAAGCCTAACGTTGTCAGAGTGGACAATATTATTCAAACTGTTTGCTTCTTCCTGAGTAAGCTCTAGATCAGCCAGCTTTTCCTTCAGCACCTCCATCTCCTTCATAGTGTCAGCCAACTTCTTATCCACCTCCTGTTTGGACTTGAGAATGGATGAGAAGCTTTTCTCAGTAGCTTCTTGGTTTGCTAATGCAGCCGCCAACTGTCCTTCCAGTATTCCATTTTTTCTGATAAGGGAGTCTATTTTTGTTTTGTATAACTGGCATATGCTCGAAGTAGAGGGAGGTGCTCCAACTTTACAATTAGTTTCCGCATATGCTAAATCATCATTGTTAACAGGAAGGCTGTCGTTTCCACTGATGCGGGGACTCAGGTTTTCATCTTCAAATGCCAAAGCCGTCTCTTCCCCAATGCTTTTACATTCTGTTGCCTGAAATCAAACACAATCATTCTCTCATTATTAGTCAAATTTTCAAACTCTAAAGTAACTGAACCACTTAAAGAAAGCAATGCGACTGTTCAGATAAAGTTGATGACATACTTCCTCAATATTGACAAGAAATCATCAGCAAACAATACTTCTGCAGTCTGCATGATTAGACCTATTTCCACTCCTTTCTGTGAGTTTTTTCACTTAAAGATTAAAAATAAAGAAGAGGAAAATGATACACAACAAACATTGCCAGGGATTAATCCCAGAAGCCTGTTTAGAAGCACCCTCTATTGAGCAACATTGCGCCATATCCTTCATATATAGTAGATGTATAGAGGACACTGTGTAACGCTTTCCCTTTCATGTGCTGACTTGACAACTTTGGTTCATCTTCCCAAAGATTAATAAGATATCAAAATACAAGAGTTGGCTGAAATGGGAAGACTTCCCAAGCTTCTGTTTTTACAAACTAGTGATTCATTTTCTCCTTCCCTTATCCATCCTTCTTGTGATTAAGGGTGTTATGGGTGCTGTTTTGTTAGAGTGGAGATGGTATGATTTCACAAGCATGGCTTGATAAATCTAGGTTTTGAGTTGCAAAAACTGCAATGTGAAATAATAACAACAATTAACCAAAAGATAAAGGCTTTCCGTTCAATGTAAGCATGAGTAATAAGCAAGAATGTAACACTTTCAACTTAAGCATTCCAGTGGTATTGCCACTAACCTGTAACGATGAACCTTCATCTTCAAGATGCTTAACCACCTTTTGAGTCCTGTTATATTCTTCTTCATTACTAAACTGTTTCCGAAGTGAAACATTGCCAGAAGACGGATTTAAATCAATGAGTGTGGACTCCGACAATGATTTCCTGCCTGAACCATGTTGCTCTATGGAAGATGCTAGATTTTGTCGAGCAACTGAATCAACTGAACGCTGTGAAGAACCGTTGCTTAGTTGAGTAGCCAGACCTTTAGAAGATGAACGTCTCCCAAACAGTGCTCCAGCAGCCTTCTTGGCAACAGGTCTTTGGTATATTGGACTCTCATTCTTATCCACAACTAGTACCTCAACCTGACAAAGAAGTTCAGAAATCAAAAGAAGCCCACCACTAACAGAAAGCAAGTGAAAAAACACGCAGAAATCAGTGGAAGAATTGTTGGTTCCAAAAGGATTTAAAATTATCCTAACCTGATTTGATGGCTCTTTCTTGGTCCCCCCAAAAGCCACGAGAAAATCTTTTTCCTTGTGTCGTACAAGCACAAGGCTGAACCCCTGGAAGTTATAAATATTGTAAATAACAGGAACAGGCAATGTCAATGAAAAAAAAAGGTCACTCATGCCACAGGCTAGATATGTTATCGCAAAACAAACAGCATGCTGTATTTGTTCTGTGCTCTGTGAAGTATGAAAAGAGTACTTGGAATTATGATATGTTGGCATGGCACTGCCAATATACAGTGATATCTCCCAGCATTGAAGGGGTACAATTAGATAAGAGTTGAGAAAGAAGAAAAAGAATTCAGGAATATCCTTCAGCACAAATCTTAGTTGAAGAAACAAGAAAAGGAAACATATATATCACCTTGTTGGTGGCAATGGAAGATGGGGGTGATGCAACAGCTACAGACCACTCCATTTTTAACACATCAAAGATCACTGTTTCTAAATGTCCTGGGGAAATTTGTTAAAGACATGGTCAATAAGCAAGAAGAGATAATAAGTTGACATTCAGAAACACCACTGAGAACTACTGAGAACTTCAATCTTATGTCTCTTTCTCCAATCCATTATTTAACCAAACTGATGCATGCTTGATGAATAGAGAGATATCTTCAAAAGTTTCCCAGTGCCACACTTCCTGAGCATTGTCGTAAGTTGCTTAGAATGAAAAGAAAAAGCACCAATTTCATAGAATGTTACTAACATGAACAAAAAAACATATGAGAAAAGATCGATGCTTCAAGTCACAAAAGGCTAGTTCTCAGGTTCTCTCATCCTCTAGTTAATATGTTGAGAAGCAATGTGGAGCCTTTAATTTTTTGTTGTTTTTTTTGGGTCGGAAAAGTAATGTGGAGTTGAAAGAGTAAACTCTAATTGTTTTTGGGCCTAATCAGAATGGTTATAGTCTAGCTGGTCCAAACGTATTAAATGACTCAGCCAGTACGGTTTATGAAGTTTAAGAGTATTAGCATAGAAAAAAAGGTATCTCTAGCCAGTGATGCATACTTTTCTTCCTGCTCCCACCCCCCGCAATGTACCATTTTGTTCCACACAGAACTCCACAGCTACCAGCTCTTGGTGACGGATGGAAGCCTCGAATCTTGATTCTTGACCAAATCATCTATAGAAAATAAGGTCAACCAAAAGCCCGTGACTTTAAAAAAAATATTTGAAAACAAGAATGCTTATATGAATTGAGTCTGGGACGACGGTAACTCAAAAGACTTAACACACCGTTTCAAAGTCTAATGAATACAAGTCATTCAATGTTCTCGATTTTGATGATCCTCCAAAAATAAAAAGATTTTTATCTTCATAAAGAGTAGCAACATGATTGGATCTCGGAGATGGTCCCGAACCCCTGCACATGTGTGAAATCTGGGTTATGACAAGAATGTGATGAACAGACAAGCAGAAAAAGGAATTTCACCTACGTGCAATGTAAAGGAAGCCATGTCAATGATTTCAGATCGAACATATGTAGATCATTTAGCTTTCTCCTTTTAGCATCTTCACCCCCAAAGAGGATTAAAACAGAATTTGCCCTGACCACAGAATGACCGCTACGAGAAACCTGCAATGCAAATTGACTTTATCAAAAAAAAAAAAAAAAAAATCATCATCATCATCATCATGGACCTCCATAACTATATTTGAGGCCCCTTTGACAGATCAAAAAACAAAAGAACGGAATAGACTACAAGGTCACGTAATTTACACAAGTAACTATTTCCTTAAGCGATATATACAGAATGACTATACTAATCGAGGCAACATAGTTTTAAAAACCACTTGTGTATTGCTCGTATGATAGCATTAAACACCCTATGCAATAAATATGTTTGTGCAAATAAGATGCCATCCAAACAAAAGTATAGTGACACTTTTTAAGTAACACTAAAACAAGTTTCCTAATTAAGATTTCTGATCATGTCATGACATCTATACTCAGATGTGAGCTCTTATCAAGGCAAACACGAGCAGGTGACATGCTTAATTCCAGGATATATTCGAAAACAAATGGAAACAAGTAAGTGCAATGAACTATGCATTCAGCTGTTGCTGAGTTGATCAATCAAATCACCAACATCATCATCATCAAGGTGTGCAAAATTTAACCAAAGTAGTGCTCATTGAAGTAAACAGGTGTACCGGTACATCCCCTTTAGCTTCCATCAAAGACCAGCACTCTGTTTCAGTGTCGAACACCCACACTGTGAAGGACCAGTGCAGTAAACTCAGCACCAAGTGGAGAAAGGAAAAAGCACACAAGCATGATCAGTGAAATAAAGATCTTACCTGACAATCTCTCAGTCCCTGGTTCAGTTTTCCCTCCAACTAGTAGCACCTTTTTCCCCCAAGAAACCTAGAAATGGTAAACAAATTTAAAATTTCATTAGCTCCCCATCTTTGAGGCAGATCCTTGCGAAACATTATCAAATTGTAATCCTCACTTACTGCTATGTTTTAGACTTCTGGAGGAGCCAGAAGCTGCCGAATTTTTTACTTGCTAGTACTTTTTCCTTCCCATTGTTTAATTCTCAGTTTGCATGCTTTTTCATGCCCATTGCAAAATACGATGGACAATTTCTACTCAGACATTCTATCAGAGATTCTTCCTTTAAAGAACTTTTTCTTGGATATAGTCCCATTATCACTATAATGAACTTGGTTAGTTTCCAATTGTCAATTCATTACCCCTTGGGAAAAGCCAAGAAATTTCATGCAACTGTCTCCCATTAATTGTGCAGTAGTTCCAGTATTAAACTGTATTGGAGAGGGTTCAATCTGAAATATCCTTCTATTACCAGAAAGGTTTTTCTCTTTGCAAATCTTATTTGTAAGCTTCCAGATAAAGTAAATAAAGGCAATTCTTACAATAAATAAACTAATCATATTAAACTGATTCAAATTAGAAAACGCAAAACAGAGGCGTCAATACTACAAGTGAGAAGAGGGATTGATAGCAGGTAGTATTAAAGCTGGTCATACCAGAGAGTGACCACGACATGCAGGAATTTTTAAAGGGAGACTGCTTGGTGACAGGTAAAGTTTCGAAGAAGCTGCAGTCCATGAAAATCTGTCAAAATGAAGTACCTGAACAGGGAAAACAGAACCTTTATTGCTCTCTGTAATAATTAGTAGATGGCAAAGTTGCATAAATTATATTGTTATCGTCACCCATTGAAGACATGATAGTCATCATGCAATCTTCAAGGAAATAATTTTGTACCTGAACATCATCTAGTAGGCCATTTCCAGATTCACCACCTACCACTATCATCTTGTTCTCAATTACTGTCGCCGCATGCTGCTTGTCCACAAAAAAGGGGAACATATAAATGGATTTTGGCTCCAGTGTTTGCACATATAAGCTTAGTCAACAAAGTGCACCATAAAGCCAAGGTTAAAATTCCGTTAGATCTTACATTGAAACGAGGCATTGGCTTCTCCCCAGCTATTGATAAAACCATCCAATTCTCAGAGCTACTAATTTCAGGGGCAGAGGAAGGACTCTGTGAATCATTTTCGTTGGAACAATCACTGGCAGGCACAGCGCCTTCATTCTGCAAATGGCAAATAAGCTCAGTTTCTTGCAGCCTTCCCCACGAATTCATATCTAAAATCAAGCTGGAATCCTCACATTTTGATTGTTTCCGCGTTTTATCTGCCTCATAGGACTCCTAGTACCCTGTGTCGCGTCCGAAAGCTGCACCTTCTTGACCCTGTAACAACATGGTTACGACATTGCGAGCGAGCATAACCGACCTCATGCAACAAGTAATTTCTACTTCCAGTTTCTTCTAGTCTACACTCCATATACATGCTCTCCGGCAACCCAAAGGTATAGTCCCTCTTCCAAAGTTTTTACCACACATAAGAAGATAACCTCATCGAACCGGATCAGCATTACATCTACTTCAAGTTACTTCCTAATGCGATCACAACTGAATGAAGTTAATCATACCGACCGACGTTCGCAACTAACTCAAACCTTCTCACAGAAAACTACCGACGAGTTTTCCACAGTAAGCAAAAACTTCCAACTGCCAAAGCAAAATCGAAACAGCGACGCACAACAACCGCGAAAGCACGAGAAAACGGAAAGCAACGTCCGTACGACGCGCATTACCTCCCGAGCTTCATCCTCCGGCGCGAGATTCCGAACATCTTTTCCTCCTCCTCCTCCTCAAGAGCTCGAACCGCGAGGACCTCTAAACCGAATCTCGGCACCACCGACACATCCACGCGCTCCAGAAGCTCGGACCTCGAACCTAGGCCAGCGTCGGCACGAGGAATCCCACCCCCCACCCCGGCCGGAAACCGACGCTCTCTCGGACCGGTGGAAGACGCGAGCTACCTCTTCGGAAACCTTCGTCGTCGTCGCCGACGGCGAGGTCACTCCCTCGGAGAACGAGCGAGCGGCGAAGGAGGACGCGAGGCAGGATCCAGCGATCCGCTCGTGCGTTCGCGCGCCGTACGGCCGACGGCGACGGAGCTCGGCGAGAGGCGGCGGCGGCGGCGGCGACAATGGGGCGGGCCTCGGTGGTGGTGGTGGTGATGGTAGTGGCGACTGGCGAGAGAGTCGAGGTGCGTGAGTGAGCTGGGAGAGTAGAAGCAACGGACAAGAGATGACGGATCGTCGTCCCCTTCGTTGCTAACACTGGTTTTGGCGTTTTCTGCTTTTCGTTTCTTATTTTATTATTAAATTAAAAAAACTTCGCTACGCTTTCTCGCTATTATTAAAATAATAGATTACTGTGAGTAAAAAATTTCGTAGGAATTGATTGTATAATAATTTATGATAATTTATTATTTAATTTTTTTATAATTTCGTACAAATTATTGTTTTTAATAAATTAAAATTTGTCGAAGTTCGTACTTACACGAGATTATTTCAGAAGAAAAGCAAAAGGGCAAAAGAGTAATTATGAGGCAACGCCCTCAAATACTTTTCGAGTTTTTAAGCTGTGCTTCGGTTTTATGAATTTTAAAACCCAATGATTGGCTTCGAGCTTTTTCTTTCTTTTCTTTTTTTTAGAATCTGTTTGGTAACGCCTCGAGAAATAATTTATTTTTTTAAAATAACATTTTTTTATTTCTATTCTCCAAAATAGTTTTTCAATAAAAGAATGCGTTTGATAATTATATAAAATTTCTATTTTCAAAATGACAAAAGAAAAAGAATACGTTTGGTATGGTTAAGGCCAAGGAGGATAAAAAGAAAAGAGAAAAAAAATAACATATTTGTAGAAATTATTAATGGGAATAAAAAGTTATTTTTTTATATTTATTATTTTTGTTCCAACTCTATTTCCGAGTCACGTTTCAAATTTATTTTCGATCACTTTTTTTATTTTGGGAAATATAAAAGTTAATTGACGTTACCAAATAAATTTATATTCTTTTTATCCTAAGAAAAATAAAGAAAAATAAAAGAATGGGAACATTGCCAAATAGGCTCTTAAAAAGTGAGCAGCGAATATTGACATGGAAACCTTTTTTATATATCAAGTTTGGATAACGAATTTTTCCAATCGTGAGATCCCATAATTTACAAGACTAAATCGATCTCAAAATCATCCCACTATTGAAAACTCGAAACTCATTATGTCCTAATAAGATTCGAGCTCGATGGACCTAATATTATAAATATTTCAAAATTAATGGGCCATCATGATTAGTTTAAATTTAATCAAAAAAAAATGTGGCCTTCGTGCTCCTATTTTTTTTGTATGATTGTGGTACTCCTCCAATTTCGGGACCCTTGAGCTACAATGGCGATCCAATTAGGATGGGAGTAGAGTGTGCAAACCCTACAAAGTTCGTAAAAGTATATGTTTGTATTGTTTGAAATAACCAATCGATGAAAAAAAATTTCATCATCAATAATAATTTATTTCAAAACATTTTTATAAATAATTAAAGAATTTTCTTGTTCATCCATTTTGATAATCGATATAGACGATTATTTTTAAGAAAACGTATTCTAAATCATTTATATTTCATGGAACAAAAGCATCGTCAATGTAAAGAAGAGCTAATTAAATTTATCAAATATGTTTAATGACCACACTAAAGAATAGTCGTTGATGAGAGGATAAATAGCACACTAACGTGAGTCAAAGGGGCTAAAAGTGCACTTGATCCTTTTATTCAAAATAAACAATAAGGATTATGTTAGTGGCCACCATTCCTACCCGTTAAAGAAGAGGGAGTTTGATTTCTCATTTTATTAACGGGGCTGAGAATGAAAACGTTTAGTTTCAGATATTTAACTAAAGATATATTAAAAGTGCTAGACAGAGGGAAATTTATTCAAAGTAAATATTCGGATAAATTAGGAAGCGGGGGGTGGCGCGGGGAAGTGAGATAATTCAGTTGTGATTACTAGACTTTTGACATTACCGACATCTTTTTTCCCCTATTATTTCATCCGTGGGAGGCGGTGGGGTCCACCTCGACTTAAAGGACGGCGAAGTGTGACCGTTGGATGAGAGATGGGGGGGGATGGGACGAGGACGGAAGAGGCGAGGCGGAGGACGGAGGGTCCTGACAAGATTTGCATTAAATTCGGGCGGTTTCGGCGGGGCCAGGCTCGGGCGCTGCCTTGCTGCTGCCCTTTGGGGGCTCTTTTGTCCTTTTCCAGGTTCCCTCCTTTTTTATTATTGGGACTTGGGTGGGGGGTGGGGGGCGAGTGGGTCCCCCGGGTCTCATCAGGATCGGCCCCCCTCCCCTCCGCCGCGCGCTCCCACAGACGGTGCGATGCACGCGCGCCTCCCCTCCCCACTCCAGTCTGGGCTTTTTTGTTTTCTACCGTGATTTGGATTGAATTGGATTGGATTGAACCGGTGTATCATGTGAAAAATAGTTCAATTCATTCATGCAAATACTATTTCACCGAAATTACTCCTGTAACGAAATATTTTTACCAAAAGTTGCTCAGTAGATTTTAAAGGGGACAATAATTATGTGCTGACTTCGGATAGGATATCTGATATAATATTAAATTTAAGTTCTTTGATGCAAATAATCCTGTACAATTTTGGGCTAAGTTGGAATTTATTAACAACAAGGCTCACGAGTTACAAAATCGGACATGAACTACGCCGGAATTCAATCGACAATGCAAATAGAAAATAGCAGAACACAATACTGAAATTTAATTGACAATAATGTATCAAGATAATGAGATACAACGTTGGAATTTAATCAACGACTATGTACTAGAATAGTAAGATACAATATTGAAATTTAATTAACTATATGCACTATAATATAGAAACATTGGAACCTAATCGACTACGGAAATTTGAATTCTACAGCTAAAGAAATTAAAGTGTCATACTAGAAAGTATAAAGATAAAAGAATAGCATTTTGATTAATTTGTCAGGAGGTTTTTTGTTGAATGATTGGTGGTTTTTATAATGAAACTTGGTAATCGCTTCGCCGTCATGTATCCTTTAGCAATTGCTTTTAGCTTTGTCCATGTTACTTTTTTCTCACAACTCACTTCACCCATTTCTCATATAACCATCTTGATCATGCTCCGGGGGTTATATGGCTATCGATGACTGTTCCATGGTTGGGTCTTCAAATAACCACTGCTCTTTCATAATGCATACCTTTAATGCCTACTATCCTGGCGTCTTAGGTAATGTTTAAAGTGTTCTTATTGAAAAATTTCCCACCAGAACTTATTCGGGTGACCACCAACTATCCATTATCATAATTTTAACAACTAGACATGTGGCATATTCTTATATTGCCATAAATCACTTGGCAATTATCCTTGTGCTCGTTGCATATATCAATTACTAATCATGTGATATGTATGTGATTGCAACCTATTTTTATTACATTTTCCCTTGTCACTAGCACATGATGACATGATCAATTTTGGGTGTTAATAAATATAAATCTAACGAATATACCCGACCTATATTACTAAAACACTTATATACTTAGCACAATTTAGGAAAACTTGTATACAAACTAGGGTGAGAGCACCAAATGAGTGAGCATGAGACCAAGCGAGGGCGAGAAAGAGTTATAAGATAGGTTGGTCTGATAAATTATGAATTCATTCCACACCCATTTTATTTTAGGTCTTGCCGTTCCAAATTCATTTATGATCAATTAATTAAAGGGTTAATACTATGAAAAATCCCAAATTAGTACACTTGTGACAAATTTACCCAAAATTATTTTTTTGACTATCAAAATCCTCAAACTGGTATACATTTGATAAATTTACCAAAAACTAGCACACTTGTGACAAATTTACCTTATGTTATTTTTCGTTAAATTTTACTGTCAAATTATTAAGTTAAATGACATGTGACAATTGACCGGTATACCAATTTGGGATTTTATGCTTCATTTATCACAATTTACAATTTTTGTGATATTAATCCAATTTAGCGAAAGGTATATTTGTTACAAATTTACTAGTTTGAGGTTTTTTGTGATCGAATAAATTAGTTTGAGGTAAATTTGTCATAAATGTACCAATTTATGATTTTTTATGGTCAATCGGGGTAAATTTGTCACAAATATACCAATTTGGAGTTTTTCATAGTTAAAAAAATAGTTTTTGGTAAATTTATCACATATATACCAGTTTATGATTTTTCAGATTATTAACCCTTAATTAAATATAACTAACTTGTATATTGAGCCCCGGACCCACTTTGACGGGACTAGATTGGATCCTCGTGAGTGCTTTGAGTAAACACATGAGTTCCGACCATTTAGAAGGGAATGTTAGGTTAAACACCACTAAGTAACATCAATATAAAGGGACGGGTCGCAATTCTATTTGTATCTTTCTCTGATGAACGTATGGATAATATTTGGACGATCGAGACATTTCTTATTGAATAGACCCGGTGAGTATAATGGCATAACGATGGATAAGTGCCGTGATCAGTCTTTGATCAAGACGAGTCGGCCCCTCGATCGCTCAGATCGAGCACGAGTCCAAGCTGTGTAGGGGTCATTTTCCTTAAACACATGGATTTTTCTCGTTTTAAACAAGGGTTCGTTCTCGTTTTGCTTGTGTTTTTGAAGTGGCGCCCCTTCGACTTCAGGATGAACAGCTTAGACAAAGCTTCTTTTAGGGGGTTTTAACTTTATTCAAGACCTTTTCTTTTTTAGCTCGAGCTGTCCTAATCTCGTACACTTCTCGTGCAGTTTTGTTGTTCATCAGTACGGTCGAGTAGACAAAACGTTTGTTGACAAACAATCCGAATCTATTGCTTGCTTACGAACAGAATACTCAGCGAAGGAACTCATCCTTGCATTCCCTCGGCATCGGAATATGGCTCGCTCGAGCCGACCGATGTACTGCTTGCGAACAAGGATGGCACGAGTGAAATGGTTTTCAGGTCGGGACCATCGGCGCAAATGGTTTTCCTAGAGTACTCGATAACAATGTCATTCGAAAATTGGCAAGGACAAAATGGCACAGAACGACGATGCATTTTCTTTCGTTGTACCTTGGTTCCACGATTCAATCATTAGGCATAATCCAATTTATGTACCGCAAATTATTAAGGACGGTCGCTCGGTGAGGTGATGCTGCAGCCGAGCAGATGCTCCTAGACAAACCAAATAAACCCTAAACCAGAATCGTAACCCAATACATCCTCCCCTTTCTCTCTCATATCCATGGTCGCCCCTGTGACTTTACCAGTCACCACAGTCGATATCGAAGCCGCTGTTCCAGCCGCACTGCCCCTACCACAAAAGCCATCGCCACCGCCGCCGCCGCCGCAACGTCCTCCTCTCCGTATCCAAGCACGAGTCAGCGTTTGATGCCATTGGAAAACCCACCAATGTTATCGAGCTAGCTAGAGTTCGGTTGGGTTACAGACAGAGGGGCGAGGAGCAACGCGACTCGACTCGACAGCACCGATTCTTTTCACGCCTATTTATGAATTGGGACAGCTCTCGTCTTCCATCGATGTGGACTTTCTTAATTGGACACGCCAAATGCAAACATATCTCTTTATGGATTCTTTCTTTTTGGCCACGAATACACATTACATCATCTCGCTAGGGAGACTTATATAGTCATCCATAAAGTAACTTTAAACTCGATTTTATTGGCTAAAGAGAACTCGTTACAGCAAAACATGAGCTCACAGGTGATTTAATTAGGATAAGATCATATGGAAGTTAGTACATAGCGAAGATAAAAAGGGTCGCAAAACCAGCTAGTAGAACAACTAGTGATCCTCAAAACTCGCGTGGCTCGAAATCACGCTTATTGTTAGCCTGCGTGCGGCAGGTGGTTAAGGACCGGTTGAGGTGGAGACTCATGACTTCGTTGGTCCCCCCCACCAGCTCGCCGCCGATGAACACAGCGGGCACAGTAGGGCTGCGACCCAGCCTGGAGAGGGCCTGCTCTATCTCCTGCCCCCTGGTGATCTCGTCCAGCTCGTGAACCACCGGGTTGACCCCGAACTCGCGGAAGAGCGTCTTGACGGTGTGGCACATGCAGCAGGAGCTCCGGCTGAAGATCACCACCGGCCTCTCCAGCACCATTCTGTTGATTATATCCATTAGCAAAAGGCACAAGCTAAGTGATGCTCAAATGCACCGAACGACTCGAGATTGATAGTCCTCACTATCTCGACAACAGAAGGCGAAATGTGAAGGAGAATTCGAAATGCGAGGCTGCAAATGTAAAGGAAAACGAAGGGGGGGGCGGGGGAGAGAGAGAGAGAGAGAGAGAGAGAGCAAATGCTTGAGCTTGTGAGAGATGATGGATGAGTTTTGATGAGTTCTCGTTGATGGTTGGGAGCTTATTTATACTGGGTTCGAGGGGGGTTAAAGGATTTGGATTGGCTCGGCTTGGCTAGGGGAAAAAAGGGGTCGATAGATGAAGGAGAATGAGAATGTCCTAGATTTTGCCATATATCGCATGATCATTTTTGACAACGATTTTCATGCTGCGAATAGAGATAAAGTAAGTTCTTGCACGATGACGATTCTCTTCTTACGGAAAAGCTAGGGGCGTGTCCTTTATACGGCTTACCCTTTTTTTTTCGTCATGTTGCTCGCTTCGCATTGTCTTTCATCACTGTCATTTCAATTTTTTTTTTATATTATCATTGCACTAACTTTGAAGGGCGGAAAAGTTTTCCAGCCTTTAATTTGTGCATCGATTCTATCTCGGGGTCTGAGGTTATGGGTAGTCTCTTTTTGTCCGATATCTTTGATTGATTATAACTATGGTGATACACACGCACACACACACATATATACTTAGATTAATAATCCTAGTTAACATAGAGAAATAAGTGTGTGCTTCATATATATTTTACATTACAAAGAAGGACAAAGTCACGAGTGGTATGAGGCTACATATAATCCATGGTTTCTCCTATGCAATCATAATTTAACATTATTTTCTTAAGTTGATACATCTATCCGTAGACTTAATCAATTAGAGATACAATGTAACCTGAGATTACACATAATTACTAGCACCCATGAGAAAAAGTTTAAGTAATACATAATACATACACAGTTTTTATCTTTAAGCAAGATTACTTGCTAGTCGACAATGTTTATGAGATAAAACCCATAGTTTTATGCATACTATCAGTCTTATTTTCATGGAAAAACTTGTGTTCTCTAGACTCAAATGAATGATAATTTTTATTTCCTACTCTTATGTTCAATTATAGAGTTTAGTGTGATTTCTTGAAATTTTTATTGAACTTCTGAGGAATAATGAAGTGGTAACTTATGTTTGAATTTGGATTTTTCATTCACGAACCAATTAGAGTCATATATGATCTTAACATGATAAAAATGGAATGGTAAGATTGAACACACTAGCAATTAACTTGCTTATCACCATAATAAAACTTAAACCCGACGTTATTAAAAATCAAAAGATTTCTTTCTATTATTATTATTATTATTATTATTATTATTATTATTTGAACATCTAGAAGAAGAACTATAGAAGTACGAATATGCAATTGCAAGTTGCATCTATAAAGTGAGATCTTAAGGACAAAAAGGTGTCGGTAATAAGTCTTTTTCCGGTGCAATTATTATCAATGTTAATGGGGCTTTTTCTTGCGATGTATCTATCTCGGTGTCATCTCCTGAGTCGGAGAAGGGAAAATGGGATTCATCCAATCGGGACCGAAATGCACATGACTCTTTTATTCTATTCTTGAAAAAGAAATTGCAAAAAGAAACTCTAGTGAAATGATTTTTTCTTTGGTGGGATTTTCAAAAAATTTGGTACCGATATCTATTTCATGAGAAAGAGGAGGAGGAAGAAAAATAGATGGCAATCCCACGTCCAGAAGCTCAGTTTTGCCAAAACATGCGTGGGACAACATAGTTTTCTTCCTTAAAAATTACAATACCGGTTTATTCAAACACTTATATAGAGTCAATCTATTTTTATTTGTAACAATTAATATTAGAGCTTTTATATATTAATTTTTTGTCTTTTTTTTTTCCTATCAAGTGAAGCCAGAGAATTTTCGGCAGTTCTGTGCACCTACCGTCACAAAAAACAGTTGTCCAAATTGAAAAAGGAGATAGATGTCATGAGGTCCCCAATTTTATCTTCTTTTACTTCCGTTCTTGAATATGTGCTTTGGTTTTGCTTTCTAGTTGTGATTTTGATTGAATTGGATTGGATGGACTAGTGTATCACATAAAAAATAGTTCGATTCAAATTGACAAACTTTCATGGAATACTATTTCGTCGGAATTACTCCTGTAATAAAATATATTTCACCAATAGTTGCTTATTGGTTTTTGAAGGGGACAAGAATCATGTGCTGACTTTGGACAGAGGTCATGCAATATTAAATTTAAGTTCTTTGACGCAAACGATACTGTACAATATTGGGCTAAGTTGGAATTTATTAACAACAAGCTCACAAGTTACGAAATTGGACAAAAATTATACCGGAATTCAATCAATGACACAAATAGAGGATAGTAGAACACAATACCGGAATTTAATCACCGACAATGTATCAAGATAATGAGATACAACATTGGAATTAATCAATGACAATGCACTAGGATAGTAAGATACAATACTGAAATTTAATCAACAATTATGCACTATAATATAGACATACGTTGGAACCTAATCGACTATGGAAATTTGAATTCTACAGCTAAAGAAATTCATACTAGAAAATATATAGATAAAATAATAATATTTTGATTAATTTGTCAAGAGGTTTTTTGCCAAATGATTGGTGGTATTTATAATGAAACTTAGTAACCACTTGGCTGTCGTGTATCCTTTACTAACAACTTTTGGCTTTGTCCATGCTACTTTTTTTTTGCAACTCACTTTTCTCATATAACCATCTCGATCATGCTCTGGGGGTTATATGGCTATCGATGACTTTTCCATGGTTGGGTCTTCAAATAGCTACTGCTCTTTCATAATGCACACCTTTAGTAGCTACTATCTCGGCATCTTAGGCAATGTCTAAAGTGTTCTTATTGAAAAATTTGCCACCAGAATCTATTTGGGTGATCACCAACCGTTTGTCCGTTGTTATAGTTTTAACAGCCGAACATGTGGCATCTTCTTATATTGTCATCAATCATTAGGTAGTTATCCTCGTGCTCATCGCATATCAATTACTACTCGCATGATATGTACGTGATTGCAGCCTATTTTTATTACATTTTCCCTTGTCGCTAGCACATGATGACACAATCGATGTTGGGTGTCAATAAATACAAATCTAATGATATATACTTGAATCGATTTATATTGCTAAAACACTTATATATTTAGCACAATTTAGAAAAACTTGTACGCAAACTCGGGTAAAAGCACTAAATGAGTGAGCACAAAATCAAGGAAGAGCGAGAAAAAGTTATAAAGATGGGTTGAATCTAATAAATTATGAACTCACTCCACACCCATTTTATTTTAGGTGTTGCCATTCCAAACTTATTTATGATCCATTAATTGAATATAACTAACTCACATGGTGAGCCTGGGACCCATTTTGATGGGACTAGATTGGATCCTTGTGAGTGCTCTAAGTAAACACGAGTTTTGAAGGGAATATTAGGTTAAACACCACTAAGTAAGATCAATACATGAGGACAGGGATGTCGCAATTCTATTTATATCTTTCTCTGATGAAAGTATGTATAATATTTGGATGATCGAGACATTTCTCATTGAATAGACCCGGTGAGTATAATGGCATGACGATGGATAAGTGCCGTGATCAGTCTTTGATCAAGACGAGTCGGTCCCTCGATCGCTCAGATCGTGCACGAGTCCAAGTTGTGTAGGGGTCATTTTCTTTAAACACATGGATTTTTCTCGTTTTAAACAAAGGTTCGTCCTCGTTTTGCTTGTGTTTTTAAAGTGGCGCCACTTCGAATTCAGGATGAACGGCTTAGACAAAACTTCTTTTAGGGGGCTTTAACTTTATTCAGGACCTTTTCTTTTTTAGCTTGAGCTGTCCTAATCTTGTACACTGCTCGTGCAGTTTTTTTGTTCATCAGCAAGGTCGAGTAGACAAAACGTTTGTTGACAAACGATCCGAATCTATTGCTTGCTTACGAACAGAATACTCAGCGAAGGAACTTATCCTCGCATTCCCTCGGCATTGGAATATGGCTTGCTCGAGCCGGCTGATGTACTGCTTGCGAACGAGGATGGCACGAGTGAAGAGGTTTTCAGGCCGGGACCATCGGCGCTAATGGTTTTGCTAGAGCACTCGATAACAATGTCATTCGAAATTGGCAAGGTCAAAATGGCACGGAATGACGATACCTTTTTTTTTCGTTGTACTTTGGTTCCACGATTCAATCATTAGGCATAATCCAATTTATGTACCGCAAAATATTAAGGAGGTCGCTCGGTGAGGTGATGCTGCAGCCGAGCAGATGCTCCTAGAGAAACCAACTAAACCCTAAACCAGAATCGTAACCCAATACATCCTCCCCTTTCTCTCTCATATCCATGGTCGCCCCTGTGACTTTACCGGTCACCACAGTCGACATCGAAGCCGCTGTTCCAGCCGCACTGCCCCTACCACAAAAGCCATCGCCACCACCGCCGCCGCTGCAACGTCCGCCTCTCCGTTTCTAAGCACGAGTCAGCGTTTGATGCCATTGGAAAACCCACCAATGTTATCGAGCTAGCTAGAGCTCGGTTGGGATACAGACAGAGGGACGAGGAGCAATGAGACTCGACCCGACAGCACCGATTCTTTTCACGCCTATTTATGAATTGGGACAGCTCTCGTCTTCCATCTATGTGGACTTTCTTAATTGGACACGCCAAATGCAAACATCTCTTTATAGATACTTTCTTTTTGGCCACGAATACACATTACATCATCTCGCTAGGGAGACTTATATAGTCATCCATAAAGTAACTTTAAACTCGATTTTATTGGCTAAAGAGAACTCGTTACAGCAAAACATGAGCTCACAGGTGATTTAATTATGATAAGATCATATAGAAGTTAGTACATAGCGAAGATAAAAAGGGTCGCGAAACCAGCTAGTAGAACAACTAGTGGTCCTCAAAACTCGTGTGGCTCGAAATTGCACTTATTGATAGCCTGCGGGCGGCGGGTGGTTAAGTTGATCAGACCCACATGGCTCCGGCCTGTATCAGCCTCGGGATCAAGGACCGGTTGAGGTGGAGACTCATGACCTCGTTGGTCCCCCCCACCAGCTCGCCGCCGATGAACACAGCGGGCACGGTAGGGCTGCGGCCCAGCCTGGAGAGGGCCTGCTCTATCTCCCGCCCCCTGGGGATTTCGTCCAGCTCGTGAACCACCGGGTTGACCCCGAACTCGCGGAAGAGCGTCTTGACGGTGTGGCACATGCAGCAGGAGCTCCGGCTGAAGATCACCACCGGCCTCTCCAGCACCATTCTGTTGATTCTATCCATTGGCAAAAGGCACAAGCTAAGTGATGCTCAAATGCACCGAACGACTCGAGATTGACAGTCCTCACTATCTCGACAACAGAAGGCGAAATGCGAGGCTGCAAATGTAAAGGAAAACGAAGGGGGGGAGGGGTGGAGAGAGAGAGAGAGAGAGAGAGAGAGAGAGAGAGAGAGAGAGAGAGCAAATGCTTGAGCTTGTGAGAGATGATGGATGAGTTTTGATGAGTTCTCGTTGATGATTGGGAGCTTATTTATACTGGGTTCGAGGGGGGTTGAAGGATTTGGATTGGCTCGGCTTGGCTAGGGGAAAAAAGGGGTTGATAGATGAAGGAGAATGAGAATGTCCTAGATTTTGCCAAATATCGCATGATCATTTCTGACAACGATTTTCACGCTGCGAATGGAGATAAAGTAAGTTCTTGCGCGATGACGATTCTCTTCTTACGGAAAAGCTAGGGTCCTGTCCTTTGTACGGCTTACCGTTTTTTTTTCTCGTCACGTTGCTCGCTTCGCATCGTCTTTCATCACTGTCATTTCAATTTTTTTTTATATTATCATTGCACGAACTTTGAAGGGCGCAATAGTTTTCCAGCCTTTAATTTGTGCATCGATTCTATCTCGGGGTCTGAGGTTATGGGTAGTCTCTTTTTGTCCGATATCTTTGATTGATTATATCTATGGTTATATATATATATATGTACTTAGATTAATAATCCTGCTTAACATAGAGAAATAAGTGTGTGCTTCATATATTACTTTACATTACAAGGAATGACAAAGTCGTGAGTGATAAGAGGCTATATATATAATCCACGGTTTCTCCTATGCAGTCATAATTTAACATTATTATCTTAAGTTGATACATCTATCTGTAGACTTAATCAATTAGAGACACAATGTAACTTGAGATTACACATAATCACTAGCACCCACGAGAAAAAAGTTTAAGTAATATATAATACATACACAGTTTTTATCTTTAAGCAAGATTACTTGCATGTCAACAATGTTTATGAGATAAAACCCATAGTTTTATGCATACTATCAGTCTTATTTTCATGGAAAAACTTGTGTTCTCTAGACTCAAATGAATGATAATTTTTATTTCCTACTCTTATGTTCAATTAAAGAGTTTAGTGTGATTTCTTGAAATTTTTATTGAACTTCTGAGGAATAATGAAGTGGTAACTTATGTTTGAATTTGAATTTTTCATTCACGAACCAATTAGAGTCATACATGATCTTAACATGATAAAAAATGGAATGGTAAGATTAAACACACTATTAATTAACTTGCTTATCACCATAATAAAACTTAAACCCGCAGTTATTAAAAATCAAAATATTTCTTTCTATTATTATTATTTGAACGTCTAGAAGAAGAGCTATAGAAGTACGAATATGCAATTGCAAGTTGCATCTATAAAGTGAGATCTTAAGGACAAAAAGGTGTCGGTAATAAGTCTTTTTTCCGGTACAATTATTATCAATGTTAATGGGGCTTTTTCTTGCAATGTATCTATCTCGGAGGCATCTTGTGAGTCGGAGAAGGGAAAATGGGATTCATTCACTCGGGACCGAAATACACAAGATTCTTTTATTCTATTCTTGAAAAAGAAATTGCAAAAAGAAACGTTTCTGAAATGATTTTTCTCTGGTAGGATTTTTAAAAATTTGGTACCAATATCTATTTCATGAGAAAGAGGAGGAAGAAGAAGAATAAATGGCAATCCCACGTCGAGAAGCTCAGTTTTGCCAAAACATGCATGGACAAAATAGTTTTCTTCCTTAGAAATTACAATACCGATTTATTCAGACCCTTATATAGAGTCGATCTATTATTATTTTTAACATATTAATATTAGAGCTTTTATTTATTAATTTTTCGTCTTTTTTTTTCCTTATTTTTTTTCCTATCAAGTGAAGCCAGAGAATTTTCGGCAGTTTTGTGGACGTAGCGTCACGAAAAAGAGTTGTCCAAATTGAAAAAGGAGATAGATGTCATGAGGTCCCCAATTTTATCTTCTTTCACTTCCGTTCTTGAATATGTGCTTTGTTTTTGCTTTATTTATACATTGGATTTTGAGTCCTCAATACAGCACCGTGCATACGTGATCATCAATGTATATGAGTGGCAAGAGTTATAGCCAAGAAAATTAAAGCAGTTTGAAATGACTCTTATGCAGGAGTAATCGCAGCTCTTTATATCAAATGTCCTTTTGACACGTCCCTCTCCCGGCATCCCTGAAATTATCTATGGCATGTGGTTCAAAGACGTTGAGGCCAGTCATGAGTTTCTGTGATGAGCTCGCGAGCCCACAAGCGACATGGCAAAGCTCGGCCATGGCTGCTCAATCAAGGTCGTTCGACCTCATTTTGCCCTTGAGTTCCCCGGGGGGTGTGTGTGTTGGTGAGAGATGCAATTTAAATTCCATTGCAAAAAGTAAGAATGAATTGTGGGTTTTGAAATGTGACTATGCTATCTAATATAAGGTAAAATCGAACATGGTTTTTGTAATTTTTCCTATAATATATAATTACTTGAATAAATTTTGACTTTAATTTGATGTGACTTTCCACATGTATGATCATCAATGTTCATACTTATCTAATGTACTCAGAATGCTTTTGGGTTTTATGAAAATAAGCCTACTTGTTTTATTTTGATGGAAAAGTGAAAGTATCTTTGGGTTTTCCAATTTTAACATGAAAATATTGTGGGGTTTTGATAGAGGATTTGGGTCATCTAGATTGACTATGATGTAGATTGACATTTTAGGGGAGCACCATCGTATTGAATTCGATAACCAAGATGCTCTCTCTCTCTCTATATATATAAAGGATCTTATCCTTATTTAATAGATGGTCATATACAATGCTTTTCTCATCTGTTAAACGAAAGTGATCTTCTAGTACTTCTTAGAAAAGGCCAAAAGACAAAAGGTAAAAGAAAGAAAGATTTGCATTTCATCCACACGTTTAGAGATAATGTTCATGAAAGGTCAAGATCACATTCCAATGTATTCCCTCGTGAAAAAATCACATCGACGCGGAAAAAGATACTCGCGTAAAAAGATACTCGACTTTTATTTTCCACTTTTTCATGCGTTGTCATAAGATCGAATCTCGGCAATTGACATAGACAGACACAACATATGTATTTGCCCATATGCTCTTTTTATTTAGGCATGGGAAACTTGTTCTTCAGAAGACCGCTAGTACTTACACTAATTCGAAATCATGCAACATCGTACCAACAGTGATCTGTGTTATGATGGAATGTTGAGTTTCTGGTAGGGATATATTGGTTAGGTTTACTAAATTTGCTTCTATTCGACATGGCAAGGCATGTCCATGTGCAATGAGTAAGGTCTCGATAATGGGATTGTGGGCATGGTCCTAATATTATTCTGAGTGAAGGGAAGTTGTAATTGGATGTGTAATATGTTTTTTAATAAAGTGGGTTCACGCAAAATGTGGTTGGGGTTGTTTTTCTTGCATGGGATAGTGCATGCATTTATATTTTTCTGAGTAAAGATATGCTTCTGAATAAACAGGTATTGATAGTCAATGATCCTTCTATAAATAAAACCTTATATATATATATTGAGTTTAAGTTATTTTCACGCCCAGATGGCTAATATGCGTCATAATTTATTGTGTTGATGAAGTAAGAGAATTTATTGATCAAAATTACGAATGGAAATGATGAAAGTTGTCATTTATTGAAAATACAAAAGCTGCACATTGTTATGAAAATATGAGCCTATTTATAAACAATGTTGTTTTGTTCCATCACAATATATTATTTTCTGTTCGTCTTTTAGCAAACTCCATTTCCTCCCTTTGCACTTACTAATGTACTTAGGCTGCATTCTACTGAAGGATTGTTTGCGATAAGTTTTAACCTTGTTGGTAATCTTTATTAATCAACATATCCCAAACAAGTTAAATAACATAAAAAGCTCACAAATTTAACCAAAGAATTCCACTCAGAAAAGAATTTGAACCAGAAAATTTTATATGAAAGAGAGTTATTAGAAATTAAACTTTAAAAATATAAGTCCAAGGATACATTATGCAAAAGTTCAGAAATCGCATTGAACAAAATATAAGTCCAAGGATCGTATTGTATATTGGACCAAAGTTCAAAAATCACTTTTATCATTATCCCAAAAGTAAGAAAAGGGTTGATGGTGATCTTTGCACGTACATAACATTTAATCATTAAGTGGGCTGCATGAATTGGCCAGTGGTGTTGTAGGTCATATCTTGGGCCAAGCATATCTTGGCCCAACCTTTGGGACTAGAATTCTCAAAAGGCCCGAGTTGAGCCCACTGAATATCGAATCTAGTTTGGAGCCCACTCTCACGTGACTTGACAAGACGATCGGAGAGAATTGGCTTCACTTGGGGGCGATTATGTGAGTCGACATAATTCTTAACAACCCTGATTTGTCGAAGTGAAGCTTCGAATGACCGTTTGTCAATTCCATCATTCAGTCATTCCTCCCGCCTAAACAGGGAAGTTCGTTCTCTGGTCATTTTTGAAGAAACACAAGTTGAGGACAGCAAATTATAATGTTATAAATTACTGCACCGACCTTTATAACTTTGTAAAACTCGAGCTAAAATTGCGTAGATGACCCACATCAATAATTGAACTTTTGCATTTATCCATGTGAGAAATCGAACTCCTCAATTCTGTGCCTTATCTACTAAGCCAACTTTATCAGGTCAACCTTTTCTTTCTAGATGCGCAACCCTTAAGGGTTTTCATCGAAGGGTTCTGCATCCAGCATAAAAAAGAAACACGAGTTCTTGATGTAGATCGCTTGCAACACAGCAAAACTGAAAAAGGTTGAGGTCTCGTGCGAAAACAGTGCGCCACATTTGTCATAGCCTAACGAAGATAAAAAGGCAAGAGAATAAGAATGCGAAGGCGGTTCGTGGCATCACACGGATTAGGGCCAAGCTCGGGGTTCATTATCCATCAATAAAAGTACATGTCTCTCTCTCTCTCTCTCTCTCTCTCTCTACCCAATCTTTATGAGATTCTTATGTAAAGGCAGCAAAAGGTAGAGGGAGAGGAACAATGTGCATTATACCCATTAGCCACACATACCATCCTTTTGGTGTTGCTGTCGCTGCTTTTGTAGATACCAAGCCATCCAAAACCAACCCGCCCTCCCTCCCCAAAAAGTTGAAGTGCCAAAATTCCCCATGTTATCAGACAAAACATCATGGGCACTGGCGGAGGTGGCATTTTCATTGATACCCATCATCCCTCCACCTGATCTCTTGGCACAGACACAGTTTCATGGGGGGCAGATATCGGTATATTGTCCTGGCTATATGTCGATCGGGTTGGTTGGTTCTATTCGCACAGATTTTTGCGGAGGAATCAGTTGAGGTTCTGGTTGTTCTCGGTGTTTCTGGCATCTTAGGTTAAAGAAGGTTGGGAGCACAATGCCGCCACCCTCCAATCACTGGCCATTAACACGTGCATGAATCTGAGGTCACATCGTCTTTGTTTTTTTGTTAGTTTTAAATGATTAGAATCACACCATTAATTATAGGCCAATCGCTTCAACACTTGGCAAACCCTGTATTCAGGATAGCTTCTGTTTATTTATATGTGTCGTTTTAGCTGTTTGGCTGGTGTAGATATTAATCTGGTTCCGATGATATGAAGTGATCCTAAGAACTGTGCCCACGGTTTTGATTTGACCCGATATACATTGAACTTGCCAATTCTTTTCTAGGGTTTTGCTCCAAAGAGTAAAGGGTAAGTTGATTGGTTAATAAATGCTTGAGCTTTAGGGTTTTATTTGGCGGTTCCACTTTTCAAAATTGGAGGGCTTTTCTAAGCTGGTCTTATCTTTTTAGGACTCAAATTCTAGAAATACTATTGTTGGCATTCATCATTATATGGAAATGAAGAAGCTGTATTGAAATCATTTAGCATTTACCTTTTGAAATTTTAGTCACCAGCAAGCAGAGTACCTAAGTTATTACCCTCTGTATAAGCCTAATATACATTTGATATTTGAGTATAAGATATGTTTAAATGACGTGTTTTCTTCCATATATTATCTGAGGAGACTTCTTCGAATATACATCACTCTTGACTATTACACAATCCTAGAAATCGAATCTTAGGATCTAATTCAATCTATATAGACCAAACGCTCGAAAGGAATTTTCAAAATGACCCGACCATATAATGTAAAGACCATATAGGAGCATGTCCTATATATAGATTATTTGAATACGCACTTTCTCATCCAATGTAAGACTTTAGGATATCACACTAAGGCCTCGTTTGGTTTAGCATTTGCAATGGGCTTTGGAACTCTAAAGTCTCTTGATCAAATGCAAATGCGTTTGGTCCATTTTTTTGCTAAACTTTGGGGAAATATAATTGCATTTCCAAAATGTTTTAAAGGTTTTTAGCCCAAAGTGGAACTAGAGGTCCTTGGGGAAGTTGCATTCTCATAATGCAAGTCTTGGTTCTTGGTTACTAGTCATCTTTTTCGAAGACCGCCACACGGAAAAGTTGATCAGAGGCCAACAATCACCAGCCAAGGGGTTGTGCATGCTGGTGACCGCCACTTGGGGTCACCCAACCTCGGTGACCGCTGTCGGACCTCAAGCGAGGCTTAAGTTGCACAACCTTAGGCAACGATTGCCTAGGTCGAGCAACCCCAAGTAGCCTCGCATGAGGTGGGCGACCTCAAGCGAGGTTGTCAAATAGCCAGATTCGACTGTCAAGCGACCAAATTTGGTCGCCAATGGCTGCACTTCAAAAAAATGTAATTTTTTTTTCTTTTGTAATTTAGTAAAGGTCATTTACAAATACAATTTTTACCAAATGGCATTTAAATTAAAGTTATTTCCCAATGTTTTTTAAAACTATAATTCACCAAACCTATTTACATTTCGAAAAATCTCTTTAGCCCAAAAGACATTTCTCCAATGTCGAACCAAACGGAGCCTAAATCTTTTTAAGTATGTGTTTGGTACTGCTTTTTAGTTATAGCTACAACTTAAAAAAGAGATGCCACAAGTTTTACGAGGTGCTAGGCTAGCTCATCACAGCAACTCCTCACAGTTGCGACGACAACTTACGACAGCGTTTTAGAAGCTGCCTCTCCTAGCTTAGAGTTACCGTACCCCTAAAACATATATTACCGAATAAACTAGTCATGACATCTCATAGAGTATCCGTGACGCTTCAAAGCCACAATTATATCAAATAGATACTAAGAACCCTCGCTCGTCACGTATCGAGCATCACATTGTCTTTATGACGTTGGCTTTCGGTGCATATCGTGTGTTGTAATGCATCAACGCCATTTATTCAGATGCTCTTTTACTCCAATCTATCCTCTCATGTGTCAACTCACCTCATCACCCAACCATCAACCCCAAGTTGACATTCTCTCGTTCACGTCCTTTCTCAAGTAGCCACCTAATCATATATGCCACGAGAACCTCCATCCTAAAGCAAATTAAAGGTGAACTAACAAAAAAAAAATCAATACTCATCCTGTTTACGATTTTAGAATAATCTTGAAGATATTAGAACGATAGTCTATACATAATTAATTAAGTAACGAATTGGATTTTCATTTGATGCATAAGTACAATCCAACATGTTAAAAAAGCATCAACATTTTGTCACGTCATCTTATAAATCGATATTATATGTTACTGTTCTTGAAATTGTTCTTACAACCTTTTTACCTCGATCTCCTAAAATTCACTTTCGGCAGCGCGCTTTTGTCTTCTCTCTCTAGCCGTGCGGATTCCCCAGCGCAAATGGAATTGAATTGTTGCAAGCAAGCCATACACGTCCTAATCAACTTCATGGCATTTCATTCTTTATATTACATCACCACATTCACATCAACTTAAAGCACCCTGCACCACCTTTTCAGTGCCCCCTTTTAATTTAACCTATTAAATCAAAAGTAGAGAAGAGGAAAAAGAAATGCTCATACCCACAAAACCCTAGTGATCACTTTGATTCACCACCACCTTCCCTCTCTATATATACAGGTCCATTCACCTCCAATCTTCATCACCAAGTCACAAGCATACATCAGCTACAAGCTACAAAACAACTTGAAAAGTTTCTGTAGTTGACTTGCGAAACTCGTCGTCTTTCCTGATCCTGTCTTTCTTCGTCTTCACCTTCGTCTTCGTCGTCGTCGTCGTCATCTGCTTGTTCGGTACATAAGTCGATGGACAGGGTAGCGAAGTTGGCGTCGCAGAAGGCGGTGGTGATATTCAGCAAGAGCACATGCTGCATGTGCCATGCAGTGAAGAGCCTGTTCTACGAGCTCGGTGTGAGCCCGGCCATCTACGAGCTCGACGAGGACTCGAGAGGGAAGGAGATGGAGCGGGCCCTGGCTCGGCTTGGCTGCAGCCCCGCCGTCCCTGCCGTCTTCATCGGGGGGAAGTTCGTTGGGTCGGCCAACACCGTCATGACCTACCACCTCAGCGGCTCGCTCAAGAGAATGCTCAAGGACGCCGGCGCATTGTGGCTCTAGCCATATGAGATGAACGAAGTTACCGGAGGTTTCAATGAGTCTTTTTAAGTCTTTTTTCCTCTTGGTTACCTCGGCTTTTGAAGTACATTTAACTGTACTACGAAGAAAATACATGAAGGAAGAGTTATGGCTATTAAGTAATTGCCCTTTAGCAACTTTTTTTGTACAATTGCGACTGAAAACAACAGTAGCATGTGCTTTTTTTTTTAATCAAGTCTCCTTTGTTCTATCCCCTCTCTTCTTTTTCGACGCGATAGGAGGGAAATCATATCAGATCTCTTATCTGTTCACTCTTTATCTTACGTATCTCCTTATCCAATTCATGCATCGATTTTCAATATTAATTAGCTGTTATAAAGAATCGAATAGTAAAATTATCTTACCTGATGTTATCTAGCAGATGGAGCTTTCAATGTATGCAAAACCATGACATATAAAAGAAATGATCGGTCGTTAATCTAGTGTACAAAGTATATAAATGAGGGCCTTATCATCTCTCTCTTCCCGTCACTATAAAGTCGAATGCGATATGTAGAGTACGTTTGTTTCGCGAAAAAATGAATGAATTGGAAAACATTTTTCTATAAACAGTTACTTGTATCACTTACAAAAATAATTGAAGGAAAAATATTTTCATCATCTACAGAAATTTTAGACATAAGTTATTGTTAATAATAAAAATATTTGGATTACTTTAACAAACAAAGGTACCAATTTGTTTGCTTCATCAATAAGGACATGGAATTCTATTGTTCGGCAACGCCACAAAATATGGACTTTTTTACCTAATTTTCGATAAGCGGTGGCAAATGTCAAAAAATTATTGATAAATAAATAAGTGATTACGTTCAAGTTAGCTTGCTCGTAATCAAATTTTTTGCTAGAAACATTTAGGATATTTTCATTAATTCTCCATCTCATCATGATTATGATTATGTATATATTTAGGAGATATTCCATATCTCATTTTGATCATATGCATATAACTGATTGATCGTAATTAATTATCTTGTTACCTTATCTATCATTTGGTAATGCCTATAAATAGGCCCATGTATTAGTCATTACGAGATATACGGAAATTACAAACTCCTCTTTTCTGCAAATTCTTATTTCGAGTGCACTCATGCCCACCTTGCCGCATATGTCATCGCCTCAGCGGTCCGCCAGAGTTTTTTTTTTTTTTTTTTTTTTTTTTTGTCCAAACTACTTCGAGGGAATATTATAGATAATAAGGATATTTATCTTCTGTATATCTCTCATCATTGTGTACATATTTAGGATATTCTTTATATCTTCCTTTGATTATGCATGATCCTAATTGATTATTGTTACCTTAGATAATCATCTAATAAAATCTATAAATAAGCTTATATACTCTTCATTATGAGATATGCAGAGAAGCTATATATCTCATGAGTATATGAGGCTTTACGAGATGAATGTGTAAGATAGTAAGATAAAAATAAATTAATGATTTGCACGATCAAAAGGAGATAATCATCTAATAAAATCTATAAATAAAGCTTATATACTCTTCATTATGAGATATGCCGAGGAGCTATATATCTCATGAGTATATGAGGCTTTACGAGATGAATGTGTAAGGTAGTAAGATAAAATCAATTAAAGATTTGCACGATATTAAAAGGAGATATTGAGAATCATCTAAATATATGCACAATCATGAGAGATATGGAGATCAAGGAAATATCCTAATTATCTCTAACATTTACCAACATTCTTGTAAAATTAATAATATGCAAATTGCTAATTTGTAATAAACTTAATTACCGAGTTTTATTAGCATAATTGAATATATTATCTCTTTTATTATGCTTAATATGCGAGTGTTAGAATATTCATTTCTTGTGATTGATTCTTGTGGGTTCGGGTTTAATCTAGGAATAAAAACACTCGAGTTTGAGCGTTTAAAGGGATTGGAATTTTTTTTTTTTTTTTTTGGTTGATTATAGTGCAATCATCTATCTCACTCGTAAATTCACTATATTCATTGTATAGGCAATTTATTTCATGCTCAAATTTCGTTTGTTGGTGCGGATTCTGACTGTCTATCATTTGTCAGTCCCAACAGGAGGGAACGATAGTAACTGAAGGGCTTGCACTTGCCAAACTAAATAAACAGAATGCAGAGCAAGAGGAACGAAGTCAATGCAATGGAGATGGGTGTGGAAGATGGAATGCTAGTTGAACAATTCTCGGGTCACCATGTACAATGTCCGGGGACAGCATAGATGGCAACTGATAGCGGTCTTTACAACCAAACCCTTCTCTAAATCCAACTTGCTGTAACATGATCGCCTTACTGTCGGATTGACATCAATTGCTGTAGCGTTACGGCGTTGCGGTCGAATTACATTCACACTCACTGCATACTGGATGAGATGCATTTTGTATAGGCCCTCGAAAAAATGGTCGTTTTGTTCTTCTGGGTCATAAGTTCTTGGATCAATGACAAGTTTAGGCTGTATGTAAGTTCATAGAGGAAAAAAGAGCAGGAGTTTCCTACCTGCACTTGCAAAGGCAAACTGTTCGAGTCAGAGCAAACGAGTCGAAGTAAGAAAATTATCTGACACTTGAAAATAGAAGTAGCTTATGTCATAATGACAGGTACCAAACAAGAGATGTAACAATGAATGCCATGTGGAAGAAGGCAATGGAGAAAACACGTCGAAATTAATCCTGCTTAATCCTTGAAAAACAAGCGTCACGACCTGACTCAAACCGTTTAAGCCAAGTCTCCAAATGCTCACTACAGTTCTCGATGCATTCGGCAAAAGGTCCTTTTTTCCAGTCAAACAAATTGCAGGATGAGGTACCGATCCTTTTAGACAATTACTGGATGCTCCTCAACGATTTAATTACCACGTAGATCAAACCTGCCGCTTTTAGATAAGCAAAAAGATGTGCTGGTTTAGCAGCTAAAGCATGTTAGCAACAGCTTTGCCAAACTCCTAGGATTGTTTCCTAGTATTTTGTACTTTGGATTTGACTTCGTTGCGTGCTTTGAAACTTCAGTTATCCACACTTCGTTAGTGATTGATTTTCGGCTCTTACTTCTTAGTTTTATCAAACCATTTTCTAAGTTAGGTTTATATAGCTCGTCTACTCACAAAAATCAACTGGAACATGGTAATTTCCAATCATAAATTTGTCATCTATAATTAATGAGAATTATTGTTGATGACAATATCTTTAGAAGGACCTAAAACGGGAAATAAGGTGCGAGGAGATCCGAGTAATGAATACAAGGGAATCATGTTGGAGAGTCGTAATTATAAGAGGCTCGCTGCTGATGAGCAAATCGAGATCGCAAATAAACCAGAGTCTATAACTAAGCAAAAAAGCATTAGTATCGGAAAGATCGAGAGAGAAAAAACTGAACTTCAATCGATTGTGATTCGGTATCAGCATAGTTCTGACGCCCAAAAATAAATGATCATCACATGATGCAAAATGAACACAGACGGATGGTGAAAAAATGAAAATTTGTAATCAAGCTTCCATTCATCGTATGAATTTTCAGATTTTCTATGACAGGTTAATCGGGTTATCTCGAACCTCCTTCATAAACAGTTGATGTACCGGGTACAAATAACAGCAGAGTAGATTTCAAGATGTCCATCAAGTTGCCAAGTAGTAAGAGCAAGAATACATTTCTTGTTGACTTGCACTCTTCACAATGATAAACAAATCGATCTGGATACCTTCTCTGCTCACAAACCTCGCAATAGCACTCACCTCTGAATCATTTTCAACAAGAGAACTGCGAAAAGTCATCGAGGGATGGATGAACTTCCTATGTTTTACAGTTTGTGGCAGTTGCGCAATCACGCACAGATTAAAATCGCACTGTTTTTCGACCAAAAAAATCGCACTGCACACAGCGGTACAAGTGGACACTGCAATAATTACTACAGGCGTTGCATGGGCAGTGCTTGGTTTTCGTAAAATAAGTGAGACCATGCTCGTGGAGCAGATGCTTCAGAGTCGGCCTTTCCGAAGCGCATTTATGTCCAAGTAGAATATGTCCAAGTAGAATCGGCATTCTGCACAGTGGAAAAATAGGCACTTGTGCAATCCGGTGCCACAGGCATGGCATTCGAGTCGAAAGACAAGTCTTTTCGATGGTTTGAGACTGCTGAGCAGATGCTGCGGGTGAAACGGTTACTGGATTTCCGAGGCGAGTGAGGAATTCTTGCCAGTCGTCTTCAAAACAGAGGCCCTGTTCCTCCAAAATCACCTTCATGCGCCATTCCGCCCCATGGGACGCCTGAGGACGATCACTCCTGATAGCGGCCTGTCTAGCCCCGCCAAGAAACTTCCAGGGACGCAATGCACTGAAGAGCCATACGTGAGTCACGAAACAGAACAATTTGCTGAATTAGAAGCAGTTCGCAAAAGAGAGTTTTCTCCCTATTCTTTGAGAGTCGTATTCCGGCATGTACATCTTGAAGAACCGCGGGATCCTTCTGCAAACACTCTCCATCTTTTTTTCTGTTAGCAGATAGAGCGGAGTCAATGTCCAAGAGTCTAATGTAAGCAAGCTTAAAGAATCTGAGTGAATACATTATCACTCCGAAGAGACGCCATGCTCTCGGAAACCATGCACAAAACACATTTTCATCGACGATTATTTAACTACTTAAAGCCAAACTTGCAATCAGTTAAGAGGGAAAATATTCTTTTAGTGGATTATTGATGACAAGAAAGGTTTCTTCCAAGACAGATTACAAGGCGAGTCTACTTTCTAAAGCCTCGGATTACCCTCTCCTTTTGTTATCACAACATTCGATCAGGACAAATACAATAAAATGAAAAAACTGAAACACGACATGAACCAAAAACTTCGATTCGGGTTTTTACCCTGATCTGAGAACATAGTTATGGAGGAGAAAAGGGAGCACAGCTTGAACCAGAGAGACTCGTGAACAGGAAGGAGGGCTCTCGGTTTCACTCTAAATACTCGTTGTCTGTCCTGTTTTCGGAGCTGGAACGAGATTCGGAGGTCAATGTTTTGTGGCCGTTGATGGTGAGGTAAGAGCGTTTTGCGGGTTTTCTTAATTCCGGTTCTGGTGCTTGTTCCGATGGCGGTTCTGGTTCATTGTGTGATTTGGACTCATTGGTTGTGGTGAGTTTGTGGTCGCTTTTCCGCGTGGAGGATGACCAATGCGATGATCCCTACTCCGGTTCCGACGTTTCGAACACAGGACGTTCTGATCCTCGGTCCACTGGAGAAAAGGCCTACAATAGAAACAATCAAACTGTAAGATCTGCAGCTTGGCACAGCTCGGCAGAGCTGGTACCATCAATCACAGTATCCATCCAATCATGCTCATAATGTCTCGATATTCAGCGGTCGAAGTTACAGTGAAGCAGACATTGAAGAAACTTATGTACTTCCGTTAATGACATGAAGGTTGTGATTCTCAACTAGAGAAGCTTTGGAGAAGTGCAATGCGAACTTCACTATTGAACTTGTGCTGGAGATCGTTTGCAGATGCAAGTTTCGCGGCAGCAGGGCGTCGTGCTTCCTTGACACGGTGGGGGGCCCGAGATGGTTACGGTCGTAGCTCGGAGATGTGAGACATGGCCATGGAGATTGCCGACGGCGCTAAGGAAGAGGGTTGCTCGATAACAACTCACACATGGACGATCATGATCATGCCGATATGGCAGGACAGCCTGATGGAGATCGCTCTAAGGATCTTCAACGAGATGAAGGCGAGTGAGAAAAGGTACCAGGGTGGATGAGGCCGTGAAGTTTGTGTACATATCTTGAGTGACATTTTGGTCAAGGTTTAGGAACCTGATAATTAGATCATACATGATGGTAGTAGTAGTGATACATCCATGAGAAATGGTATCGATAATTATGATTGCATATAAAACAATTAAAAGAATTTCATTTAAGGAGGACCCAAACCATTTTCTTGAGATTTCTCCTGTTCATCCACTACCGTTTCTCATTTCTCCTCATCCATGGTTTAGTTCTCAGTACAGTTCAAGCGATCCACTGGGAAGACAGTACGAATCATAAACCATTGGTAAAGCGATCGGCTTATTTAGAGAATCGCCAAAGAAATGGCGACAAGATAGAAAATAGAAAGAACATGAATAACTCTTGTAATCCTCTGCAACCAACATTAACTCGTAAGTCTATAAGTACTCATGAATGTGTAAACAATGTTCCAAAACAATGGGATGAATCTTGCAATTTCCCTATCTTCGACACTGGCTTTAACTGGACAAAGATGGGAATGGCTCAGTGTCAAAAAGATTTCACTATGACCAAGGTAATAGTGAACTCAAAGCTCCTAATGTTGGCCAAGAGTTTAAAATACAGACTCCCATATCTCTTTGGTGGCGAGTTTTAAGATTTTTAATATATTTATTGCAATTTTAAATCAACAACTCTTATTTGAGTCACTTAACAATTTCAATTTATATCCAAGTTACCAACTTGTATTGAGATTGAGGTGACCAAACTTTTATATGTAATTATCAACTTAATAATGAAAATCGGTGATTGTGGCTTAAATAAAGTTGATAATTCATTTACAAAATTCAAATTTCTTATTTATTTTGTCCTATTTAATTTAATTTCAAAATTTCTTATTTATTTTATCCTTTCTAATATAGAAACTTGCCATGTCATCTGCCCCATCAGTGATAAGTATGATTGAACTATGTTAACAAACAAAAGGACTTGATCTGATGAAGTGTGTTATTTGAAGGGTCTAACTGTGAAACTTAAAGGTCGGAGGACTCGATTCAATAATGTTCAAAAGTTCGAGGACCAAAATATGAATCACGACATACAACATGGCGGCTTCCCAATTACAGTCTCTTCGTTGCGTAGCCTTTCCTTCCTCCAGCCGTTCGCTCCTGCCGCCGCCTCCGCCGCCGCCGCCGCCGCCGCTTCTAGTTCCGATTGACACGACGGCGCCGAGGATGCGAAGGAGACCGCGCGGCTGCAGCTCGCCGGCGTCGGCATCCGTGGTGAACAGGAAGCTCCTCTCCCGGCGGCTGGAGTCGTACAAGCACGATCGCTCCACCGTGGAAGAGCTCGTCAGGCAACTCTGCGACGCCTTCCCCGAGTACCGGCGAATCAAGCGCCATCCCTTCGCGAACGCCGTTCGAGAAGCCCTAGAGTCGTTCAGCCAGAAGGAGCGGCGGCAGCTGCGGTCGCCGAGCTCCCGCGAGGGCAGCGGCGACGACGATGACGACGAGGAGGAGCTCGAAAGGGTCGGTTCCTCGAGAAAGAAGTCGAGGAGGACGGACGCGATGGAGGAGAGGCTGCAGCGGTTCGAGAACGACTACATTCGGAGGAAGCGGCCGCGGAGCAGCCAGGAGGATTCGTCGAGCGAACCAGACGATGAGGAGGATGGAGACGAAGAGGACGGTGATGCATCGACGTCGGAGGATGCGATTTACGAGGAGAAAGTGGAGCCGGAGTTCGACTTGATGAAATCCATGCTCCGGGCGAGCTACGTCGGCGAGGCGGCGAAGCCTGGTAAAGCTAAGCAAGATGTGAAGGAGCGGCAAGAGAAGAACATTGAGGTAGAGATTTCGCCTAAGAAGCCTAGGAGAGCGATTGATATGACGAATGCGGGTGATGCGAAGTCGGAAGCGGAAGCGGAAGCAAAGGGCGGAGGTTCGGGTTCGGGTTGGAACGAGGGGGTGACGGTGAAGGGGAAGGAAGGGCCGAGGTTTAAGGATTTGGGAGGGATGAAGGAAGTCTTGGAAGAGCTGAAGATGGAGGTGATCGTGCCGTTGTATCACCCGCATTTGCCACGGATGCTCGGGGTTAGTCCGATGGCGGGGATCTTGTTGCACGGGCCGCCCGGTTGTGGCAAGACCAAGTTAGCCCACGCCATCGCCAATGAGACTGGCGTTCCCTTCTACAAGATTTCGGCAACTGAAATTGTCTCTGGCGTTTCTGGTATATCTGTTGTTTTTGCTTTGAGTAGTTCTTTTTTTTTTCTTGTGGATGATCATTTGGATTCTGGAGCTGTCTATTGTGTCTTTTCAAGTCTGAATTCATTGCCTAAGTGTGGAAAAATCATAAGTATCAGGTAGCCATTGCCTCTGTGTTCACGTTCTCTCTGAACTGATGATGTCTGATTATTGCTTATGTTTGTGCTTGCTTCTGTTGCCAACTCAATGTCCTCTCTATTTCCATTGAGCCATTCCCTTTGTTTTCCTTTTCTTTATGTAGTTCTTCAATGGATAAACATAGTAGCATGGTATGGCCAATATGTTCATTGCCTGTAAACTGAGCTGCTTCCTTTACTTAGCATCTGATTTTGTGTGAAAACATTATTTACAAAAAAAGAAGATCTTTTTGCTGCATGCCAACACCATCAAGTTACATCTTGCTTCAAATTGCTATCCTTGGTCCAAACATGATAAGCTTCTCTATTTATCTTGAATGGCTTGAATTCTAGGTGCATCAGAAGAAAACATCCGAGACCTCTTTTTGAAGGCACACAAGACAGCGCCTTCAATTGTATTCATTGATGAGATTGATGCAATTGCCTCCAAGCGAGAAAATCTTCAGAGAGAAATGGAGAGACGGATTGTGACACAATTGATGACTTGTATGGATGAATTGCACAGGCCAGGAAAATCAACTGATAAGAATGCAGACACGGAGAGCGCTGATACAAAGCCTAGCTATGTTCTTGTAATTGGAGCAACCAATAGGCCTGATGCTGTTGACCCTGCATTAAGGAGGCCTGGACGCTTTGATCGTGAGATTGGTTTGGGCGTTCCTGACGAAAATGCCAGGGTCGAGATCCTTTCG
This sequence comes from Eucalyptus brandiana, assembly GCA_014182725.1. Lineage (NCBI taxonomy): Eukaryota > Viridiplantae > Streptophyta > Magnoliopsida > Myrtales > Myrtaceae > Eucalyptus > Eucalyptus brandiana. The sequence continues at coordinate 53,273,333 of CM024675.1, read as the reverse complement.
GTGCTCACATGTGCCCTTAAACTCGAGGGATCTTTTAATTTTCATAAAATAGCAAGATCTACTCCTGGCTTTGTTGGTGCAGACTTGGCAGCGCTTGCTAACAAGGCTGGTAACCTTGCCATGAAGAGAATTTTAGATGAAAGAAAACTTGAATTATCTAAAAATTCAATGGATGTGGATAGTGTTGATGAATGGTGGCGGCAACCTTGGTTACCTGAGGAAATGGAGAAGCTCGCTATTAATATGGCTGATTTTGAGGTGACGAGTTACTCTTCTCTGTTTGTATTTTCAAAATCAGGCTTGTTTTTATTTTGGAAATGTTTATGAAATACATACACATTCTTAATAAGATCATCCTTACTAAATGTGCTTTAGTCTGAAGAACAAACGACATGTTTGTCATATCAGCTTGACATTCCTTCTTGGAGATTGAGATTGAAATGTCATATCACACATTCCGTCTTTCGTGGTTTTTGTTGCTAGACATGATTATATTTTCTGTTGATCGTTCTTCTGGTTCTTTTGTCTGATCATCTTTCTTGATCTGCATTTATCTATGGTTTACTTTTCAGGAGGCATTGAAAATGATCCAACCCTCTTCTAGAAGGGAAGGATTTTCTGCAATCCCTAATGTTAAATGGGAAGATGTTGGAGGTCTTGATTCTTTGAGGCAGGCATTTGACCGGTATATTGTCAGACGTATAAAATATCCGGAGGACTATGAGGTAATTGGCGAGCAATTTGTTTTTCCATAACAGTGTTACTAGTCAGTTACACTAGATGTCGGCAGGAGTGAAAGTCGGACTCATGGAAGGGTGCTTCATAAAGCAGAGGGAAATTTTCTCTATCAAATTCTTCAGGCTAGTCGTTAGAAATGTGGACTACTTGAAGCATTGGATTTAGTTTAACCATGATCCAAAGATTTGTCTTTACATAGTGCATAAGCAGGCCAATACTTGAGGTGCATAGGTGTTGTTAGTACCAGCAGGCTTGTGTTCTTAGGATCCTTGGGCATGTGGCTTTGAAGTTGCAAGTCTTGGGCACCATCCGCCACTGATGAACTACTGAACAGCACAGGTTCCTTGAGGTGTGGTTGAGTTTAATGTCAATCAGGAATTCTGGAGGATGAGTCCTTGCTAGTTTTCTGTGTAAAAATTTTGGTCTAACAACTAAGCTTGAGGGATTTAGCATTTTTAAAGTGTGGTTGACCATTAAAAGTTGTTTCCTCAATAGAGCAATGCCGACCTTATATTAGTTTGCCTCTCCTTTAAGTTATTGGACCGTGATTTTTGCTTAGTGTGAAGTTGTACTGCCTCATCATCATCCATTGGCTCTTTCTGTTTCCATTTTAGTATCATTCTCTGTTTGTGATTTGGTTTTCAGGAGTTTGGAGTGGATCTAGAGACAGGTTTTCTGCTTTTTGGGCCTCCTGGTTGTGGTAAAACTCTGATTGCCAAGGCAGTTGCCAATGAGGCTGGAGCTAACTTTATTCACATCAAGGCAAGTTTCTTTAGTTTACTGTTCATCAGTTATTTCATATTTGGCTATTTTGGGGAAGTTCTGCATATTTCCTCTTTCATTCCCTGTGTGACTCTAAATACTTATTTTTATGAGTTTTCTTACTGTTTAGGGCCCTGAGCTATTGAACAAGTATGTTGGAGAAAGTGAGCTGGCAATTCGAACATTGTTTAGCCGTGCTAGGACCTGTGCGCCATGCATACTTTTCTTTGATGAGGTTTGTGAGACTCTCTTTGTGGCTGTTTGATGTTGTCTTTTGGAATTTGTAACTTTTGACAGACATAATTGTCCACTAGTAAAAGCTTGGCTTTTGTTGTTTCAATTGTTGCGGAATTTTTTCCAGCAATAGCAATAGGCACAATCCAAGTTCTATGTGAGGAATCACTGCTCTACTCGAAAAGACAGAAAATTCCTTTGTGGTTTTATTAACCTTAGAAAGATGAGCCTCTTTACTTTAATTTTTTTTTTTTTTTTTTTTTTGGGATGGGTTTTTGTTGGGAAGGGGGGTGTGGTTCATCACCAAACTCAGTTAATGTTTCCCATCAATGATATCTGCATTGCCTATACTAGGCATTATAACTTTTTTGTAGGATATGCTTCTTGGTAGGAGAGAATTATTTCCCTGAGAACAGGAATGGGAAGGCTCAGGCGAGGGGTCTGTGCGTAATTAGGGAAATGAGGGAGGGATGGAGGGAAGAAAAGATTTGATAGGTTGCTTGATCAGTTCTCTGATCAGAATGCTTATTTTGGATTTGGTTTTGAGGGTGTTCCTTAGTTTGTTGCCCGATAACCAGTAATAACTGACCTGGCTAACAGTGGGAGGGGGCTGGCCTGGCCCCCACTCCTCCTCATCCGCTTTTCTTATCTGTGTGCATGGCTCCCTAGTCCTCTGCTAGCCTTTATGGCGCCTCACAATGAGAGGCCTCTCTACCTCTTTCTCTTTTAAATGTCTTCTTTATCTCTTGCCTTTGTCTTGTTCAAGATGTATTTACAAATAATCTGTCGTGAAGAGGCTGTGCATTGTCGTTTTTGCCTGTAGTACTAAAGGAATATTGCTTCTTTGGTGCTGACTGTCAAATGCTGAGAAGGAACATTATGTTGTCCTTTGCAACTTGTGATTTGTTGTTGAATTAATAATAGAAAACAGAAGATTTTTTTTTTCACTTTTTTTTTTACAAAACTTGGTGAATCTAAACAGAAGTTGCAGAACCGCTTTACTTCATCCAGCTATTCCATCATTTTGCTTCTCGCTTTTTTAGGGCAGTTGGAGCCTGAAACCCATGGATATGCCATCTGTCTCCTCGAAGCTAACTACTTTCTAGCCATGAACACCCTAGTGATATAGACAGTGCTGTCAATGTAGCTTGGTTGTCTGAATCCCTTTGGTGCCATGCATTTACTTAGTCATATTATATTAGATACTTTTATCTGCAGGTGGATGCTTTAACGAAGCAGCGTGGCACAGAAGGTGGATGGGTTGTTGAGCGACTGTTGAATCAGGTCAGTATCTTGAGGAGAACTATGGTGTGTCTTTTCATCTATAACCCGTAATTTATCCACTAAAATTGAACGTGGACAACTTTCTATGCAGTTGCTTATAGAGCTAGACGGCGCAGACCATCGACGTGGTGTTTTTGTGATTGGGGCCACAAATAGGTCTGATTTATAGATGCAGACTTAGCTTGTCGCCATGTCAAGTATTTTGCTAATTTCTCTTCAAATTGCATACTTTTGGCAGAATCGAGGTCATAGACAGTGCTCTCTTGCGTCCAGGGAGGTTCGGAAAACTTCATTATGTTCGCTTGCCAAGCGCTGATGAGCGTGGTTTAATTTTGAAAGCTCTAGGTAGGAAGAAGCCTATTGATGCCGGTGTGGATTTAGAAGCCATCGGGCAGATGGAGGCCTGTCAGAATCTAAGTGGCGCTGATCTTGCTGCACTGGTTTGTCTATTTCATTATGCTCCATTGTTTTTATCCTTACCATTTAACATCATCAGGTTTACAATCACATCAAATCTCTCTCTGACAACTTGAACAGCATTTGATATGGGCGGGGATGATTTCAACATTCACGAATTTCATTTCCAATTATTTTAGGTTAATGAAGCTGCAATGGTTGCTCTTGAAGAGAAGTTGACATTGTCGGGTCAGCATCCAGATTCTCCATGCACCATAAAGACAGCTCATTTTGAGCAGGCACTAACTAAAATTTCTCCCTCTGTATCAAAGATGGTTGGTTCTCTCATTCATCATGCTACTTGGAATGCTAGGATCTTCGATGTACTCTTATATGAAATTCTAATCGCCCTTCGCTTTTCATTTGAGCAGGACATACGAGTTTATGAGAAATTGGCTGTGGAATTAAAAGCAGCATGACATGGAGCTCTATATGGAGCTTGTTGGCAGGCAACTACAGTTTTGATCGATATAGAGTGTGAGAGATTTTCTGTAGATTATATGAAAGTTGTTGGGAATTGATTGGTTGTGTGGTAACTTGGAGTGTCGTATATGAAATTCTAATCACCCTTCCCCTTTCATCTGAGCAGGACATGCAAGTTTATGAGAAATTGACTGAGGAATTGAAAGCAGCATGACATGGAGCTCTATTTGGAGCTTGTCAGCAGGCGACTACAGTTTTGATCGATATAGAGTGTAAGAGATTCGTTTTTTCTGTAGATTATATGAAAGTTGTTGGGAATTGATTGGTTGTATGATAACTTGGAGTGTCATATATTATTACTAAAACAGTGGAGAAAGCTATCATAATGTTGTCCATAGGAAAATTATTACTTTGCTGTTGCATCTTATGAATGTCCCCTTCTTTTTCATTCTTTGAATCTCTTAGATAAGAATCTCTCAGATGATATGGTCCATTCTAAGCTCGAGGTGCACATGCTTCAGAATTATAGTTAGGTGATGGAGTGCTACTGCTGGATATTTGTACTAAACTATTAAGTCTGAATACATCGGCGACCGAACAAATTTGTCTATCTATATATGGCTCTCTCGGAGCAACACCTTTGATTGCTGAACCTGAACCGCTGATGCTAAGGTTCAGTCCGTAACGTTGTCAAATGTTCCAGTACACGTGCACTGCGAAATCTCCAGCGGCATGGCAATCGAGTCTCGGCTGCTTTTGTTGAATTGGCCAAGTCTGAAAGATGGCTTTTAAAGAGGAGGTTGCGAGAGCAGATCCATAAGAAAACCACCATGGACCTCCTACTTTCAGGTACTCCACCACGTCCTCTAGCTTTCTGGTCGGAGTCAACTAGGCTTTATCGATCTCTCGATGGTTGATCGGCTAACCCAAAAGAATAAGTAAGTGCTCCTAAACAGTGCCGCTTCATCAAGCGTCCAATTTCGACGAAGTAGCTAGCTCCTGCGAGAAGTTCGGTCTTACTTCTTCTGTTTGATCGGGCCTCTTTGTTATTTAATTGTTTCGTGTTTGTGACATTCTAAATTTCATTGTACTTCCCTCCAATAATTCAATCTCAAAACTATGCTCCCGGAGAACCCCCGCGCATGATGGGCTGGGCAACCCGGCAACAGTACACACTTCTATAGAGATTCGCAAAAAGTCGCAAAGATAGCAGAAACTGATGTGGTGGTTGCATCTAACTCTTTGACCATTGAGCACTTTCTTGTAAAAACATTGCGAGGGACATCTTTGGTCAACAATCCTTTGGCCGTTCTTCGATCTCTTAACTCAACACAGAAAGCTTACTCGATCCCCACTTTGATTTTTAAACATGATTTCAAATTGGTAATTGAGTTTCATATAATCCTCACATTGCTCAATTTTATTTTACTTTAATCGGGTCGCTGTTATTGCTAACCCACCGAAATCACGTGGAATATTTTACCTCACAGCTTGCACGGTATATTTCAATCTTTACTAGGACGCCAAAAGGACCCAAGTTGATGTATGCGACATTATTGAACTTTCATCCGAGGTCATCGCTCAACCTAAGTTGGATTAGAGTGCATATCTTGATAAGTTGAAATTTGGAAGTTGACCTTCCATTGACCACATGATAGGGAGAGTTTTATTAGAACATATACTCTTGCAAGTGGGTTGGGTTGCGTATGCGATGGATAATGGCCAATTGAGCGAGTTAGTTAGCTTTTTCCTATTTTTTAATTTAGAAAAACACATGATATATATATATATATATTCTAACAGATTTAAACTAGATGTACATATAAGAGAATACCCCTTTTCAATTGTAGTCTTAAATGTTTCATTTTTATTATTTCTTTTAGTAATGCAAATTCTTTAATTTCTTCATTTTAATCATCTACATATTTGATAATTTCTAATAAATTACGATACATCACAATTTATATGACTTTATCTTGGTATAAACTTAGCAAACTGAAGTTTTTCTATCAAATGTATTCACATAAGAGATGCACATTTATGTAGTTAAAGATCGCTCTTCGTGATTGTGTGGTAGTTTCCAATGGAAGGAAATTGTTTATCTCAACGTAAAATTAGTGTAGTTGGGTTTTATGTGAAATTAGTGAATTTAGGTCTATTGTGGAAGATAGTTAATCACTTTCGAATTTAGCCCATTTACTTGGAGATTGATAAATGTAATTATGTCACTAAATATAAGTATGAGATTGTCATTCACATAATTCTAACATGATATGCGATGCATTCCTATTATACTTACTCGATTTATTAATTTAGTCATTTTCGATTATATAATATAGGTATGGTTGATGCTCCAAAATTTTGAAATGAGAAGATAATGGATTTCATTCTAAAAATCAGGCCATTACTACTTCCAATATTTGATTTGCAATTTCTAATTAATGATGTTGCCGATGCATTAAATAAATAACGTCTCAAATCTAGCTATCTTATCCGTTAGTTATCTTTTAAATCAGATCACGACACGAATCTTTTTCAATTTATTTGTACATAATATCTCTTTAAAATCCTGCTCACGTCTCTTATTCTTTCTCTCCCTCGCCTCGGCGGAGCCGCCGCAACCACACGCCACTCATGCCGCCCCCATCGCCGTCGACCGTGATGTCGGCCACTCCACCGGCATCCACGAACGCGAGCCTCTATGGTTCTCGAAGGCCCCATCAATTTCTTCCTCTCTTTTCTTTTATCGACCATAGTGAACTAAACTAGATCAAGTACACTGACATCTCGACCAAAAAAACAAGGTACACTGACATAATCCAACTTTTTAGCCCATCACCTCCCCAATCCAACGGCCGTGATGAAAGATACTCTCGAAAGGTCCAGTCTCCTTCCCACCGTAGATAATCATTACAAGCAAGAACATGAGCCTACGGTTCTCCTACTCTCCACACTTTTCTTTTCGTGTTTTTATTTTTTATTTTTTTGCAGCATTATCGTAGACGTTGGATCGAGCACACCTGACCGCGGTCCAGCTTTCCACTCCCCATCCCCTCCCGGATCCAACGGCGGAGATGAAAGATGCCATGGAAGGTCTACTCTCCTCCCGCCCGTAGACAATCATCACACCTAACTCCTTTCTGTTGTAGTTAAACATGTGTTTTAGGACTTTAAGAATGTCCGTCACACAACCATCCTCGGTCGGGGGTCCCACCCCCCCAGACCCTCCCTTAAGAAACGACGACCCCCATGATGATCATTTGATCTCACTTGCCCCTTGATTTTTTTCACTGCATACAAAAGGCGGAAACTTTCGTTTCGGAATCAAGCAATTTCCCTGAAAGAAAAAAAAACACATCTTTTCTTTTTCTCAAATTCAAAACACTTAAACCTTCCTAAAATATAATCTTTTGCAAGAAGATTAACTTTTATTTCCACTCAAATTAAAGCAAACAAACGGTGCAATTCAAACTCAATATTTTTCATGCCTAATAACTTTAGATGCTCAATGAATAAAGTCTCATCTAATTTGATTTTCTTAATATATACAAGAGTTGGAAACTTTAGTTTCGAAACTAAGCAATTATAATAGAAAAGGTACTCTTTTTCTCTTCTTCAAATTCAAAATATCTAAACTTTCCCAAAATATAAAGATGTAACTTTTATTTCCACTTAAATTAAAGCGAGCAAATCATGCAATTCAAATCAATATTTTTAAAGGGTAATAACTTTAGAGGCAATACTCGACGTTTCGTGAACAGTCGACCGTGGTGTGAAAGCATAAACTCCCGAAAAAAAGAAAATGAAAATGGAAAACCAAAAAGGGGGAAAAAGCAGGAGGGGGTGGTGCGGTGGGGGCACATCGGCATCTTCGGTTTGAATGCTTGAAAATCCAATGGGGGGGATTACGTGTAGCTGTTGGCTCTTAACTACCCAATTTAACTCCAACTAATTACAATCCTTAATCCTTAATCCTCAGTCCTAATCCAAATCCTAATTTCCTCCAACTTTACTTTACCACTCCAACCCTAAAGACATTTTCACTTCCTCGTTGGCTCCCATACATGTGTTCCTGCCGTTCTTGTTCTTGTTTTTTCTATTTATGTGTGTATACATAAATTCGTAAAAAGGTAAAATAAATTTTCCTCTTCTTCCTCTCCAGTTCTCACTTCCTTTTACTTTCCCCTTCTCTCCTCCTCCCCCCACCACCAGCACTACCACCACCACCACAGTACCCACGAGCCTTTTTTTTCCTCCGGTTTGTTGATCTGCCCGTTCCGCTTCTTGGGTCTCGATCTTCTCGCCTCCGGAGCACGTCCGCAGCGCGAGCGCGAGCGAAAGGCGCGGCCTTTGGTGGGAATTCTCAAATGGGTCTTCTTGGGTCGGGGAGATGGGGGAAGCCGTGCCCCGTGCGCGCGCTGGAGTCCCGGCGCTTTTGATGCTATGTGATTGTCCCTGCTGGGTTGGTCGCGGGCGGGGCGATTCGCGGGCGTCGGGTTTTTGATTGTTGGTTTCTGGGTCGTGCCGTGGCGTGGGCGATTTTTTTTTTTTTTTTTTTGATTTGATATGGGTGGGTGCTTCCCTTGTTTTGGATCATCCAAGGGCAACGATGGGAGTGGAGTGAAGGAAGTGAGCAAGAAGGATTCAGCTAAAGAGGCCTCGACTGCTCACTCTCATCATGTGAGCAGGGTCAGCTCAGGTGAAGAGAAAGGCCTTCCTTTTCTGGGTTTTTTTCCCAAGTGATTCGTGAATTGGTTTTTTTTTTTTTTTTTGAAGTCTTGTTCTGGATTTGCTTGATCAATGGGTGTTGGTTCTTGCCCTTTCTGTGGTCCCCCTTTTTTTTACCTGCTTGAGCGAATTGTGGCTTTGGTGCGAGTTCTAATTTGATCCGATGCATCCATGGTTCATCTTTTTTCCGGCGAATTGGGGTTTCTTGTTTCTCGACTGTTTCAATTGCTCAGGCCTATTGGCTGTTTTTGAGATCTGTTCATGGTTATAGGAGTTACTGACATTTGGTTGTAGTGGATAATTTTCTGAGTTTTGTACTTATGAGCTGAGGGCGAGGCAAAGGCTAGGCAATGCTGTATGAGTGCAATTCGAAACTTTTTCAAGTGAAATTATTAAAAAGGCAAACAGGTTGCCCTTAAACTGCCAATGAAGTGTTTTTGCCCTTTCCTTAGAGGCGTGTTTCTCGGCTGTTTCAATTGCTTAGGGCCATAGGCTGTTTTTGAGATCTGTTCATGGTTATAGGAGTTACTAACATTTGGTTTTAGTGGATAATTATCTGAGTTTTGTACTTATGAGCTGAGGGCGAGGCAAAGGCTAGTCAATGCTGTATGAGTGCAATTTGGAACTTTTTCAAGTGAAATTATTAAAAAGGCAAACAGGTTGCCCTTAAACTGCCAATTAAGTGTTTTTGCCCTCTCCTTAGAGGCGTGTCAAAGTAGTGTTTGAGCTTAAACTGCCAATGGAGTTTCTTCCGACGAGTCTTAAACCAGTTAAATGCTGGGGATTGGTTTTCTACGTCTGTGTTTTGGTGGGTAAGATTAAATCCATTGTCCCAGGAAAGCATATTGGCAGGCATCTTTTGATATTCTACTTGAAGAGTTCCTCATGCTGACTAATTATTAAGCTTTAACAATGGATAACCTTGTGGGCTGTAGGGCATCCTAAAATTTTTGCATGATACCTTGTAATTCAAGTATTTGCTGTGCAATTGTGCCGACTATATGCAACCTACATCTGATAGGGAAGCTCACTTTTCTTACAAGATATGGTCTTTCTTGATTATTTAGTTCATCTGATTCCCATGACGTCTTTATTGAGATGACATGTTTATTAAAAGGACTATATTTCTACTCAATTTCCCTCAGCCTGCCTAGTTTTAATGACTGAAATTCTTTGCAGACAAAACAAAATCTCGAAATGGTTCTGACCCCAAAAAGGAAGTACCAATGCCAAAAGATGGACCAACAGCTCATATTGCTGCGCAAACATTTACCTTTCGAGAGCTTGCTGCTGCGACAAAAAATTTTAGACCAGAATGTCTACTGGGTGAAGGAGGATTTGGTCGTGTATATAAAGGCCGGCTAGAGAGTACAGGCCAGGTTAGTTTTGCCTATTCATGCCTGATTCTTTTGTAGCGTGTCATATTAATTTTTTGGACTTCTGTTCTGTACATAGGCAGGGTAAAAAGATAATTCCACCAGCAGTTATGATGACACCAATACATATTCTATTTAGCAAGTAAATTCATTTCATCAACAGAATTCATATATATAATCTCATTTGGAGGCTGCTTCTCTGAAAAGGTTTTTACACTGGCATGTTTGTGTTAAGAATCCTAAGTTTTCCCCACTTGGTTTGCCACTGTAATTTTTGCGTAATTTTTTAACTTGGCAGTTGTAAATAGTGTAAATAGTTGATAGAATGCATTAATTTTCAAATAGTGTTCTCTGATTGCCTAGTACTCTCTCTCTCTCTCTCTCTCTCTCTCACATATTCATTGTGATCTTTATTTGCACTGAAATAAATGTTCAGGTAGTTGCTGTTAAGCAGCTTGACCGAAATGGCCTGCAAGGAAATAGAGAATTTTTGGTAGAGGTTCTCATGCTCAGCCTATTACACCACCCGAATCTTGTCAACCTGATCGGTTATTGTGCTGATGGGGACCAACGCCTCCTTGTTTACGAATTTATGCCACTAGGATCAGTGGAGGATCACTTGCATGGTATGGCTATGCCAAATCACTTATTTCATTTCTATGTTACGAAAATGGAATTTCCTTGTCGTGCTTCTTGATATGTTTATGGTGCTTATTGAATAGGTTTATGTCCCTTTTGATTTTTTTCTAGTATCTGCTTTCTTCATAGCATTCATCCACCTGTATTCTTCTAGTAACTCTTTTCTGAAACATCTGGATGTGATGGAGAATCTGCAGCTGTATCTTAGATTTTTCTTTTGGAACATCCGGTAAAATTGGAACAACATGAGGATAGGTAAACCAAACTTCATGAGTACAGTATCGAGGGGATGCTAACACATTAACTTCCATTGCTGTTAAATCTTAAAAACATTAATGCCAAGTATTTGGTCGAGGGGCATGAGGAGCGACTGAAATTTGTGGTGTCAAACCAATTGGAACATGTGGCAAGTCTTGTGACTAGTGACATGAGCTCCAGAGTGATTAGAATGTCCAGGTATTTTAGTTTGTTAGTTTCTTTGTTTATATTTTTCCTTTTTTTCTGTTAAGTGTTTTTGAGTGGGGCCAAAATGGAAAGAAGCATAAAAAGATGAAGTTGGATCCATCTTATAAGTCTTTCTATATTGCTTTAGAAAAGGATGGGATGATAGGGAATCTTTCATCAGTAGGCATCTTGGATGTCAAAGGATGGAAATAAATCTGACATGACATTTCTGTTGGCTCAGGGTACAATGCTCAAACAAAGTCAATTTTTCGTTCAGAAAGTCGAAGATTTCACAGATCCAGAATTTATGTATGCTTTATTAGAGTAAAGTCTCAATGAAACCAATCTATGAGATGAAATGCACACATTGAAAAGCTATGCATAAAGAGGTGGTTAAGATACGAATGAGTAGACTTGGAGGGATAGAAAAGATGAAAAGAAAATGCATGAGCACAGTTGGAGAAAGGACAGGTGAAAAAATTGATTTCCCTGAACTGATTATGTAGTTCTCGCTGCATACATCGATGGTTGTTGCAGTGTTTGACCTTCACCTTTGAACGATAGTTGTTGCATAGAGTTGGAGCTGGTGATGATATCACGGAGGGTAGCAGTAGCATCATAACTGGTTGCTGATTGCACAGTTCCTTGTGCACTCTTTATTATGTTAATAGCAGTGGAAGGTGTGGGTTCTTTGTCTAGTAGGGCTGTGAACTGCCGCCTTTAGCATTGTAATAGTGGTGGAAGTTGATATTAAACTAGAACAGAACACATAACTGCTGAATTCTTTTCGAGAAATAAAATCTGGTGAATTTACTCCTTGAGCTGTACATTTTGCATTGTTTTTATTGGGGCTGATGAACCTGGATCTATGATGATCCACCCAAATTCTGGCTGATCCCTCTTGGCCAACCCAAATGTTGACTTCCAGTGACCTCTCTGTTGTCAGATCCTTTCACCTCCGGTAACCTCCATCTAACCCTTCCCTTGCCTCTCCTGTTTTGTCTCGCCCGAACCAAATATTCTCTGACCTATGAAATACCTACGCACTTTCCTGTGACTTCCCCCATGGCCTGTAACGACCTTTCTCTGATTTTTCCTACTTTTTCTTTGCCCGAACATATGTCTCCTTCTGTCTCTTGATCTTTGCCATTGCTTTTTTTTTTGTCTTCATGAGGGAAAGGGTGGTGTTAGGGGTTTGAATTGTTCTACAATGTTCAAGTTCATACCATGTTTTGTGAGGGGAGTAATGAAATAAATAAATTGAGATTGTTTCAACATTTTTAAATTATGTTACCAGCAGTTTAGCATTATCCTGATGGGGAATGAAAAACTAGTTTTTTGTTGATTTCACGGTGGGCCAGTTTAGATTGTCTTGCTCATTCATGCAGAAAATGAGGTGTGGATGATTCCAAAGCTTTATGCTCTAGGGGAGGGTTCTGCCAGGAACTTACTGTTGGACAAATTATGGAAAGCAAATGAGAAGTGCCGTAGGTGATTGGGGGAGACTTCAATTCAACAAATAATGTTTAAGAAGAACTCAGTGCCAAATTTTTAACTGCGGTCAGCTTTAGATCACCATCCTATTGTTTTAAAAGTCAGAGGTATCAGGTGGGTTTTCTCTAGGAGAGTGTTCTGCTAGGAATTTGTTCTTGGACGAGCGTTTTGTGATAAAAAGCAAATGGGAAGTGTCCTAGGTGATTGGGCAGACTTCAACTAAACAGACAAAGTTTAAGAACCTGACTTGTGCCAAAGCTTTCTACCTTGGTCAACTTTAGATCACCATCTTATAGTTTTCACAGTGAGAAGTATTAGGTGGGCGCACCTCCTTTTAGGTTAAAAATATGTCTAAAAGTAGAAGACTTTGAAGAGGTATTTAATAATACCTGGAAGAATAGTTTTGCCAGGGGATGTTACAGTTTCACTCTTTTCTCGACGATGAAGGGGATTAAATATGTTTGAAAGCAGTGGACTCATTAGAAGGTGGGAAAAGTCGAAAACCAAATTGAGCAGCCACTTTTAGAGGTTGAAAAGCTTGACAATAAAAAGGTTGCAATGGCTTTAACGGAGGTGGAGAGATGTAGGAGATTAATAAAAGAACCTGAAATGCCATTTACCAACATTCTTTTGTTTGGTTACAAGCATTTCATAACCTTCCATTATGGTTTTTGAATACATGCCACCTTCCTTCTATGGCGAGTGGTTTAAAAAGCTTGCCAAGCCAATTCAAGTTCCACTTCTAGCTCACCTTTTTCTTCTGCTGAAATCCTTTATATCTGGCAGGAGATAGACCAATACAAAGTTCATTATTGATAAATAGTACTGTGGTAATTGGAACTGAAGTTACTAAAACCACTGATTGGCAGAATGCACTTAATGTCATGCATAGGCTTATATGAAGTCATAATGTCCCTACGGAACTGTGTCAAATAAAAAAGCACATGTAATATGTCAACTCCTGCAAATCATCATTAGAACTTTTGTAGTTGGCTTCAAGTGTTTTTGTCCATCCAGCAATGTCATATTTTTCTGGTTTCTCTCTAGTACTTTGCTGTAATATAAGACATCATGCTGTCATTTGGAAGATTTTGTCATAATGACAAGGCGATCCTCCTAATACTGGAGTATCAGTTTGGTGAAAATGTATGTTCAACTTAATTTTCCATTGCTGATAGTTTATACTAGACGTGTTGTAGACACCAAATGACTCCTTTTGGGGGGGAGGGGGATGCATGCTTGGAGTGTGTTTTTTATTGTGAGAATCGATGATTTGGATAATGTTTTCCAAATAATGAGCGCTAGTGCCGCTCATAAAATAAATGAACTAATAATATTTTCATCATCAATGAAAATGTTTAGGCATAAATTATTGTTCAAAATGAAAATAATTTCCATTGACTAATTTTTCTGAACAACATAAAGAACCAGTTTTAGGAAATCTTTTTTAGATCATTACTTTCCCTGAAAATAACACCCTTTAGCTTTTGCACGATTTTGTGTCCATCTTGACTCTGTTTTTTTAGTACAAGATAGAAAATTAGATGCCCGATTTAAATGCTCTGTTTGAATTTTATCACAGGATAAGAGATTGGAGTAGAAAGCTTTCTCTAGTGAAACCTAAATTATAGTTTCATAAATGTTAGCTATTTCAAGATTGTGGAGGTTTATGCATCACAATTTCGGTAATTCATTGTTTACTTTAAAAAGATCTATCTCTACACCTTCATGCATACTGTAAAGATCTTTGTTTAATTTAATGTTGACGGCTCTCCTTTTGTGCACTTGTGATTGACTCTGTGCTTGTTCACTCAGAATGGTCCATCGGTATCTCATTGTCGCATTCTTTGACATGGTTTAAAGCTTTGACAACCCTCTTCTTCCGTAGGGACAATCTAGAATCATGACTGAAGCCTTGCAAAATGATATGGTAGAATAGTGATATTAGACTTTAACGTAAATTGGCACTCATGTTAGAGCATCAGTATAGAGCTTTCATCAAGTAACATGGCTTTAAGGGCTGTCAAGCTGAGTCTGGCCATTGTTGGCATTATGATGGTTGGAAAAAAAATATCGTATATTGATTTACCAGATTGAATATCTATGGCTGCTTTATTTGGAAGTCAGAACCCTTGTCGTTGACAACATGAATAACTAGGTGATCCAATGGGCTAATTTTGACTTTATTCGATATTAGTTGATTGGCTAGGAAGGTCGCTGGTTTCCATTAACTAGCAAGTCGTCCTCCCGCTAACATGTTTTCCAAGTAAGAAATGCCTCTTCTATCCAGGAAAAGAGTGAAATCCCAGACTTGAGAAGGACATCACTCGTGATCTAATTGATTTCTACTCAAATACTTGTTTGAATCAATCCTGTTTTGTCTGGGGATGAGTCATTGAATGAGGTCTTCATATTGAATTAATCAGATAGATTTTAGTGAAAAACAATCAATTACTTCTCTTTTAGCTTTAAGCCATAAGACATGTACGTTAACATGCTGATATATTTTAGCATTGAGTGTTACCGAAAGTAGGAGACTTGTTGATCAAGATGATATCCTTAACAACAAAGTATCTATAAGTGGTCCTTTGAAAGGTTTGACCTGTAGTAACAACTCTGGAAAGACTTGGTATTCTTAGGAGCAATATAAGCACATGCAAGTTGGAAAAATGCTGAATGCTTGAAAAGAGGCGGTTCATGTACCATGAGGAGAGGTGGACACAGTACTTATTTTTTCTTTTTTTATTGATTATGGCATTTCAGCGACTCGCTCCTATTCGGATAATACACGGTAGGCAAATGCTTGAGGTCATTTGATTGCCATTTAAATTGTCCTTTTAGATCTTCCTCCGGATAAGGAGCCTCTGGATTGGAACACAAGGATGAAGATAGCAGCTGGAGCAGCCAAGGGCTTGGAGTATTTGCACGACAAAGCAAATCCTCCAGTTATATACAGAGACCTAAAATCCTCCAACATCCTTCTTGACGAGGGCTTTCACCCCAAATTGTCAGATTTCGGGCTTGCGAAGCTGGGGCCTGTTGGGGACAAAACTCATGTCTCGACTCGTGTTATGGGAACATATGGTTATTGTGCTCCTGAATATGCAATGACCGGCCAACTAACTCTAAAATCTGATGTCTACAGCTTTGGAGTTGTCTTTCTTGAACTCATCACTGGGCGCAAGGCAATTGACAACTCAAGGGCTCCTGGGGAGCATAATCTTGTGGCATGGGTAGGTTTCACACTTTTCTGACTCTTTTGTTGTGCACCCTCCAAGAAATGGACATTCCTTGTGGAATTTTTTTTTTCAATGAAACAATACGAGCTGAGAATCCTCTTCTAATATGGCATGCTTTGTAGGCTCGGCCACTCTTCAAAGACCGCAGAAAGTTTCCCAAGATGGCCGACCCTCTACTACAAGGGCGGTACCCAATGCGTGGACTTTACCAAGCTCTAGCAGTTGCTGCGATGTGCCTACAAGAACAGGCAGCCACGAGGCCTTTGATAGGAGACGTCGTGACAGCTCTTACATATTTGGCCTCCCAAACTTATGACCCCAGCTCAGCTTCTGCCCAAAGCAATCGAGTAGGTCCTTCTACTCCAAGGATGAAAGATGACCGGAGGGGCACGGCTGAGGGTTTGGATAGCCCGGATGGGTATCGGGGTTCCCCTTCTACTCATAGGAATTCGCCGGATTTCAGAAAGAGAGACCAAGGGAGGCAATTGACTAGTGGAGCTGAGCTGGGTCGCAGTGAGACTGGCGGTGGGTCTGGGAGGAAGTGGGGTCTGGATGACTTCGAGCGGGTGGACTCCCACCGAGACAGCCCTGGGAGTGCAGGCCGAGGGAGAGAGACTCCAAGGAACCGTGACCTGGACAGAGAACGCGCCGTGGCAGAAGCAAAAGTATGGGGCGAGAACTGGAGGGAGAGAAAGCGTGCAGGTGCTGTGGGTAGCTTCGATTCTACAAATGAGTAGCCACGCTGAAACTCTCTGCGGCTGCCATGTTGGCGTTGCTTGATCATGAAAAGGCTGCTTCTGGTTCAAACTAAAGGCGTTATGAATAAGGGCTTCGTTGTGTCCGACTTTGATGATGCTTGTCCATTTCCTTTTCTGTCAATTCTTCTAGCTAAAACATCCACATTATTATGTGAAGTACAGGAAGAAAAAAAGCTCCCAAAAAAAAAAAAAAAGGAGAGGGTTTTGGTATATTGGGAAGTATGGTGCTGTAATGTCCTTGTTAGCCCACTATGCCTCAGGATTCATATGCACTTGGTATGTAAGTAGGATTTCTTCCAGTTCGTGCTGAAAAAGGAGAGGGGAGAATGTCTCATTTTTGCCCCCCTCGAACGTGTTCTGTACATGATATCACTTGGTGTGGAATTCCCTACTGCTGCACCCCTTTTTCCAGTCTCTCTCTCTCCCTCCCGCTCTCTCTCTCTCTCTCTCTCTCTCACGTCTTTAGTATTTAACTCGCTTCGCTTGATTATTTCATTTTCTTTCTGTTGTTGCCAGTCCGTGATCATCTGCAAACTATTATAACCATAATCATTTTAGGGAGGAATTTTGTAAGCTATGCATATAAATCACGGACGGTTGGCCACTGAATTACGATAAAAATGAACGGTTCTTCAGCAAGAATAAACCCACAGGACCACTGGATAACGATAAAGATGAACTGATCTACAGCAAGAATAAACCCACAGGGCACCAGACAACCTGTAAAAGAACATGGTTTTCATTAGGGCCGACGACAAGCACCAATGTCACTGCTAAGGTATGTTAATTGAATAGAGCTCCACAGACCGGAAGGCGTTACAAGGGTCAAAATATGCGGCTGCCGTGGAGCTGGACGTCATCGTTTGGTGTACAACTTGGAAAAACTACCGTACTAAGCAAATATTTTATCTAATCGCTATATAATTACCATCCTTAACCTTCCACTGCAAATTTAAAAACTAGAGTAGACGGTCGCAATGAGGGGATACAACATTAACTGACTCCTCATGGAATACTTGTGCTCTGCCAACATTCCTTCATTTCCTCCTCTTTCCCTGTGAGAGACCAATTGTTAGCTTCTGGGTGTCGGAGCTGAGTCCAATTGCTCCTGCACAATATAAATAGAAATAGCAATGGAAGACAGGAAAAGGGGGTACGTACCGAGCTGAGATAGTCATCCATGGAAGATTGCTTGCGCTTCCTTAGGGAACTTGGGCTCTCGTTGGCCTGCCTAGATGCGGCTCGTTTTGATGGCGTCATGCTCTGAGACTAAAAAACAAGAAAACAAATGGTCCGTTATCAATGGATGACACGCTTCTTGCATATTAACAACAGCACATTGAAAAAGAAGAAATGCCAGAGGGTGTCATTATCAGTTTCACGAGGGTTATCAACCTTGGCAAGCTTCTTCTCTTTACGGGCTTGTCTCTCCCTCTCGTCATATTCTTGATTTTCCTTCTCCACCAACCGAATGAGTGTGTCACACCTCCGAGCAAGCTCTTGAGTTGTGCGAGATTTCACAAACCAATCAAACCGAAATAGAGGTGATGTGCGGAAAGCTGCCTTCAGTTCATCCCAGTTTCCATACCCAAGCTTGTGCACCATGCATATCTGTGACAGTGAACCAGCAAAATCTTAAGGTTATATAGGACTAATACTTTTGGGAAGAACCTGTTTTGTGGTAACTGTCCTTAAACACAAACAGGATAACGTTCAGACCATGAACCGATCACATTCTTCGTTGTACAATTTTCCTTTGTTTTGACCATACTGAATCTTCAATTCCAGCCACGGATTCTTGTAGCGATCCAATTTCTTTCCAATAGCCTTCATGATCTCGTCTTTTCGAGATATCCTAGCCTCTCCACGTTCAATATTTTTTATGATTCTATCATAATCTGCGAAGGATCCAGAAGCAATCAATAGACTCCCAAAAAAAAAAAAAAAAAAAAAAAAAAACAGAGAGAGAGGACACGTAAATAATTTCATGATGTTTCTGGAAGGTCACATACAAATCTGTTCCTATTAAACCAGATCAGAATTTACGGTCTGAAAGCAAGACTTACCATGTAGTATTTGTTATAGGATGGGCCACTAATGAGTTAAGCCAGACCAGGCAATTCATAGTAAACCCCAATGGTTTCCAGTAAAACATTTAACATGGTATTGTTTGATCAACTAGTACAACAAAAGTTTTTGCAGAGTTGTAACAGGTGTCCTCAGTAAAATGAAGAAATCTCCATTAATCAAGCTGAAGAAAGAGCATCTGGTGCCCTAATGTATGTCAAGACATTTCATATTTATCCCACATTAGCCACTCAAGGCCAAAATGGAAGAAATTGCCAAAGTAGGATACTCACCGTTCAATTCCTTGTATCTTTCTTTGAAAGCCTTTGCATATCTTTCAACTTCCTCCTCTGTTTTACCTTCCATCTCAGAAGCAATACTCTTGATGTCATTCCGGCCATACTTTTCACAAGCTCTGATGAAGGTATTAAAGTCTCTTCTACTCCATGTCGAAAATCCCTAAGAATTACCAATTATAAGATATTAAGAAAGGCTCAACAGTAACATTATCCCACTAAACAAATATACACACTCAGGCAAGTACCTCTTCCAATAACTTCTCCTTTTCTTCCAGCTCTTCAGCTGTCAATGGATCTCCTACATCTGAAATTTAAATGCTTGGTTAGCATAGAATGACAAGATCCTTACTCAGAGAAACAAATGTGCAGCAGAAGTACCTTCAGTCTCATCCACGTCTATTGCATCTTTCATTTGATTCTTCTGATGTGTTTGCTGCAAAATCGAATACAAATAAATGTGTCAAGATCCAAGAACAGTTTCAAGCTAGAGGGGTAAATGTTAACAGAAAATGTTAAATCAACCATACCCACCATCAGATAGCGTACTTCTTTTTCATATAGCTCACTCAACCTTTGAGTGTTAAAAAACTGGAAGTCATGCCTGCAACAGAAAGTAAATCAAAAGATTATTACAGAATGTCAGAACTGTCAGAACACAGTCCTCGTTCAAAGAGATGGCAGCTCAATAAACTCGTACAGTTGAGGCATGCGAGGAATTCGAGGCTCTTTGGGTTTTGCAGGTCCACCTTGCCGCATTGTTTGCTTAAAGTACTCAGATTCTGAGTAGCTAATTCAAGAGAAGAAGCCATCATATGATATAGTAAGGTGTGAAGGGAAAAAAAATTAGATGAGCAGAAACTTTAAAAAGAAGAAAACAGTACTTGCGCTTCCGCTCTCTTTTTGGAGGTTCAATCCAGTTCTCGCTGACGATTTTCTTAAAGTCAAACTTACTATCCTCCTGCATTAAGAAGCACCCAATTTAAGCCACCTAAACTACATAAATATGTTAGTACTGGAAGGGGAAAAAAAAATTAGGCCAGATGCAGATGCCACATATATTACTCAGTTATAGACCAAGGGTCAATTATACCTTTTCATCATCAAAATCATAGAGCTCAGCAGCTGCAACAAAACAGGTTAGATGTAAGCAACTCTGAGATTGGACTGATAAAATGTTTTAAAGTACCAGTATACTCACTGTCGTCCATCTTGAATTTGATAGCATCCTCTGTAAACTTCTTCATCTTGGCATCGAGCTCAGCTGTCGCTTCTTCTCCCTTGGCTATAATTCTATCAATGTCCTCATCTGTAATGGTGCTATCCTTAGAACTGAAAACCATTTCTGCACCGAATCTAACCATTTGAAGAAGCTCATCTTTATTGACAGCTGCATGGAGCAAGGTACCAAAAGATCAGCGGCACAATTTAGAAATCAGCAGTATACTGAATGTACTAATTAAACAACAGCTCACTTTTCTGCTCAGCCAATCGTCCTTGCTGAATCACCAAGGCATCAAGGGCAAGCTTTTTGTAGGCCCTCTCAATCACTTTCTCCTCAATAGTATACTATTTCACAAATCGTCACCATGTAATTAATACCAGAACAAATAGAAATAACTTCATCCAGAGTAATAGGGACAAGCAACACAAACCTCTGTGCAAAATCTAAACACTTGAACTTCCTTTTTCTGACCAATTCTATGTGCACGATCCTGTGCTTGCAAATCGACCTGTGGATTCCTGAAAGAATGAAAAGTCATAATAACATTAGCCAAAGAGGGGAAAAAAATAAGAGGACATTATAGCTCAGGTAAAACTCAGAGGTAAGACCAACCAGTCACTGTCATAGAGAATGACAACATCTGCGGTAGCAAGATTAATGCCAAGACCACCAGCTCTTGTGGACAACAAGAATACAAACTTCTCACTTCCTGGCTTATTGAAGGCATCAATGGAAGCATCACGTTCTTCTCCACCTGTATTACCATCAATTCGACAATACAGGTACCCACGAAACATCAAGTAATCCTCAAGAATGTCCAGCAACCTTGTCATCTGAATATGGAACCAAGCCATCCACCAGAGTAAAGAATCAATCACATTGTACATGACGTTCAAAAGAAGAGAACACAAATACAAGCACATCCTTATTTGACAGCACTCATGAGGGAATAATGTTTCAAAGGTCACTCTACCTGTGAAAAAATAAGGACCCTAGAATCACGTTCTTTTAGTTTTGGAAGCAACTTATCCAAGAGAACCATTTTACCTGCAATTGAAATTAATAAACAAAGACATTAGCCACTATCTGATATGGAGGCACCACAGACTCCACATCAAACAAAAGCTGACCTGCATTAGTTATCAGATGATCTCCCGTTGTATAAGGAGGGCCTGGTTCAGCACCTTGAAAAAGATATGGATGATTACAGCATTTACGCAACTGCATTGCTATATTCAAAAGACGCTTTCTTTCTCCACCAGCATTAACGACTTCTAAATCTTTCTGCAGTAATGCTCTGTAATAATGTTTTTGCATCTGAGACATGCCAACTTTCAAGATTGTTTCCTTCTTAGGAGGCAAACCTTTCTCTACATCTGACTTCAACCTTCGGAGGAGAAAGGGCCGGAGAACCTTAATATAGAAAAATGAAATGTAAGAAATCATATAAAGACATCAGTTGTTCCCCAAAAAAAAATAAAAAAAATTCAGGCCTACCTTATGAAGTTGTTGGACAACTTCCTGCTGATCATTGTCACCAGAAATTTGAAACCATTCATCAAAAGTTTCTGCCGAACTGAATATTTCTGGAAGCAGAAAGTTCAGAAGAGACCACAGCTCATGAAGATTGTTCTGTAGAAAAAGAACAATAGCAGCATCCTTAGAAACAGCACTTCATTGAAATTTGGAAGAAGGAAACCCAATGCAAAAAGAACCAATCTTGGTAGAAATGTTGAGCAGATTCAAGCAATTAACTCTAGTAAAATCTACTCAACATATTACAGAGGAAGAACTAAAAATTGATTAAGATTTGATAGTTTCTATGGCGTGTCGTAAAATTAAAAGCTATATTTCCCCATCACAGTAGCTTGACTTGGAGACATAAAGGGAGAAGTAACCTATATTTCCACAATCATCCAATGCAAATTTGCTACACATTAGATATATACAATGTACCAATCAAGTTTCACTACTCGAGGCACCTTCTCCTAAAGCGTGCAGAGATTTTTTATTTTTTTTGGGGTCAAAAAATAACCTAGAGGTTACCAGGAGGTCAATAATTAAAAAGCAATTTTCTCAAAGCTTCCAAAGCCACAGTAAAGTATGTACCTGAAGTGGTGTACCAGTGATGAGAAGACGATAGTTGGTATTATACAGCCTCATTGTTTTCGAAAGTAGAGAATTTTCGTTCTTGATTCTGTGAGCTTCATCAATTATTATAAATCGCCAGCTAAATCGGCGCAAGGCAGACTTCTCTTTAATTGCCATCTCAAAACTGGTGACACATACATCAAACTTCCCAGCAGCCAATAGTTCATCACGTATATACCTCTGCAGCAGTGGAAAAGCGTTACATTAATTACTCTTCTAGGCATTTGTATGTAACATAAAAGTGAGCAACAGTGCATCAAAGCTATACCCTTTCTTCTGGATTACCAAGGAACTTTACAGCACGGAGAATTGGGCAAAAGCGGCGAATTTCATTCATCCAGTTACCCAGAGTTGACTTTGGAGCAACAACCATGTGAGGACCAGTAATTCCTCGGAACTCATGAAGATAGCCCAGTAACGAGATAGTCTGCAGCGTCTTTCCAAGACCCTGAGACCAACCAATATCAGGTACCATAATAAAAAAAAAAAGATCACTGCATGATTACTCATGAGCTGAATGGGCGATATAAGTCAAGCTCAAAGTCAAATTAAAAGGTTATCACATCTAAATGCTACAGCCTGTGACCTACCATTTCATCTGCAAGTATTCCATTAATTCCATTCTCATACAATCTTATGAGCCAATTCAATCCAGCAAGCTGGTAATCCCTCATCTTCCCTTGTATACCTGCAAAAAAAGCATAAAAATAGAACTTAAGAAAGCAGTGAACTTATGTTTGCTGGAGATATCTTTTTGGCAAGATAATTGCATAAATCAGAGCAAAACAGAATCTCTCTAGAGCAAGACAACAACACAATAAAGTGTGTCCCCAGTGCATGAGGTTCCTGCCTAGACAAGGGCTGGGAAGGGATGTCAAAAACCTCTACTTAGTCAAAACAAAAGAATGTGCTTGGGGCATGCTAACTGTTAGTGATAAGGAATCATGTCAACAACAAGAACATTTACAATCCCACATTACCTAGCATTCCAAAATTGCAGCAAACATTACAGCTTCTACAAGTCAAAGCAGGAGCACAGGAGAGATATACACAGCAAAGACTACCCTTTCAATCAAACGAGAGAGAGAGAGAGAGATTACAAGAGGGTTGTGTCACCAGCCGCGTGTTTCCTGTACCGGACAAGCCATCTTCTTCCTCCTTAAGACATTCTTCATCCTCTTCCTCTTCAGTTATTTTAGATTCATGACGGCCCCTACACGTTAAGCAAAGAAAAACGTCACTGAGCAAACATGAATGCTGAATGCAGAAATGGTCTGGGAAATGATGACTTCAACTTCACAAACATTTTTTCTCAACTTTTAAGCATGAGCAGATGTTTATTTGTCCATTGGGAGAGAACAATCAATATAAGGTTATAATTGAACATTGTTCATTTGCATAAATGTTAGCAAATCTCAATTCCCTTTCAATATGGAACCTTAACACCAAATGTAACTGAAAGTCTAGCCAGAGTTACCCACTGGACTGTAGGCACCTTTCCTCTAAAGTATTCTGGCATTAGGCAAATATTAATGTATAGCAAAAGGTCCATCAAGGATCAAACAAAGCTTTCAGTCCCAGTTAAGGAACTATGAAGTATGAAGAAAGTTAGGACCAATGCAGAAATTGTTCAGCAGGCAGTCAAAAGGAACATATGAACGAGAGATCATATCTGCAATGCACAAAATACAGAGAGAATTGTCATTGGTAACAGTACCTTCCTTTGATCTTCTGTGCAGCAGACTGGTTCCCTTTGGCAAAATGAGCAAAAATCTCAGTTTGCTGCAGGAGATACTTCAACCGCCCTTTTCCCTTGTTATTCTTGAAAAATTATTTCAAAAACAAGAAATTTGACTGTCATAATCTATACACAAGCTCGAAAAAATGCAAGAAAGAGTCATTTTTAGAATGGAAAGGCACCATATCAGCATCAATAGCAGCATTTTGCTGATCCAATATTTCCTGAATCTTCTGCTTCTTCAACTTTTGCATATCACGAAGCCTGGCCTTCTCACGCTTGCTAACTTCTGTTTCACCATTATCTTCCTGCGGAATGAATGGGGAAAAAGAATGCAAAAATAAATAAGTAATGGCAACGCTTCTGATCCTCACTGAGTCATACTTCCAAGTATCTAACAACATTTCAGATGTGTGGAAGCACTTGCCAACTTAAGAAGTCATTTGTATGTAAAGACAGAAGCAAATCAAGATAAACAAGCTCTGTTCGCCATCGCTTCCCACCTTGTATATGGTGAGAGGTGATTGATGAAGCTTTCAATCACAAGGAATGTTGAAATGAAATGGGAAAACCCAAGTCATCAGTTTCAAATATAAGAAACATGAAAAATTGCAGCTCTGCCCAAGTACTCCACCCATGGAGATGCAAAATCAACCAACCAACCAGGAAAAAAAGAAAGAAAGAAAATAAAATAGGCAGAAATCCCTCTCAAAGGCATAGTTTTTGGCATGCACAACATGAAGGTTGAACACCATGCCTTCACTATGAGAGACTCTCAACTTCCGCTCTTCTTCATCCAACCGAGAGTACGGCAGAAAATAATAATCCCCAAACAAAGAGCGAGAAACAAGTTCACCTCGAAAATGCTTCAACTCTTGTGCTAATTTAACCTTACAGTACATGTATCTATACGTATATACTTTTGTATTATTAGTGTTCATTCTGCGCAATTCAATAGTAAAGCGGAGGATCAATACAGCAAGCGCCAATCTGCAGAAACGAATGCAGTAAAAGAATCACGAGAGACCACTGGAAACTTGTCTCGAGTGTCCTAACTCAACATCCTCGGTCGAAATCCAACGCTCATTCTACAACTTCTAGAAAAACTCGCATTCAAACACGAAGCACAAATCCACTTCCTAGCGCAAAACACCAGAGAGACCCACAACCGCACCGGACCCCCGCAAACCCTAGCAAGCATACGAGAGATCGGGCGCCGAAATTCCCAACTAATCCAGTAAAAGAACAAACAGGAGCAGCCAAGCAACCGAACCTCGTCGTCGTCCTCCTCCTCCTCCTCGGCCTCGCCATTCTCGTCGGCGTCGTCGTCGGCGGCGGGAGGGGGGGCGTCGTCCTCGTCGGCGGAGCTGGCGGAGCGGGCGACGGCCTCGAGCTCCTCCTCGTCCTCCTCGTTGACAGGCTCGTCGAGCTGCGGCTGCTCCTCCTCCTCGGACCCGTCCGACAGGGCCTCGTCGGAGGACGCCTGCTGCCTCGAGGGCCGCGCCATGGCGATCGGTGCTGAAGGCCTGCCTCCGGCGGAGATCGGCGGATCGATCGAGGTCGTCGCTGCTCGTTCTAGAGAGAGAGAGAGAGAGGCCGAATCGAAATCCGAAGCGACGATCGGAATTAAAAGGGCGGCGGAGGCGGAGGAGCGGGTCGTTCGATCGGAGTCGGTGTCCGAAAATGGAGGAAGCGAGAAGGGGGAGGAGGGTTTGCGCTTTTTCGTAATTTTGTTTTAAATAGCTTCTTCGCTTTTATTATGATTTTTAATTGGGTTGGGCTTTTTTGTTTTTTATTATTCGGTTTCGTTACCTGCGACTGGGTGCGAAAATTTCCCGCCAGTCAGAGTCGGGGGGAAATGTAATTTCGTTTCCCGCCGCGGGAATTAAAGCCGGCTCTGGCCGGCGCGCGGGATGGACCCGCGGCGTGAGGATCAGCGGGGTGATCCGGCCTTGCCTCGCTACCGTGACGGGTCACCAAAAAAAAAAAAAAAAAAAAAGGAAGATATGATCACTACACTACATTACTCATTTTTGATATTATCATAAGAGTTCTGCACTTATTACAATACATTTGGTTTAAGACATACATTGTCAGCCTATTTGTATGTGTATAAGACATTCGTTGTAAACAGTATCGATGCGTTTAGAATTTTGAAAGAGGTTATAAATGTCTCAAACACAAAACAATCATAAATTCATTCTCGATATGATTTGGAATTATGAATCCACGAAAGATTGTGTGACCCTTTTATCATTAAATTACCATGGTTGGGGGTGGGCTATGACTCCTTCCTTAAAAAAATGAGTGACATGTGAATCGGTTTTGTGCTTATAAAGTTTGACCTAGGTTACACAAGCAATTCATTATATTTGTACTACGTTTAAAGAAAAAGACCTCAAGATTGGTGTCTACTAAATTGATCATTTTACTCTCCACAGCAATTTTTCTTGAATCTCACTTTTGTCTTAACTTCCACTTGTTTTGTGCACTAATTTTGCTACAGTTTTATAATATTCCACTATCAATATAAATTTGCGAGAGCTACTGAACATACTATGCACCACATATTGATATTCTTATTTATATTATCAATGTGACATAAACACGAAATAAAAAAAGAAAATTCATATTATTTGCATTCTTAAAATAAACATTTGTGACGTTTTGTCCAAGGGTACAAACTCATATCATATTCCTTTACATGTAAAATCTTAATTTCCCTATGTTCATTCCACTCTTGTATACAATTGATCAATTATGAGATGACAATGCTCTAATTTTTAATTTAGTGATCAATTCTTAATGTATACACATTATAAATAGATCATGTATTTTAGACAAAGCAACTAAACTCAAAATTCTAGAAGTATATTTATGTTAAAAAATATAAACTGCTACATCTGATTCAATATAAGTATTTATGCGAAGCAGGTGATACGGACTCTAGAGAGTGCGCAACAATTGGGTATTCCAAGCTTGGTGATGCAACCTTGCCTCACACATAGATGGAGCAATTTCGACGAATAGCCTTTAAGCAAAGTGGAATCCGAGAAAGGGCTGAACAAAAAAAGAACCTATGACTAATGCAGTGGACTCCCTTGCTGAAGAATGCCCTCAAAATTAACATGGATAGCTCGTGGAGCCGCTCATCCTTGGTCGGCTCGACTGCGGGAATTTGGAGGAACAACGCCTCATCATGGATGGCTTCATCAAGGAAACCCATGCTCATTCCGCCCTTGTCGTCGAAACCCTAGCAAAAGGGAGGTTTCGTCGCGGCTGAAAGAGACACAAGCTGCACGAGCAGATTCGAGAAGTGCAAATGTACAAAGCATTGGACTTTCCTCGGACAATCTATCAACAGTGGAATGCTTGGCGGGTCGGATGGAAGCTCCATGGCGTGTTCCGTCAATTATCAATGATCGTAGATCTCTCTCGGGCTAGCTGCCAAATGTTAATGTCATCTTCGAGGCCAGAGAAACTGACTAGGCTGCGAATTGGGTTACAAAGACCCATGGAATAAGCTCCCTTCCACCTCCATGGATTTTCAAACCTCCCAATTCCCTTTAATTGATTTTATGTCTTGATTTGGGAAACTCTTGTTATCCATCTTTCGATTAGCCATGGAAGTTGTATTAGTATGGAAAAAAAAAAATCAACGTAGTATAGCGAGAATATAAAAAATCAATACTTATGACAAGTCGTCCTCTTCAACTCTCTTTCAAATAAAGAGAAATGAGTTTCACGATTTATGATCAAGATCTGTTCGTTTAATTACATTAATTTTAAATTTGAATGATTCGAGTCATTAGATCGATTCAAGCTTAAATTCAAAAATAATCGTCCGAAGTAGTACTTGCGTTTTCATATACCTCAAGGAATATTAACACTAATTTCAGTGTATTTTTTGGGAATATTCTAGTTTGACCTAAGCCGCGAGTCAAAGAGCTGACGTGGAGAAATCATACGGAAGCTCCAAAAGAGAGAAAGATGGAAACCCCAAATTTGTCTGAAAGCAGAAGAAATCGGCCGCGCGGTCATTCTCAACGCCCCCCGATTTCAGACGAACTTCCTTCCTTGCCCTCGCGCGACCGACGAAATCACCGAACGCGGACACCGAATATGCCGGCCACCAGAAGAAGATCCTGAGGGCAAATCAGGAAAGATGCGTAACTTCGTCGTCGTCGTCCTCCGCTTCCCTTCGCCCCCCGACAAGTCGCTGCGGCTCTCAATCGCCATAATAAAAAGTCCACGGACGACGCCGCGACAGACCAGAATCGAGTTTCGAATTCGAGCGACGCGGGCGAGAATCTCGCGATCTCTCTTTCTCTCTGTCGCCGGGCCATCCGAGCCGTTTTGATCGCGCGTGATTGATTGCGTGCATGAAAGGTGCGGAGATTGGAGTTTTTTTTTTTTTTACCTTTTCTCGACGACGCTGTCGGATCCGTTTTCTGTTGCAGGATATGGAGCGGAGCGGGTCGTGGTTGAGGGCGATGGTTGTTCTGACGTGCTTGGTTGCCGCAAGCGGGGCGAGAGGTAATTGCAATCCGCGCTCGTGCATCAGTTACTGCTCTGATTCTCCGATGAGGAGTTTTGACTGTGAGAAGGCGCGAATAGAAAGGCGCTAGGATTGAGTACGTCGGTTTTTGAGCGCGGACAGTGAGATTTGTATTGTGAATCTAGGGGATTAGGCATTTCAGGGTTGGGGGAAATCGTTGACTCTGTCGTGGAGATGGAGTACCTGATTGAATGGGGCAAAACTATAGCTATATGATCCCTCTGTTTACAATTGGGTGTTTTCAAAGCATACAAAAGATGAGCGTTGAGTTGTATTTGGTTGGTTCTGTTAAGCCCTTAGATTACCTAGTTTGGATCAATGCTACGCCTGGAATATGGTCAGATTGATTGAATTTCCTTACGTTTGTTCGATGCAAATCTCACTCTTCTATTTCTACTTTGGGGAAAAAATATGTTGAGCATCTTAAGAGTGATCGAACATTGGCTATTCAGCTTTTGTTCAGTTGAGTTATGGACTGTAGCCTGTAGGTTTTCGTGGAGTAGCTTTGTGCGAAAGCAGTGCGTTATGTTGTTTACGTATTCCCCCTTGATCACATTGGATTTTGTAAATATTTCTTCATTTCACGAAGGAGGACTGCAAAGACATACTAAATGTTGTTTCGAGTTGATGTTTCCTTAAACTGTTCCCCTCACTGGATTTGTCATAATTGCTTGTTAGAGTCATAAGAAACTTGATTCATTGCTTGTGATTGAATGAGTGTGACCGCATTTCAATCTGAAATTTTATCTACCGGTAATTGCAGAACTTAAAGTGAGGTCCAAGGCTCATAAAGCTATTTACAATCACACTCTTGCCACAATATTGGTGGAGTATGCATCAGCTGTAAGTTTTCTTTAAAAAAAATTTCGCATTTGCCTAGAGCTTCTCATTACGCATCAGGTTTCACCATTTAAATACAATACAATTGTAAATTAATGCAAAGCTTTTTATTGCAGGTTTACATGTCTGATTTGACAGAACTTTTTAGTTGGACATGTCCTAGATGTGATGGAAAGACTAAGGTAATTTGACTACCTTTTAATGTAGCATTGTTGCTAAGGTTGCATCAAGAATGGATATTTAGTACTAAATACCCAATTTTTTAAGATGAGATTTCGTGGGCATATGCTGCCTCGTCTTATGAGCTTTTGAACTGGTTATTAATGCCTTTTTGATATGAAAGCAGGGATTCAAAGTCATAGAACTGATAGTTGACATTTAGCACTGCTTACAGGTATATAAATTGTTTTACGGTGGCCTATCAATTGGACGCTTGTGATGCCTATATGTTTGAATTGCATCTAATTGCTTGTCTTTATTTCTAAACTATATATATATAGGCGTGTGTTGGGGTGGCCAAGGACCTTAATGCTATGGTTATAGCTTTCAGAGGTACCCAAGAACATAGGTATGCATGTTAACTTTTGCAATTCCTTCCCTTACAATTGACATGCAAAGGATTTGATCAAAATTTAAGCTAAGAAGAGCACCCTCAGTGAATGCGTACACAGGGCACATGGGACTGCCATCCATATGAACAGAAAAAGGGCGAGTCATTTCCACCAAGACATGGAAGTTACTTTCTTGTAATTTCAGATGGAGTCACAAGGAGATCACATACTTCACTAATTTTGTTCTGTGAAAATTCTGTCATGTCTCTTTATCATTTGAGCTTTTTAGTTAGTGATTGCTTCTATTTATGTCTACAGCATACAAAATTGGGTTGAAGATCTCTACTGGAAACAGCTTGACATAAATTACCCAGGCATGCCTGGTGCCATGGTGAGTTCTAGAGATGATAAGCCTCTCGCAACCTGTGGATGCTTCTGATTTGGATTGAATCACAGTCATACTCTATTGATTATTGCTTAGGTTCATAATGGATTTTATTTTGCTTATCACAATACGACAATTCGACCTGGTATTTTGGATGCTGTTACAAGAGCCAAGGATTTATATGGAGACATCAACGTCATGGTGACAGGACATTCTATGGGAGGGGCTATGGCATCTTTTTGCGGACTAGATCTTGTGGTAAAATAAATTGAAAAACTGTTATGCCTGGGACTTGTGAATTTTATTTGTTTCTTTTGTATTGTGTTCTTTCAACTATTCAGTTTTGGTCTGTTAGGAGTTATCTGGAATTCTTGCCAACTCTACCTTGAACTGTCTGGACTCTTAAAGTGGATCTTGAACATTCTATGGCTCTCATATTTGTATTTACAATTCGTCATACATAGCATCTTGTTTTCTTATGTTTTTGTTAGATCAATCCATAGACATAACACAAGCAGAATGGGGTGCACTCAGTCTTTACACGAACCACCAATTATCGAAGTATCTAGTTATGTGAATTGAGTCATACATTTTAAGCTTTGGAGCTTCGAGTTGGTTGATTACTTAAATGTGGTGGGTAAAGACATCCAACTATTCCTTACAAAGTTCATTTGCTGTAAACTTTATGGGATTGTTGATATTTTTATGGTCTGGACATATAACTTTTTTAGGCACTTGAAGCTCAAATTTTATGTCATGTAATCTTAAAGTGCTAATGCATTTTAAGATAGATTATATATTGATCCCAAGTTTGTGGTTCGTGCGCTGTTGCTGACTGTCTCTCTCTAGTCAAATGAAGCAGCTTCTCTTCAGTTAGACTACTGGGCTGGAGCCAATTCTAAAGGTCCAAATCATGCTTTTTGTCTCAGCTTTGTTAAATAGAGTGGCCCAGTGTACTTTTCTAGGCACCTGTTGTGGAACTGGTACCAGAAATGGTACCCACCCCAAAGTCACGTCCCATTGTTCTCTCTCCATGACAAGTGGTGATTTTTTTGAGTCAAACATTAATGTGGCCTATGATAGAATCATAGGTTGCATAAACTATAGACTATACCTTTTCTTGAAGTACTAGTAGCAAGCATAACATTTTGTCCTAACACAAATGATTTTAAAATTTTACTTTTGCTTTCTGGTTTCTTGCTGAAAATTGTTCTATATTCGATTGTGACAGCATGCCCATGCATTGTGGCCCTTCTTTTTTTATTTAGTTTCTCCTTTGCTATTTATGACTGTATGTTTTGGAGTTCAAGGGGCATTTTCACCATGAACCTGGAATTTTTTGTTTATGCCATTAGCAGAATGTGGCTCATGCCACCAGCATCCAGTTGCTTCTTGTGGCAGCATGTAAATGCGCCTCGATTGTGAATTCACCCCAATCCCACTATTCCGTATTGTTGACATCTTTTCTTGAAGCTGAGGGTGGGGTTGGTTTTATTGTGGGTGTGGGGTTTGGTGTTGGGGAAATTGTGGATGGGAACTTGACAGAGCAACGCTAGACCTTCAAACCTCATGGAGAGAAAGGGCTGCTCTATTGTTCACCATTGTATGTGAAATGTGATATATGGTTTTTGATGCACTGTTTTTTTCGCCCATCCTGACAGTGCCATTGACGTATTAACATTCAAGTTATTTGGCTGTCTAATTTTGTGTGCTGAAGCTGTTTTCTTCCAGACCAGTATTCGTCTGA
Source organism: Eucalyptus brandiana (assembly GCA_014182725.1). Lineage (NCBI taxonomy): Eukaryota > Viridiplantae > Streptophyta > Magnoliopsida > Myrtales > Myrtaceae > Eucalyptus > Eucalyptus brandiana. The sequence goes on along the minus strand of CM024675.1, from coordinate 53,241,200 downwards.
TCTACTTATATAACTGTGGACACATCATTTCCAGGTCAATCATGAAGCACGGAATGTTCAGGTTTTGACATTTGGACAACCTCGTATTGGCAATGCAGTGTTTGCATCTTGCTACAGTGACCATGGCCAGATACAATACGTATTACTAATGGACATGATATTGTGCCTCATTTACCTCCATACTATTCTCAGTTCCCACAGAAGACTTACCATCACTTCCTTAGAGAGGTAAGGCTTTGGATTTCTTCCAACCTATCTAACCAAAGTCTCATTTCTTCTGACGATGTATGTACTCTCTTTTTTCAGCTTATAAAAAATAACCGTTTTGTTTTTTCATCTTCATAGCAAAGCAGGGTAGTCCGTAGTGCTCATGACTTTTCAGAAATATTTGAGTAACTCTCATTCCTGCAAGAGCCTTCTTGAGTTTTTTCATACTGATTCCAAAGTTTAAGAAGCGTAATAATGTTTGCTATGTACTCTCTCTCTCTCTCTTTCCTGATGGCTGATAACCTAGTCTTGACCTAGTCTTAAGCTTTGTGCAATTATACACATTTTAATTATTGTGTGTCTGCTATTGCTTATGATTATTGGTGACTAGCTCAAAGAAAGCCACGGATAAACATATTGATGTAAGATAATGCAAAAATGATTTGATTCCACCTGCTACTCTGGTGACTACTCATAATCTTTTCTATGTCAATGTTCACATGTATTTGGAATGTTCCCTTTGTTGTAGGTATGGCTGTATAATATAGGATTTGGTAGTCTGGTTTATCAGGTCGAGAAAGTTTGTGATAGCTCTGGAGAAGACCCATCATGTAGCAGGTAATGAGGTAGTTTCAGTTGTGGCTACTTGTTCAAGCAATTAGTTTGTGGATTTGTCATGCTAGATGCAATGAGTCGTGACAAACCAGCTTGTTCTAGAGAATGTCAGTCCTTTGTTGCCAGGAATATATGTGGATGACTGATGAGGGTGCATCCGTGCAGATCGGTAACTGGTAACAGCATCGCGGACCATTTAGTCTACTATGGCATGGGATTAATGGCTGAGACATGGGGATCATGCAAAATCGTAGTGGATGCACGATTGAAGGAATACGGAGGTGAAGATGTCAAAGGAAATCTTTTGCTTTCTAGGAATCCTTCTGCGTCTGCATTGAGGCTGCCTTCAGATTCTGATGCCAAGAGCAACTTCAGTTAAAATGCTCCCGGGTCAGCACCTGGTTTCTCAAAGATTATCAGGGACCTCTGTGATGATGGTTATGAAATGGATTCCATCAATCTGTTGGCCACATCCATCACAAGACGCATAAGAGCTCTACTCAAATTTACTTTGAATGTAAATAGCGTGAAGTTGAATGTGTCATTCTTGTAAATACAACTCTGTGATTTCTACTGAATGAATGCGTTCCCTAGTTGACCTCTCAATCTTATCTTGGGCCCGTGGCTTTCTTTACCAGACTTAACCAGTTTTATAAGGTGAAGCAAAGAGTGCTTTGAATGTGTCATTCTTGTAAATACATTGTCACTAAAGAGTTATTGGCGCAAGTACTTCAACTGTTGTCTGGCGGGGAGTTATGCTGATTAATTATTACATCAAGCCATCTTGGAAGCAGGTGATGACCTTGTCTTGCATCATTTCCACTGGCAACCTTTGCTAAATCTTAACTTTTAGGAGTGAACAATTTGTGTCATCTTGGCTTTGACATGTAACACTGATCAGCCTTTGGAACGAGGGTTGTAAGCTTTTACCTTTTTTTCTTCCCTTGATATACAGGAACTAACATTGGTGGAAAGCTGAAGAACTAAATTTCCTTCCTCATTTCAAAGGATATATATTGCTAATTATGACCAGCACATTGTGCAAGAGACCATCTAAGTCCTCCATACCTTATGATAAGTTAGAGAGAGTACAACACCGAGGCGTTGGGAAAAACATATTGTCGTCTTATGTATATTTTCCTTTACTCGGTGAGCTAGTTGTCAATTCTATGCATTGATTGAGTTAACCACAGCTTACTCACATAGAAAGACCCTGTAAATTTCTCTTACTTGTTACCGAGAGAGAGAAGCTTAGGCTGTCATGTGGGACTTTTGTTGGGCAGTGGTTCTCCTTATCAATGTTGAAACCTAAAGCTCCATTTCAAGGAAAACGAAAAGGTGAATGACAGAGCTTCTGTCTCTGATGAAAACCTACACTTCGGGTATATCCTTCATTGTTTAAGGTGTAGTGAAGTTAATATTTACAGGGCATGGATATTAGCTTCAAATTGTACAACCGAGCAAGTTCCGAGGATCTCACGTAAAAGGCCAATGTGTAAATTGACAAGATTAATGCACTTGACTATAGTAAACTAGCATATCAGTTTGACTTAGTCTTTTACCAGAAATTTATTCACCAACCAAAATCGTCAAAAGGGAATGTCTTAACCAAATCTAACTCATGAAATAGATCAAAAGAAACCATGGTCCATTTCATGAGCATTTTGTAGCCATCCATCTTCAAAATTGAAAGTGGTTGCAAAAAGGCCAGTAATTAACTATACAAGAGTGCAGGTTTCAAGTCAATTTGCCAAAGGTTGCAAAAAGGCCAGTAATTAACTATACAAGAATGCAGGTTTCAAGTCAATTTGCCAAATTGTGATTCTAATTTAGTATAAAGAACACAATTCGAGGAAAACAATAATGAAGTCTGCTAAAAGGACCTAGGCCAATAAGCAATTTGTTTATGTTTCAGAGCTTTCTTGACAACATATTTGGTTGTAAATGTTTGACCTTTCAAGAACTGCATGCACTTCTTATTGAAAAAGGTACTCCTTTGTAGAGCATGTCTTCTAAATTTTTCGAGAAGTGGATGAATCTCCTAAGCAATGCTAGACATTGCATCATTTGAACCTCGTCAAGTTGAAACAGTCAGGCCTCACACATGTTATCCCCTCTCTGCAAAGCATTTAGACCCGATCAACTTAGATCGGTATGGCAGGGCCTCCGATCAACAATTCTTCCAAAGATTCTGGTAGTTTGCAACGAACAAAATCCACATTACTCCAATAATCTTTTTCAAGTGACTTCAACTTCTTCAAATGAGTTGAATTAAAGAAACTCTCCCTTTTCAAGATTGAAGAGTTCCGAAATTCATAGATTTTTCAAACAGTCAAGGCCTTGAATCTCTGTTATTGCAGATTTTACCATTCTTAGTTCTTATAGACCATTAATATTTGAGAGATCCATTGATGTTCTCCTCCACCAGCAAGATTCAACAGATAAATAAGACAAACTTGAGGGAAGCCTTTAGAGGCATAGCCAATTAGCACACCGGAGTTCTAGTCTTTTGAGTAGAGAAAGCTCACCAATATCTGTTGATGAGGTGGTTACAACAGCAGATGACAAGGTCAAAGACTCCACTTTTTTTAATCTCACAATGCACCATGGCATAGGATTTTCCACAAGTGGACTATTGTCAATGGGTAAACATCTTGTCAAATGGCCAAATACAAATCATTTAAACTAATCAGGTTTAGGATATTTGAAACGTGTCATCATTGATGAATCAATGTTTAAGCAGATGAGAAAGCCTTGGTATCGTCATGTTTAAATCAGTGTCAATTTTAAGATTTTCAAAGAAGAATATCTGCAAATGTCATTTATCGTTTCCAGTTACAAGCTTGCACCTTGCTGCATCTATTTCTTCAAGCTTTTACAGAAACCTTAAGGCACTGGGTATCTTTTCAATGGAACAATTATACGTCCTCACAATGTTCAAACTTTTTATGTTTCCCATTGAGAAGGTGGCTCTTTAACACAAGTGTAGGAGATATTGAACTCAAGTAGCCATTATAGATTGCCACTCGAGTCTGGAAGCCTTTGTATACATCTACATTCTTTCAAAGACGAGTGTTCAAGGCTTGTAAGAGCTCCAATCGACAGGGGAAGTTGTGTAATTGTGGTGGTTCTAAAAGATAGCCTCGATAGAGATGTCAAGCAACCAATGGAAGAGATTATCTTCAGTTATAAACAATGTGAAGTGCTAAAAATCTCGAGATCCATCAGCACTTGATACTTAGCGTCAAAGAATTCAGCAATGCCTGAATATCATAGATATTTCCCCCAAGTGCATTCAATTGTTTTTTTTGGTAAAGCAAGTGCATTTAATTGTTTCTTCTTGTAAACATCATCAACAAGGAAGAGAACTCTTTCACTAGATAGCCTATCTTTAATTATCTTGATCCTTTCATCAACATTACTGATTTTGGTCAATTTCCACTTATGGACACATGATTCTTTAAGTACTAAATGCCCTTGAGTACTCAAAACCATGTGAAAACTATTGTAGATGATTTTGGTGAGACTCAACTGACATCACCGCCCATTTCATGAATTCCAACAATTCCTGTTTCTTGTGCTGTGAGTGCCTATCATACTCAAGAGGAAAACTACCTTGAGCACCATTTTCACGTCAAGAAGTCCATGAACTGATCTTGGCAGGCACTACCGTGAACACTTCTTTAAGCACACACACAATTTTTCAACCTATCCAGACAAGCTCTTCGAGTGTTTCCTCGCAAAGGAATATTTGTGTACTGATAAGCAAGTTCTATTGCATGTCAATGAAAGAACACACATCCGAATGAAGTGCAATATTCGTTCTGTGGCCCCACAAAAAAGATTAATAAACAATCAGGTTTGCCTAAATAGCCCTTTTACCCCCCAAAAACATTATACATGATGCCACAAATTGCACAATGAATCCCCCTGCCCTGCTCTGGAAAAAAGTGCCAAACATTCAACTGAAACTTAACATCGAGTTCAACAGATTTGACAATTTCATCATTAAGCAACGACTTCCCTCCCTGATCTTCAAGTTTCTGTCTCTTGACAGATGGATGCACAGTATGCCGCCCCCAAGATTGTGAAAAGGAATTGAGGCGAGAGTAAATGTCATCTTCATTTTCCTTCTTTCAGTCTTCATTTGTACAGACGCCTAATTAGCCACAACTCCCTGCACTGAAAGATTTATGTAAGTTTGTCAAACTCTAAAAGCTCTCAGCAACATTAGAAACTGGCAAAAAGCTGGTCGTTTGAGATGTCTCCCTTCGCAGTTCTTGTCAAACTCAAAACCTAAAAAGAGTCCTCTAGTATAACTTGAGGTGAATGGATGGGCTTCTATTACAGATAATCACCTAGGTGTAACCATTTCTAGAAGATGTAGGCAATAATGGAGATCATACAAGAGTCCACTTACATGATTTTTGACCCCAGCGAGACTCATCATAGGTCCTATGCACCAGGAATACTGAAATATTAGCCTTCGACTATAAGATGATTTATGATACATCAGAGAAGCTAAGTAGCTCCTCTCTCCTGTCACAGATGGAGGTTTGCTGCGCAAACTGTTGATGCTGCTACCCAAGTGAAATCCGTCTTTCTTCATTTTATAACTTCTCCATAACATTTGCAAATCCCACTAAGAAGCACACCTTTCTTGGAAAATAAACTGAACATGAGCATATCAATACAGAGTGTCTATTTCACAATTGCATCAATGAGTTGACTATGCTGTAAAGTTCCAGGATGAGAACCATGGTTATATGACCTTCCAACACATATTCCATCAAATTGTTTACAGCATAACAAAGTTATCTCCAATGCGAGGCAAGGTTATCAACTTCAAAATATGCGAAGCAGCAAATCGACAAGTATCTCTGATAATTTGTTACATATCAAATAAAAGCGATGCAATCGACATACATACTAGGAAACATAAAAGCAAGGAGAAACCATCCAAGAAAAAATATAGCTAAAAAGCAAAACCAAACTAGGAAAAGAGAACGAATATTTGTACATAATTAACAACCCTTTGATTGTACGGAGGAATCATAACTTCAATGCCTTTATCAGAATTGCAGTCATCAACTTCTGAAAAGGTAATTGAAAAGTGCATGTGAAACTTCAGTGTTCATATCCGAGAAAGAATTACGTTGCTGAAAAGGGATAACATTGGCTGTCAGATGAATTAACTTACCTCAATCCGTTTAAAGCTTGAACACGAGGGAACAATTTGTGGATGTGGATCAAGAAGCTTTCAAAAGATTGTGCACTCATTCGTCGTCTTCTTCCTTGCACTCTCCCTCAGTCGCTTTCTACCTCAGATTCAAATTCAAATTCGTCTTCTTCTTGCTCAGATTCGTATTCGTCATCACTGTCTTCTTCCCCAAATTTGACTGACATCTCCCGGCAAAGCGAAGAAATTGCCTCCACGTCTAAATTCCCGCAACACTTTATTCTAACCCTTTTCAGTCCCTTCAAGCATGACAGATCAGGCAACTCCTTTAAAGATCCACATTCAAGAATCTTCAATGTTTCCAAAGATTGTGGTAGTTCGCCTTGAATCTTAACCAGATTACCACATTTGCATACACAAAGTAAACCTAGGTTGTTGCAATTACCTATAGAAGGTAAAGTCTTCACCTGTTGAAGTTTCTCAAGCCACAATTCTTCTAGGTTCTCCAAAAGATCAAGGCTTCGAATCTCTAAGATTGCACAATCAACGATGTAAAGAGATGATAGTCCCTTCAAATTCGATAGATCCCCCAGGGAAGAAAGTGACTTGCAATCTTTCAACCGCAACTCTGATAAACTGAGGGGAACGCTCGGGAGGCAAGGTAGAATAGGGCAATGGAGCGAAAGTTTCTGGAGTCGAGGAAGGAGACTACTCATATCGGTGGGTAAGGCGGCCACACATTCGGATACAATTTGCAAGGATGATAAACTGGAGGGAAGGCCTGGGAGGCAACGCAGATAAGGGCACCGGAGAAGAAGTTTCTTGAGTTGGGGAAGGAGACTTATAACATCTGTTGGTAGGGTGGTCACGTCTTTAGAGTCAAAGTACAAGGTTGATAAAGTGGAGGGAAGGCGCGGGAGGCAACGCAGATCAGCGCCCTTGAGTTTAAGTGACTTGAGTCGGGGATGGATACTACTAAGATCCGCGGGTAAGGTGGTCACGTAATCAGAGCATGGGTTCAGGGACTCCAGTTTGCTTAAATTCTCAATCCCTCGTGGCATTGGATATGCTTCCACAGGCCCACCAGATTCCCCACCATCATTACCTCGGCCAAACCATAGCGTCAATTCCTTTAAGTTAACCAGGTTTGACAGATCTGGAAACGTATCCATGTACAATGTATGTAGGTCTAGATTGATGAGACTTTCGGGAAGTCTCGGTACTTTGTATATTCTAACATCCCCCAAATTCAAGATCCTCAGGCATCGATTTTTGTAGATGCAATCGCAAATTTCCACTTTGAAATCATGCTCAGCTTCGAATTCTATTTTTTCAAGGTTCTTAATCATCCAGAGGGCATCAGGTATTTTGCGTATGGGAGTACCGATCATATTCAATACTTTCAAATTTTCCCAATTTCCGATGGAATCAGGTAGTTCCTTGATCTTCGTAAAAGATATATTCAACTCAATTAGGCTTGCAAGATCTCTCCCCACCACTTTTGGCAGCCTCCGAAGTTTATGACATCCCTCTACATCTAAGGAAACTAAGCATTTCAATTGACAAATCGACTCGTCAATTTCAACTAAATTGCCGCAGTTATATAGGATCAAGCGTTCTAAATTTGAATGAGCAGAGAAGTTGGGGGATCTTTCCAAGCCATAACAAAACCCTAGATTCAGAACTTTCAAATTCTTCATCACCTATGAAAAGAAAAATCATGCAAAGATTACTTTCCAATATTATAAGACAAAATAATGAGTTTTTCTTTCCATAAAAGATACCTTCATGTGGCTCCACCCTTGCCAATCATGCGTAATTTTACTATTAGACAGATCAAGAATAACCACATCCTCCATATAGAAATTTGTAATCTTAAATGTTGGGGGAATATCATGCCAAGAAAGCCATCGTAATTGTGGAAGGAGATTTGAATTCTCCAGGAAAACATTAGTCGGAAGAACACTTGATGGCGATTCGTGCCAAAAAAGCCTCTCTTCTGCATCAAAATATTCCGCCCGACTATCAACTTGAAGAAACCTTAGATTTGAAAGGCTCTTAAAGCCCTCATAGGTAAAACGGAAGTGCCTCTCACGGTCAAACTTGAGACTAAGAGCTTCAACTTCCTTTCTTCCCTCCTGCCCAAAGGAAAAATTTAAGAACAAAAAGTTGAAGAAAAACGCTTCAAGATCACCATTTTAAGGGGTTCCGTATTACCATTCATCTAATATTAAAAGAGCAAAAATATTAATTGAGTGGGTCACAATGGTGCTGGAGAACACAAAAAGTAGTTGCATTTTTTTAAAAAGAAAATATCCATAAGTAACTTGGAGATTTATTGCATGGGGGATATTACCTCATGTTTCCTCAGCAAATCCAAGGCTTCATTGGAATCCCACACCCTAATTTGCTTCTCTATTTTCATTTCACTTTGTTGACGAACTATTTCTCTTCCGAGGTCTCTGAGTTGATCATGCATCCACACTTTATTACCCTCTTCAATCTTTATCAAAGACATGCTCTCCAAAACATCCATGGCACATTTCGGATAAAATTTAGATTCCCAGAAGTGAACAATAATGTCTTTATTACATCCAATCAAAAAACAAGCTATATCGAGGAATATAACCTTTTCCCTATCTTTTAATTCATCAAAACTTATTTTCAGCTTACTCTGAACATCCTCAAGAGGAATTTCTTTCAATTGCTTCAATTTGACATCCCACTTTTCCTTTTCAATGCGAGCTAATAATGATCCCATGACCTCAAGAGCCAACGGAAGACCTCCAGCAATTTTTATTGCCCTCTTGGCTTGGTGGATATCCTTATCCGAAGGATAATCTCTTCTGAAGGCATGTTTACTAAAAAGTTGAAGAGATTTATCAAAATCCATCAAGTCAACTTCACAAAGGTCGTCCACTTCGGGAACCTTGAGAACCTCTTTATTTCTAGTAGTAATAATAAGTTTGCTTCCTTTACCAAACCAATCACGGTTTCCTACAAGTGCATCCATATGTTTCTTGTGATCCACATCATCGAGAACAACCAAGACTTTTTTATTAGACAACTCTTTTCTAATTGTCTGAATCCCTTCATCTACATCTCTTATGTTGATCGGTTTCTTTTTGAGGACCTCAAGGATGAGCTTCTTCTGCAAGGATAAAATGCCGTTGTTGGTTTCTGCCTGTTCACGGATGTTAACAAGAAAGCAACAATTGTTGAATTTTTTTAAAAGCTGAATGTAGATGATTTTGGCGAGAGTCGTCTTTCCGATGCCACCCATCCCATGGATACCTATAATCCGTGTTTCACTTGTCTGAACACCTATCTTTTCCATGATTTCTTTCACATGGTGGTCGACACTGACCAAGTTGTCTGATACTGCCAGAGAAGCCTTTTTCAACTCATTGAAAATCTTCTGCGTGAATTCTTTCACGAACTCGCTTTCTCGCCTACTGTTTGTCAGAGGTCAAAAGGCAATGAGTTAGAAAGCTGAGTTGAACCAAACTATGTTCCAAAAAGACCAAATTGAAAACTACAAACCTATTCTAAATGTGTTCTTCAACGATATATATTCCATTTATATGAATTAGCGGTGGAACTTAAGTTTAATGAATGATTTAAACTGACAAAAAAAAAATGTTGCTAGGAACGAAATGGGACAAAATTGGTATTGTGCCATTATTTAGCGTGATTTTGCGGCATAACTTCAATTGTATCGGGTTTAATGATACAAGGCACATGAGATGGAATGTTAAAAGCGATTACCTGGTAGGATCCCTTGGCAGTTCCCATCCGTTTATTTCCCCAACTTGACGAAGAGCATCCCTCCACTCTCCGATAGTCTTTTGGTCACACCTCCCCTTCCTTTCATGTAAAAGAAAGGACTTTTCATAATTCTTAATTTGATATCGAACCTCTGAGGGGGCCACATCATAAAAAATAGGCATGATCATTTTCCCCCCATTTTTCTTGCATTCGACCATCTGAACTACTTCCTTGAGACACCAAACACTAGAGGCATAATCTTTCGAAAAGATAGGTATTAAGATCTTTGACTGCTTAATTGCTTGGAGAAGTTCTGGGGCAAATTCTACACCTTTGCGAAGATCTTCATCATCCTTAAATGTGTGGATACCTGCATCTTTAAGACTAGTGTAAAGGAAGTCGGTAAAACCTGCTCGAGTATCTGGTCCTCTGAAGCTCAAGAATACTTCATAGTCATATCCTGATGAAGTAGCCACTTCTTGATCTTCTGTTGACGTGTGAGTAGAAGAAGCGCCTCCTGCTGTTCCATCATTTCCACCCGTGCGCCGTCTCTTTGCACCCCACTCCATTGATCTCGCTTGAGATCACTGTACTAAGAATGATTTATTGCGGCCAATCAAAGTTGACAAAATGCCAGGTTCTTTTTAAATATTAAAAAGTGGGGCCCTTGGAGACTCACCTCAGATCTGGCTCAGATTGCGGCAAGGAGCTACCGAGGTGATATATCGACGGTTCCTTCGGCGGGGGCTCGATGGGGGGAGCGATTCGCCGCGGGTGCCGAGACTGCGGTGGTGTTTCGGTGGACGGGTTTGCGATGTCCACGCGCGCAACTTCAGCCGCAGCGAAGGCTCTAGTAGAAAACCCTGGATTTTCTAAAGAGATGGGGGAGCGATTGAGTTGCTTCGGGTAAACGAAATATTAAAAGGAACGAGAGAGCTCTCGTTCCTTTTGTATTATTGAATTTTAACTCGTCCTGCCTCTGCGAGTTACTTCACACTCGCGTCTTTGCCTGGACATATCATCATATATAGAGATCTCCCTCTCTCTCTCTCCCTCCCTCTCTCTATTCATCGAGCGGGTATTGTCTGCGCACCAACACAGGTAAACCCAACTTGTGCACCGATAGATCAGGTGAATTCTCCACAGCGCCCACGTCATCCACCGGTATACATGAGTACGGATTTTTCTTTTTCTGATAGAAAGAATTGTTTTTTTACTCAACGTAATCAAATATGGGCAGAAGATAGAAAACTTCCAAGCAAACAAATCCCAAAAGAACCGCAAAACAAGACAAAACCTATAAATCAAAAGATTACAGTTTGCAGTTGTATCAAAAAACTAGATCTATCACTGCTCTATTCACACCTGTCCAAAACCCTAAAAACCTCATTGCCATGGTCATTCTAAAAGACCTCCTCAAAGTTCCTTGCAATTGCATGAGTGATTAGTATGCTCCAGCACCGGCAAGACTTTTGGATTTCGATCGGCACAAATATTGATTGATTTGAGCCTATTGATACTTGATAAGGACAACATGGTGGGGAGGAGCCAAGGAGGAAAAATAAAATCTCACTAGATTTAATGGTGTAAAATTATTCTGTTATGAAATTAACAAGCTTTAAGTCTTTTTAGGCGTACATCCAAACCTGACAAAAAGAAATTTCAAGATTAAAGTTATTAATTACAATGACTCGACGAGTTAATAAAAAAAAAAACTCTCAAGAAGTATCAAATTCCTCGAATGAGACTAACAGAAGATTAAATTTGTTCTCCGATAGTTTTAGCTTTGATTATATCCCCTAAAATTTTGTTTTAGTAAAACAAAAGTCCAAATATCTCATGGCTCAAGAATTATTTGCTGGGTTTCATTTGGAACCTCACCTCCTCAAATGCACGATAAAAGTGGATTTCCAAAAAGCCTATGATACTATCGACTGAGATTTTCTTCTATTAACACTCACGGCATTTGGCTTCCCTAATGTTTTTGCTCGGTTGATTATGGCTTGTGTTCGGACTCCCAAATACTCCATTTCAATCAATGGAGAGCTTCATGGTTTCTTTGCCGGAGGGAGAGGACTACGACAAGGAGATCCTATGTCCCCTTATTTGTTCACGCTTATGATGGAGGTATTCTGTGGAATTCTAATCTCCCAGACTTCTCTTAAGGAATTCAATCCCTATTGGAGGTGCAAGGCAACTCGGCTAACTCACCTTTTTTTCGTGGATGACGTTTTCCTTTTTTGCCGGGCTGATTGGGCATCTATCACCTTAATGAAAAAAGGGCCTTGATATATTCTCTTCATGGAGTGGCTTAATCCCGAATAGAAACAAGAGCGAAATCTTTATATCGGGAGGATCTCTTTCTCTTCGCAATTATATTCAAATGGCCTTTGAATTTCAAGAATGTACATTGCCTGTGCGATACCTCGGGGTTCCCATCATCTCTTCTAGACTTCATAAAGTTCACTGTATTGCTCTAATTGATCGGATCACTGCTAGGGCTCGATCTTGGGCTCAAAGATTTCTATCATTTGTTGGAAGACTGTAGCTCATCAGGTTAGTCCTCCATTCCATTCAATCATATTGGTCAAGTGTGTTTACCTTACCGGCGTCGGTTCTGATTAGTATTGAAACAATCTTGAAACAATTCTTATGGAAAGGATCTACACTTGGTAAAGGTGGGGCTAAGGTTGCGTGGGATGACATATGCCTCCCAAAAATTGAAGGTAGGCTCGACATAAGGAATTTGAAAGACTACAATAGAGCGGCCATGCTTAAGTACATATGGATCCTTTTCACCGACAAAGAATCGTTGTGGTGTCGATGGATCCATTCTAATTTCTTAAAAAATGACAATTTCTGGATCTCCTTGACACCTTCTAGGTGTTCTTGGGGCTGGAAAAAAATATTGCAATTAAGAACAAAGTTTAGGTCTTGCTTCGCTTGGAAGATTGGTAATGGATTTTCGGTTTCTTTATGGCATGATCAATGGCTCGTTGATGGCCCCGTCGATCTTTTATTTCTGAGATCCATCATTAAATTGTCGGGTCTCCCTAAACATGCTGTTGTTGCAGATTTATTCTTCCCCCTAGGTCATTCATTTAAGAGTTCACTTGAGAGTTGCGGCTTCTCTATCCCGGATCAGACTAATGCAGCGGATTGTTTCACCTGGAATCATTACCCATCCAGATCCTTTTCTGTTGCCTCTGCATGGGATTTCATTAGAACAAAGAAGGAAAGAGTTTCTTGGGACTCCTTTATTTGGAACTTTGATATTGTCCCTACAAATCAATTTAACTTGTGGTTAATTACCAAGAATAGGTTACCTACCCAGGAAGTCCTAATCCATTCTGGCAGAATCATCTCAGGTACTTGCGCATGCTGTAATGTTATTCCGGACTCTATCAACCATTTGTTCTTCAACTGTCGTATCACGGTCACGCTTGCTTATTTTTGGGCGATGAGATGCAATTTACCTTGGAAATCGAGGCCGTGGATGGATAACCTTGCTTGGGCGATCAAGTTGCTCTCCGGTAAGGATTTCCACCATCGGATTGCGCGGTTCTCTTTCGATGCCCTTTGTTATTTGATTTGGAAGAAAATGAATGATATTATCTTCTGAGGGGAAGCACTGTTTGTCCCTGCTTTGAAGAACCACCTTATGAAAATAGTCAAAGATAAAGTGACTACGTTCACAAGTGTTCCGGATACTCCGAGAAATAGGTGTCTCCAAAGAAGCTGGGATCTTGATCCCTCCATCTTTACTGATCGTCTTGGGCTTTAGTCTCCCCGCTTCTTCTCTCGCTCTACTACAAGCTTCATTATCTCTCCGTTTCTTCGTTTTTCGAATGTTTGGCAGAGGTCTGGTGGTTGTAGTTGTTTTTGTGTTGTAACTGTGGTTCTTCTTCTTTTGGTTTGCCTGCCTTTGGCTTTTGTCACGGCTCCCTTCCACTCTTCGGTATTCCTTACAGTATAAGCCTTTGGCGCCGTCTTTTGTAATGTGTCCAAAGCTATATTATTCTTTACCTTTACCAAAAAAAAAAAGTCCAAATATCTCGTTGTAGATTTTTTTAAATCAGACACTTTCTGTTTGAATCAAAATTGTGCTTTTTCCATCAACTCGAAAGCTTAGGGAAGAAGAGAAAATGGGTGGGATCCATTGCCTAACTCATATTGTTTTTAAAAGAAAAAAAGAGACTTCTTGTATTAGATTCGGGCTTTAACTATCAAAGACCTTTGTTTCTTCACCACATAAATATTAAGGAACTAAAAAGGGAAGATCTTTTTAAATGACTTTTGGGTGGGTCATTGAACTTAGAAGCCACGGAATTGGATAAATATGCAAAGAGAGTCGTGGGCCAATTCTCCTGCAAAATTTGGTCAATAAGGTTGACTCCTTGAAGCATCCTCAACCTCCCAAAGTTGACAATTATTCACGTTTCTTAATGTGGAAATCATTGGACCATGTGGTGCAAAAATTTTGGGATTACAATCTACTTTTGCCCCTAGAATAAATGGCGGATTCATTCAAAGTTAAAGTGAACAAAAGTAGACATCAAATTTTGATAATTGATGGGTGTATCAGTTTGAGATTTTACTTTCTATTTGTCACATGTGTATTAATTTGTGTTTTTTCATAGTATCAATCCAATTTAACAGAAATGAATAGAAATTAAATTTGTCACAAACATGCCAATTTGGGTTTTTTGTGGTAAAAAAATTAGTTTAGAATAAATTTAGCATGAGTGTATCGGTTTGAGATTTTTCGTGATATTAATCCTAAAAACAATAAGCTTAGAGAAAAACGACTTGGCTAGAAAGAATTGTTACCCTTATTTTCTTGCTACCCTTCAAAGTAAATATATGCTCAATTTTTCTACATTCCCAAAGCACGATCATATCTATAATTTAAAAAGATGGTTTCATAATTTCCATCTTAATTTCTTTGTAATCATTGTTATTTTGATGGATTATAGAATAAACGAAGACAATATCCATTCCAATTTATTAGTCATTCCATGTTACTTTTAACGATACAAGCCATATTTAGTGGATTCGCTTATTACCAATTACGATAAAATCAGTTTTTTTTTAAAACATATTTTCACTGTAATCAAATTCTTGAGATTCCCTTTATTTGAAATTGAATTTCCTAAAAGCATTTTCCCGCGACAAAAAAATTCTCAGCCAGATAAAGACACCCTAATTTTTTTTTTTCAATTTTCCTATGACGGTATATGACCAGAGGAAATGGTGCCATGAATATGAGAATTGGAAATCGATTTGTTACCATGTAAATGTTACGGGTGCATGGGAGAACGATGAGTCGTTGTTGGATTTTACAAAGTGATCTAGTGACATGTTTTTCCTTCTTTTTGATAAAATCCCTACGTTTATGGAAGTATGACTGTGAGGGACAAAGTTACCCAATGAATGAATCATGGGTGTGATTCCTTCTTAGAGCAAAGTTGGTTCATCATGTATTGTTGGTAGTCCAAGTCTTCGTAGACTTTGACTTTGCCCCTCTGATCCTGTGATGTTTCGGTCTTCTTGCACCAATCATATGCTATTCCGTCTTTTTTTTTTCCTCTTTTTTTTTTAGAAAGGTAGCTAATGTTAATGCCACGTTAAAACGAGGCACAGGGAGCTTAGGTTTTAGATTTCCATGTCAAGATCACATTGACCAATCTCATGCAATTGATAATCTAATGATTGTATTCCGATGCAAACCAAAAACGACATGTATGTGGCACTTTCATACTTTCCATTTAATTAAATTAGAGAGTATCAACTTTTATATTGATTGATGATACGATTGGTTTATTTAAAGTTCAAAGTATTTTTGAACAAATGGTGTTTGTTTGCAAGTATTTTTTTTATTTTCTAAATTAATTTTGTGGTAATTAAAAATTTTATGTTTCACAATAGAAAATAAAATTTTGCTAGATCTAGAGGTGTAAAGATGTTCCATTCCAAAATTCGTAAACTCTTAAGTCTTTTCAGGCATAAATCCGAGTGTGACCAAAAATGACATTTAAGATTGAAGTTATTAATCACAATGACTTGATGAGTCAAAAAACACTCTTGGGAAGTATTGAATTCCAATTTGAGTTGTATCTTTTTTTTTTTTTTGGTTAAGAGTAGTATCTTTTTCCACAAATCTATTTATTCATTTAGTGTATCAAATTTAGTATACTTATTTAAATTACTTGTAAATAACCTAGATTTATTAGTTAAACTTCAAATGATGAAGAGCTCGTGCTTATTGAGTAAAAGTGCACATATTCTTTGACAACATTAAAAAAAAAAAAAAAACCCACATATATTGCTAGCAGTTGTAATTAAAATGCCATTTGTTATGTGAAACGTTGAATACATGTTATTTGACAAAATTCTCATAGCAATTAAACCACCGAGGATCTCAGTAGTCATTTAGGGCAAAACTACCTCGAAGAATCCGAGGGAAATTATTGTTAAAAACTAAAAAGCAAAGTGAATAATGAAAAGAAATAAAGCAATACAACAAAGAAAAAAGAAGATGGGGTCATCCTAACGTGGAAAAGGAGTCCCGCCAATGCTTTGGCGTGTGCCTACGGTAGTCCAAGTCTTCGTAGGCTTGGGTCAATCACCGGTGGGATTCCTTCTTGAGCAAGCTGGTCCATCATGGACTGTTGGTAGTCCAAGTCTTCGTAGACTTTGACTTGGGTCAACCATTGGTGTTAGTCTTCTTGCATCGCCCCGCACGCTGTTTTGTCTTTTTCTTTTCTCTCTTTCCGAATGTGGTAGCTTATGCCAATACCCCATTAAGGGCCCGTTTGGTTCAACTTTGGGGAAATGCAAAGTCATTTCCCCAAGTATCCTTGAGTAAATGGGCATTCTCTGAAAGCAAACGTGTTTGGATGTGTATATTTTGCAAAGTAATTTTCAGGTGAAAAAAAAAAAAAAAAAAAAAAAAAAAAGAAAAGAAAATGGAGGAGGAGATGGAGCTGCGTGATCGTGGGGGAGCCGCTGGTGGCGGTGGCGGTGGCGGTGGCGGTGGTGGTGGTGATGGTGAAGCGGTGGTGGTGGCGATGGCGGGGAGGCAGCTCGCCCGAGGTCGCGCGGCCTCGGGCGGCGTCGCCGCCGAGGTCGCGCGGCCTCGGGCGGCGTCGCTGGGTCGGTCGACGCTCGCCCGAGGCCGCTCGACCTCGGGCGGCGTCGCCCGAGATCTGCGCGACCCGGGCGCGCCCGAGGCCGCGACCTCGGGCGGCGTCGCCGAGACTGCGCGACCCGGGCGACGCCCGAGGCCCCGCGACCTCGGGCGGTGTCGCCCGAGTCGCGCGGTCTCGGGCGACGTCGCCCGAGGTCGCGCGGCCTCGAGTAACGCCGCCTGGGTCGCTCGACCTCAGGCGGCGGCGCCTAGGTCGCTCGACCTCAGGCGGCGGCGCCTGGGTCGCGCGACCCAGGTGACGGCCGAGGTCGCCGGACCTCAGGCCACCTCGGCTGAGCCGGTGGCCAGATCTGGCCCTCTGGCGGCCAAGCGTCGCCCACCGCGAAGAGGAAGACGAACGGCGAAGAAGATGGGCAGTGAAGAAGGCGATGAACAGTGACCGGAATCGCATCTCCAGAATGGGAATGCTCAAAGCAGCCCCAACCCAGCATTGGGCTTTCAGCATTTGGGATGCTGGCATTGGGCAAATGGGCATTCAAAAACACATGCCAAACACCAAAAATTTTCCCCAAGGGGCTTTGGGCTCCCAAAGCCCCTTGGGAATGCCCAACCAAACACCCCCTAAGACGAGGCACATGGAGATTAGGCTTTACATTTTTGGCCTCCCGATCAAAATCATATTGACTGATCTCATGCAGTTCTTAATTTAGTGATTGTATTTTGATACAACACAAAACTATATGTATGGGGAACATTCTATTTTCATTTCCATTTAATTAAATTAGACGATTCTAACTTTTTATTGATTGATTTTCATGACATGATTGGCTGGTGTTTATTGCAAGTATTTTTCTATTTTCTAAATCGATTTTGTGGTGACTAAGGACCTGTTTGGCAACATGCCAAACAACGCCCGATTCTCGATTTTTTATTCCTAGAATCAATTTAGGACGAGAATCGCGTTTGGTAAAATTTTTGTTCCTGAATAAATTGGGAAGAGAATTGAGAATAAAAAAAAAATATATGATTCTCCATCCAAGAATTAAAAAAAAAAAATCAAAACAATAAAAGTCTCCTTATTTCCTTTCGACATCCCGCCATTGTTGTCCACCACCGCCCGCCGCCGTTCGCCGCCGCTCGCTGCCGTCCGTTGCCGCTCGGGCGAGCCTCGCTGGTGGCCAGGTGAGCCTCGCCAGCAGCTAAGCCTTGCCGGTGGCTAGGTGAGCCTCGCCGGCAACTGGGTGAGGCTTGGCCTCGCCGGTGGCCAGGCGGGCCTCGCCTAGCCCGGTGAGGGTCGCCTAGCCCCGCCTTGCCCACCGCCGGCGAGGCTCTGGCTAATGAGGGTCGACCTCGCCAGGGCCCGGCGACGCTCCGTGAGCGTCGTCGGCCCTCGTCTGGTCGTTCGCTGGTTTGGTGACCGCCAAATGAAGAAGAAGAAGAAGAATATGAGAAAAGGGAAAAAAAAAAAGAAAAAGGAAAAAGTAAAAAAAAAAAAAAACTATTTAAAAATTATTTAAAAATTAAAAAAAATAATTTTGAACGAGAATCAATGAAGACGGTATCAAACGCAATTCTATTCCAGAATAAAAAATTTTGGACAGTTATTAAATGCGTTTTTGACTCAAAATCGATTATTGGATACGAATCAAAAATAATTATTTTTAGTCGAATTAATTTCCGGAACAATCGTTACAAACGCGCCCTAAACATTCCATGTTTCACGATAAAAAAAACAAAATCTCATTAGATTTAGAGGTGTAAAATTATTCAATTCCAAAGTTCATAAGTTCTTAAGTCTTTTCAAGCATATATCCTAATGTGACAAAAAATATAAAGATTAAAGTTATTAATCACAATGACTCAATGAGCTAACAAAGACTATTGAAAGTATTAAATTAATTTTCCAACAACTTTAGCTTTGATTATACTCCACTAAACTTTGGTTTTAGTAAAAATGAAACTCCAAAAGTCTCGTTGCGGATTCTTTAAAATTGGACTCCTTCCATCCAAATTGAAATTGAGTTTCCTCCATTGGCTCAAAAGCTGAGGGGAGAAGAGAGCATAGGTGGGATCCATTGCCTAAACTCCTCTCCTTTTGAAAGGAAAAGAAAGATTTTTTGTAGAGAGACAGATCTAAACTATCAAGACCTTTGTTTCTTTGCTACAGAAATATTAAAGGGGAAGATTTTTTTTAATGACTTTTGAGGAGGTCGATGAACTCGGAAGCCAAAGGTTTGGATGAATATAGATAAAGGTGTGGGTCAGTTTTGCAGTAAAATTGGTCAGTGAGGGTACTTCCTTGAAGCATCATTGCAGCCGGCCAAAGTAAATTATTTACATTTCGCGGAAAGTCACCGAATCATATGGTATAGAAATTTTGGATTGAGAATCGATTTTTCCCCCAAATAATTCATTTAGAGTCGAGTCAAAAAAAAGCTGAAAGTGCCCCATGTGACCACCGACAGCTGACAGCAACCACTCCATCCATCCATAATCACAACCCTCTTTTTCATCTGTTTCACTGCACACAATATCAGGTGCATTTGTCTTTTCATGTACGGCCAAAATACCCAAATGCCCTCATAATATAGGAATTTATTTATCTTTTTCTTTTTGGATATTGATTTTAATGATAATCAGGCTGAGGGCTGAGGGCTCTCTCCGTTGCTTAGAAAATCGAGTAAACTCACTAAGTAGAGCCCCAACACCCACGGCCATGCAGTCCCAAATCCGTGGCCATGCGAGACTAGCGAACTTTGTCGGTTGCGAATTCTATGGACATAGGTTATGAGTTCTGCATGGAAAGAAAAAAAGAGACGAAGGCATAGAAGATAGACTTGAGCGAGTGAGACGTTAGCCGCTCACTCGCCGACGGATTGAAGCATGAAGTTGAGGGTTTATGATGCCAAAGGTGGGCGGCAAATTTGATGGCAGCAAGTGATGAATGATAGTGAGCGGTGATTTCCTAAAAATTCATAACCTTTATATTCATTGCAATGCCAATAATCCAAATTGTTTTTCATATCGTGAAAATCCGAAACTTCTATGGTAACCAAAAAAATACGTTCCGTCAAAGTTTGCTCTAAGATGGATGTTGAAAATCCAATGTGACGATTTGCTTGATCAATGATTAGCTTAAAAATGCACATTTCTTCCTCGTCTCCAAATCCCTTATCTTCCAAAACCCTAACCCAACTCCATGCCCCTTAAATTGATGAGCTAACCTCCTCAAAGTTGCAGGCCAGTGCATGAGCAATGTGAATATGCCAACACCAGCAAGACCTTCAAATCTCGATAGGATACAAATGTTACTAAACGAACTAATTGAAATGTATAATATCATAAGCTTTTTATGGTCTGGATAATGATCAATCCAGTGATGAATAAATCAAGCATTGTCTCCTCTCCATTGATCTCTCTCGACTGAACTGTATAGCATCAAAATTGGTACAACGCATTGTAAAATTTAAATCACTTGGAGATATTCGGGGGTCATTTGTATTTTAATTATATTGCCTTTGTAGAGTTTGCTTTCACCCTGAATGGACCACTCAGCGTCAAATGCATCCTCCATTGAATGATCTAACAATACTTTGTTGCAATAAATGCCCTTGCCCTTGTCCTTGCCCGCAAATTCATAGGAATGACAGGGCATAGGACACACTTGTGGCTTTGTTTGTACATAGTTGTAGCGTCACTTCTACGACAGGATACTTTGTTGCAATAAATGCCCTCGCCCTTGTCCTTGCCCGCAAATTCATAGGAATGACAGGGCATAGGACACACTTGTGGCTTTGTTTGTACATAGTTGTAGCGTTACTTCTACGACAGGATACTTTGTTGCAATAAATGCCCTCGCCCTTGTCCTTGCCCGCAAATTCATAGGAATGACAGGGCATAGGACACACTTGTGGCTTTGTTTATACATAGTTGTAGCGTTACTTCTACGACAGGATACTTTGTTGCAATAAATGCCCTCGCCCTTGTCCTTGCCCGCAAATTCATAGGAATGACAGGGCATAGGACACACTTGTGGCTTTGTTTGTACATAGTTGTAGCGTCACTTCTATGACAGGGGGGTGTCCCACTCGGGGGAAAAGTTTAGTGTGGTTGCCAAGTACCATATTATATAGGGGTGTACATAGTTCGGACGGGCGATTCCTGACCTAGAACTAGGAATCGCCCGCTAAGATTTGGTTTTGAAAAATTA
This sequence comes from Eucalyptus brandiana, assembly GCA_014182725.1. Classification (NCBI taxonomy): domain Eukaryota; kingdom Viridiplantae; phylum Streptophyta; class Magnoliopsida; order Myrtales; family Myrtaceae; genus Eucalyptus; species Eucalyptus brandiana. Next base: position 53,220,071 of record CM024675.1, on the reverse strand, counting down.
AGACTAAAAATCACCCATTAGTTGCATGAATCCACTTTGGAACCGAACCACCGGTCCGGTCCAGTTCCCGGTGGATCCATAAAATCGTTCTAACCTCCATACTTTCCTTTTTTCATCTTCAATTGGTTGCAACCCTTGCTCCGTTTCCGTCCCGGCCACCATCACCATCTTGGCCACCGCCTCCGTCGTCTCCCACTCCTCCCTCAAGACCGAAAATGAGGAGGACAATGAGGATGGTAAGTCGTTCTTGGACCTAGAGTTTGCCTGTACCCAAAGATGAGGATGATGGGGATAAGCCTAAGGAGGATGAGGAGGAAGAGGAGAGGTAGAAGGCGGAAGAGCTCAATAACGAGATGACGATAGTGACAATGAATGCGAAGGTGGCGACAACATGGAAAGAGAGTTCAAGTTCAAGGGAGGAAAAAAGAATTAACTTATTATTTTGTCGAGATCAGACTAGGATTCAAAGGAAGAAAAGTAGATCCGAAGATGAATCGAAAAGAAAGAGGGAGCCCAAGGAGATTTTGAATTGAGAGAAACGAGATGGAGTATGAGAGTAGTAAATTTAGATAAGATGATAACTGAAGTCATAAATTTTAAATTTGCTAATTTCGAATTTTTTAATTAAAAATTAATAAATTATTATAATATAATCGATTCGATTTGAGTGGGCGAATTTGCCCATGAAACTAGAACCAAACCGATTTTCTTAAGAATCATTGATTCCAGACAGTTTCAGTCCGATTCTAGACAATCTGAGCGAGTCTGATTCTTTTGCACACTCATAATGTTATAGACTGGCGATATCGGGGGTATTTTGGAAGAAACGCCCAGTCCATTTTTCGTGCTCTTCAAACCTGGAAAACACAATAGAATTTTGGGAAGAATATGATAATTTTAATCGGGACGCGTGGGCTGAAAATCCATCCTTTAGGGTTTACTGCATTTACAGCTCTCCACTTCCGAGAAAATATTCTTCAAGTACGTCTTTGCCAACCACTGGGGGTTCGCCCCAGTGGCCACCCTTCCAACATGGAAGGGGAGGTGAGGTTTAAATCCCCACCTTCTCGGGATGGGGGTAGGGACGCGTAAGTTTGAGAGTGGGTTGCGGCTCGCACGCCCGCAAGCGGGCGCGCGAGTCTGCAAGTGAGTGTAGAGTAGGAATAGAGTAGGGAAAGAGAAAAAAAAAAAAAAAAAAAAGTACGTCTTTGCCCGCCCGTACACCGGCGCACGTGAACCCAACTGATGCAGGGATGAATCATTTATCGGTACGCGTGACCCCACATTGATTTGGCATCTTTTTAATTGGCTCCTGCTTCATTGGACACGATATCATCACTCCCCACATGTGACCACTGACAGCACGTGCATCATGATCACGACCCCTGTCCTTTTCCTCTGCTCCTCTCTCTCTCCCCTATCAATTGCCTTCTGCCTTCTTGCCGCTGCCAAAATACGCAAATTTCTTTATCTTTTTTTCTTTTTTGGTGTTGATTTTAATGATAAACAATACAGGGCAGAAGACCTCTCTCCTTTCCTCAAAAAATCGAGCGAATTAACTAAGCCAAGAAGCCCCTTGCTGAAAAAACTAAGCCAAGCCCCGACGCCGCGGCCGTACAACCGCATATTCGTGGCCGTGCGAGGCTAGCGGACTCTGTCGGTCGCGAATTTCATGGAGATAGGTTCTGGGCTTTGTGTGGAAAGGAAAAGGGACCAAGGCGTAGAAGACAGGAGAAACTCGCCGACAGATTGATGCACGAAGTTGAGGGGTCGAGATGGCAATGGGTGGGCCGCAAATTCGATGACGGCGAGTGAGCTGTTCCATAAAATATTCTAACCTTTATATCTACCGTAATATCAATTATTCAAACAGTTTTTATATCATCATATCCAAAACTTGTATGATAATAAAAAAAAATTATTTCATCAAAGTTTGGTCCATGATAGACATTGAAAATCCGACGTGGTGTCTTGCTTGGACAGTGGAGAACTTAAAAATCTGAACGACACAATTTGTTGAGTCAAAGTTTAAGTTTTTGAAAGAAAATTAAAATTTAGCAACTTTTAGGGTTGAAGAGGTGAAATAATTCACTTAGCCGTCTGTCTTGCAAAACAAACGAGCTGTTATCCTGTTCCGCTTTGCGCTTGAGACTTTCGCATTCATCCACCTTGATTTTAGCATTTCACTTTTGGTTTTACTCCTTTTCGGGAGAACTAAGCATGTGATGGATTTCTCTTTATTTGGATGAAGAGACCAAAATATTCAACATGCCCAGGTTTAGAATTTTTTTTTATCTTTTCCTTTTATTTAGTTTCTTTTCTAAGTGAACTTCGTTTAAACTCCACAACATCTCCTTCCACATCCTTCCTTGATCTTTGCACGTTTCTTCCTTTGCTCCACATCCTTAGGGCCTGTTTGTTAAAATTTGTTTATGTTCCCAAAAACATAATGGAAATAAAAAAGGAACTAAAACATGTTTGTTTACGTTTTTATTCCAAAATTATTTTTTTATTCTTAAACACATCTGGAATGGAAACAAGAAAAAAAAAAAAAAAATTGTTTCTTTATTTCTTGAATAAAATTTATGAACACTTTTTCTCTCTTTCCATTTTCTTCTCTCTTTTTTCTTCTTCTTTTTTTTTTGACCGGTCCCCCGCCTTAGCCATGACTGGCGACCAGCCGTCAAGGGGCTGGTGACCTCGCCGGAGCGTCGCCGCCCCCGGCGAGACCAACCCTCGCGCTCAAGCTCACCTGGATCCGGCGATGCCAAGCTCGCCCGGCCACGCGAGCCTCGCCATGGGCGGGCGAGGCCGCCGCCCTCATCGGCTGGTTGCCGGTCATGGCCGAGGTTGGCAACCGGCCAAAAGAAGAAAAATAATAAATAATAAATAAGAAAGAAAATAGAAAAAAATAAAATAAAAATGTTTAAAAATTAAAAGAAATAAAATAATTATACAAATTTACCAAACGTGTTTCTATTTTTTTTTATTTACGGAATAGATTTACCAAACGCGTTTTTTGGTTAAAAAATTGTTCCCTGAAACCAATTTTTTATTTATATTCCCAGAAACAATTTTTAAACAGAAATATTACCAAATGCGCATCCTTAATCTTCTCTCGTCATCACTGCTCTCTGCCCACACGCCACCAAAACACTAGCCCCATGCCCATGGCCATGGTCATTCCCGGTGATTGACGAGCTGACCTCCTCAAAGTTGGCAGGGAGTGCATGATTAATGTGAATGCTACAACACCAGCAAGACCTTCAGATTTCAATGGGTCCTGATGTCGTTTAAACGATTGGTATTTGATAAGGACGACATGGAGGAAGCACACGATGGGGTAGCCACGGAGGAAAAATGAAATCCCGCTAGATGTGAAACACTTCCATTCCATAATTGATAAGCTCTAAAGTCTTTTCAGATTTACATCTGAATCTGATAAAAAGAAAATTTATGATTGAGGCTATTAATTGTGATGATTTTATGAGTCAAAAAATACTTTTGAGAAATATCAAATTCATTAATTCGAACCTAACGGAAGATCAAATTTATTCTCGATAACTTTAGCTTTGATTATTACTCTACTAAACTTTTGTTTTAGTAAAACAAAAGTCCGAAAGTTTTTCTTGTAGAGTTTTTTAAAATCATATTCCTTCCGTTCGAATTGAAATTGAGCTTCCTTCAATATAGCTCAAAAGCTTCGGGAAGAAGAGAAAACTAGTGGGATCTCACTACTTAACTCCTACTCTTTTTAAAGGAAAAGAGAGACTTTTCTTAGACGCGGTCTTAACAATGAAAGACCTTTGTTCCTTTACCATAGAAATATCAGGGAAATAAAAAGGAAGATTTTTTTGAATGATTTTGGGTAGATCACTGAACTTAGAAACCACAAGATTGGATGAAATATGCAGAGAGAGTCGCGGGCTAATTTTGCTGCGAAATTTGGTTAGTAAGGATGATTCCTTGAAGCATCGCTTTATCTTGCCAACGTTGACAATTACTTACATTTCTTAATGTGAAAAATCACTGGACTCTATGGTGCAGAAATTTTGGGATTAGAATTGACTTTTGCCCCCACAAATAAATAGTGGATTCATTCAAAGTCAAGTCAATAAAAGCATACATCAAATTTGATCAATTGACAGGTATATTAATTTGAAGTTTTATTCTCTATTTGTTATATTTGCACTAGTTTGTGTTTTTTAATAATATTAATCCAATTAAACAAAAATTAATGGAGATTAAATTTGTCACAAACATGCTAGTTTGGGATTTTATATGTTATTACGGGTGTACAAGTTTTGGATTTTTCATGGTATTAACTCTAAAAATAATAAGTTAAAGAAGAATGACTTGGTAAGAAGGAATTGTTAAACTTATTTTCTTGCTACCTTCTGAGGTGAGATGATTATGCTTTATTAATTCTCACATTTTTGCATTCCCAAAGCACCATCATATCTATATTTTTCAATATGGTTTCATAATTTCTATCTTAATTTCTTTGTAATTGTTGTTATTTTGATGGATTATAGAATAATCGAAGAAGATATCAATTCCATTTTATTACTCATTCTGTGTTACTTTTAACAATACAAGCCGCATTTAGTGAATTCACTTATTACCAATTATGATAAAATCAGTTTTTTTTTTTTAACTTTTTTTCATTGTAATTAATTTCTTATGATTCCCATTATCTGAAATTGAATTTCTGAAAAGCATTTTCTTGAGACAAAAAAATCTCACCGAGATAAAGACACCCCGGGAGTTTTTTTTTAAATTTTTTATTTTCATATGATGATATATGATTGGAGGAAATGGTGTGATTGAAATTATCAATGAATATGAGAATTGAAGATCAATTTATTACCATGTAAATTTTGTAGGTGAATGGTAGAATGATGAGTCATTGTTGGATTTAATAGAGTGATTTAGTGATATTTTTTTCCTTCTTTTTGATAAAATTCTATGTTTATGGAAGTATGACTTTGAGGGACAAAGTTACCAAATGAATGAATCGTGGGTCTGATTCCGTCTTGGAGCAAAGCTAGTTCGTCACGGACTGTTGGTAGTCCAAGTCTTCGTAGACTTTTGACTTAGGAAAGGTGCCAAAAAAAAATCCTAAATCTTTTATCTTTGTGCCGATTTAGTCTTAAATTTTTTTTTTTGGTGCTGATTCAGTTCTAAACCTTTTTAAGTTGTGCAAATTCAATTATTTCCAGCCAATTTTGACCGAATTTTAATGACTGGACGTCCGGCTGGCTGACGTGACTTGATTGGTGCTAACATGGCCAACTTTTAATAATATATATATGTTGTCTTTTTCCGCCTCGCCCTCGCCGGCCACCTCACGGGCAAGGGTCGAGCCTTGCCAGCCATGGGCGAGGCTCGCCCTTGCGGGATCTAGGGAGGCGAGCCTTGCCCATGGCCTGATCTGGCGAGGTTTAGCCTCACCGACCATGGGCGAGGCTCGCCCTCGCCATGCATGGATGAGGCTTGCCCATGGCTTGATCGGGCGAGGTCGAGCCTCGCAAGATCTAGCGAGGTTGAGTCTCGCCGGCCATGGACGAGGCTCGCCTCACCGGATCCGGCGAGGGTAAGCCTCGCCGCCCAACGTGAGGCTCAACCCTCACTCGCGAGGTGGCCAGCGAGGTCGGCCTCACCCTCGTCGGCCGTCGCCTTTGGCCGGTCGCCGGACCTTGGTGACCGGTTGGAGGAAAAAGACAAAATATATATATATATATATATATATATATATATATTATTAAAAGTTGACCACGTCAGCCGACCAGTATTTAGTCAGCAAAATCCAGCTAAAATTTGTCGAAAATGACTGAATTAGCATAATTTAAAAAGGTTTAGCACTAAATCGGCACCAAAAAGATGTTTATGACTAAATCGGCATAAAGATAAAAGGTTATGACTTTTTTGGCACTTTTCCCATTTTGACTTAGTCCCTCCAATCTTCTTGCACCAACCGTAGGCTATTCTGTCTCATGTTTTTTCTTTCTTTCTGAGAAAGGTGGCTAATGTTAATGCCACGTTAAAATGAGGAACGGGGAGCTTTAGTTTTAGATTGTTGGCTTTCATACTTTTTATTTAATTAAATTAGATGGTATCAACTTTTCTATTGACTGATGATATGATTGGCTAGATCATTTAAAGATTAAAGAGTTTCTCAACATATGGTGTTTGTTTGTAAGTATTTTTTTTTTTTATTTTCTAAAACAATATCTCACTAGATCCGGAGGTGTAAATATGTTCCATTCCAAAATTCATAAGTTCTTAAGTCTTTTTAGGCATAAATCTGAATGTGACTAGAAATAATATTTAAGATTAAAGTTATTAATCATGAAAACTAGATGAGTCCAAAAACACTCTTGGTAAATCATGATTTGATCATATTACTTAATGTATCAATTTTAGTATACTTATTTAAATTACCTGAAAATAACATAGATTTACTGATTAAACATCAAACGATGAGGAGCTCGAGCTTATTGAGTAAAAGTGGACATATTTTTAACAACATTAAAAAAAAAATCCACATATTGCTAGTAGTTGTAATTAAAATGCCATATGTTATGTGGAATGTTGAATGCCTATTATTTCACAAAATTCTCATAGTAAATAACTCACAGGGAACCTCAATAGTCATTCACAGCGAAACTATGTCGAAGAATTCGAGGGAAATTCTCGTTAAAAAGCAAAGTGATAATGAAAAGAAATAAAACAATAAAAGCAAAGGCAAAAGAAGATGGGGTCATCCTAATGTGAAAAAGAAGACCCGCCAATGCTTTAGCGTGTGCCTTCGGTAGTCCAAGTCTTCATAGACTTGGCTCAATCATTTGTGCAATTCCTTCTTGAGCAAGCTGGTCCATCATGGACCGTTAGTAGTCCCAAGTCTCTGTAGACTTTCACTTTGCCCTATTAATCCCGTGATGTTTCAGTCTTCTTGCATCGGCCCGCACGCTGTTCTGATTCTTTTCTGTCTTTCTGAGAGTGGTAGCTAAAGACAAGGCACAGGGAGCCTAGGCTTTAGACTGTTGGCCTCCCGATCAAAATCATATCAACCGGTCTCATGCATTTCTTAATCTAGTGATTGTATTTTGATGCAACGCAAAATTATATGTATGGGGGCACATTCCATTTCTATTTAGTTAAATTAGATGATTACAACTTTTTTATTGATCAATTTTCATGACATGATTGGCCGGTGTTTGTTTGCAAGTATTTTTTTTAATTTTTTAAATTGATTTTGTGGTGAATAAACATTCAATATTTCATGATAGAAAACAAAATCTCCCTAGATGTAGAGGTGTAAAGTTGTTCAATTCTGAAATTCATAAGTTCTTAAGTCTTTTCGCATAAAACTGAACATGACAAAAAAAATAAAAATTAAAGTTATTGCTCACAATGACTCAATGAGTTAAAAATGACTCTTTGAAGCATCGAATTAGTTTTTCAATACCTTTAGCTTTGATTATACTCCACTAATTTTTTTTTTTATAGTAAAAAACGAAACTTCAAAAATCTTGTTATAGATTCTTTTAAAATCAGACTCCTTCCTTACGAATCCAAATTGAGTTTCCTCTATTGGCTCAAAAGCTCAAGAAGAAGAGAACATTGGTGGGATTCATTGCCTAAACTCCTCTCCTTTTGAAAGGAAAAGAAAGATTTTTCGTACAAAAATGGGTGTTAATTATCAAGACCTTTGTTTCTTCAGAAATATCAAAAGGAAAACTTTTTTTAATGACTTTTCAGGAGGTGACTGAACTCGAAAGCCAAAGATTTGGGTGAATATGCATAGAGTTTAGGGAAAATCTCAAATAATGGCCTGGAGTGGGTTCATTTTCTCAAAAAAGGACCTAAAGTGGACACTGTATCAAATAAGGACCCAAAGTGGCTAATTTTATCTCAAGTAAGGACCCAAACTTTCAATCTTATTTACAGCTTGGGTAGTTTTGTCCAATAACATTTTTTCTTTAATTTTTTTTCTTTTTTCATCTTCCTCACACCTCCTCCTTCGCTCTACATTGCCTCCTTCTTCAACACCATAATCAAGGCCCTTACCAGCGACCTCGTGAGCTTCATGTCATCACGTAGTTGGTCCTAATGGCAAGAAGTCAGATTTGAGTTATTTGCTACTGGCCACCTTCTCAGATGCTAAAATTCTCAGTTCCTCAAGATGCATCAAATCTCGGCTCGCTTGTGCTCAGCCTAAAGCTCGAATTGACCTCCATCTGACGACGACGATGTTGGATTTTCTATCAAGGGCAACAATTAATGAGATCGAGAGCTCGAATAGGACTTGTCAATGGCGGCAATGAGGCAACGGAGTACAATAGTTTCTATAGTTAATGATGTTAGATACGACTAATGATCAATATCAAGATGGGGCATTGATTGAGGAGAAGAGCTGCGTCGATGAGAATGGCAAGAGTGTGAGTGGGTGTCTCCAAACTAGGGATTATTGAAAGGAGCCATTGGCATTGCAAAGGGGAAGGGGGATCCTTGAAAGATTGAATTTACACAAGAGAGGCAAACCCAAATTTGAAATTGATGAGGCAAACTCTTGCCGAGGTTGAAATAGTCGCCAGTTGCAACAAAATTGTTCTTTGGTGTGAAATTGTTGATCACCAAGTGTTAATTGAATAGAGGCATAAGTTAGTCAAATAAGACGATCTGGCGGTGCTTGGATATTGCTACTCTGTTGTTGGCAAGCAGGACTGAAAGTAGCAAAAAAATTGCAGTTGCTGGGTTAGCGGAATGCCCGAAATAAGTGGAGTTTGATGTACTCTAGAGGCGAGAGAAATACGTCGCCAGAGGGATTAGTTGCATAGCTTGGGAGTTGGATAAGAAGTTGAGTCTCAGCAAAAGTAGATTCATATTATGGCTTTGAGATCAGAATTTGCAATGAACATTGGAAGAAAAAGAACTTATTTTTGAAAGCTCATTTCGGCTTCGTGGAATTGTCTACAAACCATTTTGAGGAGCGAAATTTAAAATTTTTAATGAGTTAGACTACGTTGTAATGGCTCGTGTTAAAGAAAACCCAATCTTAGTCATACAACGAGATGACACAAAGAGCGATGGAGGGGTTGATAATGGAGGTGATGTAGAGAGTGAGAAAGATGAAGAAAGAAAAAAAAAAAGAAAGAGAGAGACTAAAAATAAACAACAATGTTCTTGGACAAAAGTACCCCTAGCTATGAATAAAATTAGAAGTTCAGGTCTTTAATTGAGAATAAGTTAGCCACTCTGGGTTCTTATTTGAGACAGTGTCCTTTTTTGAGAAAATGACTTCACTTCAGGTCCTTATTTGAGATTTTCCCTAAAGTTTAGGCCAATTTTGCTGCAAAATTGGTCGGTAAGGATACTTTCTCGAAGCATCTCTACAGGTAGTCAAAGTTGGCAAATTATTTCCATTTCTTAACGTGGAAAATTACCGAATCATGTGGTATAGAAATTTCGGATTAAGAATTGACTTTTGCCCCTAAATAATTCACTCAAAGTCAAGTCAACAAAAGCTGACAGCATCGCATGTGACCACCGACAACTGACAGCACCCGCTCGCTCCATCATAATCACGACACCCTTTTTCCTCTATTTCATTGCACACGATATCAAGTGCATTTGTCTTTTTGGTACTGTCAAAATACCCAAATGCCCTCATGGTGAGGAATTTATTTATTTATTTTTTTTTGGGTATTGGTTTTAATGATGATTAGGGCTGAGGGCTGAGGGCCTCTCTCCGTTGCTTAGAAAATCGAGTGAACTCACTAAGGTAGCGGATGCAAACGCTTCTGTTTCTCATGGTTTATGTTCTTTTTTTGTTCCGGGGAACAAAAAAAGAACAGAAACTTGTTTGGTAACGCCACATTATTTTTTTGTTCTCGGGAATAAAAATTTAGCAGGGAATGGTTTGGGAACAGAAACAAGAAGCAAAAAAATTTCCTAGGAACAATTTCTAGAAATAAGCTGATTTTCTTTTTTTAATTTTCTTTTATTTCCTTTTCTTGCTTTGCGACCACCGTCAACCGCCCAGAGCCGCCACCGCCGCTGATCGCCGATCGTCGATCGCCGGTCGCCCGGCCGCCACTGTTCGCTGCCAGCCGTCGCCGCCCACCAGTCGCCGGTCGCCGCCGCCAGCCTGCCAACCGCCGCCGCCGCACGACCGCCGCCGGTCGCCGCCTGCCGCCATCGCCGCTTGCTGGTCGACCGGCGGCAGGAGGCGGCGGCAATCCGTCGGCAAGATTAAAAAATGAATAACTACAAAAAGAAATTGTTGCGTTACCAAACACATTTCTATTCTTTTTCTATTCCAAGAGTAGAAATTTTGTGTCGTTATCAAACGGGTTCTTTTACTCGAAATTGTTAGGAATGAAATAGAAAAAAACCATTTTGGAAAAAAAGCTCTTCCCTAGTGTTGTCATGCGCAGCTAAGTCAAGCCCCCGACACCTGCGGCCATGCAGCCCCAAATTTGTGGTTGTGCGAGGCTAGCGACCTTTGTCGGTAGCAAATTCCATGGACCTAGGTTATGAGCTCTGTGCGAAAAGAAAAAAAAAATGAAGGTGTGGAAGATGGATTCAAGCGGGCGAGACGTTAGCTCACTGACGGATTGAAGCATGAAGTTAAGGGCTTATGATGGCAATGGGTGGGCGGCAAATTCGATGGCGGGGATTCCCTAAAAATTCATAATAAATTCAATGCAATATCAATTATCGAAACTGTTTTTCATATCATCAAAATCCAAAATTTGTATGGTAACCAAAAAAATTCATCCCATTGCCTAACTCCTCTTTTTTGAAGGAAAATAAAGATTTTTGTTACAGATGCGAGCCTTAACTATTAAGGCCTTTGTTCCTATATCACAGAATCTTAAGGTAGTAAAAATGAAGATATTTTGAATGACCTTTTGGTAGGTCATTGAACATAGAAGAAGCCACAAGATTGGCTGAATACGCAAAGAGAGTCGTGGGCCTGTTTTGTTGACAAATCAGTTAATAAGGATGCTTCCTTGAAGCATCACTCCAGCCTATCAAAGTTAACAATTATTTACGTTTTCTTTACGTGAAAATCACTTACTATGTGGTGCAGAAATTTTTTTGACTCGCAGAAATTTTGAAGATGAGAATCCACTTTTGCCCCAAATGAATGGACAGATTCATTCAGAGTCAAAGTCCACAAAAGCAGACATGGAATTTCCAAACAAGTTTGTTGCGCAACTCCGCCCCCAAACAAAAAAGAAAAAAAACAAATCCTAATCAAGGCGAATTCCGATCGATCTAGTTTAATGGGCTAAGCCTAAGAGGGCTCAGGCCCGAATTGACATCGAAAGCTCAGTAGAATTATCGGGCTTGATCTTCATCCAAGACACTCCCCTGATGATCAATCAAATTATTAAAATCACATTTATTCTGAGGTGAAGCAACCTTCGCATTTTAAGTCCATGCTTTGTGCTGATTATTATACAAAATACTATTAAAATAGAGTATACAAAACTGATTTGTAAGCACAATCTTGTGTTAATGTAGATGGGAAAAATTATTCATCAGTGTTGTATTAGAATTTTGGGCCATTGACAAGTCTAGTAAATAAGCTCACTAATCTGATGTGACCTATTAAATCCCATTTGAAATCCAACTCAATTAGCATTTCCATATTCCCAATCGAACTTGGAAGCCTCTTTAGTGACTGGCAAAAGTTTTGTGAAGCCTCTCCAATGGCTATAATGATTATATATATATTGACTCCTCATGATCTCAAGTATGAAAGTTCTCTATTTCAAAAAGTATTTTCGAAGTTGTGGCTCTTCATTATCTCGGTTAATGTTTGTGGATTATCTATTACAACAAATATAAAAAAGAGGCAAAAAGATAAGAACTTACAAATGGCGCGAGATTATTCCATGTTAAATTTGTAGACTTGGAAAAAGTTTTGCCACACTTCTATACATTTGAAATTTAATGATTGGGTCATTATTTTAGATTTACCTAAACATTAGATAATGTCGGACCAAAGTTGGCACTAGGAACACTAATTTATTTAAAAATCGTTACCACTTCTCTTCATCTTGTGTGAATCCAATTAAGAAATGTGCTTTACCCAAAAACCAAACAAAACATGTGTTTACCTATGTAGATTATTATTCTTCTTCAAATCGCAATTTTGTGTTGGTTATTGCCATAGAGGTGATGCCACAAGTGCTGAGATGCTTTCATACACATTGTAATGGCTACTTAAAAGTTCTCCTATTTCAAATTTAGTAAGACAAAGTAGCAATTTATAAAGTACCTAAAATAAATCTTCACATAGTAAATTGACAAAATAATGCACTTGGAGTTCATATAATTTGACTTGACCTCAATAGGAAAGTTAATTAGCAATTCAAAGCCATTAAAACATCTAAACCAAACCAAATTAAAACAAAGAAAATCTGAACACGGGTACTTGCAGAACTATCACTAGTCAACATGCAAAGCCAAACCTCTTTGTTACACAAATGTACAGCAGGATGGGAAGCACCTCTTATCCAAAAAAAAAAAACATACTCAACAGAGCAGGGGTTCATTCTTTTTTCTTTTGCAGAAATTTGCCAAATTTGATTAAGCAACTCTATAATGTGTTTGGTTTTCAGATCTCCGGGGGTGGATGCTCATTCATCTTAATTTCTTCTCCTATGAAACATTAGAAACTTCAGGATAAAGTTGCTGGAGAAGATAGAAAAATGTCCGGTGATTCCGATCAACCAGATCACTACGATGATGTAAATGAAAAGCCATTAGTTTCTTCAAGCCACTCAGTCAGTCAATTTGTCCAGTCAGTGGACCTCGTTTAACTCCAAAGTTTTAAGATTCTCCAGATTTTCAAGGCTTTGAATCTCTGTAACTGCACAATACTCAATTGGAAGTTCTTACAGTTTCTTCAAGGTTGATAGGTCTGTTAGTGTACGCACCGATAGCAAATGTCTAATACATATGGACGGTAAACTTGAGGGAAGCCTCAGGAGGCACTGCAGACATTCACGACAGACTTCAACTCTCTAGAGATGAGAAAGTTATGGAATATCTAGTGATAAGGTGGTCATTATTGAAGAGGACAACTTTAAGGACTCCAGTCTGTTTAACCTACCAATCCACCGGGTACAGAATCTTCCACAATATTTTCAAGTTCCTAGTCAACTGGAGAGATATTGGCTTTCCCAGGACAAATCTCTCAAGCTTTTCAAGCTGGAGAAACCAGAAATGCCATCATCAGCTCGGTATGAATATTGCAGACATATAAGACTTTCTGGGAGCCTCGATAATTGGTTATCTCAGCACATGTCAATTTCAAGATCTTACAAGATGAACATCTCCAAGATGTCATTGGAATTTCTATTAGCAAATTTTATCTAAGCTCTGCATCTTCTAGCCTTTCCAGCTTCCATAATGCACACATCTAAACGCTGCAGCCCCTGGCCTACCATTTCATCTGCAAGTCTTCCGTTAATGCCATTCTCATACAATCTTATGAGCCAATTCAATCCAGCAAGCTAGTAATCCCTCATCTTCCCTTGTATACCTGCAAAAAAGCATACAAATAGAACTTAAGAAAGCAGTTAACTTATATTTGCTGGTGATATCCTGTTGGCAAGATAATTGCATAAATCAGAGCAAAACAGAATCTCTCTGGAGAAAGACAACAATACAATAAAGGGTGTCCCCAGTGCAAGAGGTTCCCGCCTAGACAAGGGCCGGGAAGGGATGTCAAAAATATCTACTTAGTCAACACCAAAGTACTTGGAGTATTATAATTGTTAGTGATAAGGAATCATGTCAACACCAGGAACATTTACAATCCCACATTATTCAGCATTGTGAAATTGCAGCAAACATTACAGCTTCTCCAAGGGTACAGCAGAGATATGAGCAGCAAAGACCATCTTTCTTTCAATCAAACCACAGAGAGAGAGAGAGAGAGATTACAAGAGGGTTGTGTCACCAGCTGCATGTTTCCTGTACCAGACAAGCCATCTTCTTCCTCCTTTAAGACATTCTTCATCCTCTTCCTCTTCAGTTATTTTAGATTCATGATGACCCCTACATGTTAAGCAAAGAAAAACATCACTGAACAAACATGAATGCTTAACACAGAAATGGTCTGGGAAATGATGACTTGAACTTCACAAACATGTTTTCTTCACTTTTAAGCATGAGTAGATGTTTATTTGTCCACTGGAAGAGAACAATCAATATAAGGTTACAATTGAACAGCGTTAATTTGCATAAATGTTACCAAATCTCAATTCCCTTTGAATATGGAACCTTAACACCAAATGTAACTGGAAGTCTAGCAGGTTAGACCACTGGAACATAGGCACCTTTCCTCTAAAGAATCCTGGCATTAGGCAACTATTAATATATGGCAAAAGGCCTGTCAAGGATCAAACAAAGTTTTCAGTCCCAATTAAGCAACTATGAAGTATGAAGAAAGTTAACCTACGTAGAAATTGTTCAGCAGGTTGTCAAAAGGAACATATGTACAAGAGATTGTATCTGCAATGCACACAATACAGAGAGAATTGTCATTGGTAATGATACCTTCCTTTGATTTTCTGTGAAGCGGACAGGTTTCCTATGGCAAAATGAGCAAAAATCTCAGTTTGCTGCAGAAGATACTTCAACCACCCTTTTTCGCTTATTATTCTCGAAAAATTATTTCAAAAGCAAGAAAATGTTACTGGCATAATCAATACATGAACTCGAAATAATGCAAGAAATAGTCATTTTTAGAAGGGAAAGGCACCATGTCAGCGTCAATAGCGGCATTTTGCTGATCCAGTATTTCCTGAATCTTCTGCTTCTTCAACTTTTGCATTTCACGAATCCTGGCCTTTTCATCTTGCTAACTTCTGTTTCACCATTATCTTCCTGTGCAATGAATGAGGAAAAAGAATGGAAAAATAAATAAGCAGCAGCAACACTTCTGATACTCACTAAGTCATAGTTACAAGTATCTAACAACATTTCAGACGTACGGAAGCACTTGCCAACTTAAGAAGTCATGTGTATGTAAAGACAGAAGCAGAGCAAGATAGACAAGCTCTGTTCACCATCGTTTCCCACTTTGTATATGGTGAGAGGTGACTGATGAAGCCTTCAATCACAACTTCACAAGGAAATGTTAAAATAAAAGGGGAAAACCCGAGTCATCAGCTTCGAATATTAAAAACATGAAAAGTTGCAGCTCTGCTCAAGTACTCTAGCCGTGGAGTGCAAAATCAATCAACCAACCAGGAAAAAAAGAAAGAAAGAAAATAAAATAAACAGAAATCCATCTCAAAGGCATAGTTTTTGGCATGCACAACATGAAGGTTGAACACCATGCCTTCACTATGAGCGAGAGACGCTCTCAACTTCCGCTCTTCTTCATCCAACCGAGAGTATGGCAGAAAATAATAAACCCCAAACGAAGAGCAAGAAACAAGTTCACCTCGAAAACGCTTCAACTCTTGTGCTAATTTAACCTTACAGTACATGTATCTATACGTATATACTTTTGTATAATTAGCCTTCATTCTGCGCAATTCAATAGTAAAGCGGAGGATCAATACAGCAAGCGCCAATCTGCAGAAACGAATGCAGTAAAAGAATCGCGAGAGACCAGCAGAAACTTGTCTCGAGCGTCTAACCGAACATCCTCGGTCGAAATCCAACGCTCATTCTAAAACTTCTTGAAACATTCGCATTGAAACACGAAGCACACGTCCACTTCCTAGCGCAAAACACAAAAGAGACCCACAACCGCACCGGACCCCCGCAAACCCTAGCAAGCAAACGAGAGATCCGGCGCCGAAATTCCCAACTAATCCAGTAAAAGAACAAACGGGAGCAGCGGAGCAACCGAACCTCATCGTCGTCGTCGTCCTCCTCCTCCTCGGCCTCGCCATTCTCGTCGGCGTCGTCGTCGGCGGCGGGAGGGGCGGCGTCGTCCTCGTCGGCGGAGCTGGCGGAGCGGGCGACGGCCTCGAGCTCCTCCTCGTCCTCCTCGTTGACAGGCTCGTCGAGCTGCGGCTGATCCTCCTCCTCCTCGGACCCGTCCGACAGGGCCTCGTCGGAGGACGCCTGCTGCCTCGAGGGCCGCGCCATGGCGATCGGTGCTGAAGGCCTGCCTCCGGCGGAGATCGGCGGATCGATCGAGGTCGTCGCTGCTCGTTCTAGAGAGAGAGAGAGGCCGAATCGAAATCCAAAGCGACGATCGGAATTAAAAGGGGGGCGGAGGCGGAGGAGGGGGTCGTTCGATCGGAGTCGGTGTCCAAAAATGGAGGAGGCGAGTAGAGGGAGGAGGGTTTGCGCTTTTTCGTAATTTTGTATTAAATAGCTTCTTCGCTTTTATTATGATTTTTAATTAGGTTGGGCTTTTTTGTTCCGGCTTTTTTTTTTTATTCGGTTTCGTTATCTGCGACTGGGTGCGAAAATTTCCCGCCAGTTAGAGTGGTGGGAAAGGTAATTTCGTTTCCCGCCGCGGGAATCAAAGCTGGCGCTGGCCGGCGCGCGGGATGGACCCGAGGCTCGAGGATCAGCGGGGTGGTTCGGCCTCGCCTCGCCGCCGTGACGGGTCACGAAAAGAAAGAAAAAGGATGATCACTGTGCTACGATTACTCATTCTTAGTATTATCATAAGTGTTCAGCTTGAGAAATAACTTATCAGCATATTTATATGTGTATGAACTCATAATTATAGATAGTATCAATGTATTGAAAGTTTGGAAAAAAGTTATAAATGTCTCAAATATTAACCAATTAGAAATTCATTCTGGATATGATTTGAAATTATGAATCCATGCCACAAAGATCGTGTGACTCCTTTATGACTGAGTTATCATGATTAAGGGTGGGCTACTATTCCTTCTTAAAAAAGAGTGACATGTGAATCGATTTTGTGCTTACAAAGTTTGACCTAGGTTACACAAGCAATTCATTTTATTTGTATTGTGTATGAAGAAAAAGACTTGAAGATTGGTGTCTCCAGAATTGATCATTTTACTCTCCACGATAATTTTTCTTGAATCTCACTTTTTTCTTAACTTCCACTTGTTTTGTTTACTAATTTTGCTACTGTTTTATAATATTCCTCTACCAATATAAATTTGCGAGGGCTACCGAATATACTGCGCACCACGCGTTGATATTCTTTTTTATATTATCAACGTAAGCCAAACATGAAATAAAAGAGGAAATTCAAATTCTTTGCATTCTTAAAATGAACATTTGGGACATTTTGTCCAAGGATACAAACTCATATCATATTTTTTTACATGTAAGGTCTTAATTTCCCTATGTCCATTCCACTCTTATATACAATTGATCAATTACGAGACCACAATGCATTGATTTTTAAGGTAGTGATCGAATTTAAATGTATTCATGTTATAAATAGATAGTGTGCTTTAGACAAAGCAACTAAACTCAAAATTCTAGAAGTATATTTATGTTAAAAAATAGAAACTGCCACATCTAACTCAACATAAGTATTTGTGGGAAGTGGGTGATACTGCGCAACAATTGGGTATTCCAAGCTCGGCGACCTTATCACCTTGCCTTGTACATCGACGGAGTAATTTCGATGAATAGCCTTTAAGCGAAGTGGAATCAAAGAAAGTGCTGAACAAAAAAAGAACCTATTACTAGTGCAATGGACTCCCTCACCGAAGAATGCCCTCAAAATTAACGCGGATAGCTCGTGGAAAAGCTCATCCTTGGTCAGCTCGATCGCAGGAATTTGGAAAAGCTCATCCTTGGTCAAAATTAACGCGGATGGCCTCATCAAGGAAACCCATGCTCATTACGCCCTTGTCGTCGAAATCCCAGCAAAAGGGAGGTTTCATCGCTGCCGAAAGAGGCACAAGCTGCACGAGCAGATTTGAGAAGTGCAAATGTACAAGGCATTGAACTTTCCTCGGACAATCTATCAATAGCGGAATGCTTGGCGGGTCGGATGGAAGCTCCATGGGTTGTTCGGTCCATTATCAATGATTGTAGATCTCTCTCGGGCTAGCTGCCGAATGTTAACGCCATCTTTGAGGCCAGAGAAACTAACCGGGCTGCGAATTGGGTTGCAAATAACCACCGAATAAGCTCCCTTCCACCTCCATGGATTTTCAAACCTCCCTATTCCACTCAGTTGATTTTATGTCTTGATTTTGAAAACTTTTGTTATCAATCTTTCGATTAGCAATGGAAGTTGTATTATTGTGAAAACAAAAATCAACGTAAGTACAGTGAGAATACAAAAAATTAGTACTTACGGCTAGTCACCCTCTTCGACTATCTTTCAAATAAAGAGAAATGCGTTCTTCTATTAATGATCGAGATCCGTTCGCTAATAACTCAAGTCCGCCCGCTAATTATTCAAGTTTAATTACATTCTTTTCAAATTTGAATGATTCGAGTCATTAGATTGATTCGAGCTTAAATTCGAAAATAATCGTCTGAAGTAGTACTTGCGTTTTCATATACCTCCACGAATATTAACATTAATTTCAGTGTATTTTTTGGGAATATTCTAGTTTGAACCAAGCCGCGAGTCAAAGTGCTGACGTTGAGAAATCATACGGAAGCTTCAAAAGAGAGACGTAAACCCCAAAATTTGTCTGAAAGCAGAAGAAATCGGCCGCGCGGTCATTTCTCAACGCCCCCCGATTTCAGACGAACTTCCTTGGTTGCCCTCGTGCGAGCGACGAAATCACCGAACGCGGACACCGAAGATGCCGGCCACCAGAGGAAGATCCCGAGGGCAAATCAGGAAAGATGCGTAACTTCGTCGTCGTCCTCCGCTTCCCTTCGCCCCCGACAAGTCGCTGCGGCTCTCAATCGCCATAATAAAAAGTCCACGGACGACGCCGCGACAGACCAGAATCGAGTTTCGAATTCGAGCGACGCGGACGAGAATCTCGCGATCTCTCTCTCTCTCTATCTCGCCGGGCCATCCGCGCTGTTTTGATCGCGCGTGATTGATTGCGTACATGAAAGGTGCGGAGATTGGATTTTTTTTTTTTTTTTTGGACCTTTTCTCGACGACGCTGTCGGATCCGTTTTCTGTTGCAGGATATGGAGCGGAGCGGGTCGTGGTTGAGGGCGATGGTTGTTCTGACGTGCTTGGTTGCCGCAAGTGGGGCGAGAGGTAATTGCAGTTCGCGTTCTCCGATGGGGAGTTTTGATTGTGAGAAGGCGCGAATAGAAAGGCGCTAGGATCGAGTACGTCGGTTTTTGAGCACGGACAGTGAGATTTGTATTGTGAATTTAGGGGATTAGGCATTTCAGGGTTGGGGGAAATCGTTGACTGCGTCGTGGAGCTGGAGTACCTGCTTGAATGGGGCAAAACTATAGCTATACGATCCCTCTGGTGTACAATTGGGTGTTTTCAAAGCATATGAAGGACGAGAGCTGAGTTGTATTTGATTGGTTCTGTTAAGCCCTTAGATTACCGAGTTTGGATCAATGCTACGCCTGGAATAGGGTCAGATTGATCGAATTTCCTTATTGTTCAAATGCAAATCTCACTCTGCTGTTTCTACTTCGGGGAAGACATGTTGAGCATCTTAAGGGTGATTGAACATTCGCTATTCAGCTTTTGTTCAGTTGAGTTATGGACTGTAGCCTGTAGGTTTTCGTGGAGCAGCTTTGTGGGAAAGCAGTGCGTTATGTTGTTTACGTATTCCCCCTTGATCACATTGGATTTTGTAAATACTTCTTTCAGTTCATGAGGAAGGACTGCAAAAACATTCCGAATGTTGTTTTGAGTTGATGTTTCCTTTAAGTGTTCCCCTCACTTGATTTGTCATAATTGCTTGTTAGAGTCCTAAGAAACTCGATTCATTGCTTGTGATTGAATGAGTGTGACCGCATTTCAATCTGAATTTTATCTACCGGTAATTGCAGAACTTAAAGTGAGGTCGAAGGCTCATAAAGCTGTTTACAATCACACTCTTGCCACGATATTGGTGGAGTATGCATCAGCTGTAAGTGTTCCTTAAAAAAAATTTTGCATTTGCCTAGAGCTTCTCATTAAGCATCAGGTTTCACCATTTCAATACAATACGATTGTAAATTAATGCAAAGCTTTTTATTGCAGGTTTACATGTCAGATTTGACAGAGCTTTTTAGTTGGACATGTCCTAGATGTGATGGAAAGACCAAGGTAATTTAACTACTTTTTAATGTAGCATTGTTGCTAAGGTTGCGTTAAGAATGGATCTTTAGTACTAAATACCCAATTTTTTAAGATGAGATTTTGTGGGCATGCTGCCTCGTCTTATGAGCTTCTGAACTGGTTATTAATGCCTTTTTAATATGAAAGCAGGGATTCGAAGTCATAGAACTGATAGTTGACGTTCAGCACTGCTTACAGGTATATAAATCGTTTTACGGTGGCCTATCAATTGGACGCTTGTAATGCCTGTATGTTTGAATTGCATCTAATTGCTTGTCTCTATTTCTAAACTATTATATACATATAGGCATATGTTGGGGTGGCCAAGGACCTTAATGCTATGGTTATAGCTTTCAGAGGAACCCAAGAACATAGGTATGCATGTTAACTTTTGCAATTCCTCCCCTTACAATTGACATGCAAAGGATTTGATCAAAATTTAAGCTAAGAAGAGCACCCTCAGTGAATGCGTACACAAGGCACATGGGACTGCCATCCATACGAACAGAAAAAGGGTGAATCATTTCCACCAAGACATGGAAGTTACTTTCTTGTAATTTCAGATGGAGTCACAAGGAGATCACATACTTTACTAATTTTGTTCTGTGAAAAATTCTGTCACGTCTCTTTTTCATTTAGCTTTTTAGTTAGTGATTGCTTCTATTTATGTTACAGCATACAAAATTGGGTTGAAGATCTCTACTGGAAACAGCTTGACATAAATTACCCCGGCATGCCTGGCGCCATGGTGAGTTCTAGAGATGATAAGCCTCTCGCAACCTGTGGATGCTTCTGATTTGGATTGAGTTACAGTCTTACTCTATTGATTGTTGCTTAGGTTCATCATGGATTTTATTTTGCTTATCACAATACGACAATTCGACCTGGTATTTTGGATGCTGTTACAAGAGCCAAGGATTTATATGGAGACATCAACGTCATGGTGACAGGACATTCTATGGGAGGGGCTATGGCATCTTTTTGCGGACTCGATCTTGTGGTAAGATAGATTGAAAAATTGTTATGCCTGGGACTTGTGAATTTTATTTGTTTCTTTTCTATTGTGTTCTTTCAACTATTCAGTTTTGGTCTGTTAGGAGTTATCTGGAATTCTTGCCAACTCTACCTTGAAGTGTCTAGACTCTTAAAGTGGATCTTGAACATTCTATGGCTCTCGTATTTGTATTTACAATTCGTCATACATAGCATCTCGTTTTCTTATGTTTTTGTTAGATCAATCCATAGACATAACACAAGCAGAATGGGGTGCACAGTCTTTACGCGAATCACCAATTATAGAAGTATCTAGTTATGTGAATTGAGTCATACATGTTAAGCTTTGGAGCTTTGAGTTGGTTGATTACTTAAATGTGGTGGGTAAAGACATCCAACTATTCCTTACAAAGTTCACTTGCTGTAAACTGTATGGGATTGTTGATATGTTTATGGTCTGGACATATAACTTTTTTAGGCCCTTGAAGCTCAAATTTTATGTCATGTAATCTTAAAGTGCTAATGCATTTGAAGATAGATTATATATGGATCCCAAGTTTGTGGTTCGTGCGCTGTTACTGACTGTCTCTCTCTAGTCAAATGAAGCAGCTCCTCTTCAGTTAGACTACTGGGCTGGAGCCAATTCTAAGATGTCCAAATCATGCTTTTTGTCTCAGCTTTGTTAAATAGAGTGGCCCAGTGTACTTTTCTAGGCACCTGTTGTGGAACTGGTACCAGAAATGGTACCCACCCCAAAGTCACGTCCCATTGTTCTCTCTCCATGACAAGTGGTGATTTTTTTGAGAGTCAAACATTCATGTGGCCTATGATAGAATCATAGGTTGCATAAACTTTAGACTATACCTTTTCTTGAAGTACTAGTAGCAAGCATAACATTTTGTCGTAACACAAATGATTTTAAAATTTTACTTTTGCTTTCTGGTTTCTTGCTGAAAATTGTTCTATATTCGATTGTGACAGCATGCCCATGCGTTGTGGCCCTTTTTTTTTTATTTAGTTTCTCCTTTGCTATTTATGACTGTAAGTTTTGGAGTTCAAGGGGCATTTTCACCATGAACCTGGAATTTTTTGTTTATGCCATTAGCAGAATGTGGCTCACGCCACCAGCATCCAATTGCTTCTTGTGGCAGCATGTAAATGCGCCTCGATTGTTAATTCACCCCAATCCCACTATTCCATATTGTTAACATCTTTTCTTGAAGCTGAGGGTGGGGTTGGTTTTATTGTGGGTGTGGGGTTTGGTGTTGGGGAAATTGTGGATGGGAACTTGACAGAGCAACGCTTTCAAACCTCATGGAGAGAAAGGGCCGCTCTATTGTTTACCATTGTATTTGAAATGTGATATATGGTTTTTGATGCACAATGTTTTTTTATTCTCTCGCCAATCCTGACAGTGCCATTGATGTATTAACATTCAAGTTATCTGGCTGTCTAATTATGTGTGCTGAAGCTGTTTCTTTCCAGACCAGTGTTTGCCTGATCTACTTATATAACTGAGGACACTTCATTTCCAGGTCAATCATGAAGCACAGAATGTTCAGGTTTTAACATTTGGACAACCTCGTATTGGCAATGCAGTGTTTGCATCTTACTACAGTGACCGTGTGCCAAATACAATACGTATTACTAATGGACATGATATCGTGCCTCATTTGCCACCGTACTATTCTCGGTTCCTACAGAAGACTTACCATCACTTCCCTAGAGAGGTAAGGCTTTGATCTTGATGGAATATCATCTAAATTATGGGGAATTGTTGCTGACTGACTTTGATGTTTGCTTTGCATTTCTTTCAATATCTAACCAAGTCTCATTTATTCCGACAATGTATGTACTCTCTCCTTTTTCAGCTTATAAAAAATAACTGTTTTGTTTTTCATCTTCGTAGCAAAGCAGGGTAATTCCTAGTGCTCATGACTTGTCAGAAATATTTGAGTAACTCTCATTCCTGCAAAAGCCATCATGAGTTTTTTCATATTGATTCTAAAGTTCAAGGCATGTAACAATGTTTGCTATATACTCTCTCCTTCCTGATGGCTGATAACCTGGTCTTAATCTAGTCTTAAGCTTTGTGCAATTATACACAATTTAATTATTATTTGTCTACTAGTGCTTATGATTATTGGTAACTAGCTCAAAGACAGCCATGGATAAACATATTGATGTGAGATAATGCGAAAATGATTTGATTCCACCTGCTTCTCTGGTGACTACTCATAATCTTTTCTATGTCAATGTTCACATGTAATTGGAATGTTCCCTTTGTTGTAGGTATGGCTGTATAATATAGGATTTGGTAGTCTGGTTTATCAAGTTGAGAAAGTTTGTGATACCTCTGGAGAAGATCCATCATGTAGCAGGTAATGAGGTAGTTTTGGCCGTGGCTACTTGTTCAAGCAATTAGTTTGTGGATTTGTCATGTTGGACGCAATAGTCATGTGACAGGCCAGCTTGTTCTGGAGAATGTCATTCCTTTGTTACCAGGAATATAGGTGGACGACTGATGAGTGTGCATCTCTGCAGATCAGTAACTGGTAACAGCATTGCGGACCATTTAGTTTACTATGGCGTGGGATTAATGGCTGAGACATGGGGATCTTGCAAAATTGTCATGGATGCACGATGGAAGGAATATGGAGGTGAAGATGTCAAAGGAAATCTTATGCTTTCTAGGAATCCTTCTGCCTCTGCATTGAGGCTGCCTTCAGACTCTTATGCCAAGAGCAACTTCAGTTAAAATGCTCCTGGGTCAGCACCTGGTTTCTAAAAAATCATCAAGGACCTCTGTGATGATGGTCATGAAATGCATTCCATCGATCTGTTGTCCATATCCATCAGAAGATGCAAAAGAACTCTACTCAAATTCACTCTGAATGTAAATAGCACGAAGTTGAATGGGTCATCCTTGTAAATACAACTCCGTGACTTCCGTTGGATGAATGCGTTCGCAAGTTTACTTCTCGATCTGATCTTGGGCCTATGGCTTTGTTTACCAGACTTAACCGTCTTGTAAGGGGAAGCAAAGAGTGCCTTGGGAGACCACTTTTCCATACATGACCTGACCTTCTACCATTGGCACATTGTCACTAAAGACATCTTGGCACAAGTACCTCAACTGTTTTCTGGCAGGAAGTTATGCAGATTGACTGTTAAATCGAGCCATCTTGAAAACCGATGATGACCTTGTCTTGCATCATTTCCACCGGCAATCTTTGGAAAATTTTAACTTGTAGAGGTAAACAATTAATATCATCTTGGCTTTTTGACATAAAACACTGATTAGCGTTTGGAACAAGAGTTGTAAGCTTTTGCCTTCATTTTTTTTTTTTTTTTGGTGTGAAGTAAGTAGTGAATGTAATGGGGAAAGGGCAAACTGTACAACCAAATGGCTCCAAAAACTTACACTTAGAATGAACATGCTCATTCTGAGTGTAAGGGAGCCGAGGAAAAAACCAAAAGGCAACAACCAAAAAGAGAGCTAGAGCCAAACGGCAAACGCCAAGCAAAACGACCTAGCAACCAACGAGACACCTAGCCAAGCGGTCTAGAATCAGGGGAAGAGAAAATAATAGGATCCAATTCCACGAGCGCTGCATCCGCCTATTTCTAGTGGAGTCCTCAACATTCTTGTAGGTAATAGCTTTGCCTTCATTTTTTCTGATATGCAGGAATTGACATTAGTGGAAACCTGCAAAACTAAATTTCCTTCATCATTTAAATGGATATGTTGCTAATTATGACCCCTCAAAGCACACTGTGCAAGGGACCAAAGTCCTTGACACAAAGCATTGGGAAAGATAAATTGTTATCTCATTTGTATTTTCCTTTACTTCGTGGGCTAGTTGTCAATTCTACGCGTTAATTGAGTTAGCCAAAGCTTAGTTAGCCGATGCTTACTTGCATAGGAAGACCCCGTAAATTTCTCTTACTTGTCGAGAGAAAAAGCTCAAGCTGTCATATAGGACTTGTGTCGGAGAGCGGTTCTCCTTATCAACATTGAAGCTTGAAGCTCCATTCCTAGGAGAACCAAAAGGTGAATGACACAGCTTCTGTCATCGATTAAAGCCTACACATTTGAATATATCCTTCATTGTTTAAGGTGTAACAAAGTTCATTTTTATAGAGAATGGTCGCCAGCTTCAAATTTAAAGTACAACCCAGCAGGTTTCAAGGATCTTACATAAACTACCAACGCGTAAACTGACAAAATTTATGCAATAAAATATGGTAAAACTAGTTTGTCTTGAATTTTACTGGTAACTTAATTCGCAACCGAAATCATTAAAATGGATTATATCTAAACCAAATCAAACTCACGTAGATCGAAAGAAACCATGGTGCCATTTCATGAGCAATTTACAGCCATCCATCTTAAAGGTAAAAAGTGGTTCCAAAAACAGCCTGTAATAAAACTATAAAAGGGTAGTAGAACATCGGATTTCAAATCAATTTGCCATATTGTCATTTTAATTTAGTATAATGAACACGTTTCCAAGAAAGACAATAACGAATGTCTGCTGAAACGACATAGGGCAAAGTTTCAAAGTTTTGTTGACAACAGATCTGGTTATAAATGCAGGACCTTTCAAGAACCGCATGCAGTTCTTATTGGAAAGCGTACTCCTCTGTAGAGCATGTCTTCTAAGTTTTTCAAGAAATGGCAAAATCTCCTAAGCAATGCTAGACATCGCATTATTTGGACCTATTCAACTAGAAACAGTGAGGTCTAACCCATGTTATCCCCTCTTTGCAAAGTATTTCAACCTGATCGACTTACATCAAGGATGGCAGGTCCTTCAATCAACAATTCTTCCGGATATTCTGGTAATTTGTGCCAAGCAGAATCCACATTACTACAATATTGTAGTGCAGTTGACTTCAACTTCTTCAGATGAGTTGGGTCAGGGAAACTCTCCCTTAGTTCAAGATCGAAGAGCTCCAGAATTCATAGATTCTCCAAACAGTCAAGCCCTTGAATCTTTGTTATTGCAGAATTCTCCATTCTTAGTTATGACAGTCTCTTCAAATTTGAGAGATCCATCGCCATTCTCATCCACTGGCAAGATTCAACACATAAATAAGATGAACTCAAGGGAAGCCTTCGGAGGCGCAGCAAATTGGCACGTCGGAATTCTAGTCTTTTGAGTTGAGAAAGCTGACCAATAGTGTTGATCAGGTGGTTACAACAACAGACGGCAAGGTCAGAAATTCCACTGTGTTTAATCTCACAATGCACCATGGCATAGTATCTTCCACAAGTTGACAGTTGTCAATAGGGTAAGCATCTTGTCAAATGGCCAAATACAAATCATTTAAACTTGTCAACTTTGAGAAATCTGAAATATTGTCATCGATGTATCAATGTGTAAATTGATGAGAAAGTCTTGGCACTTGGCATGTTTCAATCAGTGTCAATTTCAAGATCCTCAAAGATGAATCCCCGCAAATGTCATTTGGATTTTGCAGTTGCAAGCTTTAACTGTGCTGCATCTATTTCTTCAAGCTTTTGCAGCAACCATAGGGCACTGGGTGTCTTTTCAATGGAACAATTATTCGTTCTCATTACTTTCAGACTTTCCATGTTTCCCATGGAGTCAGGTAGCTCTTTAATGCACGTGTAGGAGTTAATTGAACCGATTGCAGATCGTCAATTGAGTCTGAAAGCCTATTTATTCATCTACATTCTTACAAAGACAGGTATTCAAGGCTTGCAAGAGCTTCAATCGACAAGGGAAGTTGTGTAATTACGGTGCTTTTGAAAGATAGCCTATAGAGATGTCAAGTGACCAATGGAAGAGATTATCTTCAATGATGAACAATGCGAAGCACTAAGAATTTTGAGATCCTTCAAGACTTGATATTCGATATTGAAGAACACAGTAATGCCTAAATATCGTAGATATTTCCCATAAGCGCATTTAATTGATTCTTCTAGTCAACGTCATCAAAAAGGAAGAGAACTCTTTCACAAGATGGCTATCTCTAATGGTCTTGATCCCTCCATCAACATTACTTATTTCTGTCAATTTCCTCTTGAGGACATAGGAGATGAGTTGATTCTGCTAATACCGAATGCCCATGAGCTCTAAAGTATCACGATTGTCAGAAAGAAAGCAAAAATGATTAAAACCATGTGAAAAATGATTTTACATAATTTTGGCAAGAGTCAACTTTACAAAATCGCAATTCCATGAATCCCAACAATTCACGTCTCCTGTGTTGTGAGTGCCTATCATACTCAGTAGGACTATTCTGAACACCATTTTCACATCGAAAGGTGCATGAACTGATAAGCAAGTTCCATTGCATGTCAATGAAGAGAACATACATGCGGATGAAGATTAATAAACAATTAGGTTTGCCTAAATAACCCTTTACACCCAAAAACATTACGTATGATGCCCCAACTTGCACAATGAATCCCTCTGCCTTGCTCTAATGTTTTCTTTGAATAAAGGGCTAACCATTCAACTAAAACTCCCCATCCAGTTCAACAGATTTAACGATTTCATCCATAGGCAACGACTTCCCTCACTAATCTTCAAGTTTCTGTCTCTCCACAGATGAATGCACAGTTCACCATCCCAAGATTGTGAAAGGGAATTTCGTTGACATTAAAAGCCATCTTCATTTTCGTTTATCTGGTCTTCATTTGTACAGCTGCCCAATTAGCAAAAGCTTTCCACCAAAAACAAAAAAAATAAAATTAGCCAAAGCTCCCTGTGCAGAAAAATCTCTGTAAGTTTCTCAAACTTTAAATCCTCTCGGCAACATTTTAAACCAGCAAAAAGCCAGTTGTATGAGATGTCTCCCTTAGCACTTCTTGTCAATCTTAAAACCTAAAAGAGTCCTCTAGCATAACTTAGGTGAATGGAACGGCTTCTACTACAGATAATCATCCAGGCATAACCATTTCTAGAAAATGTAGGTAGTAATATGAAGACCACACAAGAGTCCATTTACATGATTTTTGACCCCGCATGAGACTTATTATATGCCCTACGCACCACTACTTATGAAATTTAGCCTTAACTATAAGATGGTTTATGATACCTTGGAGAAGCTAAGTAGTTCTCTTCTCCTGTAATAGATGAAAATTTTGCTGCACCAACTATTGATGCCACTGCACAAGTGAAATTCGTCTTTCTCCGTTTTATAACTTCTCCATGACCTTTGTAAATCCACTAAGAAGCACATCTTTCCTGGAAAACAAATTGAACATAAGCATATCAATACGGAGTGTCTATCTTCTTCACAGTTGCAACAATAAGTTGATTATGCTGTAAAGTTCCAGGATGAGAACCATAGTTTATGACCTTCCAACACACATTCCATCTAATTGTTTACAGAATAACAAAGTTATCTCCAAAGAGAAACAAGGCTATCAATTTTGATTTATGTGAAACAGCAAATCAACAAGGATCTCTACGAATTTATTGTACATCAAATAAAAGTGAGCCAATCGACATGCATACCTCCAGCTGGGAAACATAAAAGCAAGGAGAAATCATCCACAGAAAATATAGCTAAAAAAGCCAAACCAAACTTGGAAAAGAAAACAAATGTGTACATAATTAAGAACCCTGTGGTCGTGGGGAAGTATCATAATTTCAACACCTTCATCAGATTTTCAGTCATCAATTCGTGAGAAGGTAATTAAAAGTTGCATGTGAAACTTCTCTGTTCATACATGTGAAAGAATTTTGATTGCAGAAAAGGTAAAACATTGGTTGTCAGATGAAATAAGTTACCTCAATTTGTTTAAAGTTTGAAGACAAGGGAACAATTTGTAGTCGTGGATCAATAAGCTTTCAAGAGCAACATGCACTTATTCGTTCTCTTCAGAGTCATATCCATCGTCTACTTCCACATCCACTTCATATTCATCGTCATCGTCTACTTCCACATCCTCTTCAGAGTCATATTCATCATCATCGTCTACTTCCACATCCGCTTTAGAGTAATATTCATTGTATACTTCAAAGTCATCCTCTTTAGAGTCATCATCTTCTACCTCCACAAATTTGACTGACATCTCTGAGCAAAGCGAAGTAATTGTCTCCACATTTATTTTCTTGCAATGAATTATTTTGACCTTTCGCAACCCTGTCGAGCTCGAAAGATTAGGCAACTTCCATAAAGATTTACATGAATTAATCTTCAATACTTTTAAAGATTGTGGCAGTTCACCTAGAATCTCAACCAGATTACTACATTCCTTTATGTAAAGATTTCGCAGCCCCATCAAACTCGACAAATAAGGTAACTTCCGTAAAGATTTACATGATCGAAGGCACAATTTTTTCAAACATTGTGGTAGTTCGCCTGGAATCTCAACCAGATTATCACAATTTCCTATGGTGAACCCTCGTAGTCCTATCAAGCTTGACAGATAAGGCAACTTTTGCAAAGATTTACAATAAAAAATACTTATTCTTTTCAAAGACCGTGGTAGTTCGCCTTCAATCTCAACCAGATTATTACAGCAACCTATGTGAACCACTCGCAGCCCCATCGAGCTCGACAGATTAGGCAACTTCCGTAAAGATCCACATGAATCAATCTTCAATACTTCTAAAGATTGTAGCAGTTCGCCTGGAATCTCAACCAAATTATCACAATTTTTTATGGCGAACTTTTGCAGTCCTATCAAGCTTGACAGATAAGGCAACTTTTGCAAAGATCCACAATAAAAAATTCTTATTATTTTCAAAGACTCTGGTAGTTCGCCTTCAATCTCAGCCAGATCATCACAGAAAAATATGTCAACCTCTCGCAGCCCCGTCGAGCTCGACAGATTAGGCAACTTCCGTAAAGATGTACATGAACAAATCTTCAATACTTCCAAAGATTGTGGCAGTTCACCTTGAATCTCAACTAGATTATGACAGTTTTGTACTTGAAGACATTCGAGTTCGTTTGAATTACTTAGATCAGGTAGGATCCGCAGCTGTCTAAAGCTTACAAAATTGAAATGTCGTGGATTCAGCCAAACAACATCAAGAATTGTCTCCTCATTTAAATTTCGGCAATAGTCTATAGAAACTTCTTTCCCCATCAAGCTTGACAGATCAGGCAACTTCCGTAATGAATCACAACTATAAACACTAAAGGAATGCAAAAACTGAGGTAGTTGGCCTTGAATCTCAACCAGCCTATCACAATATCCTAAGTGAAGAGATGTTAGTTTGTTTAAAATGCTTAGATCAGGCAGTATCTTCACCTGTTTAAGCCGAGAAAGATACAATTCTTGTAGGTTCTCCAGACAACCAAGGCCTTGAATCTCTGCAACGGCGGCGTCAACAATACGAAGAGATGATAGTTTCTTCAAATTCCATAGATTCTCCATCAAGCAAAGTGACTTGCATTTTGTCAACTCCAAGAAGGATAAACTCGAGGGAAACGTCGGGAGGCGACGCAGATTAGGGCACTTGAGGCGAAGTGACTGCAATTGAGGAGGGAGGTGATGAGAGCGCGGGGCCAGAAACTCCAGTTCGCTTAAATTCCCAAGCCACCGTGGCATCGGATGCTCCCCAAGCCCATTAGATATCACGTCGTTATGAGGCTCGCGAAATTCCAGATCCATTTTCTCTAAATTTGTGAGGTTTGAAAAATCCGGAAACGTGTCCATGTGTAATTCATACATTCTTAATTCAATAAGACTTTCAGGAAGTTTCGATAGTGCATGTATGCATACCTCCTCCAATTTCAAGATCCTCAGGGATTGACACCCACAGATGCCATCATTGCCGAATCGCACATGTGAAAACTCGTCATCAGATTTATCACGTCCTCCATAGGCTATTATCTCTTCGAGAGCCCCCATCGACCAAAGGACATCGGGTATTTTCTTTAATTTATTGAAATACATTTCCAGTACTTTCAATTTTTTCAAATTTCCAATGGAATCGGGTAGTTCTTTGATCGATGTCCAGCTTATATCCAACTTAATCAGTGATTCCAAACTTCCAATTGAATCCGGAAGCCTCTCCAACTTTGAGCATCCTTGTAGAGACAGGTATTCAAGGCTTGCAAGACCTTCACCCAATTCATCTGGCAACCTCTTAAGACTTTCACAGCAGCTTACATTTAAGGAAACTAAGCATGTCAATTGACAAATTGATCTATCAATTTTAATTAATGAACGACAACGCTCTAGCTTCAAATGTTCTAAATTTGAAAGAGTAGAGAAGTTGGGGATTCTTTGCAAGCCTAGGCAATTGCACATTTCCAGAACTTTCAAGTTCTTCATCACCTATAAAAGAAAAATAATGCAAAAATTACTTGTGAATCTAATAAGACGGAATAATAAGTATTGTCTAACATATAACATACCTTCACGTGGCTCCACCCCTTCCAATCATATGTAATTTTACTATCAGATAGATCAAGAATAGCCACATCGTCCACGGAAAAATTTGTAATGTTAAATGATGGGGGAATGCCACGCCATGAAAGCCATCGTAATTGTGGAAGGAGATATGAAGTCTCATTAGTTGGAAAAACATTTGATGGCACCTTAGGCCAAAGAAGCCTCTCTTCTGCACAAAAATTTTCCATTGAACCACCCACTTCGAGGAACCTTAGATATGATAGGTTCTCGAAGCCCTCACAGGAAAAATGATATTGCTGCTGATTGTCCAACTTGAGATAAAGAGCTTCAACCTTTTTTTCTCCCTGCCCAAAGGAAAAATATAAAAAAGTTAAAGGGGAATGCATTTTTATTCAAGTCCACTATATTAATCGAGTGAGTTCAGTCTATCATTCCGGTAATCTTAAAAGAGCAAAATTTATAGGTAGAGGAGGTCGTAATGGCGCTGGACAAAACAAAAAGTAAACAGCTTTTTTTTTTTCAAAGAAAAAATCCATAAATACTGGGATTTACCTTATGTTTCCTTAGCAAATTCAATCCTTCTTTAGCATCCCACACCCTACTTTGCTCCGTTATTTTTGTGTTACTTTCTTGACGAACTATTTCTCTTCCGAGGTCTCTAAGTTGATCGTGCATCCACACTCTATTTTTTTCTTCAATCTTTATCAAAGACAGGTTCTGTAGAACTTCCATGGCTTCTTCCGGAAATTTAGATTTATCCCAAAAATAAACAAGAATGTCCTTCTTATATCCGATGAAAAGACAAGCTATATCGAGGAATATATCTTGTTGTCGAACATCTAATGCATCATAGCTTATTTTCAACTTACTCTGAACTGTTGCATGAGGAACATTTTCCAATTTCTTCAATGTGAGATCCCACTTTTCCTTTTTAGTGCGACATAAAAGTGAGCCTATGACCTCAAGAGCTAGTGGAAGACCTCTAGCAATGCCTATTGCCCTCTTGGATTGGCCAATATACTCATCCAAAGGATAATCTTTTCTGAAAGCATGTCTGCTAAATAGTTGAAGAGATTGATCAACATCCATCTCGCTAAGCGCATAACTGCAGTCCACTTCGGGAACATCAAGAATATATTTGTTTCTTGTAGTAATAATAATTTTGCTCCCTCTGCCCAACCAATCACGCCTACCAACAAGTGCATCAATGTGATTCCCTTCTTCCGCATCATCAAGAAGAAGTAGAACTCTTTTATTAGACAACCTCTCTTCAATTGTTTGAGTTCCGTCATCAATGTCTTTTATATCTATGCATTTTGTTTTGAGAATGTCAGAGATGAGCTGATTCTGCAAGCATCGAATGCCTTTACTTTTTGATGTTTCTCGAACATCACAAAGAAAGCAACAATGCTCAAAGTTGTGTGAAAGCTTATTGTAGATAAGTTTGGCAATAGTCGTCTTTCCGATACCACCCATCCCGTAGATTCCTATAATCCGCGTTTCACTTGTCCCATCACCTATCATTTCCATGATTGCATCTACGTGGTTGTCAACACTGACCAACTGCTTTGATATGGCCAAGTAACGCTTTTTCAACTCCCTCAAAACCTCATGGGAAACTTTTCTTGCGAACTCACCTTCTTTCCTTGAGTTTGTTGGACGCAAAAGGCAATGAGTTAGAAAATTACATAAACATTAAACTAAGTTCTGACAAGACCAAATTGAATTCGAAATGTGTCATTTCAAGGATTTATTCCATTGCAGGTGAATTAGCGTTGGTACAAAAATGAAGTGAACCGGAAAAAAATGTCGCTTTGAATAAAATGGGAAAAACTCGGGCTTGTGCCATTACTTAGCATGATTTCTACAGTATAACTTCAATAACACGGAATTCAATTTCAACAAGGCTAACTCAAATCCCAAAACGAAACCATATGAATTGCAACAAGTTTTAATAATCCAAGGTAGATGAGATGGAATGCTAAAGCAATCACCTGTTGTGTATGTTGGACAAATCCCTTCCGTTTAGAAATGATACTTCTTCGAGAGCAGCCTTCCACTCGTGCATAGTCCCTTCATCATGTCGGTTTTTGTTTTTATGTAGATCAAAGGCCTCTTTATAACCCCCAGTTTGGTATCTTACCTCTGCAGGTGTCACATCATAGAAAATGGGCATAATCTTTTGTCCCTTTGTTTTCCGACACTTGACCATTTTGACTAGCTCCTTGAGACACCATACACTAGAGGCATAACCTTTAGAAAAGATAGGTATTGAGATCCTCGATTGCTCAATTGCTTGGAAAAGTGCTGGGCCAAACTCTTCTCCCGTTCGGAGATTTTCATCATCCTTGTATACACGGATTCCCATATCTATCATACTAGTGTAAAGAAAATCGGTAAAACCTGCTCGAGTATCTGGTCCTCTGAAGCTCAAGAATACTTCATAGTCATATCCTGATGATGTAGCCACTTCTTGACCTTCTGTTGAAGCGTGAGTGGAAGAAGCGCCTCGTGCTGTTCCATCATTTTCACACACGTGCCGTCTCTTTGCACTCTCCTCCATTGATCTCGCTTGATCTCTTCGAGGAAAAAGTTGAAACAGGATAGCAGCAAAATCAGCGGCAGCCAGAGATAGGAAAAACTTCGAAGCCCTGAGATCTCTGTACTAAGAATAAATCATTGCGGCCTGTCAAAGCTGAGAAAATGCCAGGGTTCTTTCTAAACACCAAAGGTGGGCCCTTGGAAACTCACCTCAGAACTGGCTCCGGACTGCGGCGAGGAACTCTCGAGG
The DNA here is from genome assembly GCA_014182725.1 of Eucalyptus brandiana. NCBI lineage: Eukaryota > Viridiplantae > Streptophyta > Magnoliopsida > Myrtales > Myrtaceae > Eucalyptus > Eucalyptus brandiana. Next base: position 53,185,736 of record CM024675.1, on the reverse strand, counting down.
TGAAATATCGATGGGATCCTTTGCCGGCGGCTCGACGGAGGGAGCGATCAGCCTCGCGTACCGGGACTGCGGTGGCGTTTCGGGGGACGGGTTCGCGAGATCTGCGCGCGCAACTTCAGCAGCAGCTCCGGCGGAGGCGAAAGCCCTGGCAGAAGGACTCTTTACCCGAGTAAATGAGAAGGACTCTTTTTCTGAAAAGAAAGAAAACCAAATCCTTCTCTTACCTCGCCACCGACGCAACGCATTTGACAAAAGAACAGTGTAATTGCGGGATAAATAAAATTAGTGGAATTCGATTTCCGAAAAAAGAGAAAAAAATTAGTAAAATTCTAAAGGGATGGGAGCGCAATTGAGTCTCTTTCTGTGACTAAAACAAAATATTAAAAGAAACCCTTCTCCTTCTTTTGGCATTGTTGAATTTTAATTTATGCTATCTCTGTGGATTATTTCACACTTAAGCGATGATAAATTATAAATATATCTTTTATTGAGTTTTCTGACAATACCTATCTCGACAAATGCACACTTGCCCACGGACTATAGAAATGGGATTGCACAAGGCACTTGCGCCTTGGTCCCTTGGGTCTTTGACTCTTTGCCCAATTGGCTCGAACCCAAGCTAGAATCACGACCCGCTCTGTCCTATTCCTCCGCTCCTCTCTCCCTGTCAATTACATCATGTCTTTTGTCGTTGCCGAAATACCCAAATGCTCTCGTGGTGAGGAATTTTTTTCTTTTTCTTTTCGATATTAATTTTAATGATAAAATAGGTGAATGGCCTCTCTCCGTTGCTCTAACAATCGAGGGAATTAACTTATTCCAGCCCTGACACCGGGGCCATGCAACCACAGATTGTGGCCGCACGAGGCTAGTGACCTCTGTTGTTCGCGACTTTCATGGACATAGATAATTAATAAAGAGAGACAATGGCGTAAAAGGCAACTTGGGCGGGCAAGGAGTTAACTTGCCCATGGATTGATGCCATGAAGGTAAGGACTGAAGATGGTAATTGGCAGTTTTGTGAAAACTCCTAACCTATATGTCCATTGTAATACCAATTATCAAAACCACGCACAAACTAGTTTTATGCTTATTATTATGGATTTTTTTTAGTCGATTTTGTTAAGAAAGATGTGCACTTTTTACTTAGTAAGAACTCACTCTCTATCAATTGAAGTTTGACAAATAAATTCAGGTTTTTTACGAGTAATGTTAATAAGTATGCTAAAATTGATATGATAATTAATACGACCAAATCCCAATCTAACATTTAGCAAGTGAATATACAGATTTATGAAAATGGATATCATACAAGCATGAAAATCTGGATAGTTTTCATCTTCTTTTGAAAGAAATCACTTTTGAAAAAAGTGAAAGTTTTTCAGATTTCATTAGCCAAATATTCAAGAGAATTTAAAACTTTCCACTTGCTTATAAAAAATGTCATAAAAATTCAACTTTATCATAGATGATAACCTTTTAGTTCAATATTAAGATGTGATGAAATCTTAATTATTTTTTATGATGTCCTAATCTTTCAACTTTATGAAGTCAATTTAGATAGAGGAGAATGTCCATTTTGTAGATTTGACAAATAAGACCTCAATGATGATTTTTTATGAGTTTAATTTTAAAAAAAATTACTATGGGAAAAGAAGGGGCAAAATAGGAAAGAGCAATTATGAACCTTTATTCTAGCATATTTCTTTTGACTAAAGTCCTGTGGACAGCACAAAAGATATGCTAAGAGCATTAGTGGCCCTTCTTTTCCACATTAGCATGGCCCCACCTTCTTTTTCTTTGTGTTATTACTTTCTATGCGTTATTACTTTATACCTCTCCATTATCACTTTGTTTTATACCTCTCCATCTTGCCTATAGTTTCACCGTGGATGATGGTCAGGTTCCCAAGAAATGGCTTTATGCTAACAATTATGGATTTCTTTTTCAATTTTGTTCAAAAAGATGTGTGCTAAAATTGATATATTAATCGATATGATCAAATCTTAATTTTACATTTAGCAAGTGAATATATAGATTTATGAAAATAGATGCTATACAAGCATGAAAATATAGATATCTCATTTCCTTAAAAAAAAATCACTTTTGGAAAACGTGAAAGTTCTACGCATCTCATTAGCCTGAAGTTTTATACCATAGCTATTATTTCAAAAGAGAGTAGCTCACCATGGTTGTGACATTTTCGGAATAGAGAGCAAATGCTATTCTGTTCCCTTCCAAAAACAACCACATTTGTCAACGACATGACAAATTTTTCTAACAAGCCTGCAACTACCATGGCAAATACCTGTTTGAACTTGAAATAGAAACAAGAATAGAAAGAATGTGACAACATTTGCTCCTCCTAAAAAAATCAAATTCTTGCTTGAGTTCAACTTTTACCAAATTCGAGAACCCAATGTCTCCATTACCAAATCAAGAAATGTCAACGGAAACAAAACGAAGAATATAGCACAGCTATCACTTTCGAGTGCATGGAAATAAATATGTCCAAAATCAGCCAACTTAAAGCCAAACAATTTGGGTAAAAAATTATGAACAGAGAAAAACTCCAAGAAAAGTACAATTCATAACAATTCCACCGAAAGAAATCACCATCGCCGTTACCGAAAACTCAATCATTGCAACAAAAATGACAAGCACGACAAAAAAGGAGCGAGGGCTTGGGTTACTTCTTAGCTCAAATATCACAACGCGACCAAAAATCACGAGCACCATTCATCCCTTGCTCGGGTTACTACTAAGCCCAAACATCACAATGTATAAATCTAAGCTATCGAAAGCGGATCCACTGGTGAAAGAAAGAAGAAGGGGAGGGGGGAGAAGAGATTAAACCTACAGAGAATGAGCAGTCGAGCGAGCGAAGGAACATAGTGGTTGAGCGAAGAGCGCAGTCGAGCGAGGAGTGGTCGTCACGAGAGAGATGGAAGGGTGCGAAGCAAAGAAAGAAAGCAATGAAACGTGCGGAGCAAATGAGATCTAGGGTTTTACATTTTAAAAGGGGTAAAATTCGACTTAGTGAGGTTTTGAGGGCAAAATAGGCAACCAACTAATTTTAAGCCCCTAAGTATTCCAAAAATACTGAAAGCTCCAAGCAAGTCTTCACTTACTTTGAGCTTTACAGCTTTCTTAATGTTAGGTTTTACTTGAAAACTCCTTGAGAATGGTTGTCAAACATCTCAACATTTCTTCAGGGGGCTTTTGATGGGAAGCTGAATTGGTTCCAAATGCCTTAACATTTCCCTAATATACTTTTGATGGGACGCTGAACTAAACACACTCTACCATGCCTTTTGTGTTGTCTGCGAGATTTTAGCCACAAGAAGCATGCCAAAATAAGATAACTATTTTCCCATTATTATTTCTCAATAGATTATTAATATTGTTTCAATTTTGCAGATACCAATGTTTATTTTGTCAATAACTTCACAACATTATATATGGAATTGACAGATATCGATTGTTTGTATTTCTTTCCTAGGGATATTGATGGTTATTTCTGGTGATGGAGCTTTCTACATGTTAATATGGTCGGTTGGGAGTTTGGGGCATGCAATTAAGAGTCCATAATTTTTCTCATTACAGGGTTTTCCCATACCAATAAAGTTTTGGGCATATTCTGCCCGTCCCTTTTTTGAATCTTTTGTTCAAGAAAATACATACTAAAGAACTGCGAGAGTCACAAGGGGACTTTGCTAATTTGCTAGACATGGTGATGCTATTTCAATACGATATTTCAAGGTAATCATTAGACAGTGACAAAATCAACGATGCACAATACACACTCTTAATGTTTTCCAATGTACAGCCAAATGGTAAGGTGCTTTTGTGCGTTTCGGCATCTAGTGCATTAAATAAGGTTCATCAACAATTTCATTGGATGCTCCTGATATAATTTTTTTTCCAACAATTTTATCGCAGTGGGTTGGCACATGCCAACCTTGTCAGGCATCTTTGTGTGGAATGATACTTTAAAATGGAATTAATCTATCTGGGGAAGAGTGGACACGAGAAATCAGCGTCCTGTATATATCAAAATAAGATCAAGCGCATGTTGGCATTGTCAGGCATCTTAGAAAAAAATATGTCCACATGAAATGATTCTTCAAAAAAGTATTAGGACTAAGCTCCAAGACTCATGTCTACTTCGGTTAGGGAAAAAAATGGCTCTACTTCCCTAAACAATAGTATTAATATTAGCAACATTTCACGTGCTATGATGCATTAGTTGGTCTCCAAGACAGACAAAGCTCATTGACGTCGATAAAAGGTTATCTCTTCTTAGATCTCAAGAACGAAAATTACCCCTTTCTAAGGTTGATTATGGAGATTTGGCCGTTCACTCTCCTTTTTGAGTCCGTATTTAATTATTGACACACAACCTTTTAGTTGATGGGCAAAATTAGAATGAGAGTTTGCACTTCGGTGGCTGTTTGGATTCTTGCCCAAGGTTTTCATATTACCAGAAAATCAATGTAGTTAATAGGTAGTTCAGCAATGCTTGCTAGCAAGTTTAAGTATTAAAGTGATGGAATGTTATTGGAAAGGTTAAGCCAGTGGATGAACCAAGGCTTGCAAAATCTCCTTCCAATAACCAGGACCATATGATTTTTCTGAGGGGAGAACGTGAATGTGTTCACATTTGATATGGCACGGTACATAGTTTTCTTTACAAAAGCAAGTCCAACTCTTCTTAGAACGTGAATGGGTTTGTATTTTACCTAGCACAATGCAAAGTTTTCTTTTTAAAAGGAAAAGTTAAGACTCTTATCAGATCTCGAGAACATAAATTATTCTCTAGGAGTTTTGAATCTTAAGAGGAGAACGTGAATGTGTTTGCATTTTACATAGCACAATGCAGAGTTTTCTCGTTTAAAAAAAAAATCGACTCTTTTCCGATCGCCATAACATAAATAATTTCCTAGGAGTGTTAAATCTCAATGGGAAAAATTTAACCCATTCACATTTGACATGACACAATGCAAAGAGTTCGAATCTTTTCAATCTAGAGAGCATAAATTATTTCTTCCAAATGTCACTTCTAGAGATATGGACATCCACTTTGTCTGGATTAGATGGTATTCATTTGATGAGATAGTTGTTTGAAATCTTAAAACTTTTTACACTCCGTCAGTCAAAATTGAAGTTTTGTCACGTGCATTGTAAGTTTGTACAATCAATAACAAATTTCAACATGGCTAATAAGTAAAAATTAACTGATTGGATAATTATTTGTAAGTTATCAATAAAATAGCAATTTTTCATCCTTAGACCAAATAGTATATTATCTTTTTTTTCATTCTACAAGTGAGAGCGTATTTTCGCTGGTAGATTACAAATGCTTACATACTTTACTAATAATTCCAATTAACAGTTGTGACTTACAAATAAAATAACTATTTTACCACTATAAATTTCCAGTGGATTATTAACATCGTTTTGACTTTATGATTGACAATGTTTATTTGTCTATGACATACTAACGAAATAATCAATTTACCAAATTTTAGTAGTCTTGCAGATTATAAGAGGACAATTATTTTCGCTACTAGATTGCAAGCTGCTATGCTTTGCTAGAAGTCTCGGTTAAGGATTGTAACTTACGATTATCACAATTTAACATAAAAAACTCTTAATAGATTATTGATATTGTTTCGATTTTATGAGTAGCTATTTTTATTTGCTAGTAACATACTAATGAAATAACTGATTTACCTAGTGAAATATTCTTGAAGATTACAAATAGTTATTTGCTTTTACAAGTAGGTGTGTTTTTCCGTCAATAAGTTACAAGTTGTTTACATATTTTATTAGCAATGTCCGTGAAACGTGGTAATTTCCGAAAAAAATAACTATTTTACTATCATAAATTCTTAATAGATGATCAACATTGTTTCAATTTTATAGGTATTAACATTCATTTGTTAGTATCGAACCAACGTCTTTTATAGAATTGTCAAGTGTGTGCTAGTCAACTGTGGTGATATTGATAGTCATTTGTATTGATGGAAATTTTGACATATTAACATGGTTGTTTGTAAGTCACTTTTTTGTCTCACATAATATGAAGTCCATACTTTTTTCATTTACACATCAACGAAGTTTCAAGGACACTACCTATCCTTTTTTGAGAACCTTTTGTTTAAATAAGAAGAGACTGCTAATTTGCCAAACATGGTGATACTGCCTCGATAGAATATCGCAACTTAAGCCAAGGATGCCCAGTACACTCTCCATTGTTTTCCCATGTACAGCTAAGCAGTAGCCTCGTTGTGTGTGTTTCAACTTTTACTGCGTTATAAGGTTCATCGGCATTTTCATGGATGCTTTCTTTAAACTTTTTTCAGTAATTTATTCATGATGGTAGGCACATGGCAACAATGTCGGCATCTCGAAAATAAAGATGTTCACATGGAATGATTCTTAGAATCAGCAAAGGATTCTGAAAATGTTGACACTGCACTAGCTACGAGGAATAAAAAAATATAAAATTAGCACGTTTCACGTGCCGGGATGGTCTCCAAGACCGGCCACGCTCATCCGCTTCGATAAAAGATGGTCCCTTCTCACATCTCAAGAACGAATATTGCTCATTTCTAAGACTTGGTCCTTCACTCTCCTTCTTGAGTTCATATTTAATTACTGACACACAGCTTTTTGCTTGATGGGCAAAACCAAAACAAGAATCCTTGGTGGCTGTTTGAATTCTTGCCCAAGGCTTTCACATTACTAGAAGAACGATGAAATATTAATAGGTGGTACCTCACCGGTGCTTGCTAGCAAGTGTGAGTATTAAAGTGAGAGAATATTATTGGAAGGTTAAGCCACTGGACGGACCAAGGCTAGTAAAATACCTTTTCACTAAATAATTCCTAGAAATTTTAAATCTTAAGGGGATAACGTTAATGTATTCGCATTTATCATCGGACAATGTAGAGTTTTCTATTCGAAAAGAAAAAGTTTGAATCTTCTCAAATCTTGAGAACATGAACTAATTCTTCCTAATGTCACTTATGGAGATATGGACCTCTCTCGAGATTACATCAAAAAATTAACCAAGTCATTCATCTAATCAGATAGTTGCAATTTGAAATCTTGCGCATTTCTAAATTCCATTAACCAAAAACAGAGTTTTCTTCCATGAATTGTAAATTGGAAATATTGTCGATAAGTAAAACTGATAATTTTTTAATCCAATCAACTATTTGTAACTTATCAATAAAATAATAATTTTTTCATCCTCAAACCAAATCACATATTACCATTTTTCTTAGACTTTATAAGTGAGTGGGTACTTTCGCTAGTAAATTACAAATGCTTACGTACTTTACCGGTAATTTCAATTAACGATTGTAACTTATGAACTGAACAAATATCTTACCACTATAAATTCCAAATAGGTTATTAACCTTGTTTCAAATTTACGAGTGGCAACATTTATTTTTCAATAACGCACCAATGAAATAAACCGATTTACTACTGAAATACTATTGTAGATTAGGAACAATCATTTGCTTTTATAAGTGAACGAGTATCTTCTCTAGTAGATTACAAATTGCTTACATGCTTAGTTGGTAGTTTAAGTTAACCGTAGTAATCAAAATAACAATTTTGTTGCTATAAATTCTTAATAGATTATTAACATTGTTTCAATTTTGAGAGTAGCAATATATACTTGTTAGTAACATATTCTCACAATTCGTGTATTCTTCAACATGTGTTGATTTTCTTAAATAGTTTTCAAGATCCAAGCTAACTGTTGAATGATCATCATAAGGTCTGCTTGTCGATACAATCAAATCTTTCTAGTAATGGTGTAGTTTCCATTAATAGAGTTGCCTAAATCAAGAAATAATCATTTTTCACCAAATTGATTGAAAAAGAAATTGGATTCTCCTTTGTGTATCTCTTTAGTTCTAGGCTTGTGGCTTGCTGTCAAAGGTACTTGAGACTTTGATTAATAGTCAATGGAATATCTGGATCTTCAAATCATGATGGATAATAATTTGACGTGCATATTCTTCTCATGTGATATAAGGAACCCCTTCTATTAGCAACGCGTAAGTCTTAAAGGCTTCCCGCCAATAATTGCTACCTTTATTAAGGTCCCTCCAATTATCATCAATTTTTCACTTCATACAACAGGATCTATTATTTGTGATAAAGCTCTCCTTGTATTAGTGTATATAGAAAAAAAAAAAAAAAAAACAACATATATATTTCTCAAATATTGAAATAGATAGATGGTTTTGTCAATTTCAAAGTGGCATAGGAAAATTTTCAATAGTTGTTAATTTCATTGGTACTTATTGTTCATCCATCTAAAATTTAGTTTTTAGTAGTAAGTTTATAAAAAAACTTAATAAGTTACTATTTTATTGATGGTTGTAAGTCACTAACATTGATACTACATCGAAATACCCAAACATCAGGTAACGGTTGTATCTTCCTAATAGATTTACTATTTTACAACTATAAATTCCTTGTAGAATATTATTAATTTCACTGTTAACTTACTATTTTACACCGTTAAGATTTATTTATGAGTAATGAATTAATGAACAACTTAATAGGTTACTATTACATTGACGGTTGTAAGTTACTAACGTCGTTCATGAATAGCAACTAGTAACCTTAACAGCAAAATTACCGAAGAAGTCTAAAACTTATTGCAGTTATGCCCATTTAATTATAAACCTTTTAATTGTGTTAATTGAGTTTGGATATTTTCACGTTTTGTCAATTAAGCTCATCTAGTTAATTTTAGTTGGAAATCGCTAATATGAGCTTAGCCGTCCTATGTGGCACAGCCGGCATTAACGCAAAGAATTTTGAATAATAATTTTTTTATTTGATTTGATTTGATTTTTTGCTTTGTTTTCTTATCTTTTCCTTCTTTACCTTTTTTTTTTTTTTTTTTAATATTGTGGCAAGCAAGGGTCACTGTGGCCTTGCTGGCTGCAATGGCCTTGCCCAGATTTGAGGGAGGTTGAATGAAGGCGACAGCCTAGCAACCCTTGCTAACCATAGTAAAAAAGAAAAGGAAAGGAAATATTAAAAAATTAAAAAAAGCCAAGTTAACGTTGGTTGTAACACATGGGACAGCTGGCGTCCATATCAACAATTTATGACTAAAATTGATTGGATGTATTCAATTGGCAAAACGTGAAAATATTTATGACTCAATTGGTATAATTAAAATATTTAGGACTTAGACTTTTTTGGTAATCTTCCCAACCTTACTAGTATTTTCTTTTTTTTGTATGATATCATCAGTTTACCAATTAGAAAATTTTACGACACGATGTAGAATTTACTACCAATTTTACCTATCTATCAATCACGAAACAAAATTCCATTCTTAGCATATGTAATTTTACAAATGTCCCAGAAACAATGAGAAAGAACGCAATCTCAAAGAGCGACAAACATGAAACAGCAGCATTAATATTCTATATATTCTATTTATGCAATTCAAGTTTTCTTAGATAGGCTGTTCTACCAATTTTACCTCCCGCTATTCCCTCATTTTTGGCCCTCCTCTCCATTGATCTCGCTTGATCTTCTCCAAGAGAAGAAATTGAAAAGTATAGAAGCAAAAGCAGTGACAGCTAGAGATGGAAAAAGTTTTAGAAGCCAGAATTACAAATGGAGATCTCTTTAGGTCATTAAACTCAGAAGACAGATTGGCTAAATATGCAGAGAGTCCAGGGCCAGTTTGCCAGAATTGGTCAAAAAGAATGATTCATTACAGCCTGTCAAAGTTGACGAATGCAGGTTCTTTTAAAACCAAAGTGGTCCCTCCCCACTCGATTCCTCTCTTTTATCAGCCGCCACGCAATTGAAAAAGGAAAGACACAGGTGCAGGGTAGACAAACTAGTGAAATTCTAAAAAGATGGGAGCAATCGAGTGCTTTCGGCGGCTAAAATAAAATATTAAAAAGATGGGAGCAATCAGAGTGCTTTCGTTTATTATTCTTTTGAATTTTAATCTCTGTGTTTGTGGAGTTTCTGACCACATTGTGTCGCGATGAATGCCCCGCGCACTTGCCCGCAGCGCGTGCTTCCCTGTACATAATTGCAGTGTCACTTTTGGGTTTTGGGTGTTGAGTAGGGGTTATTTTAGGGAAAACGGCCTCCCATCGGCTCGTATGAGTTGTTCTTGTGCCTGATCCACACGCACGAGCACACTACAAATGGCCAAAACGGCGCTATCTTATGGAATCTGTTGATCATTATCATCTGGATGTCTATTTTGCTGCTGCCAAATTACTCCAATGCCCTCGTGGCCAGAAGTTTTTTTTTTTTTTTTTTAATGGTAAGTCAGTTGAGCATGTAATTTATGGCATAAATTTTGATTGATTTCCATGTTACTTGGTGTAGTCGCTTTTTAACACGTAATGCATAAAATAGGTTCATTAGGGAAATAATATGGAGAAATTCTTCCCAGTTTTTCAACAGCTAATGCATAATATAAGGTGCATTAGTGATTCCAAGATGCTTCCTTGATTTCTTTAGCTATCCTAATCGTGGTGGTTGAGAGCCCCCATTTCACTTATCAAAATATTAGGATAGTCCTTGATCAACATTGTTTGGCATTTTTTTTTCCAAACATTTGTTCACATTGCATAAAGTCTTAGTCTTAAAATATGCAAGATACATTCAAGTAGATAGTTCATACTCTTGCTACACCAAGTGGGTCTAGCAAACCCATGTGCAAACACAAGCTATGTGGCATGCCCCATTGCAATCATTTTCTCTACTTTAACTATGATCATTCATATATATAGATTTAATTATGCTGATTTAATTGTCAGTGTAGTTACTGAAATAAGCTATATCAAATATCCTCTTTTCTTTTTTCTTTTTTTGGTGAAAAGTAATTGTATTGAGCTTTAACCAAAATATCAAATATCCTCCTATTTATCTTATTTAATGTCGACTATTTATTCAATTGCTTACAAAGAACATTAAATTGAATATATATAGTTTCAAACAAAAGCACAAAAGCGTGCAAATTATTTCGTCATATCGCATATGGTAAATGTAAGTCATTGAAGACGTACGGACCTTTGCTTTCTCTTATTGACATAAATTCTTTAAAAGATTGCCCAATACTAGTTTCAGGACTAATTTCTAATTTTCAAATTAGACCATCGGTTTCCTTTATCTTAAGACGTTTTATACTTTGCTCGCCATTTCTAACAGAAATTATTTTAATTTGAGTTTTTTTTTCTAGCATCCGAATTCCACTGATGCGAATTTCAAATTCCAACTTTTAATTATTAATCAAATATGATTTTATAAATTTAATAAATTTAATCTGAGTTTTACGAATGTATTTCCTTAAACATTACATTTTGAAAACGTATCAAAGGCTACCCCCACTTTCTTTATGAGTAATGGAGTTTTCTTATAACTTCCATTTCCCAGTTCTATTTCCGTTGACCAATAAAATTGCCTTTTAGTTGAGATTATAATTTATGTTATTTTATTGGTTTTATATGTCAAGCTTTCAATGGTTTCACTGGAAACGTGCTCATGTGCAAGTCTAACAAATGTAGATGGACATGACTTTTGGAAATAAGCCTCCGTACTGCATATCCATCGAGCAACTTCCATTTGGTAGTTCCACTTCCAAGTATACGTTCGTCGAGCTTCTTCATCATCCAAAAACGCACAGGACTCTGATTTATCCTCACCGATCAAACTCGGAATCAGCTTCAATGACTTGCAAAAGTTCGGTGAAGCCTCTTCGATGACTAGGATAATTGACACAATTGACACCTCCTAAATCTCAACTAATAAAGTGTTTTGGGTGATGTTTTTGAAGGTGTGGCTCTTCAATCTTTTGTTCGAATCCTTGTGCACCGAGAACATTTTAGCCATTTAACATTAAGCAAGGCACGTAGAATTTGACAAATGGCTGAACATGCGAAATAAATAGGAGCAGCACTTAATCCTGGTAAGTGTATAAAGAGTATATGAATCCTGCAGACAATGTGGGATACATAAACGTCGTAAGCGATGTTGTTAAAAACTTTGGGTTGTTTCTCTTATTGCAAGATAGAGTATTACTCAATTTACCACTGACAGTCCATAATGAGATATTTGCAGACTTAACTTGACTTTCAAATTCTAATTGTGGCGGTGACGGTAGTTATTTTCTTAGGGACATGATTTTAAAAAACCCACGGATCTTTCTGAGATGATTTGGCAACTTATCTAGCTAGTACTTTAAAGTAATCAATTGAATGCATACTCCCAAAGATCTGTGATCCATAACAAACGACGAAATACCGAGGCAAGCCTTTCAAGTTTTTTGTCCCAAAAGAACATTTGGGTACTGATGAGCAAGTTCTATTAAGTATTAATGTAGAGAGCACACATTGGTTGTGTTCTCTTTGTGGAAAATGAGTGATTTGGATAATATTTTCAGAAAATGATCGTTTATATCATTTAAAAAATTACATGGATGGAAAAATATTTTCATCGTCCACAAAAATAACTAGACATAGATTGTTATCGATGATGAAAGTATTTTTCATTGACTAATTTTTCTAAATGATATAAGTTATTATTTTTGAAAAAATATTTTCCAAATCACTCATTTTCCGCGAAACACATCCTTGATGAAATGCAATTTTCATATTTATGGCCCTGCATAAAAGGAAAAAAGAAACAATCTGGTTTCTTAAGGAATAAAAAAAAAAGCCTTTTACCCCATTAACATTGCGTATGATGCTCCAATATGCAAAATAAATCCTTCTACCCTGTTCTAAATTCTAATGATTTCTTCGGGGGAAAAAAAAACAGGATGAAACTTCACATTGAGTTCCGAGAGATAAATGGATTTCATCAACAGGCAACAACTTCCCTCACTAGCTTTTCAAGACTTTGGCTCTCAACAAATGAATTCGTGGTTTACCACCCCAAGATTGTGAAAGGGACTACAATCGACTTTAAATGTTTCCCAATAAAAGTTGAAGAGTTTGGTCGGGATTAATGCCGTTAAGTTTATACTGCAATCTAATTCGGAAGTGTTGAGAACATCTTTATTGCCGGTAGTAATAATAAGTAATTTGGCTCCTTGTACCTACTCGCAAGTGCATCCATATGATTCTTTTCATCCACATTTTCGAGAAAAATGAGGACTCTTTTATTAGACTGCCTATCTTTAATTGTTAATCCCTTCATTAATAATCTTTAAATCTGCCAATTTCCTTTCTAAGAATGTAAGAGATTAATTGATTTTGCAAGCACTCGATGCCCTTTATTTTTGTAGTTTTTCAGATATCGAAAAAGAAAGCAACAACCCTCAATCAAGTGAAATATAATTAAAGATGTTTTCAGCAATAGCAGTCTGTCCAATGCCACACATTCCAAGAATATTATAGAGGAGCCTTCCACTCGTGGATAGCTATTTGCCACAATATCGAGTAAATAAGAATGTGATACAAATAAAAAGATGCAAGGAAAGTTGGGATTGGCTAACTATGTAGAGAGTCATGGACCAGCTTGCTAGAATTGGTCAATAAGAACGTGGCTACATCACTCCATTCCGTCAAAGTTGATAATGCAGTTGTTTCAACGCCTGATGCACAAAATAAGGGTCATTATTGAAATAATATGGATGGATCTTTCCAAATTTTTCTACACATAATGCATATAATAAGGTTCATCACCAGTTCCAAGATGCTTCCCATGTAATCTATCAATATATTTGGACAATCCCAGATCAACATCGTTGGGCATTTCTTTCTAATGTTTGTTCACATGGCATAAATTCTAAGTCTTAAAAAACATGCATTAGCAGAAGACTCTAAGCTCATAGACTTTGACTAGAAAAGACTCGATTTCTATCGAATCTCATGAAGTTGTCTCTTTAAGAAGATGTTTTCGAAAGATGCGGCTCTCGACTCTATTGGTTAATGCTTTCGGGTATGTATTATAAAGAGAAAAACAAGGCAAAAAGAAAATAACTTGATGCACTTCTACTCATTCAAAATTAAATGATTTGGGTCATTTTTGAAATTCAGCTCAAAATTACTAATGTCAGAGCAACCGCATTTGCAACTGCATTTGGTTGCTATGCCCAACCAATCATGTATACTCACAAGTGCATCCATATGATCTTATTCGTCTGCATCATCGAGAAGAATGAGAACTCTTAGATTAGACGACGTATTTTTTAATTGTTAATCCCTTGATTAATATTCATTATACCCATCAATTTCCTTTTTAAGGATGTTAGAAAGTAACAATGCTCAATTGTATGAAAGCTGATTATAGATTATTTTGGCAATAATCATCTGTCCAATACCATCAAGTCCATGGATATTGCATAAGCCTGCCACTCGCAGACAACTTATATGTTTATGACAATAGCTAGGGAACAAAAATGTGATACAAATAAGAAGTTACAAGGAAATTTTGGAGTGGCTAAATATGTAGAGAGTAGTGGACCAGTTTGCTAGGATTGGTCAATAATAGCATTGCAACATCATTCGAGCCGGTCAAAGTTGAAAATGCAGTTTTTTTTAACACCTAATGCATAAAATAAGGTTCATCAATGCAGTAATGCAAATGGATTCTTCCACATTTTTCAACACCTAATGCATAAAATAAGGTTCATCAGTGATTTCAAGATGATATGGATGGATTCTTCCAAATTTTTCAACACCTAATGCATAAAATACGATTCATCAACGATTCCAAGATGCTTTCTTGATTTCTTTTGTTGTCGTGGTTGAGTGCCCCCATGTAATTAGTCAATATATTTGGAAAGTCCTAGATCAACATCATTACATATTTCTTTCAAACATTTGGTTGCATCTCATGAAGTCTAGGTCTTAAAAAAAAGCATTAGCACTAGGGTATTAAGCTCATAGACTTCGATTAATAGAAGACATCATTTCCTGCCGGATCTCAAGTATGAAAATTCTCTCTTTCAGATTTTTTTTCAAAGATGTGGCTCTCAACTCCATTGGTTATTGCTTTCAGATATGTATCATTAAGGGAAAAAGATGGCAAAAAAAAAAAAAAAAATGAAAAAAAGAACTTGCTCCATTTCTATTCATTTAAAATTAAGTGGTTTGGGTCATGTTTTAGATTTAGCTAGACATTAGCTGATGTTAGAAGAAGCGCATTTGGGTACTATACCCGACTAGTCATGTTCACTCACTAGTGCATCAATATGATTCTTTTTGTTGATATCATCTTAAAGAAGGGGAACTCTTTTATTGGATAGCATATTTTAATTGTTAATACCTTCATTTATGTTCATTATACTTATCAATTTTCTTTTACAAGAAAATAGAGATCAAATGATTTTTGCAAGCACTCGATGCCCTTGATTTTTAAGTTTCTCGGATATTGAAAAAGAAAGCAAAAATGCTCAATTAGGTGATTAAAGATGATTTTGGTAATAGCCATCCATCTTATGCCACACATTCCTTGGATATGATAGAGAAGCCTTTCACTTGTGGATAGCTCTATATTAACTTATATGTTTGTGATGATACTGAGGGAATAAGAATGAGATTCAAATAGGAAGATGCAAGGAAAATGGGGATTGGTTAAATATACATAGAGTTGTGTACCAATTTGTTAGAATTATAAGAACATGGCAACATCATTCCAGCCTGTCAAAGTTGATAATGCAGTTTTTTCAACATCTAATACATAAAATAAGGTTCATTTGCGAAATAATATGGATGGATTCTTCCAAGTTGTTCAACAAGTTGATGCATAAAATAAGGTTCATCAGCGATTCCAAGATGTTTCCTTAATTTCTTTTGATGTCCTAATTGTAGTGGTTGAGAGCTCCCGTAATCGATCAAAATATATGGACAGTCCTAAATCAACATTGTAGTGACGTTGGTTCACATTGCATGAAGTCTAAGTCTAAGTCATAATAAAAAACCATTTCTTGGGGACCTAAACCGTCGTTGATGGTGAAATGGCCAGCAAGATTATAGTCAAAAGAAACATGCAAGGTGGGAGTGGGTATAAAGCACAGTGATGATGGAGAAGGTATAAAGCAATAAAGCAAAGAAAAAGAAGATATGACCATTGCTAACGTGGAAAAGAAGAGTCGTCGATACATTTAGCGTGTCTTTTGTGCTGTCCACAATATTTTAGTCAAAAGAAGTGTGCAAGGATTATTAAAAAAAAAAAAACACCATGAGGATGCATTTCGGTGGAAGGAAAAAGTTCATAACTACTTCTTCCTATTTTGGCCCTTCTTTTCCCAAGTAATTTCTTTTCATAATTAAGTTCACGAAAAATCATCATTGAGATCTTCAATTACTGTCACTATCTTCATTTTTTTTGTTCCGACTACAATCACCCCGAAAATGAAAATGGCCTTGGGCCATTGCTTGGGCATATTGATATAGCCCCTTATTGCTAAAAGGCCTGACCAGGTGCGGCCCCTCACGGGCTCGGGCCCAAGAGGGTCGGTTTGTGCTGGGTCCCCGCTGACATGGCCCAATTACCATTCTTAGGGTAAGGATTTGTTAATGTGCGCACTAGGAAAAGGAAAATGCTGAAGTTCAAGTCTGTTGCAAACTTACTTCAAAGCCAAAGAAATGTAAGCACAAGTATAATTAGTCAAATTCAGATTTCAAGGCAGAAATGGTGTAATATAAATACTGATTGGTTATGGTCTTGGTAATGAACCAAGAATATGTGATGTGGCATAAGAAACTTAAAGAGGAAATAATGTTCTTAGAATTTGGGGTAGAATTAAGTATGTTATTATTTTATTTTTTTTTGGCGAGAGAAGAATGTTAATTCAACTCCGAGTATAAAAAAATGTGTGTTTTTGTTTTAGAATTTATTATCAGAAATAGATTGAGTGACCAAAAGCATTATTCCTCAAATGGATGGGTACCTAGTGCAGTCGAAGTTGAAGCAGAGATTATATATAGATCAGGATTGATTATGCTGTCAAAGATTGTGCTTGTGAATATAGATATGTTGTATTTTTATTGATTTCATTGTGTTTGCTTTGTATAAATCTGATGTTGGGAGACACGATTGAGTTATATAATGAATCATGTTGAATCGTTTTTTCTAGTCGAGTGCTTCATGTTTTTAAATGTCAGTTTAAGAAAGAGTTTGTCAAATTTAATTTTTTGAAACCACATTTAATTTAAAATACATATAATATTGTCGAATGTGTATAAACATGTCTTCTGGGAGTAACATGTTAATTTGCTCATCATGCTTCACTGTGTTTAAATTGGTTAAAAGTGTCAATCGTGATATCTTTATTTTTCAATGCAAACTTGTGACTCTATGATTGGGCACTATTAAGCTCAATCCAACTTAATATGTGTAATCCATTTGTTCTACAAGCCTTTTATTTCTTGAATGACAACTCCAATTCAAGTTATTTGATTCATCATTGAAGCTCAACAGAGAGCGTTCAATTTGGGCAAAATGTGTTTTTTTCGAACTAATAGCTTGAGGGATTATGCATTTGAGCTAATTCTAGTAATTAAGCTTTTCATTGTTTCCAAGCAAAATAAATCAAATCAAACTGCATTTCCAATAGCGTCTCATGTCAGGAGATTACAGCAATTAGTTGTCGTTGAGAATACATAATTTAATCAGCATTTATATATCTAAATCCTTACCACGGGGTACTTAGTCCTTGATGATAGAGATTAAGGGCTTGTAGGCAAGAAGGGCTTGTGGAAGCATAATGTCTATGGTTTGACCCCTACAATTGACTCTACAAACCATATATCTATAATGATGATATGTACTCATATTAAGTGATTTTCTTTCGTTTTGTTTTACTTACACATTTCTTCTGTTAACTTGGGGTATGGAAATGCAGCATTATGCTAAATAGCAGAAGGATGCTCCACTCATACGGTGGCAAGGTATGAAGCTCTTGCCATTGCAGCCCGGCACGGCTGATACTGCTTTCAGGTTCACTTTCATGCCGATTGTCTTGATTCCATGCTGTTCATCCTGAAAAGGATGTTATCATCATCATGTAGTACACCATTAAAGCACCTAGCTGTTAACTATAAGTGAAAAATAATCTTATATGAATAAAATCAACTTGTCCTTTATTATTATTGTCATTTTGTCTGCGTCGCTACCCTCAATTTATCGATATACTCGTGCTATTTGACATCCTTTTTCCTATGGAAAAGTTTTGAAGCCCTTCGTTACGATCCAGACACTTGGGGTTTCCTCGCAGAGCATTCCAAGAGATTTGTCAAGGATTGGAGTGGAATTGCATGATTCAACTAATCCAGCAAGAACGGCTTAGGCGAACATCGAGCCTCATCGTCCTCCTCCTCCTCCTCCTCGGCCTCGACATTCTCGTCGGCGCCGGCTGCCGCGGCGGCGTCATCCTCTTCGGAAGGGGCGGTCCGACGTGCCTCGAGCTCCTCCTCGTCGACCGGGCTCGTTGAGCTGCCGCCGCCGCTCCTCGGAGCCGTCGGGCGACGCCCGCTGCTTCGAGGGTTTCACCACGGCGGTGCTGAAAGCCTGTTACGGCGGCGACCGGCCGATCGATCGGTCGATCGAGGTCATCGGTGCTTGTTCTAGAGAGAGAGGGAGAGAGAGAGAGAGAGAGAGGGATGGTGAAAGGATCGTAGCCGTTCCACTTTGATCTGAACGGATGTCCGAATCTGGGAGGAAGCAGAGGAGAAGGGGTCGCGTTTTGCGTATTTTCTGTTTTGAATTGTTTTTCCCTTTTCATTTTCATTTTTGTTTTGGTTTTAATTTTTCTTTTTTCTTTCTTCGATTTTGGTTTTATGCCAGCGGTGCGAAAGTTTCCCGCCAGGCAGTGCGGGGAAAATGTAGGAAATGTACTTTTCGTTCCCCTCCGTGGGAATTGAACCCACCACCTGGCTCACGGCGAACTGGATCCGCGGCTCAAGTTGGGGGTGATCCGACTTGGCCTCACTGCCCGATAGGTCATGAATTTTTGTTTCAATAGATAAATAGAGTAGGAGGAGATGATCGTCTAACACGAAATATTTAATATGAGTCATTATTAATCAATCCACTTATAAGCATATAAATCTATCGTCATAACTTCATCAACGTGTTAAAAGTCTAAAAAAATATTTCCGCATCAGGCAGCAAACACTTCAGATACTAATTGATTAGAAGTATGCTTATAGCATAACTTAAACCTGTGAATTCACAAAAACACTATGATTTTTTTATCCCTTGAGGGGTGAGTTGGAATCTTTTCATGTTAATTTTTTAGGTTTATATCCTGAAAAACCCTAAACTCGTACACTTGTGACAAATTTACCCCAAACTATTTTTTTGACCACCAAAAACCCCAAACCTGGTATACCTTTGACAAATTTATCCTAAACCCACACTTGTGACAAATTTACCCTATGTTAATTTTCGTCAAATTTTATGCTCAAATTATTAAGTTAAATGACACGTGACAGTTAACCAGTATACCAATTTAGGATTTTAAGCTCCGTTTTTCACAGTTTACAATTTTTGTGATTTTTTTGTGGTATTAATCTAATTTAGCAGAAGGTATATTTGTCACAAATTTACCAGTTTAGGGTTTTTTGCAGTCGAATAAATTAGTTTGGGGTAAATTTGTCATGAATGTACCAGTTTAGGGTTTTTTATAGTCAGTGGGGGTAAATTTGTCACAGATTTACCAGTTTGGAGTTTTTCATGGTCAAAAAAATAGTTTGGGGTAAATTTGTCACAAGTGTACCAGTTTAAGGTTTTTCGGGGTATTAACCCTTAGAAAAAAGGAAAAAAAGAAGATATTTTCCTTTCAACTCTCAGTCAAATACCAGAAAATATTGTCACTTTCATTAAAAAATGACTTTCCAAAAAACATTTTCTAGATATGTCACACTTTTTGTGAAGCATGCGGGGGACTTAGTAGCTTTTGAACTGGTTATTAATGCTTTTTGACTTGAGAGAAGGGATTCGAGGTAATTGAATTAATAGTTGATATTCAACACTGCTTATAGGTATATAATTGTGTCGTAGTGGCCTACCAATTTGCGATGCTTGTGATGGCTTTATGTTTGAATTTCATCTACTAGTTTGTCTCTATTTCCAAACAATGTGTGCGTGTGTATATTATTTGTAGGCATATGTTGGGGGTGGCCAAGGACCTTAGTGCCGTGGTTATAGCTTTCAAAGGTACTCAAGAATGTAGGTATGCATGTTAACTTTTGAAGTTCCTCCCCTTATAATCGACATGCAAAGGATTTGATGAAAATTTAAGCTAAGAAGAGCAGCCTCTGGTGAATGCGTACACAGGGCACATAGGTCTACTGTCCATAAGAAGGGAAAAGGGTGAATCATTTCCCCCGAGACAGACACGAAGATCATGGGCTTGTAATATTAGATGGAGTAATGAGGCGTAACAGGCTGCATCAGATCACCAATCATTAGATGGATCAGGATTCCTGCTCCTGAGAATTCATTCTACCTTAATAACCAAAAACTATGGAAAAAACAAAAACAATAGCATGTTCATTTTCAAACAGGAAACGAAGAAGAAGAAGAAGAAGAAGATTGTCTTATGCACTGAAGATCGGGTTGGTTAGTTCAGAATTATTCGGTGTTTGTTAATAAGAACGTACAGAGCTAAATGAGAATAAAAGGGAGCATAGTAGTCGGCTCCTTCAGTGAAAGATATCAAGCCTGTGCGATATCTATTTAAATCTGTAATTACCACGTGCTCGAGATATGCAGGGCCAACGTGTGTACCCCCTGAAACATGTCTAGCTAAGTTCTGCTTTTGCTTTGCTTAATTCTTGCTTCTGCCTTGATTCAAACATTTTAGTTTATTTAAAAGGTTACTAAGGCGGCCTCAACCTTGATCCACAAACAGTCAAGATCGATCATTACACATTTGGAATTTACTTCCTCACTCCAGCTCTTTTACTGATTTAACCCATTTATCATGCTTCACCTACGGTGGCCAGAACTCTCTTCGCACCCTTCCTTGAAACCAATTCGCTCTCACATTTCCTCTATGAAGTCTCTAGTAAATGGATGCATCTCTTAAGAAGGACTTGGCTTGTTCATCCTTTTCCACCTCATGTAGATGGCCCAGTAAATCCTTCCAACTTGCATCTGTCCTGGACGTTGAAGGAAGCTGCCTACAGAGGGTGATCATCTCCAAAAGGCACTCTGAAGCACTGACGTCAACCTAAATTTGAAAATGTATCAAATAGATTATTGATCCACAGTGCAAGATGAACATCTAAATTTTATCTGCAGACAGGATCTACGACAATCTAGAACTCCTGAGACCATGTCAACTAATCAATGCCAAATATAAACTTGCTCTTGCTCGCACGTACAAGAAATGGCTATGTTGACTAAAATATAAAAATCCTTGGGATGGTATCAACTGATATCTCTGATTTAGCTGATCTACTTAGTAAGGACTAACGAGTAAACCAAGTACAAGGTAATTGCCTCAAGTGCATCGAGTCAGAAAGGAATTGAATCCAAGAAAAACATCTTCTGAACGCAACAGTTTGATTAATGCAGAGCCCACACCACGAGAACCATTGAAACTTGAAAGATCTAAGGAAAAGAAAAACTCTGCTTCTTCACATTGCAAAGGCAATAAATGCTATCTAAACTCCAGAACTCTTGATGGATAACTTAATGAAACTCTTATTTACTGGAGTAATGTCACCTAGATATGCATGGGACTTAATAATGGTACAATCCTACATCTAGGTGAAAGCCACACAAGATAAGATTGTTTTGAAGAAAATGAAGGCGAAGGCAATTTCCACCACAAAGGGGAAAGTGAAGACATACCTGCGCTATCTTAACTGTGGCTATGCAGTCCGCCACTTTGGGTAACACCAAAGAAAACAGCTTCCAATTGCAAAGGAAAAACAGATGATCAGAATCCACATGAGCAATTTGGAGAACAGAACGACAACTGATTCTAAAGCCGGCAAGTGCAACATGTCCGTCATAATAAAAGAAAGCTATTATTCTTAGCCAAAATTAGAGATATCATCCCTTAGTTACCCTGAGTCTCAGCAATATTATTAGAAAGTGGATACTAATTATCTCATGAAAACAAAGATGCTGTATTTGCATGTTGAGAAGCTAGCTGAGAATCAAGCAGAATATCATGAATCCTTGAGCAGAGTCCCTTAATTGATAGAAAAGCCGATAGTTTGACTGCATGATGAAACAGTTAATAGAAACACTTTTCATGCAGCAATCACCTAAGAAAAATTTGGTTATGAGCATACCAGTCCATGACAACTCAGGTGAGAAGGAGACAATCCAGAGGTGCTTCAAGTTATTTTTCTCTTCGAGAATATCATCAATATATGCCACATGGATACAAGATGCAACACAGTCCAGTACTTTTTCTAGTGGAATAGAAGAATCTTCTTTTCCATCATAGTCTGCACATATTAACCATGCCATGTAAAATGCACAGTTTAACAACGAGAGAAATTTATGATATGGAATTCAAAGGTTACAATGCAGAACAACTCAAAATCCTGAAAGCTGGACAGCCACAAGCTAGAAATATGGATGAACCTGATTCAGCAGAATCATTTGCTGAGTGTGCTTGTCCAGACTTATCAGAAGTGGCCGAACTGCACATGTCAAACAATAATGGAAAAACCATTTTGAAGAATTCATGATTGCCAAATGCTTTTATAACCTGAAAAACCATGAAAAGTTCAAGATCTTCATTAGAGAGGAAGGGGGATGATCAGGGGCAGATTCCAGCTGGGAATTAAGAAAGTGAAAACAACCTGAAACAGCACTTTCCAAACAATGTACTGCTGAAAAGTTTCTGGATGTGAGAGCTCGAAAAAGCCCTACATTTTTCTAAATGAAGACAATTGCATTGGGAAACACACAATAATCTGGAACTACCTGATTAAGGCTTAAAAGTGCCGCTTCCCGGTATTTCTTGACCTTTTTTGTGCATGCAGAGGATAGCAAATCCAGAATAGCACTAGCAGCGTTGGGACCTTCCTTAGAGATGGCTTGATGGCAAGACTCTGAAAGAGCACCCAAGGCATATAAAAGAGCCTCCTTCCCCTACAATATTATAGGAACAAAATTGACACAGTAACGTCTGAGAAGGCAAGGAAGTTTAAATGGTATATAGTATGTGATAGAATTCAGCCTTTATTCCTTCTATTCTTGTATCATGCCTTTGCGTTGGTACTTTAGAACACAAGCTACACATATCCCCTCTCCTGTGACAAAGTCCGGACATTTCTTACCTTCCATAATTGACCTCGAAGTTCTTTCATGAGAAACATGTGCAAAACTTGATGACAAGGAGACAGGGATTCACCCAATACTTCTCCAAGCTCGCAGATTGCCTGGGCAGCCTGCAAATTCATTCACAAAAACAATAAGGCATTTGGATTTCATACACATAAGAGATGACCAGTTTATGATCTTTAAGCCAGACATATCTCCGATGTATGATTTTTTTCGGTCTTAAACAGTGTCTATAAAGATCAATATGCAATATATATATTATGAATTTGCTTGTTTCCAGTGTAAGCTTTTGGACAAAAATGGGTGATAAAATACGGTGTCATGATGTCTTTGACTCCTCTCAAAATTTTCTTTTTTAGTAATAACAGAAATTCATAATTATCAAATAAAATTTACTTGGGAAGGTATAAATCTAAATTGAAACTACAATAGTATCAACTTGTTTTCAAGCAACTTTAAAATTGCTTGAAAATAAGCTTTGACACATTTTTGTGAATATAAGTTGGGAAAGTGTGGATTTAAAATGAAATAAGTACACTTCTAGTCCCAATCGTATTTGTGTTGATGACATACACTATGCAATTCTTCATCACATTGGAGTAAATGACATACTGAGCAATTACATATTGTCTCCTGAGCAATTACATATTGTCTAGATGGAGAAAGGATTTCCAAGTGTTTATACCTTTCAAACTCCATATCAATTTTGACAATCTAAACAAATGGTATAATCACTTATTGAATTATGCTATCCAAATTGTACACGAAGGTTCAAAATCCAAAGAGAATTTTAAATTTGTTTTGCAAGTATTGGAGGAAGCAAATAAAATGATTCGGATTTGCGACCTTGAGCAAGCATTTTATTTTATTTTTTCATCTTTTGAATTTAATAGATTTATATAATTACATTAACAATTTCTTTTTAGTAAGTGATGATATTTTCTGGTTGTAATTATTTATATTTTGGTATCTAATTTATTTTTTCTTTCATCATATTCAAGAAAATTGATTGTGTGAGGTGTCTTATGATTTTGTCTCTCAATTTGACCTTACAATAAGAAAAAATAAAAAGATAAACGACCAGTCTTGTTTAATGGGCTGATTGGGTAAGACACGAGTTGACTTCAAAACATAAAGCCCAGTGGAATTATTGGGCTTGTTCTTCGTTGAAGCGCTCCCTTAGTGATCAATGAAATTAAGAAAATATCACTTTCATTTCGGGGTGAACTATCCTTCGTACTTAACCCCTCGTTAGTGTCAATAAATTGCTCCTCACGCCTAAAATTCATGCTTTGTGCTGATTATTATACAAAATACTATTAAGATAGAGCACACAAAACTAATGTATAAGCACAATCTTGTGTCAACGCAGATGACAAATATTATTCGTGAGTGTTGTATTTAAACTTCGAGCCACTAAAAAGTGCAGTGAATAAGCTCACAAACTTGACGTGATTTATTAGATCCCATTTGGAATCCAACTCAATTAGTATTTCCAAATTCACGATTGAACTCTGATGCCTCAACAATGATCGGCAAAAGTTGAGTGTAGCATCTCCAATGACTATGACGATTAAAAAGAATATTGACTCCCCCAATCTCAAGTACAAAAGTTCTCTATTTCAAATAACGTTTCCAAAGGTGTGGCTTCTCACTCTCTTGATTAGTGCTTGGGATTATGTATTTTTTTTTTTAAAAGGAGGCGAAAGGATAAGAACTTGCAGTCAGCGTGAGACAATTGCATGGTAATTTTTTTTGCCACACTTTTGATCATTGGAAATTAAATGATTTGGGTCATTATTATTCCAGATTTACCTCAACATTGGATATGTCAAAACAAATCCATTTGCAACAGGAACATTTTTTAATTTAATTAAGAATTGTTACACCTTCTCTTCAACTCATGTGAATCCAACTTAAGTGCGATGTTTTACCTGAAAAATAAACTGGACATGCGTTAATCGATGTAGAGTATTTATCTTCGTTACATTGCATTTTTGAGTAGATTATCGTCATAGAGGTGATGCCCTCAGTGCTAAGATATTTTACACATTCTATAACAAATATTTATCCTATACAGTGTGATGAAGTTAACGTTTTCTTGCATGAAGCATGGGCATCGAACAGCTTCAGATTTAGTAATATGAAGCAACAATTATAAGGATTCCTCTGATAAATCACCATATAGTAAATTGACATGATAATGCACTTAGAAGTTAGACAAATTGACTCGACCTCACTGGGTAAGTTAATTAGCAATTCAAAGCCACTGAAACATCTAAACCAAACCAAATTAAAACAAATAAGATCTGAATAAGGGTATATAGAATTACAAAACCATATAAGAAGTCAACATGCGAAGTGCACACGAAGGGAAAATTTGCATAAACTTCTTGAGAATTCATATCTATAACGGAATGGGAGGCACTTCTTATCAGAAAAAAGTACTCAACAGAGCAGGTATCCAATGTTCTCTCTATTGCAGAAACTTGCCAGGTTCGATCAAGCAACTCCATAATGTGCTGAATTTACAAATCACCTATGGTGAAGTATGCCTACCCGTTTTAGTTTCTTTAACGTTGATACATTAGGAAACTTCAGGATTGAGTTGCCGGTGGAGATCCACAAATTTTCCAGCAAATTCCGTCAACCGGATTACCACGATTATGTAAATGAAAAGCCATTAGTTTCTTCAAGCCACTCAGATAATCCGATTTGCCTAGTTGGTTGAGTTTGTTCAGCTCCAAAGTTCTAAGACTTTCTAGACTCTCAAGGCCTGGCATTTCTGGGACTGCAGAATACTCAATTAAGGCAGGGGTCCATGTCAAGCACAGAGAATTTGTAGACTCTTCAATCCTTGACATTCAAGCATATGCTTTATTAAGGTCATGCAGCAATCCCTTTGTAGGCAGAAATCCAGGTCTGACTTTCCCTTCCATCTCGGTAGCTTGTAGATTTATTTTCCCTCTAAGATAGGGACTGTTGATGTTTGTCCGTTAAAACCAGCATGGGAATCAAACAAAGTCAACGTCTAGCAAGTTAGTTGACGTAACTTCCCCCAAAAATCATGCACCCCTTTGTCAATTAGTTTGGGGTTCACACCAGTTGCTCTTACAATACTTTCTGTTCGTTTGAAGTCCTCCGAGAGGAGGTACTAACCGAGTTATCCAGCGTTAGATTCATCTACCAGTAAGAACACTTTTGCGGGACATCTTATCCTTGTTTCGTCATTCGATTCAAAATCCTTTTTACGTTCACGCTGCTCCATGATTTTATGGCAGGATCATTATTTGGATTGCCCTCTCCGGTGATATTACTTGCTGCTTTCACTATTCTCTGGAAGAGATCTTGGAACAGAACGGCAAAAACAACGATGGTAGCAACCGTCACCACACACAGGGCAACCTCAAGTGAGTCAATCGTTTTGCGCTAGTACGAGTGGTCAACCTCGCGAAACAACATTCGTTGAGCTGCATGAGGATTGGGGGTGATCCGACTCGGCCTCCCTGCCTAAGTCACAATGGGTTGCGATTTTCTTTTTTCCTTATTAAAAAAAAAGAAGAAGATGTCATAAGAGATGATCAATACGATTTATCCATTATTGTTGTTAAATAAAGTGTTATATCTGTTACAAAATATCTTATTTGAGTCATAACCACTCGATCCATTGGTAAGTGTACGAGTCCACTCAAACTATTGTATATACATTTTATCTATAAAAAAGTAAAAAATTATTGAATCCACTTCCATATAAGCTTCAATAAATATTCAAGAATTGATGCGTCATGGCAAGTAGCGTTTTCAAACTCTCTCTTAGCTCGAAAGAGAGGGCTTCCATAATCCATAATTAAGCTCAGCTCGCTTACCACATATGTTGAATCATATTCTTTTCAAATTCAAAGAAAAGTTTTGCATAATTCTAGTTTGAGATTGATCCGAGCTTGGAATAAAAAATATTTAACTCAAGAAGCTTACAATCATAATAGAGTACTCGCATTTTTATACACCTCCACCAATATCCATGAATAGATAATTAATATCGACTTAATTGAACCAAGCCGTGTCGAAGTGCCCATTTGAAAGACACCAAAGGAAGCGCCACAGGAGGAGAGACAGGGAGAACGCGAACTTGTCCGGGAGCACGTCTCATTTTAGCTAAACTTCCTTCATTGCCCTCGCGGAAACAACAAAATCACCGAACGTGACACCGAATATGCCCGCTGACAGAGCAAGCGCCCGAGGGCAAAATAGGAAAATCAGCAAATCCATTGTCCCCCTCCTTCCTTTCCCCCCAAGTTGCCGGAGCTTTCGATTGCTATCCATCACGAAAATCACTGTAGAATCTACGAACTTACGAGACCAAAGACCGCAATCAACCTCTCCATCTCACCAGGCGATCACGCCATTTGATCGAGTGTGATTGTTTTGCATATATGGAAAGGTACAAAGATTGAAATTTCTTTTGTTGTGCAATGTCATTTTTATTTTCCTTGACGACGCTGTTCGATTTGTCCCTAGTGCAGAATAATGAGGAGCAGAACAAGTCTTTGGTTGAGGGTGATGGTTGGTCTGACAATGCTTCATTGCATCTCGTGTTCATGTAATCAATTATGGTTGCAATCCACTAACTTGATTTAGATTGAGAGTCTGGATCGTGATAAGGTTTGTGTTGACAGGTTCTAATATCAAGTACATCGATTTTGAGCCTGGGCCAGTGAGATCTATGTAGTGAATTTGGTTGATTAGGCATTTCAGGGTTGGGGGAAATCGTCGATTGTGTGGTGGAGCTATAGTGCCTGATTGAATGGGGGCAATCTATAGCTGAATGATCCCTTAGGTGTATATTTGGATGTTTTCAAAGCATATGATTGACAGCGTTGCGTTGTATTTGGTTGATTTTGTTAAGGTCTTGAATTAGCGAGTTTGGATCAATGCTACCACTAGAATAGAGCTAGATCAATCAAATTTCCTTATATTTGTTCGACACAAGAATTTCAACCTGCTGTTTCTACTTTGGGGATTAAATTCGTCGAGTATCTCTCAGTAATTGACTATCACATATTCAGCTTTTTTTCAGTCGAGTAATGGACTGTAGCTTGTAGGTTTAAGTGAAGTAGCCTTATGGGAAAGATGAGCATTACGTTTTAATATGACACTATTGCTAATGCTGCTTAAAGAATAGGTCATCAGTATTAAATGGCCAATTTCTTCAGGTGAGATTTTGTGGACATATGCTGCCTTCTCTCATTAGCTTCTGATCGGTTATTAATGCCTTTGGATATGAAATCAGGTGTTCAAGGTCATTGAACTAATAATCACAAATCATTTCACCGTTGACGCTGCTCCATGGTTTATAGCAGCATCATTATTGGACTGCCCATCCCCAGTGATCTTGGGATTATTAGACTCCTTTGGAAGAAATCTTTGAACGGAATAGCAGAAACAACGATGGTAGCAACCGTCACCACACACAGGGCAAACGCAAGTGCGTCAATCGTTTTGCACTAGCACAAGTGGTCCACCTCCGCAGAAACAACAATCGTTGAGCTGCTGCTGCTCCTCCTCCTCGTCCTCCTCGTCCTCCTCGGAGGCATCGGACAACACCTGTTGGTTCGAGGGCTTGGCCATGGCAGTGCTAAAGAACCTATTTTGGCAGAGATCAACCAATCGAGGTTGTCGCTGCTCGTTCTAGAGAGAGAGAGAGAGAGAGAGAGAGGCCGAATCGGAATCCGAAGTGACGATCTGAAATAAAAATGGGAGGAGGAGAGAGTCGGAGGGGGATGGTGGGATATTCGGAGTCGGAAACTGAAGGAAACAGAGGAGGGTTTTTGCGTCTTTTTGTATCTTTGTTTTAATTTTTTTCTTGCTTTTCCTTTTTATCTTTTGGGGTGTGGTTTTTTTCCTTTCGGTTGTTCTTTTCATTTTTCGCTGCATGCGAGTGGCGCGAAGATTCCCCGCCAGTCAGAGAGAGGGGGCAAAATTGTATTTTCGTTTTCCCTGCCGCCGAATTGAAGGCAGCGTCGGCTCCCGCGCGAGATGCGAGCTGCGGCTTGAGGATTAGATGTGGTCCGACCTGGCCTTGCTGCCCCGACGCAACCGACTCTTGATGGGCTGCGATTTTTGCCTTCGTATATCAAGAGGGTAGAGAGGAAAAATCAAACGTGATTCCCCCTCTGACGTTACGGTCTCACGTTCACCGTGGAAGGTTAAGTTTGAACCAAAACTATTCAGTTTGGATACGTATATAGGCCCGTCGTTGCTATCTTACCGGCGTGCTGGAAATCAAGAAATATCTACGCATGAGGTAGCAATATATGTAGGATACAAGCTCACCAAGAATCCGCTCACAATGCGAATCAAATTTGTTAACTCATGAAAAATAGTGTGACCCGCTTATGATTAAGTCGTCGCGTTTGGGGTTGGGCTACAATTTTTTCACATTCATTCCTCTTTCTTTTTCAACTCCTTCGACGTGAAGGAGTCGTGTATGAATTTGATAAAGGCATGTGTG
The DNA here is from genome assembly GCA_014182725.1 of Eucalyptus brandiana. Taxonomy (NCBI): domain Eukaryota; kingdom Viridiplantae; phylum Streptophyta; class Magnoliopsida; order Myrtales; family Myrtaceae; genus Eucalyptus; species Eucalyptus brandiana. The sequence goes on along the minus strand of CM024675.1, from coordinate 53,155,942 downwards.
GTATATAAATCTGTCTCGTGCATATTAGCACCCAAGTTTGATGAACAATCGATTTATCAACACTACCTATAAATGTGGAGAATTGAGGATTGTTCTCTATAAAAAGTTCTTATTACACCATTCACACTCTTGAATCATCCCTTGTTCTTCACTTTTGCTAGTTGTTCTCAAACAGGATACCGTAGGTCTTGGCTACCTACATAGTCATAAGTTAGGACTTAACCGGTTTTTGAGACTTGAAGTCTATTGTTTGATTTTGGCTTATATAGTATCTTGATCCATTTTAGCTAAAGTCTTTCAATATTCGGAGAGGCCTTATTAGGAAGACACATGTATATTTCCAAAATAAACAACTATCTAATTTTTACTTTGATTAGAGACGTAACACCATTTGGCAAAATTGTTTAAAAGGAAATATCAAAACAAGCATGTCGCGAGAAAAAAATTAGATGAGATTTCTGATGAAATTAATGGGAAATTGAAGTGGTATTCAGGAAAATGCTAGAATGCTTTTATATGATGAATCACTAATGATCTACCGCTTTAAATGAGGTATAAAGTATGTATCCTTATTGCCATCCACACTCAAAAGGACGGTCAAGTCCATCGCCAAAAGACAAGCCAAACACTCACTACAGAAGACACAGAGTACCACGAGTAATTCCAGATTTATTTGAGAGAAGAACTTCCGGAATCAAGCATAGGCATCCGGGTTTTGGAGGAGGTATGCTTCGACGGCTATGTATATTCCTAAGCCTCTCTCTCTGCCAGCTTTGATTTCTTCTTCGTTGAGCTGAAAATCGCCCTTGGTGTAGTATGTGCTGGCTATCCTGCTCTTGCTCCCACCGTCTGGTGTCGGCTTGAAATTAACTTCGTAAGCAATGGATTCAAACTTCTCCATCAATTGACTGCCTTCAATCAGTCTGTACACACACGTTAATGTCTCTTCATCTAGCACATCTACTCGGCTCTTAATGAAACTGAGTTCCCTACCTGCGTATGAAATGGGAGATACGTACTAATTAGATTTGAACTAATCACAGAAGACAAATATCTTTAGGAAAATTTTGCCTGATCAAACAATATAGCATCTTAACAATCATCGTGTTTTTCTTTTTGGTGGGCCATCTTATTGCTATGTCATTACTTACGAAGATGTGCAATTCCATTACTCAAGATTGGGAGAGTCAATACTTAAAAACCCTCGAGGAAACTTTACCTTCAGTGAAATTGATTTGCATAATGGTTCCGGCTCCTCCGTCGCATTGGACGATGTCAATGCTCTCGATAGCTTCAGGCATGAGCTTGGGGATAAGGTTGTGGAAGTCCCCAATCAAGGCCCTAAAGAATCTCGCCGCAGGAATGGGGGAATTGTACTCGTCACTCAATTTGAACACAACCATGATCGATCTCTAGGGACTCGCTACTGAAATTATACGAACGATGAAATCAACTTTGCTTGAGCTTAGTGTGAAGAGAACGGCAAGGGAGCGCACTACTTATAGGTCCGAGAGGAGGTAGCCCTCGTTGAATCGGTGTATTATTTATTGGCTCCAAAGCTCCAAAGATATCTTTCTTCGTCGAGATTCAGAGGAAAGTTAATAATTCTCGCTATAATAACTAATAAGGGTACGTTCTGAGGTGCGAAGTGGGAGAGAAGAGTTGATCGGGATAGGACGTGATTCTAAAAGCGGGGCTGTGGATGATACATGATGGTTAGAGTGTGGTGTAGTGAATGGAAAAACTTGCGGCCATGCGATTCGTGTTGCATCTCATCGTCATATAATGCACACTTTCTCGAGAAGTCAACTTAATCCGAGAGGATTCTTAAACTGATTATTTCCTCGTGCCACAACGGCAACTTCGTGTCCCCCACACTAAATGTTAACCTCGCCGATGTACCATAATAATCGAACCGAAGGGCTTGACAAACAAAGTGAATGCACTCCTCAACCCCACTTGCATTGACGAATTAGCTTTTGCTAAGATGGATCAGCCGGTTCCCAAGGCTGTAAAGAGTAAAGGGCTATCGTATAACCTTACAAAGAATATAATTCCATACTGAAGTTGGATGAGAACTAAAAGGTCTCGACTCAAGTTACAATTCTTTTTTTTTTTTTTTTCGGTCAGTCTTACTCTAATCCTACTCTAATACTCACTCTCACACTTTTATCTTGCCTCTTGCAGGACGTAGAAGTCGAAACCCACTCCTAAAACTTTCTCGTCCCCACCCCAATCTCCTCTGAGAAGGTGGGGATTTGAACCCCTCACATCCTTCTTCCATATTGGAAGGGTGGCCATTGGGGCAAACCCCAATAGTTGACTCAAGTTATGATTAATTGGCCACTTGGTCATGTTTTTTCAAGGATAATCTCTTATGCCTTTTGATGGTGCTGTGAGTAATTATACCAGGTCAATTAATGTATCCAACCACAAATATTCGAAGGGTTTGCGTGCGAATCGTTGTCAAGGCGTTGTCATTTCTTGATCAAGAGAATGGTAAGAATATATTTCGTGCTTCATTGTTTTCCCATTAAATGCTGGCTCCAATTTTGAAGATGAACAGTTGGCTTCATAAGTTCATATATTGCTATAACCGGCAAGAAAGAAAAGAAAAGAAAAGATGGATGGCGTCAATCAGATCTACCATGAACTAGAATCATTGTAAATTCAGCATAGTTGACTATGATCATTAATGATAGAGCATATATACTCAATCACATAAACTTGTTGCACGTTTAAATATAAATGTTTTAAATATCTTCACCTCTAATCTAGTGATAGAACCATTTGGGTTATGATTACAATGCAAAGAAAGGCCTAATCCTAATCAACCTTTCTTTTGAATCACAACAATATACATTACACATCAATTTTAAATAGATGGAATTCTCTAAGATTTAACGTCTCGAAGCATCAGATGCAATCAATGGAAGCAACAAGCTGAGGGAAAAATGCTACCCTTGAAGAAGTGCATCCAAATTTCTTCAAACGCATGAAAATAACTTCTTTTACTAATTTACAACGTGAATTTGATATATGCATCGCCGCAACATTATTATACCTCTTAACTGTGCTCCAAGGCACTTTTTAACAAGGCAACGTACTATAGTAGAATTGGAGAACCTTTATTGTAATAGCAACAACATTAGCACTCTCAATCAAGGATTTCACATAGAGAAGACCACATTATAATTAGCAGAACTTAATTGGTCCACAAAGAGAGATGCAGAATTTGCTTCAAACAGAGACAGTAATACTAATAAAAGCTTTTAGGCAGAGGCCTCGGGGTTAGCCAAGAGATGGGCCTCCGCGGACCTGAAGACGGCCGTGGCCTTCTCTTTCCCGGCTTTGATCTCATCCTCACTGATCACAATGCCTGGTTTTGGGTAGTAGTTGCTCCTGTTCGTGCCCTCACAGCCCCCATCGAGAGATGCCTCCATCTTGATATTTCATAAGAGATCGACTCGATCTTGTCAGCCAATTCGCCTCCCTCCACCCTTGTGTAGCTGTACGTCATCTTCTCGTTGTCCAGTGCATCGACTCTGGCTTTGAGTACTTCATTTGATTGCCTGTATTTAAAGGGCAATTATGGAATTAAAAATGTCATTATTATTAGGTGTATTATCAAGAATCTCTCGACTCTAGTTAAGCCTTGCGGTTAAATAATGAGGTTGAATCCTTGTGTTGAAGAAGAGGACAGTCAATTTAGGTCCTTCAAACCTTAAGATGGCATTCCAATGAGAAAATGTTCACTTTACCATTAAATGCTGGCTCCAATTTGATGATGAATAGTTGGCTTCATAAGTTCACATATTGCTATGACCGGGAAGGAAGAAAAAAGAAAAAGAAAAAAGAAAAAAAAAAAAGAAAAAGAAAAGATGGATGGTGTTGATCAGATCTACCACGAGCTAAAATTGTCGTAGATTTGGCATAGTTGACTATGATCATTAATGATAGAGCTTATATACTCAATCACAAAAACTCAGTACATGCTTATATAGAAATATTTTAAACATCTTGACTTCAAATCTAGTGGTAGAGTTCTTTGGGTTGGAATCACAGTGTAAAGAAAGGCTAAATCCAAATTAGCGGAGGGAAGAGGGAAGAAAAAAAAAAAACCCTTAAAAATGAAAAGACCAAAATATCCTATAATTTTGTGATAAATATGTCACACGACAAAAGATCAGGGTTTTTGGTGTCACAAAAAAAAGTTTAGGGTAAATGTGTCACGGTTTGGAAAGTTTGGGTTTTTCACGGCACAAAAAAAATTTGGAATAAATGTGCCACTCGGGGCAAAGTTCAAGGTTTTTCATGGCTTTTTCCCTTAAATATGAGTTTCCTTCTTCTTTTTTTTCCTTTATTTCTTCTTCTTCTCTTTGCTCACAGTAGGGAGCCTTGCTTTCAAGATCCCCATCGCCACTAAGTCCGAGGGCTCTACCGTCCGCCCCTCCTTCTCCCCCTACTTCGCAAGATCAAGCTCAAGAGCTTCCCCCTCCAAGCCGCCTTCGTCCCCTACCTCCCACCCGATGCCACCCACCCTCCCTCCCTCGATAGCGTTGCCTCCCCTCTCGGGGACGGGGTGGCGAGGCCCAACTTCCACCTCGGCAAGTCCGACCTTGACAAACTCGTCGAGAAGTTCATCTTCTCTGGTAAGGTCTGACTGCAGGTCTCCGTCTACACGAGCTGGAGTTGGGCAACCTACGGGGTGAGCTCCGGGAGGCTACTCGGGAAGATCTTTTTGGGCTCCACCAGGTATTTTTGTTGGTAGGGCAAGCCAGGAAAGTTCGCCCTCATTTCTTCTGGAAAAAAAAGAGCCAATCGGGTGCTTGTCCCTGTTGACAACGGAACGTGGAAATTGGACTAATTCATCTTTACCAACCCCGGAATCAGGGAGAACAGCTGCAAAACTTGGTTCTTGATCAATTTCTTCACCTCGCCCTCCAAAAGTTGCTTATTGTCCTACTCCTCTTGAGTTAAAAGAAAGTCCATGGTCGTATTTGAATTACTCTTACTATGCTCGCGTTCTTTCCAAGTTCAAGAAAAAAAGATTCTCGATGCACCAAGAAATATTTCCTTCGCTTTCTAGATTTCATGCCTAGTTCTCTGCATCCAAGGCACTCCTGTCGGTGCACAGACTGATGGTTTTAAATAATTAATGTGATGGGCCTAAGTCAGGTGTGATGGCCGCGTGAGGAGTAGAGAGCTGATGTTTCTTTTTGGGGATAACCGACACTGATAGATGGAGGATAACACATGATCATTACAGGGGTCGAGGTATCTTTTGGGTTGTGGCCAAGTGTAGTTAAAAGTCTTGGCCTTTCTTTTTGGTTGTACCGACCCGAGAAATCCATCATGAAAATATATAAATAAAAGTGTCTTGGCTTTATCTTTTCTTATGGTGCTTAGTGGTGTGCATTGTATCATGATTGTTGGAGGGAGAAATGGTGAGACTTGTTTGTGCTTCCACTAATAAGTTGCGCTGGGACCGTTTAAAAAAAAAATGCCTATGAACTACGATGCTTCTACTAAGAGATGTAATTAGTGTTCATTAGGTGGAGCGATAGGTACCTGTGGCGATCTTAGGTGTTTCGGGGTGCCACAATACGTTCCTCCTCCCTCTCTCCCTCCAAACACTCCAAAAGAAGAACAGTAACAAAAGGAGTCGGAACTCTCTTCCATTCAAGGCGAATTGGCGTCATCGGATCGAACATGATTAATTCTTCTTCCTCATATCAGTTTCGGTGTTTAATCTGTGGCTAACAAGGTACGTTCAATTCTGTGATGTGCCTTAGGATCGGTGATACATGTCTTTTTCCTGGGCTCGTCTTCTGCATTTGTTTTAAGGGTTCGATTTAGTATCGAATCCGATTTTTAGGAATCTGATATTCCCGACATTGGTATCAGAGTGAGAGTTCATGTTTCCTGATCCTTATTCATGTTTTTCCCAACCCCTTTCATGTTTATGAATGATTTTTTATTGAATTTTCATTGAAAATCGGCTAATACCGATCGGGGGTGGAAAAATCTCGACACCCGAGCACTATTCATCCGTTTTTTCGATTTTCTGTAAGTCGAAATCAGTTTCTGATGGCGTAGGGTCGAGGGTCTCATCGAGACAAGCATGACGAGTGGCGGAATGCCACCAAAGGCCGTGGGACGCGCCCCCACGCGCAACCGGAGTGAAACGGCTTGCACGCGCCGATTCGAAGACGCAGGCACGTGCGTTGCATGGGCACACGTGGCCAACGCGCACACGTACGATGCACTTGCACGGGGGCTGTCGATGGCGCGTGCAAGGCACGTGCCAACTGACGTCATCGTGACGTCAGCTGCACGTGTGACGCACGTGCGCGGGCCATTGATGGCGTGTGCGAGGCACGCGCCAGCTGACGTCATCGTGACATCAGCTACACATGTGCCGCATGTGCACCGAGGCCATCGATGGCGCCTGTGAGGCACGCGCCAGCTGACGTCACCGTGACGTCAACTACACGTGTGCCGCACATGCGCTGGGACCGTCGATGGCGCGTGCGAGGCACTATCTGTGATACGATTAGACATTATACGTGCGGCCACACAAAACTTCTCCAATGAATGTAAACTTGGGGAAGGCGGGTTTGGCCCCATGTACAAGGTAAGCATTGAAGCGACTTAACACCTGTTTATGGGAAAATTGGGAAAACTGGTGGTTACTATCCGAACATGAACTAATTCGAATTTGGTTATCATTGCTAATTCTCATATAGGGATTTCACTACTGACATTACCCTGTTTCAGGGCACATTGGCAGATGGAAAAGAAATTGCAGTTAAAAGGCTTTCAAGAACCTCAGGCCAAGGACTTATCGAGTTTAAGAATGAAGTGATGTCGATTGCTAGACTACAACATAGGAACCTTGTTCAATTATTGGGATGCTGCTTGTAAGAGCAAGAAAAACTCTTGATATATGAATACATGCCCAACAAAAGCCTGGATGTCTTCCTTTTTGGTTTGAGCTTTAGCATATGCAGAATATTTTAGCTAGTTAATTTTAGTTTTATATAGTTGATGTTCATTTGAGTCTCTCATGATCGACAGGTTCAACTATGGGGCAATCTTTAGACTGGAAGATGCGCATGAACATCACCTTTGGAATAGCTCGAGGGCTTCTATATCTACATGAGGATTCTTGCCTAAGAATTATCCATAGGGATCTAAAAGCTAGTAATATTTTACTAGATGGCGAGATGAATCCAAAGATATCTAATTTCGGAATAGCAATGATCTTTGGTGTAAATCAAGATGAGGCCAACACGAATAGGGTTGTTGGAACATAGTAAGTTCTTCAATATCTTTCTACATCTGTCATATGTTTGAATGATTCACTAGGCCAACAAAGAACTTTGATGATCAGCTCAACAACACTAAAATGAGCATATACCTATCACAGAAGTTTAAATATAGAAAATAGCTTTTCATTGTTTCTTACTTCCAAGTAATTGCACTTCATCGCATAATTTCGGTCAGTGGATACATGGTACCGGAATATGCAATGCAAGGACTATTTTCTATTAAATAAGATGTCTTCAGTTTTGGAGTTCTCTTGCTAGAGATGATAAGTGGGCGAAAGAATAATGGTTTTCATCTCTAAGAGTACGGTGAAAGCCTTCTCACCCTTATATGTTCCTAGTCACCACACTTTTTTAATACGAAACCTTAAAATTATGTGCAATTGTCCTTGCTTACTTCCCTTCCAAAATGGCAGGCATGGAAGTTGTGGTCCGAAGGTCGAAGTTTGGAACTTACCGATCCATCAATCAAAGAGTCATGTGATGCAGTTCAAGTGGTAAAGTGCACACACATCGGTCTATTATGCGTTCAAGAAGACCCAATAGATCGACCAACCATGTCGCCCATGGTTCATATGCTAGGAGCCGATACTATCCCACTTACCTGACCATCTTTGCCTGCATTCTCAGTTGGGAGAAATGTGAGAACACTCAATCCTATCGGTTTAATTCACAAAACTTCCATTATTAATGAAGTGACCCTTTTAGATGTTTCTCCTAGGTGAGTAACATGCAAGAGTCGCGCAAGCAGTGCAAACTGCAAGCATGATCAAGCCGTGTGAGCCACGAGCACGATCAAGCCACGCGAGCAGCGCGCGCGAATCGCACGAGCCGCGCACGCGAACCGCGCGAGACGCGCACGCGAGCCGCACAAGCAACGCGTGCGAACCATGCGAGTCGCGCACGCGAGCCACACGAAGAAGCAAGAGAAAGGAAGAGGGACGCTCGAGTGGCAGGAGGTTTCGACGATGAGCGACGGCGATAGCCAACTATTCCGGCGAGTCGCGGCGACAAGTGGCTGCTTCGTCGTCTAGGGTTCTGGCCAACCTTGCTCTAATACCCCGTGAAAGAGATAATTATTTTCTATATATATATATATATATATATATATATATATATATATATATATATATATATATATATATATATATTAAAAAGTGAAAAATGGTTACAAATATATATGCTCATATGTGCTTAACCCTAATCATAACTAAGTTACTATGTTACCCTTATTACTCACAATATTTCTCAACAATTGTTTCTTACTTCCAAGTAATTGCACTTCATCGCATAATTTCGGTCAATGGATACATGGCACCAGAATATGCGATGCAAGGACTATTTTCTGTTAAATCAGATGTCTTTAGTTTTGGAGTTCTCTTGCTAGAGATGATAAGTGGGCGAAAGAATAACGGTTTTCATCTCCAAGAGCACGGTGAAAGCCTTCTCACCCTTGTATGTTCCTAGTCACCACACTTTTTAATATGAAACCTCATAATTATGTGCAATTGTCCTTGCTTACTTCCCTTCCAAAATGACAGGCATGGAAGTTGTGGTCTGAAGGTCGAAGTTTGGAACTTACTGATCCATCAATCAAAGAGTCATGTGATGCAGTTCAAGTGGTGAAATGCATACACATCGGTCTATTGTGCATTCAAGAAGACCCAATAGATCGACCAACCATGTCGCCCGTGGTTCATATGCTAGGAGCCAATACTATCCCACTTACCCGACCATCTTTGCCTGCATTCTCAGTTGGGAGAAATGTGAGAACACTCAATCCTATCGGTCTAATTCAAAAAACTTCCACTATTAATGAAGTGACCCTTTCAAATGTTTCTCCTAGGTGAGTAGCATGCAAGAGTCACGCAAGCAGCACAAAACGCAAGCGTGATCAAGCTGTGTGAGCCACGAGCGAGATCAAGCCACACGAGCAACGCGCGCGAGCCACACAAGCAGCGCGCGCGAACCGCACGAAGAAGCAATAAAAAGGAAGAGGGACGCTTGAGTGGCAAGAGGTTTCGACGATGAGCGGTGGCGACAGCCAACTATTCCAGCGAGTCGCGGCGGCGAGTGGCTGCTCCGTTGTCTAGGGTTCCGGCCAACCTTGCTCTGATACCATGTGAAAGAGATAATTATTTTCTATATATACTAAAAAGTGAAAAAGGGTTACAAATAAATATGCTCATATGTGTTTAACCCTAATCATAACTAAGTTACTATTTTACCCTTATTACTCACAATATTTCTCAACAATTGTTTCTTACTTCCAAGTAATTGCACTTCATCGCATAATTTCGGTCAGTGGATACATGACACCGAAATATGCGATGCAAGGACTATTTTCTGTTAAATCAGATGTTTTCAATTTTGGAGTTCTCTTGCTAGAGATGATAAGTGGGTGAAAGAATAACGGTTTTCATCTCCAAGAGCACGGTGAAAGCCTTCTCACCCTTGTATGTTCCTAGTCACCACACTTTTTTAATATGAAACCTCATAATTATGTGCAATTGTCCTTGCTTACTTCCCTTCCAAAATGACAGGCATGGAAGTTGTGGTCTGAAGGTCGAAGTTTGGAACTTACCGATCCATCAATCAAAGAGTCATGTGATGCAGTTCAAGTGGTAAAATGCATACACGTCGGTCTATTGTGCATTCAAGAAGACCCAATAGATCGACCAACCATGTCGCCCGTGGTTCATATGCTAGGAGCCAATACTATCCCACTTACCTGACCATCTTTGCCTGCATTCTCAGTTGGGAGAAATGTGAGAACACTCAATCCTATCGGTCTAATTCACAAAACTTCCATTGTTAATGAAGTGACCCTTTCAGATGTTTCTCCTAAGTGACCAAGTATCATCAGCTTTTCTTCAATTGATTTCTCTTTTATAAAGTGAAAATGGTTCACAATTTAAATAAATACAATGATAATTACAATGAGATCTCTTTAGCATTGTGAATTTCATCTCTTAATGACGATCCAACCTGTCACCATTCCGTGTATAATACTAAATATAGTTAAATTAATCACACTTAGTTCTATTTGAGTTACAATCATCAATTGATAAAAGGGTAAAAACCTTGATCATTAGTCGTCATTTCTATTCTAGTTTACCACTTATGTTTTATCAGAATGGTTTTCATACTTACTTGAATAATGTATGAATATCCAATTCTATAAGTATTCCATTGATATATATAAGCACAAATTCTATAGTCTACATTGAGTATATTAGCCGAAATCTAATGCGTGAAGAGTGTTGGAGTACTTAGATTTTAAACAATGCCTAAGCAAGAGTTCCTGCATTCAAGTCTTATCAAGTCTCTATTTGCCTCTTCAATTAGATATTTCTACACTTTAGTCTTAGACCAATATTTAGCTTATGCACGAGGGTAGCGTGAGAGTATTTAAATATTGACCATGCCTTCGATAAATAGGCTTAAGATTTTAGAAAAATTGACCATCATCACAAAAAATTTACAAAGAGTGCTACCAAGTTAAGGCAGAATTACTAGTAACCTATTTAATGTATAAGTGCGTAATATTCGATCCTATCTTCTGTTGTCAACTTGACATTCTCTCTTGAGTTCATGTCACTTTTAATTATATTGGGTTCCATGAACAATTTTTCTTTAGTGGAATTGGATAATTAAACAATACTTGATCTTTTGGAGTCGAACTCTATATGATAAAAGGAGAAATATTTGAAGTAATTTGAAGATAACGATCAGAATTTTTATTCGTCCTTCCTACTTTCTAATCCTCGGGGGTTGAGTTAGCGTGTCCTGTTAGAGTGTGATTTGAGAAATTACTAAATCAATCTTTAACTTATTGTATGGAATTTAATTTTAAAATTTTCAACTTTATCAATTTAATCTTAAACATTTTGGTAATTCAAACATAATTCCTTTAACTGATTTTCTATGAAAATCGGTGTTGTGATGATTCAATTATCATTGACAATCTTATGTGGTACGGTCGACAATTTAAGGCGGACAAAGAGGACGTTTGGTTTCTTATGATTTTTCTGATTTTTTTCCCTTCCCTCCTTTTAAACACGTAGACTGCCACGTCATTATACGTGAGCTAATATCATCGACAGTCTTATATATATATTCACGCACGGAGAACATGCGAACGGGCAAGATTGCGGTGGTGACGGCGGTGGCGCCTAGCCACCGCCGTGGGTCATGCTTTCCTCGCGGGGAAAGCCAGATCTTTGCGGTCGTGGCCTCCATCGTCTCTAAATCTAGGTGAAGACAAAATATACACACGGAGAAGCGCAGATCTTGAGCAACTCAAAAGTGTTTGTGTTGCGAAAGAACACCTTGATTTTGTTCGACATCGTGATCTTGCACATGCCCTCAAATGGCCGTCTCTCATTAGCCACCGGGCCTAGCTTGTACGGTGGCCCTTCGTCGACAATCCTTCCTTGCCCTCCACGGGCGCACTCATGCCTCTGACGGCGTCTTCAGATTCCTCCCGCTCGCCGATGCCCTGCTCCCTTCCCAGTGGATTGATCGAATCAGAAAACTGCACTTCCCCATGTCTGTCTTCTGAGAAAGTGAATTTTGTGTGCCTTTTGCTCAAGATTCTCGGGGTATCGCTCGTCGAATCATACGGTAGAGAGAAGAGTTGACTTTGTGTGTTTTTAATTCAAGTTAGTCCATGCAGTCAACTTGTTTGATAGAATATCCCGGAGACAAAATTACACGTTCTGGGCAAAGTTATAGCAACTTGATATTTACATCAACGCGATATTCATTAGACAATGCGATCTTTTCCCAGACTTATTGCAAATTGTTAAAATATGATCCATTTTTGGAAAACTCTAGATTACTAGACTACACTTGCTAATGAATTAAGTATACTTAATGAAGAAGAAAGAAGTTGGCAGCTACAATTTGCTTCATTATTTTAACTTTTTGCAGTCTCTTCAAGCTTGACAAATCAGGCAACTTTTGTAAAGATCCACATTCACGAATAACCAATTCTTCTAAAGATGGTGGGAGTTCGCCTTGAATCTCAACCAGATCACAACAAACAAATACTTGAAGAGTCTGTAGTTTTTTGAGATTACTTAGATTGGGTAATATCTCCACCTGTTGAAGTTCCAAAAGCGACAATACTTGTAGGTTCTCCAAATGATCAAGGCCTTGAATCTCTGAGATAGCACAGTAACAGATGGAAAGAATTGATAGTATCTTCAAATTCGATAGATCCTCCACATCTAATTTCCTGAAACCCCATATTTTAACTTGTTGCAGTCTCATCAAGCTTGACAAATCAGGCAACTTTTGTAAAGATCCACATTGATTAATCTCCAATTTTTTCAAAGATGGTGGGAGTTTGCCTTGAATCTCAACCAGATTTCCACAATGGAATATTACAAGCGACCCTAATTTATTGAGATTACTTAGATCGAGTAATATCTCCACTTGTTGAAGATGCAAAAGCCCCAAATATTGTAGGTCCTCCAAACGATCAAGGCCTCAAATCTCTGAGACATCACAATCAATGATGCGAAGAGTTGATAGTGTCTTCAAATTCGATAGATCCTCCATGGAACAACCCGACTTGAATGTGCACAAATGTAACTCTAATAAACTGCAGGGAAGGCTTGGGAGGCAATGCAGATTAGGGCACTTGAGTGAAAGTGACTGGAGTCAAAGAAGGAGACTACTTATATCCATGGGTAAGGTGGTCAGGCATTTAGATTCCAATTCTAAGGATGATAAAGTGAAGGGAAGGCTCGGGAGGCAACGCAAATTAGGGCACCTCGAGAGTGAGAGATCCCGGAGTTGGGGGAGGAGACTTCTCATATCTATTTGTATGGTGTTCGCGTATCGAGAGCTCAGGGATAGGGATTCTAGTTTGCTTAAATTCTCAGTCTGCAATGGCATCGGAAGAGCCTCTTCCACAGGCCCATCGGATTCCCCATCAGAATCACATGCCCCATAATTCATTAGAAGATGGCCTGAAGTCCAGCCATAATTCTTTTAAATTAGGCAGGTTTGAGAGATCTAGCGGCTCATCTGTGTAAAATATAGACAACTTTAGAATTGTAAGACTTTCGGGAAGCCTCGATACCACGTGTATTGTTGTACCATACAATTTCAAGATCCTCAAAGATCGATTTCTATATATACAATTGCCGATTTCCATATGAAAATGAAGCATCATTTCACCTTCTATTACTTCGAGCTTCTCTAATGTCCAGAGCGTATTAGGGAGTTCCTTAATCCCCATTCCACTTATATTCAACTCATTCAATGATTCCAAATTTCCGATTGTATTCGAAAGCCCCTCCAACGTCTCACAATCGCTCATATATAGGTATTTGAGACTTGCAAGATCTCTACCCATCTCGTCTGGCAACCTTCAAAGATTCACACAAGATGTTACTTCTAAAAAAATTAAGTTTTTCGATTGACAAATCGACTTGTCAATTTCAACTAATTTGTGACAGTCCCGTAAGATCAAACATTCTAATTTTGAATGAGTAGAGAAGTCGGGGGTTCTCTCCAAGCAAACGCATCTGGTTAGATTCATAACTTTCAAATTTTTCATCACCTATGAAAAAGAAAATTTATGCAAAGATTACTTATAATCTAATAAGACGAATTGATGAGTGTTGTCTAGCATATTACATACCTTCATATGGCTCCACCCCTTCCAATCGTGCGTAATTTTAGTCTTTGATAGATCAAGAGTAACCACATTCTTCATGGAGAAATTTGTAATCTTAAATGTTGGGGGAATTTTAGGCCAAGAAAGCCATCGTAATTGTGGAAGGAGATTTGAATTCTCCTGGAAATCATCAATTGGAGGAACATTTGATAGCGATTCATGCCAAAGAAGCCTCTCTTCTGCACGAAAGTATTCCTTCCAATCGTCAACTTGAAGAAACCTTAGATTAGATATTTTCTCAAAGTCCTTATAGGTAAAATAGTACTACCACTCATGGTCAAAGTGGAGACGAAGAGCTTCAACTTTTGTTTTTCCCTGCCCAATGGAAAATTTTAAAAACAAAAGAGTTTAAGCGAAATGCATTTATTCAAATTCACTATTTAAGGGGTTGGAGTACTATCATTCCTTTAATCAAGAAAGAACAAAAATATTGATGGAGCAAGTTCGAATGGTGCTAAAGAACACAAAAATTAAATGGTTTTTTTTTTTTTTTTTTAAAGAAATGTCCATAAGTGATGGGGGATTTTACCTCATGTATCCTCGGCAAATCCAATGCTTCCTTAGGATCCCACACCCTACTTTGCTTCTCTATTTTAATCTTACTTTCTAGACGAACTATTTCTCTTCCGAGATCTTTGAGTTGGTCATGCATCCACACTTTATTATGCTCTTCAATCTTTATCAAAGACATGTTCTGTAGAACTTCCACGGCTTCTTCCGGAAATTTAGATTCATCCCAGAAATGAACCACAATATCTTTGTTATATCCAATGAAAAGACAAGCTATATCGATGAATATTTGCTGTTGTCGAACTCTTAATGCATCATAACTTATTTTTAGCTTCTTTTCAACATCCTCATGAGGAATCTTTGCTAACTTGTTCAATGTCTTATCTTACTTTTTCTTTGCAGTGTAAGAAGATAAAAGTGAACCAATGACTACAAGAGCTAGCGGAAGACCTTTAGCAATGCCTATTGCCTTGTTGGATTGGTCGATATATTCTTCTAAAGGAGAATCTCTTCTAAAAGCATGTTTGCTAAAAAGTTGAAGAGATTGATTGGGATCCATGCCATTAACCTCATAAAGGCTGTCCACTTTGGTAGGCTTGAGAACCTCTTTGTTTCTTGTAGTAATAACAATTTTGCTCCCTTTGCCCAACCAATTAGGCTTACCCACAAGTGCATCAATGTGATTCTTCTTCCACATCATCAAGAAGAAGAAGGGCTTTTTTATTAGACAACCTGTCTTCAATTGTCTGAGTTCCTTCATCAATGTCTTTTATATCTACGCTTTTTGTTTTGAGAATGTAAGAGATGAGGTCATTTTGCAAGCAATGAATGCCTTTATTTTTTGATGTTTCTCAAACATCATGAAGAAAGCAACAGTGCTCAAAGTTGTGTGAAAGCTTATTGTAGATTAGTTTGGCAATAGTCATCTTTCCGATGCCACCCATCCCATGGATTCCTATAATCCGCGTTTCACTTGTCCCAACACCTATCGTTTTCATGATTGCATCTATGTGGTTGTCAACACTGACCAAGGACTTCGATATTGTCACGCCCCGATCCTCGAGCACGCATGCATCCTTCTAGCTTGGTCAATTTAATAATGCGATATCCCAGGACAATGTATCGCCGACCCTTTCATTTTTATTAGCACATGCGGAAGCAGTTAAAATCCCCAGACAATAAAACGATGGGATAGAAAAGCAGGGCCATATTTTTCATATTGAAATTTATAACCAAACTTTTATATAAACCACAAATCACTTCATAACTATTCACATCAAAAAGGAAATCTCAAAAGAAGACAAAAACTTAGATGAACTGGACCGTACTCAAGACCCCTCTCAGGATTGTCTTCTTCTTCCAAAAATCCTTCTCTTCAGATCTCACCTCCGAGTTCTCCTTCTCGGATTCCTCCTCCTCAGCTCTTCAGCGGGGTCCTGAAATGGTTTCCCCAAACTGGGATGAGACTACGTCTCAGCGAGTTCTACCCCACTAAGCCCGATTAGTAAACTATTATACTAAAGGCTGCCTAAACACGCACAGGGCAGAGGACTTACCTTGGCCTCAGATCCCATCTGCAAGTCAGTACAATTCACAATAAACACCCATTCACTTCAAATAAATCGAACTAGTCGATTACATGCCATACAATCAATCCCCACTATGGGATATTTAAAAGCTAGGCCACGTGCATTATCTAGGACGACCTTCCAAGTCTCCGAGTCCACGTGCCTCAAACCTCGGGCCCACGTGCATTCTCTAAGGTGACCTCTTCGCCAAGGTGGTGCATCAAGCCACCGAGCCACGTGTCCTTTTTACGATGCCCGAGCCCACGTGCATTCTCTAAGGTGCTATCTCACCAAGGTGATGCATCAATTCACCGAGCCACGTGCCCTTTTAGATGCCATTCCGGAATGTTGGACCCACGTGCATTCTCTAAGGTACTCACTTACCAAAGTGACGCATCAGATCACCGAGCCACGTGTCCTTTTAGATGCCAAATCTTGTCACCAAGCCACATGCATTCTCCAAGACGACATACCGAGTCTCCGAGCCACGTGCATTCTCTCAGGCGACCTTTTCGCCAATGCGACATATTCAACCACTGCACTCACGTGCATTCTCCAGGTGACATTCCAATTCACCGAGCCCACGTGTCCTCTTTCAAGAGATTACCCATTTACTTTCAACACCGATAACCAATGCCCAATGATTTCTCAATCAAATAATTAAATCAACTCAACAAAGCATTAAAATGCTGAATAACATACTTGGCCATTTACCAATCAACCATTCAATCACAATCAATTCCAATCAATTTAGGGTAAATCCCTAAAATATCACAATTTATTCCATTCCATACAACGTGAAACTCAAATAAATAAACGGACTGCGCCACGACGATCAGCACGAGATTTCGATCGTCGGCCATCGAAATCTTAATTTCCAAAAATTAAATAAATAATTAATTAATTTGGAAATTTAAATAATTAATATTAAAAATTCAATGTAGCTCCAAATAAAGCCCGATTCAATAAACGGACTTCACCACAATCCTCAACATAATTTTCTGGTTCCAGGCCATCACAGTCGAATTTTCGGAAAATAAATAATTATTTAATTTAATTCCGAAAACTAATATTTAAATACTAAAAATTCCACTTAGGCCCGAAAAGCCTAATTGGAGCCCACTAAGGGTTGGGAAAAATTCCGAGGCACTTCCAATAAATAGTAGACCATGTCTACTTGCTAATTAGGCAATCAATTTATCTAAATCGCATCACAATTGACTAATAAATGCTAATTTATTCTAATCTAACAACCTAAATATAATTAAATAAATCTAAACCAATCTTAAGCATAATTAGCCAACTAATCCTGGATTAGTGAGATTACTCACCAAATCGCGTGCAAATCGGATCAATCCGACGGCGGCGACGCGAGGAACGAAACTTCCCAAAGCACGGCTCAGGTTTGGGGCCCAGAAACGGCCCAAAAGCGGGCCTGAAGTTGCTGAAACCCACTCGCGAGTTTGCTGGATGGGGCTGGCCGGGGCTGCTCCGGCGGCTAGGACGGCAAGGGAAGGCCGGCGGAGGGTGAGGGGGACGCGGGGAGGTCCGGTGGGGGGCCGGGCGATGGCCGGAGGTGACCAGACGGGGGCGGAACAGGGGCTGGGCCACGTGGGTTTGCTTGGGGGAGGGGCGATGTAGCGAGCGACGAACGGCGGGACGGCGGGCGCACGGGCAGGCGGCTGTCGCGAGCGTGCAAGCGGTGGTGCGGCGGCGGGACGGTGGCGACGACGAGCCGAGCCCGTTCGCTCCGGTTTCTTTGTTCGCTCGCTCGGGCATGCGAGGAAAGAAGAAGAAGAAGAAGAAGAAGAGAGAGAGAGAGAGAGAGAGAGAGAGAGAGAGAGAGAGAGAGAAGATAAGCTTGGACTAGTCAAAGGGAAGAGAGAGAGAAAGTGGGCGGTGGGGAATTCGCACGAGGGGGAGGGAAAGGAGAGAGGAGAGAGAAAGAAAAGAGAACAGAAAGAAAAGAGAGGGAGAGAGAGGAAAAATAAAGTAAAAATTTATACAATTATTCTTACTTTATTTTCCTTTTCTCTTTCCCTTTTTATTTCCTTTTGGGCTTCAATTTTTCTTCCGATAATTTCTTTTTGAAATTTCGGACCCGTCAATAAATTGACGAGCGATGAGACAGGATCCTAAAAATAAGAATTATGGCACACTTAAAATTCGATTCCCAAAATCGAGTTCAATTCCGTGATTAAAAATCGATCAGACGTGATTTTAGTCCAATCCAACAAATTGAGTAGCTTTTAGGGATTTTACTGCAGATACATCCCTTAACGGCTTCACCCAATAGGTTAGTTAACTCGTGAGTGATCAGCTCAGAGAAAAAGGACCATAGGCACGTCGACGAAATGCCCATTTCGCTTTATCGAAACGGGGTCGATTTTCAGGATGTCACAGATATGGCCAAATAAGGCTTTTTCAACTCCCTCAAAACCTCATGGGTAACTTCTTTTGTGAACTCACCTTGTAACCTAGAGTTTGTTGGACGCAAAAGACAATGAGTTAGAAAATTGTGTAAACATTAAACTAAGTTCTGACAAGACCATATTGAATTCGAAATGTGTCACTTCAAGGATTTATTCCATTGTAGGTGAATTAGCGTTGGTACAAAAATGAAGTGAACTAGAAAAAATGTTGCTTTGAATAAAATGGGAAAAATATGGGCTTGTGCCATTACTTAACGTGATTTCTGTAGTATAACTTTAATAACACAGAATTCAATTTCAACAGGGCTAACTCAAATCCCAAAAAAAAAAAAAAAAAAACTATATGAAATGCAACAAGTCTTAATGATTCAGGGTAGATGAGATGGAATTTTAGAAGAAGTCACTTGTTGGACATGCTTTGTAGGTCCCATCCGTTTATTCCGACGACTGCATTGAGAGCATCCTTCCACTCTTGAATAGTCTTTTCATCATATCACTTCTGGTTTTTATGTGAAGAAAAGGCCATTTTATAAACCTCGGTTTGGTGTCGAACCTCTGAAGGTGCCACATCATAAAAAAATAGGCATGATCTTTTGTCTTCCAGCTTTCTGGCATGCGACCATTTGGACTAGCTCCTTGAGACACCATATGCTAGAGGCGTAACCTTTCGAAAAGATAGGTATTGAGATCTTTGACTGCTTAATTGCTTGGAGAAGTTCTGGGGCAAACTCCTCCCCAATGCGGAGCTCTTCGTCGTCCCTAAATGTGCTGATTCTTGCATTATCAAGACTAGTGTAGAGGAAGTCAGTAAAACCTGCTCGAGTATCTGGTCCTCTGAAACTCAAGAATACTTCATAGTCATATCCTAATGAAGTAGCCATTCCTTGACCTTCTGTTGAAGTGTGAGTAGAAGAAGAGCCTCTTGTTGTTTCATCGTTTGCGGCTGCATCATCATTTGCCTCCTCTCCATTGATCTCTTCTGATTTTCTCTTGAAGACAAGATTGAACAGTATAGCAGCAAAATCAGTACAGCACATTGGGAAATCTAAATTACTTTTAGGAGTTAGAATTACAAATGAAGATCTCTGTGGGTCATTTAACATAGAAGATAGGATTGGCTATATATGCAAAGATCGAGGGCCAGTTGTCTAGGAGGAGTGGTCAGTAAGAATTGATTCATTCAAGCCTGTCAGAGTTGACGAGTGCAGGTTTTTTTTAAGACCAAAGTGGCCCTTCCCAACTCAATTCTTCGCTTTTATCTACCGTCGTAACGCAATTGAAAAATTTGCTTGTGGAAAATTAGCAACATCTTATTATCGTGACTAGTAAGCATGACGACCTCCATTTTGAGTAGTTTTCATTTTCTTTTTCTCTTCTTC
Source organism: Eucalyptus brandiana (assembly GCA_014182725.1). Lineage (NCBI taxonomy): Eukaryota > Viridiplantae > Streptophyta > Magnoliopsida > Myrtales > Myrtaceae > Eucalyptus > Eucalyptus brandiana. The sequence continues at coordinate 53,136,028 of CM024675.1, read as the reverse complement.
AATTTTTTTTTTTTTTTAAGTTCTCTCAATTTGATCATCAAAAAAAGAGAATGACACAATTTTGGACATTGGTAATCAAACACGAGGCGCCTACAATGCCCGACATTTCTGAAGAATAGGAAATGTCAATGGACACAAACTGGAGTCGAATAAAATCCATTCTTGAAATCTTTGTCAGATACATGAACCAAGAGGAATTCCAAAAAATGGAATGAAAGAGCGAAAAAATCACCTTGATTGGTCTATATCCAAAACATCTGAAAAGCTCTTACTATTCAAGTGTTGCTGTTATTATACTTTTACACTTCTACTCATTTGAAACTAATGATTTGGGTCATTTTTTCTTATTTTGCTCGACATTAGCTAACGTCTGAATAAGCACATTGGGTAACTAGGCAGGTACATGGGATTTCTCTTTTGCAAGTATTTCGTTTTTTGGTCGGTCTTTTCCATGTACTTAGCTAATATGGTTTTGGACTATGTCTAAGAATTGGTCTTTAGTGTGCGACAGATTAAGTACATTGTGATGAGTGGACTAAAATGCAAGATATATTCAAATACATATTTCAAACATGAGATTGTTTACATGTAAGATTGCGAGAAAGTAGAATATGTTGTGGGACTAGTCTGCACTCACATTTCTATCAATTGATAGACTAGTCTAACCTAGTCCAACCCATGGGTTGCTTAGAACCTGATTTAACTCGTGTATACACTAGTTTTTGCTCATTTGGTCATTGCAAGAGAACATACCCTTTGGCAGACTCTTTGTTATGATTCAATCACATCATGGAGATGACCGAATTCATTTTCATGGTAACCAAATAATAAAAATTGGAGCTTTATTTCTAGATTGGAATTTTCTGTACAATTCGATTCGCATAAGCTAAAACTCAGTCAAAATATCAAATACATAATTCCACTCAGCAAGTTAGGCACAAAAAACAGACTAGAATCCTTATAACTATGGAAGAAAAGATCTAATCCGGTCCTGATTCTTCAATCTAATCGCTCTTCTAATTACTTCAGCTGCAGAGTGAGCGACAGCCTCCTGCACATAGACATTGTTCTTCAACTTGTCTACTTCACCAGAAAATCACCAAGGAACCGCCTTCAGTAATTTGTTAATGCCTCTCCCAACCCAATTCTTCTCTTTTCTCTATATCGTCATTACGAATTTAGTAAAAAGTACAAAATTGGCGGGAGCAAATGAATTAGTGCAATTCTGAAGAGATGGGAAGCAATCGAGTACTTCGGACTAAAATAAAATATTAAAAAGTATTTCCCTCTCGTTCTTTTCTACGTTTTTGAATTTTAATAATCTTTGTCACTGTGGAGTTACTTCGAGCCAAAACTGACTACACGGTGTAAAATGAATCTTCGCTTTGGATTTTCGGACACGACCGTGTCGCCATAAATGCCCACGTACTTGTGACCAAATTGCAGGAATGCCACTGTACGGGACACACTCGCGTCTTTGCGTGTACATAATCGTAGTGGCACTTTCGGGGTTATGGTGTCCAGTCGGGCCTATTTTGGAAAAAACCGCTCCCCGCCTGGCCATACGAGCTGTTCCTGTGATTTTCTGGAATCTTGTAGATCGTCGAGTGCATCAGTGCATTTCTCTTTTGCTGCCGCGAAAATACCCCAAATGCATTTCTCAAAGCGAAGAAGTTTGTTTATGTATCTTTTGTTAGAAGATGCCCTAAAGCTACTAAGGATTATGTTATTTTAATTAATCAATTATCTGTTTAATTAATTAATTAAAGCTTCATGCATGTGCACGAATTCGTGCACATGCACGAAGTGTAATGGTCAGCGGTTGCTGACCATTATGCACGTAGCATTGATGGTCAGCAACCGCTGACCATCATGCCACGTTCGTGCATGAGCAACCGCTCATGCACAATCATCCATTATGGACGATCGGCAACGGTTGCTGATCGTCCATTGATCAGCAACCGCTGCTGGTCATTTTTAATATAAAAAGCAATTGAGGATGAGAGAAAAAGGGTTGTTGAAAAACAGAGAAAAGGGTTAGGGTGTGCATTTGTGTTTTAGAGAGAAAATGCTTTGCTGAAAACAGAGCAATTGTGTGTGTGTTCTTGTGTCTTTGAGACACGAGGAAGAGAAACAATTCTCTCGTTCGGGCCGTGACTACTACGCATCAAGAATACGACGGATTCTTTCCATGTGATTGCTAGCACGATCGAAGTGGTAAATATCCGAAAGTTCTCTCTTCCGTTCGACGTTTGTTGTTGGTGTGTCTGAAGTAGAGGTCCGACGCTTGTGGGACTCGTACTGTAGAACATCCGAACCGACTTGTTTCAAAGCGCGCTTCGAGAGGTATTTCGTTTAACTTCCTTTTATGTTTAGAGTTTTGATTAAAACGCACGAACAACGCCTAAGGAGAATCATGTGTAAAATATATCTTTGTTTCCGCTGCGTTTATTCTGTTGTTTTTCTTATACATGATTCATGAAACACCAACAGTGGTATCAGAGCCAACCTTAGGCGTTTTCGTGCGTTTAATTGGTTTGTAGTTCAAATATATTTTTGCGTTCTAATGGCCAATTTATTTTGTTAAGAGAATCGGTTCTCTTACCTTTTATGTGGCCTATAGAAGTTGATTAATTTATGTGATAAATTTAATCAACTAAGCAAAAAAAAATTAGAACTAAATCAATTTTGAATCAAAAATTCGTAACTTGTTATACTTGATGTTTATATTTTGCAAATGATATGCAGAATTTTATGCATGCCTTCCAGAGCTTTAAATTTTGAATTTATGGCTCGTAAGGAAGGGTGGTGATCATGGAAAAATCCCTAATTGTTGTGATTGTTGTATGGATGAATGTATGATGATTACAGGTATTCTTTTTGGGGATGCAATTATTAAATGAAGGCTGCGTCCTTCCTTTTATTTTACTTTAATTTTTCTTGATATGTAATTTTAGTATAGTTTAGTATTTCAATTGTTGATGTAAATACTACAAGAGAGGAGGAGCCATTGGAGGAGCCATTAAACCGGTGAGCTCTTTGGGCTCGGTCTTTGAAGAGTTCAAAGATTGAAGAAAAAGTGAAGAGCAGGTCCATATTATTAAAATATTAAAATGGCTAAATGGGTCTCTTTGGCTCGAGACCCATTGAACCATAATTCCATGATCACCACATAGGATAGATGTTTATGTGATATCTATTTATTTTGTGTTTATAATATCGTGCATGTTAAACTGGTTAATGTGCAAAGTGAGACCGTTAATAACGACCCAAATCTCCTTACAAAGAACATTAAGTCGAAACGGGTTTCGGACTCGTGGCCTTCCATCGTCGTGGTTTGATCCAATATTATAGTGGTTAACTAACTGGTTATGGATACATAGGGGTTAATTACCATTTATAATATTGAACCACTCCATTATGCATATGATGCTGTGGGGTTGGAGCCAAATGATTTCTAATAACTGTCAGGTGAGGGAATCATTTGTGTTTTCAATACTTGCATGAGATGATGGGCTAGACTTAACTATGATCATGATGCCAATAACTGTTAGGTGAGGCTTTCATGGTTTAGAGGCCGAAGTTATGATTGGGACTCGCATATGATGCGTTGAACAAGCTGGTTCACTCACTAAGTTCATAGAACACCAATAACTGTTAGGTGAGGTGGACTTTGGACTAGTGGGACTCCAATCCCCACTAGTAATCTTTACCCAATAAAGATTACCGCTTCCCATCTTAAGGAGTATGGGATTCGAAGATAAATTTAGTGGGAGGATCTATTTCATTTAAAGACCAAAATGAAATAGTTACTTTGAAAGATACAACGGCTAACAATTTATTTTCTGCAACAGATATATATTATTACTCTGAAAATGGTGACCACAAACCCACTCGCTTCTATACTTGACAAGAATTGTTTGATTGGACCCAATTTCACTGACTGGGTGAGGAATTTGAGAATTGTTCTCAATTCAGAAAAAATTGGGTATGTGCTTGATGAAAAGATGCCAACCTCCTTTCCCGAGGGTGGGACCCAAGAGGAGCGTGTCACTTATGATAAGTGGCGTGACGATGACTTAAAAGTTAGGTCATATATGCTTGCTTCTATGAATAATGAATTACAGAAGAAGTATGAATCTATGGAAGATGCTGGCTCGATCATTTTGCACTTAAAGGAATACTTTGATGAGAATGGTCGAACCTCTAGATATGAGATATCTAAGGCATTGTACCGTATGAGGATGGCTGAAGGATCATCTGTTAATGATCATGCTTTGAAAATGATCGGCACATTGAAGAATTGGCTAGGCTGAATCTCGTTATGGACAATGAGTTAGTCGTGGATTTGATCCTCCAATCTTTACCCGATTCCTTCTCTGTTTTGTCCAAAACTTCCACATGCATAAGATGGATAAAACTCTTGCGGAGTTACATAGCATGCTGGTAGTTTATGAGAAGGAAATGCATAACACGAGGCCAAATGTAGTGGCTATGGCTAAGGCTTCTTCTTCAAAGGGTAAGACCATTTTAAAGAAGAATAAATGGAAGAGGCCTGCCAAACCTGTTGTGCAACCAAAACCCATGATTGATAAAGGGAAATGTCATTACTTGTGGTGTCAAAGGGCACTTTGGAGGAGGAACTGTAAGAGGTACCTCGCGAGCTTGAAGGTCAAGCCCAAGAACCGACCTTATGAAGGTATGGTGTCTATGCTTATTGAAACCAATCTTATGGTTAGTGCTGAATCCAGCTCATGGGTTCTAGATTCTGCTGCAACTTCACATATTTGTATGTCTTTGCAGAATCTGGAAATAAGCAGGATGCTAGGGCGAAATGAGATTGTCCTGATGTTTGCCAATGGAGCAAGAGTTGCTGCATTAGCTATAGGGACTTTTCGTTTATGTTTGCCTTCTGGACATGTATTGGTTTTAAAGAACTGTTTGCATCATAAGAATGCTGTTAGGAACATCATCTCTGTACCTCGTTTGGGTAAAGAGAATTATGAATTTTCTTTTGCTGATGATGTATGTTCTATTTATCATAATAGAATATGTGTTGGTTCTAGCTTATTAACCAACAATCTTTATACCATTACAATGTCCGGTAATGCGATTACCAATGTCAATAAGCAAAATAGAATTGATATAAATGCCATAACTAATAAACGCCCTAGAGACGGTCCAAATAAAAAGTATGTTTGGCATCTCCGATTAGGTCATATTGGAGAAGACAGAATTAACAAGTTGAGTAATGATGGATACATTGATCCTTCAAATTTTGAGTCATACTCAACTTGTGAGGCATGTCTTCTAGGAAAAATGACCAAAGCGCCTTTTGTGGGACAAAGTGCGCGAGCTGCTGACATATTAGGATTAATACATACAAATGTATGTGGACCAATTAATGAATCTGCTAGAGGTGGTTATAATTACTTCGTTACCTTCACTGATGATCAGTCACGGTATGGTTATTTATACCTCATGAAGTATAAATCTGAATCCTTTGAAAAGTTCAAGGAATTCAAGGTCAAGTTGAGAAACAAACGGGAAAATGTATTAAGGCTCTTCGATCAGATCGAGGAGGTGAATACCTTAGTACTGAATTCCTAGACTTTCTTAAAGAGAATGGCATTTTATCACAATGGACACCTCCTAGAACTCCAGAACATAATGGTGTATCTGAACGAAGAAATCGTACTTTATTAGATATGGTACGATCTATGATGAGTTACATCGATTTGCCAATATCCCTTTGGGGATATGCCCTTGAGACAGCTGTTTATATACTGAATAGAGTGCCGTCCAAATCTGTTCCAACTACGCCCTATGAGATATGGCATAGTAGGAAACCTAGTCTTAATCATATTAAGATTTGGGGTTGTCCAGCTTTTGTGAAAAAGTTGAAAGTGGAAAAATTGGAGGCAAGATCTGAACAAGGTCGCTTCATTGGATATCCAAAAGAAACTCTTGGATATTATTTCTATTTTCATTAAGACCAAAGAATTTTGGTATGCAAGCACGCTTCTTTCTTGGAGAATCAGTTCATCCAAGAAAGTGGTGCTGGGCAGAAAATAGTCTTACAAGAAGAAAATAATGAAGTACCAAATAACCGAGTTCAGATACCAACCTCTGATTCAGTGGGAGCTTCTGATACACAACCTCTTAGGAGAAGTGCGAGAACGTCTCGCCTACCTGCTCGTTATAGACACTCGGTTGATCATATTGAACCATTATTCATTGTGAATGATAATGATCAACCCGGTGATCCTAAGACCTATGAGGAGGCGATGTTGGACATCGATTCTGGTAAATGGCTAGAAGCCATGAAATCCGAAATGGACTCAATGTATTCCAATGAGGTATGGACCTTGACTGACTTGCCTGATGGTATTGTACCAATTAGCTATAAATGGATCTTCAAGAGGAAGATGAATGTTGAAGGTCAAATTGGAATTTACAAAGCACGGCTGGTGGCGAAAGGATATTGTCAAAAATAAGGAATTGATTATGACGAAACTTTCTCACCTATGGCCATGCTAAAATCCATTCGGATTATGTTGGCTATAGCTGCACACCTTGATTATGAGATATTCCAGATGGATGTCAAAACGGCTTTTCTAAATGGATTTCTCGATGAGGACATCTATATGGAACAGCCACGGGGTTTTGAATCCAATAGTGAAAAAACGAAGGTGTGTAAGCTTAAGAGATCCATTTATGGACTCAAACAAGCCTCCGAAGTTGGAACATCCGTTTTGATGATGTAGTCAAATCGTTTGGCTTCATCAAAAATCCGGATGAACCTTGTGTATATAAGAAGATCAGTGGGAGTGCAATTGCATTTCTGGTTTTGTATGTCGATGATATACTTTTGATTGGAAATGATGTACCAATGATATCATCGATAAAACTATTCTTGTCACGAAATTCTCCATGAAAGATTTAGGAGAGGCAACCTACATTTTAGGTATCAAGATCTATAGAGATAGATCAAGACGATTGATTGGCCTCTCACAATCTACGTACATAGACAAAGTGTTAACACGGTTTAACATGCAATGTTCCAAGAGAGGATTATTGCCTTTTAGGCAAGGGATCCGTCTTTCTAAGGAGATGTGTCCCAACACTCCCCGAAGAAAGAGAGCGGATGACAAAGATACCATATGCATCCGCTATTGGAAGCATAATGTATGCTATGCTATGTACTAGACCTGATATTGCGCATGCTATAAGTATTACTAGCAGATATCAGTCTGATCCAGGAGAAGAGCACTGGATAGCAATCAAGAATATTCTTAAGTACTTGCGAAGGACTAAAGATTTATTCTTGATATATGGAGAATGAGAATTTAAAGTTGTAGCTTATACCGATTCCGATTTTCAATCGAATCCTAATGATTATAAGTCTACGTCTGGGTTTGTCTTCACATTCAATTGTGGTGCAGTTAGTTGGAAAAGTTCCAAACAAAGCATAACTGCCGATTCCACCACTGAGGCAGAGTATGTAGCCGCTTCGAAGCAAAGAAAGGAAGCCGCTTGGATGAAGAAGTTCATTTCAGAACTTGGAGTCATTCCTTCAATTGAGCAACCAATCACATTGTTTTGTGACAACAATGGGGCGATAGCTCAAGCTAAGGAACCAAGGTCTCACCAGAAGTCCAAGCATATTGAGAGACGCTTCCATCTCATCGAGAAATTGTTGGGAGAGGTGATATCGCCTTGCAGAAAATTGCCTCGGCAGAAAACGTGGCGAGATCCCTTCACTAAGGCCTTACCTCGCCTCTTCTTTTGAAAGACATATTGACAAAATGGGTTTGAGGTACCGCACAAGTTGGCTTTAGTGTAACTGGAAAATTGTTGGATGTATGCCCTAAAGCTACTATGTAATAGTTACATATTAGGGATTTCAGTTGTACTTTCATTATTATTATTTAATTAATGGCAACGACGTATTCATTCATTTGTCCAATTATTTTATATTGATGAATGATTCCATAAGATCGATTGCAACTAGACCTATTCTTGAGACGTCAAGAATATATGTGACGGGTTCATAGTTAGACTGAATCTTTAAATTGTTCCCGGTCGATGGATTATTAAGTGGATATTAATAATCCTGTTGAGACCGGTGTGTTCTTAACTTCGCCATTAAGTATTGGATACTTAAGGGAATGATGAGTCACATGTCATCGGGTATTATGATGCCTGAGTTAGAACACAGGTGTTTTGTATTAGACAAATTCACTGAACGTGACGCATATGGAACGATTAGCGACATGGAAGCTTTTAGCGTGGTCAATGTCTAATTGTTCATGCTTTGGTCTTGTGTAAATAATCCTTAGACCTGAGGCACAGTGTTAACTTGTGTATTGAACAACTATGGTTCACGGGTGCACATAATGTCGGGCCGTCGATCCGTCTTTAAACTTGATGGTCATAGTTTGTTCATATACGAAGTTATACGTGTGCGCAATATGGAATATGTCTCCTTGTTATATGCAAGGTATGATAATGATGTCCTATGCGATCTAATTGTGACACTGCATTTAAATCCTCGGCCGGGGTTGTAACCGAGAATAAATTGTTTATGTCTCGAATAAAATGCATGTCAATTAGATTTGTGCATATGATCGAATTAATGACTTGACAAATATTCCATGGTCTTTGTTTGATCGGGACATAGTAAGACATAGGGATTGAATTACACTTTGTAGCCAAAGGCGACGGGTTCATTATGTTCTTAAAGCATTCACACTATCTGGGTAGCCATGACATATTGCTAGATGTCAATCGTGGCTTGTAGGACCTAAAAGATTAATCGGGACAATTAATTCTTTTGGAAGTACTAATGTGTTAGTACAAGTCTTACTACCAGCTTAGTGATGAACCTAGGGATGTCACACACCATAAACAACTAGGATGACGTGGAACAAGAGAGAAATATTTTGCAAATGTGTTTGCAATTACTGCAATCGAATTGAGTCGATTTGAAATTAAATTAAATGAGATTTAATTTAATTTGTATTATAGTCACGAGCCTACTTGCATATGATGCACACGCATGCCCAAAGTGGATATATGTTAACATACCAAACAAGTTAGCTTTAGTGCAAGTGGGAGATTGTTAGAAGATGCCCTAAAGCTACTAAGGATTATGTTATTTTAATTAATCAATTATCTGTTTAATTAATTAATTAAAGCTTCATGCATGTGCACGAATTCGTGCACATGCACGAAATGTAATGGTCAGCGGTTGCGACCATTATGCACGTAGCATTGATGGTCAGCAACCGCTGACCATCATGCCACGTCGTGCATGAGCAACCGCTCATGCACGATCATCCATTATGGACGATCAGCAACGGTTGCTGATCGTCCATTGATCAGCAACCGCTGCTGGTCATTTTTAATATAAAAAGCAATTGAGGATGAGAGAAAAAGGGTTGTTGAAAAACAGAGAAAAGGGTTAGGGTGTGCATTTGTGTTTTAGAGAGAAAATGCTTTGCTGAAAACAGAGAGCAATTGTGTGTGTGTTCTTGTGTCTTTGAGACACGAGGAAGAGAAACAATTCTCTCGTTCGGGCCGTGACTACTACGCATCAAGAATACGACGGATTCTTTCCATGTGATTGCTAGCACGATCGAAGTGGTAAATATCCGAAAGTTCTCTCTTCCGTTCGACGTTTGTTGTTGGTGTGTCTCAGTAGAGGTCCGACGCTTGTGGGACTCGTGCGTAGAACATCCGAACCGACTTGTTTCAAAGCGCGCTTCGAGAGGTATTTCGTTTAACTTCCTTTTATGTTTAGAGTTTTGATTAAAACGCACGAACAACGCCTAAGGAGAATCATGTGTAAAATATATCTTTGTTTCCGCTGCGTTTATTCTGTTGTTTTTCTTATACATGATTCATGAAACACCAACATCTTTTGTATTGATTGTAATGATAATTAGGGCCGAGGGTTTCTCTCTCAATTGCTCCAAGAATCAAGCAAATTGACCGAGTTGAGCTCCGACACTGCGGTAATGGATGTGACTTGCCCCACGTAACCTCGAATCTGTGGCCGTATGAGGCTAGCGACCTCTGTTGGAGTGAATCGACGGCGGTTGCGACTTCCATCGGCATAAGTTGTGAGCCCGCATGGAGATGTAAAGAGATGGAGGTGTAGTGGACGACTCGAACGTGCAAGGAGTTAACGTCGCTATGGTGGATTGGCGCACGGAGTTGAGGCTCCTAATGGCCATGGGTCGCATCATCAAGATCCCTAACTTGTATTAGTACCTTCGTTAAAATTCATTGCTCATTAAAACTTGGACATGTCCGTTTGTGTGGACACCGATTGGCAAATGAAGCTAACCTGACTTGAGAAAATTCCATCAAAAAGTCTAAATTTTGCACGGCGTGACACTGATGCCTCAATTTTTCATGTTATCAGTTTCTCCAAACTTGTACTAGTGACCTAAAAAAACCTACCTATCCATACATGGCAACTTGCATATATAGTGATAGGTAAATGAAGTGGACGTGGACTTGATGTGACTTTAGGATTATTACAGCCAAAAACCATAAAATTAATATATTCATGCCATACTTTCACAAAAATTCTCAAATTAGTACATTCGTACTACATTTATCCCAAACCGATACATGTATGGTATATATACCTCATTGTGGTAAATTTGATGTTTTTTTTTTGGTGTCCTGTACACAGGAACATCTCAATTTGCAATTACAATACAAATGTTTGACCAAAGAGACTTTGCATTGACTTGACATGAATTATGAAATGTGTTCATTCGTTGACAATCACCTAGGCATGGTGCATTTCTCTGGAGAAACAGGAATTAATGAGCCCCGGTCAGGATCTTATCATTCCCTATGTATCCCCTGCCATTTCTATTCAGCCTCGGAAACATTTTTGCAAAATCAAGTACCTCTTCAGGATCAGCATTGCTATTGGCTCCCGCCGCTCCGTCGATCGTAGCAGCCTTTTTTTTTTTTTCGTGTAATTTCTCATCCTTTACGGCAACCGTCCTGCATATTTAGAAATTTAGATTAAGGACCGCATTTTTTAATAAAACTGGACATTATCTGAAACGGCTAGTGGTTCTATACTCTGAATGCACAACTGTTTTGGTTCAATGGAGCTCTCCTCTTCCACTGCTTACAAGGTCAAATTGAGAAAAGTAAACATATCTAACCGAAAACAATTGTCTTACCTCTTTGCAAAGTGTGAGTTAAAAGTTAAAGTAGAACAAAAAAAACCGAAAACAGTTGCCTTTTAAAGTTGAACATGCCTTTGCGGTGCTTTTAGAAGTGATTGCATTTTCATGTACCTTAACAAAATATGAATAAACAAATAAAGGATATTAAAAGTAATTGAACTAAAGCTGAGCCGAAGCGCTAATGTGGAGACACCAAAGGGAGGGAAGCTCCGAAAAAGAGAAGACAGAGTCCCAAATTTGAATTTCTAACTCAACTTCCTTCAGTGTCCTCACGCTAACGACAAAATCACCGAAAATGACCGCTAACAGAATATGATCCGGTGGGCAAATCAGGAAAAATCTGTAAATACATCATTTTTTTCCTTCCTTTGCCTCAGGTTGCCGTAGCTTTCAGTCGCCATCTATCGCAAAAATCGCCATAAAATCCACGAACCTGCAAGACCGGAATCGAGGTTTGCATTTGGACAATAACAGACAAAGATCGCAATCGATCTCTCTATCTAGTTGCATGATCGCCCCATTTGATTGTGCATGATTGTTTTGTGTTATGTGAAACGCACGGAGATTTATTATTATTATTTTTTATGACATGTATTCGTTTTCTCGATGACGCTGCTCGATGCGTTTCTCTTGTAGAATATGGAGTGGGAACAGGTTGTGGTTGGGAGTGACGATTCTGCTGTGCTTGATCACTGCAAGTGGGGAGAGAGGTAATTACAATTCATGTTCATGCAATTTACTTCTTTTATTGAAATGTTGGTAAAATATTGACAGTGTTGGTAATTTACTATGGATTCACTCGACAAGCCATTTATCACTTATATTTATTACCAACAAAATTGAAAAATTCCAATTTTTTAGCCTACGGACAGCAGAATATCGCCCTGCACAAAGCACGGGTATAGGCTTTCGAGTTATAGAAAGGAAGCAACAATTCACAAGGATCTTGGATAAAGCACCATATAGTAAAATTGAAAAAACTATAGTGCCCTTGAAATTTATTTTACCAGTCTTTACGGAGTATATTGGCGAACGCAAAACCATCTAAGGATACACATTTGACAAAACAAAACAGGCTGATGGAATAAAAAGACAACACGTTCTATCTCGAGCATTCATATGGCCCTTAAAGATTTTATGATACAAAACAGCGAGTAAGACTAGCACTGTCTAAAGCTATGCAAATAAATCTTATAGATAGAATTATTAAGAGCTTTGCAAGCCTAACTGTATTGTAAACTAAACTAACAGTGCAATTTATATCACATTTTGAGAGAGTATTGGTCTATATTTTAATATACAAATCTACTCATATCATTCAAGATGGAGAACTAAACATGGAGAAATTACCATTCCAATTGGAAAACTTATGGCATCGTCACTTCATCATTTATCAATTATTAGCTTGAGCATTCGATCACGGGTTCAATATTCATTTTTTGAGATTCCAAAAATTATGATATTCTCTTTACTCTATATAATGGTATGGATAATGTCAGCTAAAAAAAAAACAGATAGTAGCTATATGTTGACTAAATAATTGACAATGTGATATTTAAAAAGAGTCTTGACAGCATGCTGCCACCAATTTATCTAGATTCCCAATATGGGGCCAATTTGATCATCCTCGATTTTTCTAATTCTTTTCCTAATTAAAATAATCAAAATAACGCTCTCGTTTCTATCAAAATGTATTTGTGTTACACGTGTGCATTTTTTGTGCTAGTAAATGAATTAAATGCATGGATCTAGTGGATTGATTGCTCAAATATCTATAAGAACCTGGACAAAAAACGTTAGATCAGACTTTTACATGGTGAGCATTCATTTTTTAATTTATATTTCTTCCACTCCGAGAAAGATATAAATATGGACTAAGAAGCAATAAGCACGTACCGACACATCGATCATTTTTTATAAATTCATGGGTGGCATATTAATGGTCACAAAAATTGACTGAGTGCCTGCTGTAGCTAGCTAGTATTAGGGTAGATTTATTTTCGTAGACCCTACTACGCAGTTGTTAAAGCGAAGAGACGAAAATGGTCAACAAATCCACGTTTAGAATATTTATCTTTCCTTTCATTTAAATTCTTTTCTATGTAAGCATTTCTTTTAACTCCACGGCAACTCCTTTTCCTTGATCTTTGCACATATCTTCCTTGCTCCAAAATCCCTTAATCTTCCCTCGTTTTCGATGCTCTGGTCACACGCCTCCAAAACCCAACCCCACGTCCATGGTCAATCCATGTGGCTGGTGAGCCGATTTCTTCAAAGTTGCCGACGAGTGTATGAGTGATGAATGCGCCAACACCAAGGAAACCTTCAAATTTCAATCGGTAAAGATGTTGATTAATCTGAGACTGTTGATACTTGATAAGGAAGGACTACATGGAGGAAGAAAATAGAGCTGAGGTGCAAAAATAAAATTTCTTACTTTTAGTGTGCCCTTGTGTTGTCCACAAGACTTCAGTCAAAAGAAGTGTGCAAGATGGAGAGGTTTAAAGCAAAGTGATAATGGAGAGATTGAACCAAACCCAACCTAAAGCAATAAAGCCGAAAAAAGAAGATGGGGTCGTGTTAATGTGGAAAAGAAGAGTCGTCATCAATGCATACTAGAATTATAAAAAAAGAAAAAAGAAAATGAGGATGCATTTTGCTGGCGAGAAAAAGTGCATAACTGCTCTGTCCTGTCTTGCCCCTTCTTTTCCCGTACTATGAGGTAGGGGTGAGCAGCCGTCTAGGGTTGACCCTGGATCGACCTTGGACCGGCCCAACCCTGCCGGTCTTGGTCCGGTTCCCAAGGGGACTGGGTTGGTCCTTAGTCTTGAAATTCTAGGACCAACACTGTGCGGGTTGGTCATCGGTCCTAAGAGTTTTGGGTCGGTCCAACCCTGGACCAACCCTGTATATTATATTATATTATACTATATTATTTATAATTCTTTTATATATTCAAACCTAAGTAAAATGTATGTTATATTATATTATATTGTGATGTTCTATCAATAGCACTAATAGTAATTTCAATTTAAAACTTTTGTTGAGTATCAATTATGTGTCGTTTGTTTTGTTTTTAGGTTTTTAGAAGTTTAAGTGAATTAACAAGATGTGAAGTTATATATTCATGGTTTATATTAAGTATTTTTAAACTTTTTATGATTTAATTGTATTTTACTAATGAATTTCAGCTGCACTTTGTTCTTCAATTTGTATCAAATGGTAGAAGTTTTTGAAGAGTAGAGTAGTACTGCAGTTACTACGGTGATTTGCTAGTCAAGTGGTGTGAAGCTCATTTTTTGATTGAGTGGACTTTACATGATCAAACGCAGTAAAACACTATTGCATATGGTGTTATGAATATTAAAGATAGATGATTATAAGAACTTTCCATGTTGTTCCATATCTCGATGAGTGGTTAGCAGGTATGAAATTTATATTATTGTGTCATCTTAAATTTGCTAAATATGTATTGGTATTTATAGTTTAGTTGTACAATGCCGCATTGTCGATGGATGTGTAATTTGAATTTGTAAGTTTGCTTTTTTAGGGAGTATAAAAAATAAGACGAAAAAAAATTATTGATCGGTCTCGGGTTGACCCTGGAACCGGACCGAACCCATTGGGTTGGTCCGGTCCTTGGTCCCAAGCTCAATAGGGTCGGTCATCGGTCCTAAAAATTGAGGACCAACACTGTACGGGTTGGTCCTAAGGTTAGGGGATGGCCCGGACCAACCTGGACCATGCTCACCCCTACTATGAGGAATTTATTTTCTTTATGAAATTCATGAAAAATCACCATAAAATCTTAAAATACCGTCACCATCTTCATTTGTTGTGCTAACTATAGTCACCCCTAAAAATGAAAATGTTCCTGGATTAGTGCCCTGGCATTGACACAGCCCCTTATTGTTAATAGGCCTGGCCTAGTACAACCTGAAAGAACTAGTGCAAACACCTAGAGGGGTGAATAGGTGTAACAAAAATTTTTCGCAAGACTTAGTATAAGTAAATTGCATTTTGAAGATAATAGAATAAGGACGTAATCAGCTTTAAACAATTATATAAAGCTACGAATAAAGTAAGGAGTTCAAGGAAAGGGAATTGAAACACAAGATTTATAGTGGTTCGGTTTAGATCAAGCCTACGTCTACTCTTCCGCGCTGACAGTCCACTGGCCGGATTCCACTATGAATCAAAAGAGATTTTACAACTTGTGATCTTCGACTTTCTCGGTGGAGAGTCTCTACTAGTCTCTCACAAAGTCTCACTAAAAGTTTCTCTCTTTTGTATACAACTTTGAGCTCGATGAGTGAAAGAGCAAGAAATTAGAAAGTTTCAAACTTTGAAATTTTTCTTTCACGTACTTCTTTGAACAACTAGCTAGATTCCACTATGAATTATTTTGTCTGCATTGTTGCTCTCAATTTATCGGTTTACTCGTGCTATTGACATCCTTCTTCCTATGGAAAAGTTTCGAAGCCATTTGTTATGATCCAGGCACTTGGACTGTGTTTGGCAGTTGTAATAAAATTCGGGATATGATATAATTTATCTTATTATATGTTTTAGTACTCGCTCAGGACATGATATAGTCGGATATAAGGGGAATATAAGCCGGATAAAATTATCCCATGGAGGAGGTGGGATAAAAGTGGATATGATTTATAATGTTCATAATAGGAAAGTTATATTTCTCAAATAACAAACTTATTAAATTAACAAAATTGAAATTATATTTCAATATAAATAATATTTGAATGCTAATTTAAGAAATAAAAAATAAAAAATAAAAAAAATATTTTTAATTAATCTTATTCTAGTTTATATATTCAACTTTAATTCTATATTATAATAAACATTCAATCTATAAATTATATATTTATAGTTAATATTTTAAGGTATTTTTGTATTTTAGGTATGTTAGTATAATTTACTATTTGATAAAATTTTATTAAAGAATTACGAAAGGGGATTAAAGAAATAATAGAGAAAATAATAAAAAAAGAGGAAAAATAAAATAAAAATAAATTAGGGAATAGTGTTACGAGAGATTTTCACCATTGTTGTTTCGAATATTTAGGTTCATTTACAATGATATGCTGTTTATATCAAAAAAATGTACATGATATAATGTGAATCTATCCGACTTTAATACTGCGATACACCAAATAATGAATATGATATAAAAAAAATCCCAGGATTTCATATCATATCATATCCAGTCCTATCCCGATTAGAAATCCAGACGATCAAACATAGCCTTAGGGTTTCCTCATGGAGTATTTCAAAGAGATTTGTCATGGATTGCAATGAAATTGCAAAATTCAACTAATCCAACAAGAACGGCGTAGGCGAATGTTGAACCTCATCGTCGTCCTCCTCAGCCCCAACATTCTCGTCAGCGCTGCAGGCTGCGGCAGCGTCATCCTCTTCAAGCAAGGCGGTCCGATGGGCCTCGAGCTCCTTGTCATTGACTAAGCTCGGTGAGCTACTGCCACCGCTCCTTAGAGCCATCGAGCCACACCCGCTACTCCAAGAGTTTCACCACGGCGATGCTAAAAGCCTGTTACGGCGGCGACTGGCCGATCGATCAGTCCATCGAGGTTGTCGGTGTTTGCTCTAGAGAGAGAGAGAGAGAGAGAGAGAGAGAGGGATGGTGAAAGGATCTTAGCCATTTCATTTTCATCTAAACGGATGTCCGAATCTGGGAGGGAGTAGGGAAGGAGGGGTCGCGCTTTGTGTATTTTCTAGAGGTAAAGACACCTGGAGTGCCAAAACTTGACACGGAAGGACACTTAAGTGCCAAAATCAAAGTAAAATGGATTACTTAAGTGCCACTCTGGCCAAAATTCAGCCAAATTGCTGACGTGGCAATTTTCTAACGAGGTGAGTGCAAAACAACATCGTTTTGCACGCCGACATGACGAGAAAAATGCAAAAACGACGTCGTTTTATGTCCGATGTGTAAATAATTAATATAAAAATTAATTAAATTTAATTTAAACTTAAATATATTTAAAATATTCTAAAAAAGCTTAAAAAATTAAAATTAAAAAAAAAAAAGGGGGACCCGAGCCCTCGCTGCCGGTTGGCCAGGGGCCGGTCACCCCGATCGACCCTCCCCCCTCCGTTGCCAGCCTTCCCGGCGGTGGTGGGGAGGTGGCGGCGGTGAGGGCTAGCCCTTAGCCGCCTCCTTCACCCCCTTTTTAATTTTAAGTTTTTTATTTTTTAGAATATTTTAAATAAATGTAAGTTTTAATTTAATTTAATTATTAATTATTTACACTTTTTTATTTTTTAGAATATTTTAGCTGGTAATTTAATTTTTATTTTGCAAACGTCGTTGTTTCGGGTGAGTTTGAGCCGAGTTAGCTCTCCGGTGAGCCACGTAGGCAAGCAAAAATAATAAAATATTGCTACGTAGGATTTCTGGTAAGGTTCGCTGGAGGTGACACTTAAGTGTCCCACTTTTCAAAGAAAGTGGCACTTAAGGGTGTGCATGGAAACACTCCCAAAAAGTGTTCCCGGCACACTTTTGTACGGAAAGTGTGCCCGGGAACAAAAAAGGAACAGAAACGCGTTTGGTTGCGTTTCTGTTCCTTTTTGTTTTTTTTCTTGTTTCTAACGAAATTGGAATAGAAAAAAAGAACAACAATTTGTTGTTTCTTGCTCTGGAAACAAAAATGAAGAAACGTTTCTTGAATTTTTGTTCTTTCTCTTCTCTCTCTTCCTTCTTCTCCTCTTCTTCTTTTTCTTCTTTTTTCTTTCACCGGTCGCCGGCCTCCGCCATGGCCGGCGACCGGCCGTCGAGGCTCGGCCTCGCCCAGATCCGGCAAGGCCGAGCGTCGCCGGCCCCCGGCAAGGCGAGGCTCGGCGTCGCCGGCGCGGCGAGGCCAAGCCTCGCCTTGGCTAGGCGAGCTCGGCCTCGCCCGGATCCGGCGAGGCCGAGCGTCGCCGGCCCCGGCAAGGCGAGGGTCGGCGTCGCCGGCGCGGCCGAGGCCTCGCCTCGCCTTGGCCGGGCGAGCTCGGCCTCGCCCGATCCGGCGAGGCCGAGCGTCGCCGGCCCCGGCGAGGCTCGACCTCGCCCGCGCCGGCGACGCCGAGCCTCGCCTTGGTTGGGCGAGCTCGGGCTCGCCCGATCCGGCGAGGCCGAGCCTCGCCCAACCACGGCGAGCTCGGCCTCGCCGAGGGCCGCGAGCCTCGCCGTGGCCGGGCGAGGCTGCCCGCCCCGTCGGCCGGTCGCCGAAGGCCGAGACCGGCCGAAAAAAAAAAAAAATTAAAAAAAAAAGGGAAAAAGTGAAAAATAAAATAAAAATGTTTCAAAAATTAAAAGAAATAAAAAAAGAATAAAATTTACCAAACGTGTTTCTGTTCATTTTTTATTTCCGGACCAAACGTTACCAAACGTGTTCTTTTGTTCAAAAATTGTTCCCCGGAACAGAAACACTTTTTTTTTTTTCTGTTCCCAGGAACACAAAAGAAACAGAAATGTTTCCATGCGGGGCCTAAGTGTATACTTTCAAAGTTTTGACACCTAAGTGTCCCATCCTGCCAAGTTTTTGCACTTAAGCTGTTCTTCTGCCTATTTTTTATTTTGAATTGTTTTTTGCTTTTCAATTTCATTTTTTTGTTGGTTTCAATTTTCCTTTTTTTCTTTTTTCGATTTTGGTTTCATGCCAGTGGTGCGAAAATTTCCCGCCAGGCAGTGTAGGGGGAATGTAGGAAGTGTACTTTTGTTCCCCTCCATGGAAATTGAAGCCACCGCCTGGCTCATGGCCAGATGGATCCTCGGCTTGAGTTGGGGTTGATCCGTCTTGGCCTCGCCACCCGAGTCATGATGGGTTGTGAATTTTTGTTTCAATAGATAAAGAGAGCAGACATCCATTACGAAATATTTGATTTGAGTTATTATTAATCAATCCATTTGTAAATATATAAATTTGACATTGCAACTTCATCCACGTGCTAAAAATCTAAAAAATCTTTCCACATGATGCAGTAAACACTTAAAATACTAACTGGTTAGAAGTATGCTCGTAATATAACAATTCATAAAAAACGCTATAATTCTTTAATCACTCGGGGGTGAGTTGGAATCTTTTCATGTTTTAATTTTTTATTTCATTTCTTTAAAGTGAATGAGTAGTGCATGAGCTTGGTACGAAAAATTAAGTCGTGTATAAAATTGTTTTATCTTTGTACCTTTTTAAATATCCCACTACAAATATAAATTCATGAGAGCCACCAAACATGGCGCCTACCATACATTTGGGTTCTTATTTTATATTTATCGAAAAAATCATTCATGCTCTTTGTTCTTTAAAAATGTATCATGATTTTTGTTGTCTAAGATCATAAACTCTATTTACTTTGCACATAACCAATGAAAAAGCCCAATGATTTTTGTTCTCAACATTCACGGACCTTTTCTTCTATTCCTCATTCATTTACACGTAGATTCAATCCTAACGATCGTATTACTAATGTATTCAATTAGAGAAATTATGGGAAGATAATGATAGAGTTATGGAGTGTGACAGACGAAAAAGCTATTAAAGCATAGAGGCTTTTTATTAGTAATGGTGTACATGTAATTCTCATGTTAAACTAATATTGATAGGGTAAAAATTGTATAGAGCAACATTGTAATTATTTTTTTCTTTCTAATTCCGAAGGGGTTTTTTCACTTAAAACTTCACTTGTCATCTTTTTTTATTTTTTCTCTTCAACAAATTGCATTCCTAACAAGATAATGCCACAATTTTCAAGAAAGCTATAAATTTCTATAAGGTTGTAAGTTCGAAACACATTCGCATTATAAATAGTTCGGAAATTTTAGACAAATTGACTTGACTCAAAATACTATAAGTACATTTAACTAAAAAGGAAAAGAAAATATGTTCAACATGAGTATTTAGAGAGCATTCAAGAATCTATACATAATAGCAAGTCGTCTTTTTAAACTCTCTTTATAGCCCAAGAGAAGTAGATTTCATAATTTGCAGTTAAGCTCAACTCATGAGTTACTCAAGTTCGGTTATATTCTTTTGAAGTTTGAATAACTTAAAATTATTAGATCGATTTGAGTTTGAATTCAAAAATATGACTAAAAAAATTTTCCACCATAGTGGAGGGTGCATTTTTTATATACCTCAATAAATTAAACAGATAAACCTTTAATTTTGGTGCTTTTTGAGAATCCTGATTTGTTGTTGTGTTTTTTTTTTTTTTTTTTTTTCTGTTCGAACTTCAGAATCCTGGTTCGGACACAGCTAATTAAACTAAGCTCGAGAGACGGACCAAAAAAAAAAGAAGAAAAACTTAGCTTGAGTCAAAGTGCTAATGTGGACACATCAAAGGGGAGCTCCAAGAGAGAACCCCGAATTTGAAATATTAGCAGAACGGTAGAACCTACTTCAGTGCCCCCACGCAAACACCGAAATCACCGAATGTGACCGCCGATAGAAGAAGACGCCGAGGGCAAAATAAGAAAATTCGTAAATTCATCTTCCTCTCCTTCCTTTGCCCCCAAGTCACAGTAGCTTTCAATCGCCATGAAATCCACGAACTTGCGAGACCGAAATTGGAGCAATACGGACAAAGATCCGCGGTCGATCTCTCTATCTCGTTGCGTGATTGCACCGTAATTTTCTCGATGACGCCGTTCGATCCGTTTCTCTTGTAGAATGTGGAGCGGAACGGGTCGTGGTTGGTGAGTGACGGTTCTGATGTGCTTGATCGCCGCAAGTGGGGCGAGAGGTCAATTGCAATTTGTGTTCATGCATAGGTTTCTGCTGTGATCCTCCAGCTCAATTCGGATTGGGAGTTTTGATCTTGATGAGGTGCTAATAGACACGAGCTTCAGTGTTGAGTACATCGATTTTGAGCTTGGGGAAGTGAGATTTGTATTGTGAATTTGGCTAATTAGGCATTTTAGGGTTGGGGGAAGTCGTAGGCTATGTTGTGCGGCTATAGTGCTTGATTGAATGGGGGCAAACCATAGTTGAATGATCCTTCGCGCATAGATTTGGATGTTTTCAAAGCATATGACTGACTATGTTGTGTTGTATGATGGTTGGTTTTGTTAAGCTCTTGGATTACCAAGTTTGGATCAATGCTACCACCAGACATGGTCAGATCAATTGAATTTCCTCATATTTGTTTGATACAATTTTCATCCTGCTGTTTCTACTTTGGGGATAAAATTTGTTGAGCGTCTCACGGTGATTGACTATTAGCTATTTGGCTTCTCTCCAGTCAAATAATGGACTATAGCTTGTAGGTTTTCACTGGAGTAGCTTTATGGGAAAGGGGAGCCTTGTGTTGTTTACTTATTCCACTTTAATCGCATCACAATGAATATATAGTTTTTTAAGTTCATGAACAAGGACGGTAGGAATATACCGTAATATTATTTTGATTTGATGTTTCCTTGAAGCATTCCTCTCACTCGATTGTTGAAATAGCTTGCTAGAGACATAGGAGACTTGCTTCATTGCTTGCAATTGAATGAGCTTGTGACTACATTTCCAATCTGAAACTTTTTAACTGGTAAATGCAGCACTTAGAGTGATCTCCAAGGCTCATAAAGCTGTTTACAATCACACTCTTGCGATGATGGTGGTGGAGTATGCATCTGTTGTAAGTGTACTTTATAAAGGCTTTCTCATTTACCTAGAGCTTGTTGTTGTTATTACCCTTTAGGTTTCACCATTTCAATACAATAACTTTGTAACTAGATGCAAAGCTTTTTATTTTGTAGGTTTACCTGTCAGATTCGACAGAACTTTTTAGTTGGACATGTTCTAGTTGATATGGAAAGACCAAAGTAATTTGACTACATTTTAATATGACATTGTTGCTAAGGTTGCCTAAACTTAAAGAATAGGAACCTAGTACAGTACTAAATGGCCACTTTGTGGGCTATGCAGCCTTCTTTTTTTAGCTTCTAAGTGATTATTAATGCCCTTTTATTTGAAAGCAGGGGTTTGAAGTCATGTTGGCATCCAGCCTACTTATAGGTGTATAATTCGTGTTGTAGTGGCCTACCAATTGGCAACACTTCTGATGCCTCCTCTATTTTCGAATTGCATCTAATCGTTTGTCTCTATTTCTAATCAATATATATTACCTGTAGGCATATATTGGAGAGTTTTGGACCTTAATGCTGCGGTTTTAGCTTTCAAAGGTACTCAGGAACAAAGGTGTGCACGTTAACTTTAGCAAGTCTTCCTCTCACATTTTATTTGTGAAGCATTTGCTGAAAATTTAAGCTAAGAAGAGTAGCCTATGGTGAATACGTACACATAACACATGGGTCTGCTATCCATGAGAAGCAAAAACAATGAATCATTTCCACTGAGACACGGAAGTTATGTGCTTGTAATTTTAGATGGAGTCATGAGGAGATCACATACTTCACTAATCTTTTTCTTGGAAAAGTTGTTTGAGCTTTTAAGTTAGTGATTACTTCTATTCATTTCTATAGCATATAGCATCCGGTTGAAGATCTCTGCTGGAAACAGCTCGACATAAACTACCCCAGCTTGTCTGGTGCCATGCTGAGTTCTAGAGATGATAAGCCTTTTGCAAGTTGTGGATACTTCTGATTTGGAATGATTTACATTCTTATTCTATTGTCTTTGCTTAGGTTCATCATGGATTTATTATGCTTATCACAATATGACAATGCAAGCTGGTATTATGGATGCTGTTAAAAGAGCCAAGGATCTATATGGAGACATCAACGTCATGGTGATAGGGCATTCTATGGGAGGGGCTATGGCATCTTTTTGGGGACTTGATCTTGTGGTAAGACAGTTTAAAAATTGTTATGGTTTGGATATTGGTTCTTCTCTGTTGTGTTCTTCCATTTATTCAGTTTTGGTCTATTAAGAGTTACTCGACAATTTCTGCCAACTCTGCCTTGAAGAGTCTAGATTATGGATATCTTGAACTTTCTATGGCTTCATACTTATATTTACAATTGGTCAGCATCTTGTTTTCTTTCTCTTTTTCTTCTTTTTTTGGCAAATCAACTGATAGACAAAACACAAGCAGAATGGGTTGCAAACAATTCTTTACCTGAACCACCTTTGGTCGATGTATTTAGTTGTGTGAATTGAGTCTTACATGTTAAGCCATGGAGTTTCAAGTTGGTGGAATACCTAAATATAGTGGATAAAGACTTCCAACTAATCATTACAAAGTTTACTTGCTGGAAACTTAATAGGTTATTGATATGTTTGACATATAATTTTTGCAAGCACTTGAAGCTCAAATTCTATGTCATGTAATCTTGAAGTGCTAATGCATTTTAAACTAGAATATGTTGATCCCAAATCTATGTT
The DNA here is from genome assembly GCA_014182725.1 of Eucalyptus brandiana. Classification (NCBI taxonomy): domain Eukaryota; kingdom Viridiplantae; phylum Streptophyta; class Magnoliopsida; order Myrtales; family Myrtaceae; genus Eucalyptus; species Eucalyptus brandiana. Next base: position 53,112,453 of record CM024675.1, on the reverse strand, counting down.
CTGTGCATTGTTTCTGTCTCTCTCTGTCTAATCAAAAGAAGCAACTTCTTTTCAGTCGGACTACAAGGCCGGGTATGTCATAGGCTGGAGCCAATTCTAAAATGTCTAAATTATGCTTTTTGTCTCAACTTCATTGGACAAAGTGGTCCAGAGTTTTCTAGGCACCTATTGCAGAATTGGTACTAGAAATGGTATCCACCCCAAAGTCATGTCCCATTAATTCTCTTCTCCATGACAAGTTGTGATTTTTTATGGTCAAGCTTCATCTTCAGATTATACAGACATTCACATGGCCTGCGATATGATCATCGGTTGCATGAACTTTAGACTAAACTTTTCTCAAAGTATTACTAGCAATTGTAACATCTTGTCCGAACACTTGAATGATTTAAAATGTCATTTTTGTTTGCTAATTTCTTGCTGAACATTGTTTTGAGCCATCATGCCCATGCTTCGTGGCCCTTCCATGCATCGTGGCCCTTTTTAAGATTTAGTTTCTCCTTCGCCACTAATGACCATAAGTTTTGGGTTTCAAGGGGCAATTTCACCATGAAACAGGAATGTTTTGTTTACACCGTGGCCCTTTCCATGCATTGCGGCCCTTTTTAAGATTTAGTTTCTCCTTCGCTATTAATGACGGAGAGTTTTGGGGTTCAAGGGGCAATTTCACTATGAACCTTGTTTATGTCATTAGCAGGATGTGACTGAGCCCACCAGCATCCAGGTGCTTCTTGTAGGAGCATTTATATGCACATTGGTTGTAAATTTACCCCTGATCCCACTACTTACTATGAACACCTTTTCTTGGGGGGTGAGGTTGGGGTTGGTTTTGTTGTGGCTGTGGGGTTTGTTTTTGGCAAAATTTTGGATGGGGTCTAGACTTCCAAACCTCATGGAGATAAAGGCTATTCTATTGTTCACCTTCATATGTGAAAATGCAATATATGGTTATTGATGCATAGTAGTTTTTCCCCTCGCAAAAGTATTAACATTTGAGTTATTTGACTGTCTAATTTTGTGTGCTGAAGCTGTTTTTTCTAGACCAGCACTCGCTTGATTTACTTGACATTTGGATGACCTTGTATTGGCAATGCAATCTTTGTGTCTTACTACAGCATGCCAAATTCAATAACATATAACTAATGGACACGATATTGTGCCTCATTTGCCTCGGTACTATTCTCAGTTCCCAAAGAATATCGGATAAATTTTGGGGAATTGTTGCTGACTACATTTGATGTTTCAACCTATCTAACTGGAGAAGTCTTATTTTTTCCAACAATGTTTGGACTCACTTACTCACTTTATTCAACGGATAAATTTTAATAGTTTTGTCTGTTTTATCTTCTTAACAAAGCAGGACAGTTCATGGTATTCATGACCTTTTTGACAATATATAAGGAACCCTTCTCATTCCTATAAAGCTATCATGAGTTTCCCGTACCAATTACAAATTTTAAGACACGTAATAATATCTCTCTCTCTCTCTCTCTCTCTCTCTCTCTCTCTCTATGATGGCTGATGACCTAGTCTTAAGGTCTGTGCAATTATAAGGTATTACTCATTTAAATTATGTACGTTTACCAATGCCTGTATTAGCGGCAACTAGCTCAATGACAGCACAGATAAACATTGTGATGTGAGATAATCTTACTCTTTTCTATGTCAGTGTTCACATGTAATTGGAATCCTTCTTTTTTTGTAGGTATGGCTGTATGATATTGGATTTGGTAGTCTAGTTTATCAGGTCGAGAAAGTTTGTGATGGCTCTGGAGAAGATCCAATGTGCAGCAGGTAAGGAGGTGGTCTCAGTCGTAGCTACCTGTTACAAGCAAATATTTTGTGGATTTATCATGCTAGGTGCAATATGTCATTTGACAGACCAGCTTGTTCCAAAGAATGCGAGTCCTTTATTACTAGAAATATTTACGGACGACTTATCAAAATGTGTTTCTACATATTGGTAACTGGTAATAGCCTTGCGGACCAAATGGCGAAGACTTGGGGATCGTGCAAAATCGTCATGGACCCACGATTGAAGGAATATGGAAGCGAAGACAAACGAAACCTTATGCTTTCCAGGACTCCTTCTGCTTCCGCATTGAGGCTATGTTAAGACTCCGATGCCAAGAGTAACTTAAAAGTAAAATGCTCCTAAGTCAGCACCTAATTTCTTGAAGATCATTGGGTAGCTCTAGATGAAGTTTGTTCACGTAATGCATTCCATCAACCTGTCTCCATGTCCATCACAAGATGCACAGGATCTCTCTACCGAAATTCATTTGAAATGTAAATAGCATATAGCTGAATGTATCATCCAATACAACTATGTGATACCTATTGAATCAATGCGCTCGCAAGCTTACCTATTAATCTAATATACCAGATTTGATAAAACCTAATGACGATGTGTGGATGCTGAGCTGAGCTATACATCTCTGAATCACCCTGCTCTTTTCCATCCTTATTTGGTGTCTTTTTTTGGGGGGTTGAACTCGTGTTGAACTTCACAAAATAGTCAGATGTGTGACTTCTGGAACTGTAAGACTTGCACGGTTTGGCGATTGACTGGTTTTATAAGGTGAAACAAAGATTGTCTAGGGATAACGCTTTTCAATCAGTGACCTTACCTTCTACTTCTGGCTCATTGGCACTTAAAAGATTTCTTGGCGTAACCAAGTACTTCAACTGTTCCCTAGCAGGATATTATGCAGATTAACGGTTAAATCAAGCCATCTGGGAAACATATGACGATCCCATCTGAAGTTTGCATCATTTTAATTGCCAACCTCTACTGAATTTCAACTTTTAGAAGGTAAACAATTTATATCATCTTGGCTTAGACATGTAAGAATGATCTGATTAGCATTTCGAATTAGGGCTATAAGCTTTTACCTTCTATTTATGATATGCTGGAGTTAACAATAGCAGAAACTGACAAAACTGAAATTCATTCGTCATTTCAAAGCATAAATTGGCAATTGCGATCATTCAAAGCACATTGTGCAAGAGCCCAATCAAGTCCTCGACACTGTATGATAAGCTGGAGTTTGTGCATCACAGTAAAAGCCGAAGTACAGCACCAAAACGTTAGGAAAGATGTACGGTCATCCAATCTAATAGTTACTGTGCTAGGGGTAGCTTACCTATACAGAAAGAACCCGTAAGTTTTTCTTGCTTATTACTGAGAGGAAGAGCTCAGACATTCATATAGGACTCTTTTGTCGTTTACTCCATTCCTAGGCAAGCAAAAAGTGAATGAAAGAGCTTTTGTCGCGTATTAAAACCTACACGTTTGACTATATCCTTCGTTGTTTAAGGAATAACAAAGTTGAGTTTTACAAGGCGGGGTTATGACGTTCAAATTTAAAGTACAAACCAGCAAGCTCCAAGGATCTCCCATAAAAGACCAACGCGTAAATTGACAAAACTAATGCACTTGAATATAGTAACACTATAATGCACTTGAATGTGGTAACACCAGCATCAATTTGACTTCTCTTTTATTGATAACTCAATTAGCCAACCAAAAACGTCAAAAAGTAATATATCTAAACCAAATCAAACTCATGAAATAGATCAGAAGAAACCATGGTCTCATTTCATGAGTAGTTTCCAGCGATCCATCTTGCAGGTAGGAAATGGTCGCAAAAACAGCCACTAATAACTATACGTACAAGAACAATAGACTTCAAGTCAACTTGCCAAAGTGTGATTGTAATTTATGTATAACAGATAACGATCCCAGGAAAGACAACAATCAATATCTGCTGAGATGACATAGGGCAATAAGAAATTTGTTTAAGTTTCAAATCTTCCTTGATAACAGACTTGGTTGTGGATGCAAGACCTTTCAATATCTGTGGATGCACTTCTTATTGGAAAATGAACTCCTCTGCTGAGCATGTCTTCTAAATTTTTCAAGAAATGGCTGAATCTTCTAAGCTATGCCAGATATTGCATCATTTGAACCTGATAAAAGGGCTCCCACATGTTGTCCCTTTCTGCGAAGTATTTCAACCCAGTTAACTCCCATTAAGGATGGCAGTGCCTTCGATCAACAAAAAGCACTGATTGTTCAATGACAAACAAAAAGCACTAAGAATTTTAAGATCCTTCAATGCTTGATAATCAGCATTGAAGAATTTAGTAATGCCCGACTATCACTGATATTACCCATGAGTGCATTCAATTAATTCTTCTGGTCAACATCATCAAAAAGGGTGAGAACTCCTTTACTAAAAAGCCTATCTTTAATTGTCTTGATACCTTCATCAACATTACTTGTTTCTGTCAATTTTCTTTTGAGGACATTGGAGATGAGTTATTTTGCAAGAATTGAATACCCTTTAGCTCTGAAGTCTCGCGAATGTTAGAAAAAATGCCACGGTGCTCAAGACCATGTGAAAGCTAATTGTAAATAAGTTCAGCGAGAGTCGTCTCTTCAAAACAGTCTATTCCATGAATACTAGCAATTCATGTTTCTTGTGTTGTGAGTGCCTATCATACTCATGACTAGGACTACTTTGAACACCATTTTCACATCAAAAGGTCCATGTACTGGTTTTGGCAAGAGCAATTAAGACTACCTCGATCACCACTCTAAGCACACACAATGTTTCTCCTGGTCCAGACAAGCCCTTCAAGTTTTTCCTTGTAAAAGAAGATTTGGGTACTGATAAGCAAGTTCTATTGCATGACAATGAAGAGAACACACATTCAGATAAAATGTAATAAGCATTTTGTGGGCCCACCATAAAGGAAAGGAAAAAAAAAACACAATCAGGTTTGCCTAAATAGCCCTTTTACCCCCCAAAACAAATGAATGCAGTGTTTACCACCCCAAGATTGTGAGAGGGAACACGGTCAACATCAAATTTCATCGATCATCTACCTTTCTTCGATCTCCATCTATACAGCCGCCCAATTAACCACAGGTCCCTGCACAGAAAGATTTTTGTAAGTTTCTTCAACTTTTAAGTCCCTCAGCAACATTAGAAACCAGCAAAAGGCCGGTTGTTTGAGATGTCTCCCTTAGTACTTCTTGTCAATCTTTAAACCTAAAGAAGTCACCTATTATAACTTGAGGTAAATGGAAGGGCTTCTATTATAGATAACCACCTAGGCATAACCATTTCAAGAAAATGGAGGCAATTATGGAGATCACACAAGGGTCGATTTACATGATTTCAGACCCCAAGTGAGACTTATCACATGTCCTATGCACCGATGGTACTGAAATTTAGCCTTAACTATAAGATGATTTATAATACCTTGGAGAAGCTAAATAGTTCTCTCCTGTCACAGATGGAAGCTCTGCTGCACCAATTATTGATGCCAATACCCAAGCGAAATTCCTCTTTCTTCATTTTATAACTTCTCCATAACATTTGCAAATCCCACTAGGAACCACACCCTTTCCTGGAAAATAAACTGAATATAAGCATATCAATACACAGTCTGTCGTCTACACAATTGCAACAGTGAGTTAACTATGCTGTAAAATTATAGGATGAGAACCGTAGTGCTATGACCTTCCAACACACATTCCATATAATTGTTTACAGAATAGCAAAGTTATCTCCAAAGCGAAACAGAGGGTATCAACTTCGAAATATGTGAAGCAGCAAATCGATGAGGATCTCTAAGTCATAAATCAAATAATAAGATGCAATTGACATGCATACCTCCAGCTGGGAAACATAAAAGTAAGGAGAAACCATCCAAAGAGAATTTAGCTAAAAAAGCCAAACCAAACTAGGAAAAGAAAACGTACATTTGTACATAATTAAGAACCCTCTGGTTGTATGGAGGTACCATAATTTCGAGAACTTCTTCAGATTTCCAGGCATCAACTCACAAAAAGTAATTAATAAGTAATTAATAACTTCACTTTGAATCTCATCTTCATTTCCTTTATTTGTTCTTCATTTGTACAACTACCCAATTAGCCACAGCTCCTTGCACAAAAAGATTTCTGTAAGTTTTTCAAACTTTAATTCCTCTTCTCAACATTAGAAACCAGCAGAAAGGCAGTCTTTTGAGATGTCTCCCCTAGCACTTCTTGTCAATCTTAAAACCTAAAAAAATCATCTAGTATAACTTGGGGTGAATGGAAGGGCTTCTATTATAGATAATCAGCTAAGCATAACCATTTCTAGAAAATATAGGCAATAACAGAGATCGCACAAAAGTCCATTTACATGATTTCTGACCCCAGTGAGACTTACCATATGTCTTAGGCAGTAGGCATTGATATTGCTGAAATTTAGCCTTAACGACAAGATGATTTATGATACCTTGGACAAGCTAATTAGTTCTATTGACAGTGAAATTCGTCCTTCTTCATTTCATAACTTCTCTCTAGCATTTGTAAATCCGAGTAAGAAGCATACCTTTCCAGGAAAATAAACTGAACATAAGCATATCAGCACAGGGGGTCTGTCTACTTCACAGTTGCAACAATGAATTGGTTATCCTATATATTTGCAGGATGAGAATCGTACTTATATGACCTTCCAGCACACATTCCATCTAATTGTTTACAGCATAACGAAGTCATCTCAAATGAGAAGCCAGGTTATCAACTGCGATATATGTGAAACAGCAAATCGACAAGGATCTCTAATAATTTGTTACATATCAAATAAAAACGATTCAAACGAGATGCATAACTCCAGCTAGGAAACATAAAACCAAGGAGAAACCAGACCAAAATGGAGGTACCATAATTTCAACGCCTTCATCAGATTATCATACATCAACTCGCAAAAAGGTAATTAAAAAGTGCATGTGAGGCTTCTCTTTTCATATCTGTGAAGGAGATCGATCGTAGAAAAGGGAAAACATCGGTCGTCAGATGAAATGACTTACCTCAATCCGTTTGAAGTTTGCACACAAGAGAACGATCTACGGTCGGGGATCAAGAAGGTTTCAAGAGCGACAGGCACTTATCCGTCAGTCTTCTCCCTCGTAACTTCAAATTCAAATCCAGATTCGTAATCTTCTCCCTCTAATTCGTTGTTTCTCTCAAATTTGATCCCCTTCTCCGAGCAAAACGAAGAAATTGCCTCCACATTTAATTTCCCGCAACGCCGTATTGCAATACACCCACCTTTCTTCAAGCTTGACAGATCAGGCAACTTCTGTATAGATCCACAATTCTGAAGTGTCAATGATCCCAATAATGGTGGGAGTTCACCTTGAATCTCGACCAGATTATCACAATCAGCTATGAAAACACTTTCTAGTTTGTTGAGGATACTTAAATCAGGTAATATCTCCACCTGCTGAAGTCCCCAAAGCAGCAAACTTTTTAGGTTCTCCAAACGATCAGGGCCTTGAAACTCTGCGATTGCACAGCAAAGGATGTAAAGTACTGGTAGTGTCTTTATACTCGATGGAAACTCCATGGAACAACACGACTTGAAACCCTGTAGCCTCAAGTCTGATAAAATGGAGGGAAGGCTCGGGAGGCAACGCAGATTAGGGCACTGGAGGTAAAGTATCTTGAGTCGAGGAAGGAGACTACTCATATCCGTGGGTAAGGTGGTCACGGCGGATTCTAACCATAAGGATGATAAATGGGAGGGAAGGCTCGGGAGGCAACGCAAATTAGGGCACCAAAGTTCAAGTGACTTGAGCTGGGGAAGGAGACTTCTCATATCTATTGGTATGGTGGTCACGTACGGACACGTCAGGGATAGAGACTCCAGCTTGCTTAAATTCCCAATCCACGGTGGCATCGGATTTTCTTCCACAGGCCCATCAGATTCCCCATCACAATCACGTCGCCAAAATGACAACTTTAATTCTTCTAAATTAGTCAGGTTTGAGAGATCTGGAAATGTATCCATACACAATTCTTCTAATTTTAAAATGTTAAGGCTTTCAGGAAGCCTCGGTACTACATATATTCTAACGCTAGACAATATCAAAATCCTTAGGGATCAATTTTTAGAGATGCAATTGCCAATTTCCCCATCGACTTTATTCAATAAAATTGTGGCTTTTATTACTTCAAGCTTCTCCATCGTCCAGAGTGCATCAGGGAGTTCTTTGATCCCCGAATCATCTATATCCAACTCAATCAACGATTTCAAATTTCCGATTGTATTCGGAAGCCTCTCCAATGAACGGCAGTTGTTCAAATATAGGTATTTGAGACTTACAAGATCTCTACCCATCTCATCCGGCAACCTCCAAAGTTTACTACAACATGATGCATCTAAGAAAACTAATTTTTTCAATTGACAAATCGACACGTCAATTTCAAGTAATATGTGACAGTTTCTTAGAATCAAATATTCTAATTTTGAATGAGCAGAGAAGTCGGGGATTATCTCCAAGAATAGGCAACAGGTCAAATCCATAACCTTCAAATTTTTCATCACCTGTGAAAAGAAAAATCATGCAAAGATTACTTAGAATCTAATAAGACGAAATAATAAGCGTTGTCTAGCATATAATATACCTTCATGTGGCTCCACCCCTTCCAATCATGTGTAATATTACTCCATGATAGATCAAGAATAACCACATGCTCCATGGAGAATTTTGTAATCTTAAATGTTGGGGGAATTTCCCAAGAAAGCCATCGTAATTGTGGAAGGAGATCTGAGTTCTCCTGGAAAACATCAATTGGAAGAACATTTGATGATGATTCATGCCAAAGAAATCTCTCTTCTGCGCGAAAAGATTCCGTAAAACACTCCATTGCAAGAAATTTTAGATTTGATAGGCTCTTAAAGCTCTCATAGGTAAAATGGTGCCCCCCGTAGTCAAACTGGAGATAAAGAGCTTCAACTTCTTTTTTTACCTACGCAAAGGAAAAATTTAAGAATAAAAAAGCTGAGTGGGTCACAAAATTTGAGAGGTTTGAGTTTGGTATTACCCTCCATCTAATATTAAAAGAGAAAAAAAATATTAACTGAGTGGGTCACAATGGTGCTAGAGAGCACTAAAAGTAACTGCATTTTTTTAAAAGAAAATCTCCATAAGTAATTTGGAGATTTGTTGCAAGGGAATTTTACCTCAGGTCTCCTCAACAGATCCCATGCTTCCTTCGGATCCCACACCCTACTTTGCTTCTCTATTTTCATTTTACTTTCTTGACGAACTATTTCTCTTCCAAGGTCTCTGAGTTGGTCATGCATCCACACTTTATTTTTATCTTTGATTAAAGGAAAGTATTCCATTGTTTTTCTATTATTCTCTTCAATCTTTATCAAAGACATGTTCTGTAGAACTTCCATGGCTTCTTCCGGAAATTTATTTTCATCCCAGAAATGAACCACAATATCTTTGTTATATCCAATGAAAAGACAAGCTATATCGAGGAATATATCTTGTTGTCGAACTTCTAATGCATCATAGCTTATTTTCAACTTACTCTGAACTGCTGCATGAGGAACATTTTCCAATTTCTTCAATGTGAGATCCCACCGTTCCTTTTTAGTGCGACATAAAAGTGAACCTATGACCTCTAGAGCAAGCGGTAGACCTTTAGCAATGTCTATTGCCCTGTTGGATTGGTTCATATCCTCGTCTAGAGGAGAATCTCTTCTGAAGGCGTGTCTACTAAAAAGTTTAAGAGATTGAACAGGATCCATGCATTTAAGCTCATAACTGCAGTCAACTTTGGGAACACAAAGAATATCTTTGTTTCTTGTAGTAATAATAATTGTGCTCCCTCTGCCAAACCAATCTCGCTTACCTACAAATGCATCAATATGACTCTCTTTTTCCACATCATCGAGAAGGAGGAGGACTCTTTTATTAGGCGACCTGTCTTTAATTATCCCAGTCCCTTCATCTACATTGTTTATATCCATCTGTTTGTTGAGGATGTCACGGATGAGTTGCTTCTGCAGGCGTGTAATGTCCCCATGTTCCGACGTTTCACGGATGTTGGCCAGAAAGCAGCAGTCCTTGAAATTGCTTGAAAGTTGATTGTAGATGATTTTGGCAATCGTCGTCTTTCCGATGCCACCCATCCCATGAATTCCTATAATTCGCGTTTCCCTTGTTTGAGCACCTATCATCTCCTTGATTTCATCTACTTGGTTGTCAACACTAACCAAGCAATCTGATACAGCCAAATAAGCCTTTTTCAATTCTCTGAAAACCTGGTTAGTGACTTCTTTTGCAAACTCACCTTCTCGCCTAGTGTTTGTTGAAGGTCAAAAGGCAACAAGTTAGAAAATTGTGTTGAATCTGAAGAAAAGCAAAATTGAAAGCTACAGACCCATCCGACGTTTATTTTTAGAGGATCTATTTTATTGTACATGAACTAACGTTGGTACTAAGAGTTAATGGATGGCCTAAAATAAATATATGATTTATTAATTGAAAAAATGACAAATTTGGGACTGTGCCATTATTTATCGTGATTTCTGTAGCATAAAATTCAACAATTTCAACCAAACCGACATAAATCTACAAAAGAAACCAAATCAAATGCATCGAGTTTTATCGATAAAAGGCACTTGAGATGGAATGCTAACAGAACTCACCTATTGGTCTTGCTATGCAGGTCCCATCCGTTTATTGCCCCAACTGCACTGAGAGCAGCCTTCCACTCATGGATAGTATCTTCGCCATATCGCGGCTTCTCTTCATGTGAAAGAAAGGCTCCTGCATAAATCCCAGTTTGGTATCGAACCACTGAAGGGGCCACATCATAAAAAATGGGCATGATCTTTTGTCTTCCATTTTTCCGGCACTCAACCATCTGGACCAGCTCCTTCAGACACCATACACTGGAGGCATAACCTTTCGAAAATATAGGTATTGAGATCTTCGACTGATTAATTGCTTGGAGAAGTTCCGGGGCAAACTCTTCCCCAATGCGGAGCTCTTCATCATCCTTAAATGTGCGGATTCCCTGATCATCAAGCCTAGTGTAGAGAAAGTCGGTAAAACCTGCTCAAGTATCTGGTCCTCTGAAGCTCAAGAATACTTCATAGTCATATCCCGATGAAGTACGCACTTCTTGACCTTCTGTTGACGTGTGAGTAGAAGAAGCGCCTCCTGCTGTTCCATCATTTCCACCCGTGCGCCGTCTCTTTGCACCCAACTCCATTGATCTCGCTTGATATCCTTGCCGTCTCTTTGCACTCCTCTCCAACGATCTCGCTTGATCTCCTCTTCGACGAAAAAAGTCGAAACAGGACAGCAGCAAAAGCCGTGGCTGCCAGAGATTGGAAAAACTCGGAAGCCAAAAAACTAGCAAAATGGAGAGATCTCTGTGCTAAGAACGATTCATTGCAGCCTGTCAAAGCTGACGAAATGCCAGGGGTTCTTTCTAAACACCAAAAAGTGGGGCCCTTGGAGACTCACCTCAGATCTGGCTCCGATCGCGGCAAGGAGCTATCGAGGTGAAATATCGACGGGTCCTTCGCCAGGGGCTCGACGGAGGGAGCGATTCGCCGCGCGTGCCGAGACTGCGGTGGTGTTTCGGTGGACGGGTTTGGGATGTCCACGCGCGCAACTTCAGCAGCAGCTCCGGCGTAAGCGAAAGCCCCGGCAGAAAGACTCTTTACCCGAGTAAATGAGAAGGACTCTTTTTTTCTGAAAAGAAAGAAAACCAAATCCTTCTCTTATCCCACCACCGAGTCACCGACACAACGCAATTGACGAAAGAACAGTGTAATTGCGGGATAAATAAAATTAGTGGAATTCGATTTCTGAAAAATGAGAAAAAAAAATTAGTAAAATTCTAAAGGGATGGGGAGCAATTGAGTCACTTTCTGTGACTAAAACAAAATATTAAAAGAAACCCTTCTCCTTCTTTTGGCATTGTTAAATTTTAATTTATGCTATGTCTGTCGATTAATTCACACTTAATCGATGATAGATTATAAATATATATTTTATTGAAGTTTTTGACAACACTTGTCTCAATGAATGACCGCACGCTTGTCCGCAGATTACAGAAATGGGATCGTGCGTGGCACTTGCACCTTGGTCCCTTGGGTCTTGGACTCTTTGCCCAACTGGCTCGAACTCGAGCCAGAATCACGACCTGTCTGTCCTATTCCTCTGCTCCTCTCTCCCCTGTCAATTACATCCTATCTTCTGCTGTTGCCGAAATACCCAAATGCCCTTGTGGTGTGGAATTTTTTTTCTTTTTCTTTTTCGATATTAATTTTAATGATAAAATAGGCAGAGGGCCTCTCTCCGTTGCTCTAACAATCGAGGGAATTAACTAATTCAAGCCCCAACACCGTGGCCATGCAATCACAGATCGAGGCCGCATGAGGCTAGTGACCTCTGTTGGTCGCGACTTCCATGGACATAGATTGTGAGCTTCGCACAAAAATAAAAAGAGACGAGGGCGTAAAAGACAACTTGGGCGGGCAAAGAGTTAACTCACCCATGGATTGACGCCATGAAGGTAAGGAATCAAGATGGCAATGGGTGGCCGGCGATAAAATGATGGCAATTGGCAGTTCCCTAAAAAATCCTAACCTATATGTCCATTGTAATACCAATTATCAAAAAAAGAAAAAAGAAAATACCAATTATCAAAACCACGCACAAAATGGTTTTATGCTTATCGTTAAGGACTTTTTTTAAAGTCAATTTTGTTAAGAAAGATGTGCACTTTTTACCTAGTAAGAACTCACTCTACCAATTGAAGTTTGACAAATAAATTCAGGTTTTTTATGAGTAATGTTAATAAGCATGCTAAAATTGATATAATAATTAATACGCCAAATCCCAATCTAACATTTAGCAAGTGAATATACAGATTTATGAAAATAGATATTATACAAGCATGAAAATCTGGATAGTTTTCATCTTCTTTTTAAAAAAATCACTTTTGGAAAAAGTAAAAGTTCTTCGGATTTCATTAGCCAAATATTTGAGAGAATCTAAAAATTTCCACTTGCTTATAAAAAAGTCATAAAATTTCAACTTTATCATAGAGGATATAAACTTTTAGTTCAATATTAAGATGTGATGAAATCTTAATTATTTTTTTATGATGTCCTAATCTTTCATTTGGGCCGATATATTTATCGAGGCCCGGGTCCCGGCTTCTATCTTATCTCTTCCATAATGCCATAGCCTTTTAACGTCATGCTAAGGACGTAGTCTTACGGGAGGGATCCCAGCCTTTATATTTATCGTGGCACAAGTGTTGCCTCTACCTCTTCTTATTTTAGGTCGAAAGAGGGCCGACCTGGGAAGGGCTTCGATTCCCTTCCCCCGACATTTTCTAGGGAACAGTTTAAAGACCTGCTCAAGTCTTTATCAAGTCAATTTAGAAAGAGGAGAATGTCCATTTTGTAGATTTGATAAATAAGATCACAATGATGATTTTTTTATGAGTTTAATTTTTAAAAAAAAAGTTACCACAAGAAAAGAAGGGGCAAAATAGGAAAGAGCAATTATGAACCTTTATTCTTGCCCGCCTCTTTTGACTAAAATCCTGCGGACAGCACAAAAGGTACGCTAAGAGCATTAGTGGCCCTTCTTTTCCACATTAGCGTGGCCCCACCTTTGTCTTCTTTGTGTTATTACTTTATACCTCTCCATTATCACTTTGCTTTATACCTCTCCATCTTGCCGAAAGTTTTGCCGTGGATGATGGTCAGGTTCCCTCAAAAAGATGTGTGCTAAAATTGATATATTAATTGATATGATCAAATTTTAATTTTACATCTAGCAAGTGAAAATATATAGATTTATGAAAATAGATACTATACAAGCGTGAAAATATAGATATCTCATTTTCTTTTAAAAAAATCACTTTTGGAAAATGTGAAAGTTTTACGCATCTCATTAGCCTGAAGTATTATGCCATGGAAAACTGCATAGTTTTATGCCATGGCTATTTTTTCAGAAGAGAGCAGCTTGCCATGGTTGTGATCCTTTCGGAATAGAGAGCAAGTGCTACTCCGTTCCCTTCCAAAAACAACCACATTTGCCAAAGACATGACAAGTTTTTCTAACAAGCCTACAACTATCATGGCAAATACCTTTTTGAACTTGAAACAGAATCAAGAATGGAAGAAATGTAACAACATTTGCTCCTCCTAAAAAAATCAAATTCTTGCTAAAGTTCAACTTTTGCCAAATTCGAGAACCCAATGTCTCCGTTACCAAATCAAGAAATGTCAATGGAAACAAAACGAAGAATTAAGCATGGCTATTACTTTCAAGTGCATGGAAATAAATATGTCCAAAATCAGCCAACTTAAAGCCAAACAATTTGGGACAAAATTCTGAACGGAGAAAAACTCCAAGAAAAGTACAATTCATAACAATTTCACCAAAAGGAAATCACTATCACCATAAAAATCCGAAACTTACATGATAACCAAAAAAATACATTCGGTCAAATTTGGGTTAAAATAGACATAAAAAATCCAACGTGACACCTGTTTGGACAACAATGGGCTTAAAAATCTGATATGGATTTGCAATCACTCTGAAAAATTCCATAAAAAGTCTGTACTTTACCCAGGGGACACCAATTCTTCAAAAAGAAAAATTTCACATTACAAATTACTAAAACTACTAATAACCAAAAAGCAACTTGCGTTACAATTTCATCTAAGACGACTAGTTAAAATCCAACTTAGCGGTATGCATGAACAATAGCAAGTAAACAGAGCTAATGTAGATCTAATGTGACTTTAGTATAGTCCAAAGTGACTTTAGACAATATGTCGAAGTCTAATTTTATAAAAATTTGGACTTAGCGATTTTTAGAGTCCTCAAAGTGAGATAATCCATGAAACAATCTTACTTGACTCAATATGCAAAATACTACAATTTCAGCTTTAAGAAGTGTGAAATGGAATATATTCTTGCTTTGCTTTTCCTTTTCCGCTGCTGCGCCCTTGAGACTTCACATTCGTCCACCTTCTTTTTAGAGTTGCACTTTTAATCTAATCATTTTTGGAATAAGAAAGCATATATGATCCGAGAGTGACAGCTCTTTTTTTAAAAAAAAAATCTTTTTTAAGATTGAAGTTATTAATCGTGATAAGTTAAAAAGGCTCGATTAGCAGCAAGCAATGATTCACAGCTTACACTTCCACGTCTAAAGGTGTCGTCCTTAGCTTCTTCTGTTTCCTTAGTCCATCTTCAAACGCTATTGGTGCATGCATACACATAGTGGCAGAAGAAAAAAAAAACAATGCTTTCCATCTCTGCCCATTAGATAACAGTTTTACCTCATCATTAAAGACAACAGTGTCTGTCAAGTATAAAATGAATATTTCGAGGGAGGACCAAATTTAAGGTTTGGGCTTTATATTAGTGTATATAGATAACATACAGGACTTCAATAGAACTTCTTTCAACCATAGAAATTTAAAAATTCTAATTCCACAACGTTTGCAATATCTATATAGTGCCGATAATCGCCTATTTAATCTTTTGATTACTATCATTCTAAAAGCTACTTTTACTTCAAATATACTGGGTTTATCTTTATATTGTGAGTTCAATAATTTTGAATTAACTTGTATTTTACTATATTTTAATAGGATGAGTAGCAATAGTAAGGGTTTTTGTATAAAGGAAGTCTCGTCTCTTCAACGAAAAAACTGTGCTTGGATCTATTTGCTGTGGGCCAAATATAAAAGATAAAAATAAAAATAAACTTGCTAATGGTGTTTAGAAGACCTCTGGCAAGTCTTTTTTTAATGGTTTGATTAATCTAATTGAAGCAGTTGGTAACCGGAATCAATGAAAAGAAATAAAACCATATATAAATTTGTAATTTATTGAGCAAGAATACTAAGACACACCTATAGTCGGTGTATAAGCAATGAAGAGAAATAAAACCCAAGATAAAAGATAAGTGCTGTTATGCGTTAGAAAGGGGCCAAGATAAAAACTCTGAATTGATATGTCAAATTTAAGATATGAACATTCTCCTACGATATCTAGATTGATTTGATAAAGTTGAAAGAAAATTAAGATTTCATCATGTCTTACTACAAAACTTTATATTCTCCATGAGAAACTAAAAAATTGTGTTCATTTTTTGAAAGCAAGTGGAAAGTTCGAGCTCATTTTTTATAGCTAAAGAGTTCAAGAAATTCACTATTTTCAAAATGGATTTCTTTTTTTAAAAGAACATGAGAAGTGTCCACATTTCTACGCTTGTATGCTATCTCTTTTCATCAATTCATTTATTTACTTGCTAAATGAAATTCTAATTTGGTAATAATATCTTTGATATTGATTTTACTATATTCAATAACATTACTTGTAAATTATCTGGACTTATTCATCGAACTTCAAATGATGAAGAGCAAGTTTGTGCTGAGTAAAGGCACACAATTTTGGGAACAAAATTGAAAAAAAGCCACATATTGCCAGCGAAAAATAATTAAAATCGTCACTAAATAAAATATGTTGCGCGAAACGGCAAAAGTAAGTTATTATACAAGTCCTCATTGAAAATCCACTCGAAAATATTGAAATTGTGGTCTGAATGATATATCAAATACTGTTGGCAAAGACAAACTTATCAAAATAATTAACCCATCGGTTTGATGACAAGTACAAAACCATTTCTCGAGAACTTGTAATAAAGCTAGGTTCAATGAGAAGCGACAATGAAAAGAAATAAAGCAATAAAGCAAAGAAAGAGAAGACGGGTCCTGCCAGTGTTGAAAAGAAACCCATCGATGCTTTGGCGCCCTTTGCTCTGTCGGCAAGATTTTAGTTAAAAGAAGACCTCAAAGAAAAAAGAAACGCGAAGAGGATGCATTTCGTTGGCAAGACGTTGTTCATGATTGCCCCGTCCTGTTTTAGCCCCCTTCCTTTCCCGTTGCCCGATGAATTTCTTTTCACAGTTACGTTCATGAAAAAAGAGGGGCGAGTCTGTACAGTGTCGGGGTAGCATGGCTCGGTCACCGATGCTTTAGCGTGCCTTTGTATTGTCGATGGGACTTCAGTCGAAAGAAGCCCGCAAGGCAAAGAATTAAAAACATGAGGGTGCACTTCAGTGGCCAAAAAAATTATTCATTACTGCTCTTCCTTATTATGCTCATAATATATTATGGGTCGTGAATTCTTGAAAAATAAATCTCGTTATAATTTTCAATTATTTTATATTTAGATTTTATAATTTAAAATAAATTATTATTCCCATAACTAATTAAGAACAGTCACACAAATATTCCTTTTTCACTATCTTCACTTTTGCTCCCACTACAAAACCATCTTTTGGGGACTTCACGCCATCGTAATGATTTTCAATTATTTGATATTTAGTTTTTATAATTTAAAATAAATTATTATTCTCATGACTAATTAAGAAGTCACACAAATATTCCTCTTTCACTATCCTCACTTTTGCTCCCACTACAAAACCATCTTTTGGGGACTTCACGCCATCGTAATAATTTTCAATTATTTTATATTTAGTTTTTATAATTTAAAATAAATTATTATTCTCATGACTAATTAAGAACAGGTCACATAAATATTCCTCTTTCGCTATCCTCGCTTTTGCTCCCACTACAAAACCATCTTTTGGGGACTTCACGCCATCGTCCACGGCGAAATTGGCCCCGAGAGAATCCAAGGAAAATCTTGTTACAAAAAGCAGACTGATGATGATAAGAAATAAAAGCAATAAAAGCAAAGGAAAAAGAAGGTGAGTCATCCGAATATGGAAAAGACGATTACGCCAATGCTTTAGCGTACCTTTGTGTCGTCGGCAACATTTTTGTCAAAAGAAGCCGGTGGAAAATTTATTCAGTATTGATCTTTACCCTTTTTGCCCCTTCATTTTTTGTTACTACGTGTATTTTCTTTTCATAATTAAATTCATGACGAATTGTCATTGAGCGATGTTGTATTACTCTTTCCATCTTCACTTTCGTTCGGACTACAAGTCTACAATCACCCCTATTGTTAATAGGCTTAGCCTGAAACAGCCGCTCACGGGCTCAGGCCCAAGGGAGCTGGATTGTGTTATGTCTGGGCCTGCATGGCCTGAGGATTTGTTAGGCTGCGTTTGATAATGTTCCAGAAATAAATATTTATGTTCTTTTGTTCTTTAGAACAGAAATAAAACATAAATGCATTTGGTAAACTTTTCCTAACAATAGATTTGGAATAAAAATAAGAAATAAAAACAAAATTGTTTATTGTTTTCGAAAACAACTCAAGAATCAAGTTTTTCTTTTCTCTTTCTTTTCTTTATTTTTTTCTTCATTTTTTCTTCCCCCAGTCAGTTGCCCAACCTTGGCGATGGTTGGCAACCGGCTAGACAAGGCTCGGCGACCCTACTAGCCCTCAGCAAGGCACCCCTCAAGCCTCGCTGTGGCTAGGCCAAGCTCGACCTCGCCTAGATTTGGCGAGGCCGAGCCTCCCTAGGTCACCGCGAGGTCGGTGTTGCCTGGCCTTGCGGTGGTCGGGTGAGGCTTGGCCTCACAAATATAGGTGAGGTCGAGCCTCATCCGACCTCACTTGGCCATCGCAAGGTCGGGCCTCGCCCAGCCACGACAAGGCTTGGGGGACCTTGCTGGTGGCTGGTGAGGCTCCCTTGAGGCTGGTGATCTCATCGGCCCTTGTTTGGCCAGTCATCAACTGATTATGGCCAAGATGGTGATCGCTTAGAGGAAGGAGAAGAAAAGGAAAAAGAAAAATATAATAAAATTATTGATAAATTAAAATAGATTTTAAGTCACAAAAATATTTGAGATCGTACCAAACATATTTTTGTTCTTAGAATAGAAATTTTATATAATTACCAAACGGCTTAAAATATTTATAAATTATTCTCGAAAATAGCAATAGAAAAAAGTGTTTTTGGAAAAAAAATAGTTATTGAAAACAGAAACATTATCAAATGTAGCCTTAATGTACATATCGAGAAACGTAAAAAAATGCTGAAGTTCTAGTCTTTTTGAAAACTTTGTTCAAAGCCAGAGACACATAAAATAATGCATGACTATGATATGTCAAATTCAGATTTTGAGGAAGGAAGGACAATTTAATGTGCAATTGCTGCTGCGGTATAAACACTAATAAATTATGGTCTTGGCAATGAACAAAAAATATGTGATGTGGAGTAGGAAAATATGTGATGTTGAGTAGGAAAATAAACGAAGAAAATAAAAAGATGTTCTAGAATTAGGAGTAAAATTAAGAATGTTATTTATTTATTTTTTTTACGAGAAGAATGTTATTTCACCTTTGTCTTGAATGCAATATTTCTGAATATTAATGAATTATGTTTTTATTTAAGTGTATGTTATCAGAAATAGAGAAAAATAACCAAGCATATATTGTCAAATTGCGTGATCAAAAGTATTATTCTTCGAAGCTTATAACAGTATCCCCCTCTATTTTTTTTTTATTTTTTTATTTTTTAAAGTAGTTCTTTTTGTTCCTCTCATTTTTCCTTTCCAGCCAATAACTTTTGTGTGTACTATTACATAATCTTTATGATCAATTATATCGTTCCCTTCTAATATTGTTAGCAAAAGTGTACCCACAATACGAAAAGGTGTTATTTAAAAGATTTGGCACAATTCTCTTATTACAAGATATTCAAATTACTAATGAATTGAAAAATATTATTCACGTATACGAAGAAGTTGTATCCGTGAATTTGTGGAAAGATAAAACTATGTCCCTTTTTATAAGATTATCTATAACTTATGAGATAGAAAAGATTCAAACTTTAAAATCTAAATGCATGATAAATAAAGTAGAATTATTAGTTTGTGCATTTGTGCATTGATAGGAATATTAAAAAATAATTAATCAAATATGTTTTGGGGGGAAAAAGGATAGTGATTCTGAAAAGTATAGATATTAATCTTTAGTGAGCTAAAGAGTTTTAGATATCAATAATTGATACAAGTTTTTGTCCTAACCAGAGGAGGCATATAAATATTATGTATTAGTACCAAGGCGCTAGGCCCACTTGTAAGCAATAAGCCGAAAAAATGAATTTAAAAAGGAAACTTACTATGTTTATGAAAATTTATTTACAGAAACGGTGGTGCTAGTTCTACACCTTTGATTAAAGGCATCCTTTTTGTAGTTAACTTTTGAAAATGTCCTTCATTGTTTTATCCACAGTCACATATAACTTCTTCCTAGTTTGTCTTTGAAATAAAGAGAATACTCTAGCTTCATGACGTTGACGTTGCACTCCAAGCGTTACGGCGTCACCACCCTGACTACAACTCCCACGCTACTAACTCCCACTACCAAATCTAAACAGGTGAATCGCGTGACCCGATTCAAGGGTAGCTAAGATTTGGTAGAGACTAGAGTTACGTCTAATTATAATATGCTCCGTAGCGATTTGGGCCGGGGTTGGTAAGCCTTTCTTCTGTCTCGAGTTATTTCTCTTCGACGGTTCAAGAGTGCAGTTCTATCTTGGAGTCAATTTGCCGGTGGAAAATCAACAACATCATATAATCATGACCAGCAAGCATGATGACCTCCACTATGAGTAGTTTCCCTTTTATTTTTCCCCACTTTCAATTTTTTTTAGGTTCTCTCAGTTTGATTACTGGACGTTGCTGAAGACAAGGAAATGTCGATGGACTAGAAGTGGAGTCCTAAAAAATCCATTCTCGAACCAAGAGGATTTTTTCTGACTATTGAGTGCTGCTGTTGAGATACTGCTACGCTTCTATTCATTAGATTTAATGATTTGGGTCATTTTTTTCTAATTAAGTTAATGTCAGAATAGGCGCGTTTGGTGACTGGGCAGCTTCAGGGGGTTTGTCTTTTCCATGTACTTAGCTAACACGGTTTTGGACTGTGTTGGGGAGTAATCTGTACTTAAATATCTATCAATTGATGAACTAGTGTAAGCCACGGGTTGCCTGGAATCTCCTTCGACTCTTGTGTGCAAACTTTTTTTTTCTCATTTCGTTGAAAAAGATCGCATCTTTTACGAGATTCATTGTTATGATTCAATTACCTCACAAGATGACCACATTCATTAACAAGGTGATTGATTTGAGCTTGAATTCTGAGTTGGGAGTGTCTATATGGGAGTGTCTATATGATTTGATTCCATTAATTGAATATGCTACGAGTGACAATCAAAATATCCAACATGTAATTCTGTTTAACAAATTAGGTGCTGAGAAATAAACTAGACAGTAGATTGACAGCACATCCTGAGATTCCTTATGTTTATGATAGAAAAGAATTCAATCCGATCCCAATCCTTCAATTTAATTGCCCTTCCAATAAATTCACATGCAAAATGAACCACAGCCTCCTGCACATAGACATAGTTCTGTTAACTATCTGTAAAGTTGCTTCTACTTCATCAGAAAATCACCTAGTAACGTCTCAGTTTATAGTTACAATACAGATGTTGGACTGCAAAGCCTTTACACGGCCTTCAGGCATGAGAACTTGTCGACTTGTGATTCAATCACATCAAAGCCATGCACGCCGCCTTGAGAGCTTGCAGACTCTACCTCATTTTCAAGCCTCCCATTCATCTCAGCTCAGCTGGATCCATCACTCCCTATGATCACCAAGTCACAGAATGTGCTCAAATTTGTGTCAAAGCGTGTCAATCACAACTCCTTTTGCTCTACTGCTCAGTCCCTCCATTTTGCAGATCGCATGCTTGTTGTCTATTAGGATTTTCTTTTTTGCCGCTAGGGAATTTCAACGTGGAATGTAGATGCCAGAGTGATGGTTCTTTGTTAGTGGAATGTAGATGCCAGAGTGATGGTTCTTTGTTAGTAGGGGCCTTTTTTCGGTTGAGTTTGATGTCTAGACACGGGGGAAAAAGGAATTTGGTGATCGATGAAGAAGTCAGAGTAACTCGTTTGAGGAATGTGTAGTTAATGCAGGGAAGTTGAAGCGGAGAGTATATATAGATCAGAATGATCATGCTGTCAGGAATTGTGCTTGTGAATATAGAGATGTATCTTTTTATTGTTTTCATTGCGTTTGCTTTGTATAAATTTGACGCTGGAGACATGATTCTGTAATAGAAAAATAATCACGTTGAATTGTTTCTTCTAGTTGAATGCTTCATGTTCTTAAATGTCAGTTCCGGGTTGAATTATTTCTTGTCCTTGTTGATGCAAAACGGAGTTGCATTTTCGATGGCAGTAAAAGGTTTTGATATGATGTCGTTGAAATTCATTGGGCCAGTTCATGGCAATAGATTGCCTGCAGCCCCTTATTCAATAATGTCAAGTTTACCATGTTGTTCTGGAGCTAGTGCTGAAAAGGAGGAACCCACCGGTTTTTGCTTTCTTCAATAAACTGTGTGGTGAGCTCTCTTGACGAATTGTGTTATTCTTTGATATTTAATTCTTATAATATTATGCAAAAATCATGAAGGAGACGTATTGCAAAATTCTTGAATCCATTGATACAAAAAGAACAATGGCTCCAAATGCATGGATGCAGTGCGCGATTGAAAATTGCAAGAACAGAGGATATTACGCTTCTCTTTGATGTCTTGTAGAACCTACGCAGATCTGTCAATTGACTTATTGCTCCTTTCGAGAAGTAAAGTTCTGATCTTTTAACAGTTGATAACGAACCTTTCTTTTTTCACTGCAGAGATTGTCAAATCTTCGAATTCATGGGAGTTTTTAACTGCAATATGGATAAAGTAGAAACATGACACATATAACATGCTCAAGAAAGAGTCTTTCATATATAATTTTATGAAACCACATTTTATTCAAAGTACACATAACATTGTTAAATGTGTCTAAATGTGTCCTGTGGGAGTAACATGTTAAATTGCCCGTGTGTTTAAATTGATTACATCTTTATTTTTCATGTGTAAACTTGGTATCTCGTTTATGACTTGGGCACTTTTAAGCTCTATCCAACTTCATATGTGTCATACACTAGTTTTGTAAATTGATCTTTTGACGAATTGCTAGCTCTATGAGTCTCTGATTTCTTAAATGACACCTCTACTTCAAGTTAGTTATTTCATTACCTAAGCTCAGCAAAGAGCATTTACTATGGGCAAAACATGTTTTTACAAACTAATAGCTTCACTGGTTATTTTTTCGAGCTGATTCTTAATTAAACTACATTTCCATAATGTGTCTCTGGTCAGGAGATTACATCAATTAATTTGTCGCTGCTGGAAGTACATAATATAATCAACATTTATATCTCTTAATCCTTCTTTTGCCTAAGCATTTAAATTACGACGGCGCACTTAGTCCTTGACAATAGAAACCAAGGGCTAACAAAATTGTAGGTAAGAAGGCCTTGCGGAAGCATAACGTCTATGATATTATACCAAGTGATTTTCTTTCGTTTGGTTTATTTGCACATTTCTTCTGTTAACTCGGGGTATCGAAATGCAGCTTTATGCTAAATAGAACAAAGATGCTACACTCATGCAGGAAGTCATGAAGCTCTTGAAAAAGAACAACTTGCCATTGCAACCCGGTACGGCCAATACTATTTTCAGCTTCACTTTCGTGCCAATCATCCTGCTTGCTTCCAAGCTGCTTAATCTGAAAAGGATGTTATCATCATCACGCAGTACACCATTTGAAGCACTTAACTGTTAACCATGTGAAAAACACTCTTACATGAATAAAATCAACTTGTTCTTTATTATTATCATTTCGTCTGCATTGCAGCTTTCAATTTATCGGTTTACTCCTGCTATTGACATCCTTCTTCCTATGGAAAAGTTTTGAAGCCATTTGTTATGATCCAGACACTTTGGGTTTCCTCACGGAGTATTCCAAGAGATTTGTCATGGATTGCAGTGAAATCGCAGAATTCAACTAATTCAGCAAGAACGGCGCAGGCGAACGTCGAACCTCATCGTCGTCCTCCTCGGCCCCGACATTCTCGTCGGCGCCGCAGGCCGCGGCAGCGTCATCCTCTTCGGGCGGGGCGGTCCGACGGGCTTCGAGCTCCTCGTCATCGACCGGGCTCGTTGAGTTGCTGCCACCGCTCCTCGGAGCCGTCGGGCCACGCCCGCTGCTCCGAGAGTTTCACCACGGCGGTGCTGAAAGCCTGTTACGGTGGCGACCGGCCGATCGATCAGTCCATCGAGATCGTCGGTGCTTGCTCTAGAGAGAGAAAGTGGGAGTGGGATGGTGAAAGGATCGTAGCCGTTTCGTTTTCATCTGAACGGATGGCCGAACCTGGGAGGAAGCAGGGGAGGAGGGGTCGCGCTTTGCGTATTTTCTATTTTGAATTATTTTTCGCTTTTCATTTTCGATTTTGTGTTGGTTTTAATTTTCCTTTTTTTTTCTTTTTTCGATTTTGGTTTAATGCCAGTGGTGCGAAAATTTCCCGCCAGGCGGTGCGGGGGAAATGTAGGAAGTGTACTTTCGTTCCCTCCGTGGGAATTGAAGCCACCGCCTGGCTCACGGCCAGATGGATCCCCGGCTCGAGTTGGGGTTGATCTGCCCGTGTCATGATGGGTTGTGAATTTTTGTTTCAATAGATAAAGAGAGTAGGATGAGATGATCATCCATCACGAAATATTTGATTTGAGTTATTATTAATCAATCCACTTGTAAGTGTATAAATTTGACATTGCAACTTTATTGACGTGCCAAAAGTCTAAAAAATCTTTCCACCTGATGTAGTAAACACTTAAAATACTAACTGGTTAAAAGTATGCTCATAGCATAACAATTCATGAAAAACGTTATAATTCTTTAATCACTCAGGGATGAGTTGGAATCTTTTCATGTTCAATTTTTTCTTTTTTCATTTCTTTAAAGTGAATTAGTAGTGCATGAGCTTGGTAAGAAAAATTAAGTCATGTATAAAATGGTTCTATCTTTGTACCTTTTTAAATATCCCACTACAAATATAAATTCGTGAGAGCCACCAAACATCACGCCTATCATACATTTGGGTTCTTATTTTATATTTATCAAAAAAATCATTCATGCTCTTTGTTCTTTAAAAATGTATCATGATTTTTGTTGTCTAAGATCATAAACTCCATTTACTTTGCACATAGCCAATGAAAAAGCCCAATGATTTTTGTTCTCAACATTTGTGGACCTTTTATTCTATTCCTCATTCATTTACACATAGATTCAATGTTGACGATCGTATTGCTAACATATTCAATTAGAGAAATTATGGGAAGATAATGATAGAGTTATGGAGTGTGACAGAAGAAAGTGCTATTAAAGCATAGAGGCTTTTTATTGCTAATGGTGTACATGTAATTCTCATCTTAAACTAATATCGATAGTGTAAAAATTGTAGAGTGCAACATTGTAATTTTGTTTTTTCTTTCTGATTTCGAAGGGGGTTTTTTCACTTAAAAACTTCGCTTGTCATCTTTTTTTATTTTTTCTCTTAAACAAATTGCATTCCTAACAAGATAATGCCACAATTTTCAAGAAGGCTATAAGTTTCTACAAGGTTATAAGTTCGAAACACATTCGCATTATAAATAGTTCGGAAATTTTAGACAAATTGTCTTGACTCAAAATACTATAAGTACATTTAACTAAAAAGGAAAATAAAATATTGCATCCAGTTCAACATAAGTATTTAGAGAGCATTCAAGAATCTATACATAATAGCAAGTCATCTTTTTAAACTCTCTTTCTAGCCCGAGAGAAGAAGATTTCATAATTTGCAGTTAAGCTCAACTTATGAGTCACTCAAGTTTAGTTACATTCTTTTAAAGTTTGAATAATTTAAGTTATTAGATCGATTTGAGTTTGAATTAAAAAATATGACTAAAAAGCTTTCCACGATAGTGGAGGGTGCATTTTTCATATACCTCAAAGAATATAAATAAACAGATAAAAGATATTAATTAACCTTTAATTTGGGTACTTTTTGAGAATCCTGGTTTGTTGTTGTGTGTTTTTTTTTTTTTTTTTTTTGTTCGAATTTCAGAATCCTGGTTCGGACCCAGCTAATTAAACTAAGCTCGAGAGATGGACCAAAAAAAAAAAAAAAAAGAAGAAAAACTTAGCTCGAGTCAAAGTGCTAATGTGGAGACATTAAAGAGGAGCTCCAAGAGAGAACCCCGAATTTGAAATATTAGCGGAACTTACTTCAGTGCCCCCACGCAAACACCGAAATCACCAAATGTGACCGCCAACAAAAGAAGACGCCGAGGGCAAAACAGGAAAATTCGTAATTTCATCTTCCTCTCCTTCATTTGCCCCAAGTCACAGTAGCTTTCAATCACCATGAAATCCACGAACTTGCGAGACCGGAATTGGAGCAATACGGACGAAGATCCGCGGTTCGATCTCTGTATCTCGCTGCGCGATTGCGCCGTAGTTTTCTTGACGACGCCGTTCGATCCGTTTCTCTTGTAGAATATGGAGTGGAACGGGTCGTGGTTGGAGAGTGACGGTTCTGACGTGCTTGATCGCCGCAAGTGAGGTGAGAGGTCAATTGCAAAATCCTCATGGACCCACGATTGAAGGAATATGGGAACGAAGACAATGGAAACCTTATGCTTTCCAGGATTACTTCTGCTTCCGCATTGAGGCTGCGTTAAGACTCTGATGCCACGAGTCAATTAAAGTAAAAATGCTCCCAAGTCAGCACCTAATTTCTTGAAGATCACTAGGTAGCTCTAGATGAAGTTTATTCATGTAATGCATTCCATCAATCTGTTTCCATGTCCATCACAAGATGCACAGGATCTCTACTGAAATTTACTTGGAATGTAAATAGCATGTAACTGAATGTATCATCCTTGTAAATACAACTCTGTGATGCCTATTGAATGAATGTGCTCGCAAGTTTACTTGTTAATCTTATTTACCTGACTCGATAAAACCTAATGAGGATGTGTGGATGCTGAGCTGAGCTATCCATAGTTGAATCACCCTGCTCTTGTCCATCTTCCCTTTTCTTCCTTTATTTCTTTTTTGGGGGTTGAATTCACATTGAACTTCACAAAATAGTTAGATGTGACTTTTGGAATTGTAAGACCTGCACGGTTTGGCAATCAATCGGGTTCAATAAGGTGAAACAAAGATTGTTTAGGGAGAACACTTTTTGATCAATGACCTTACCTTCTACCACTGGCTCATTGGCACATAAAAGATTTCTTGGCGTAACCAAGTACTTCAACTGTTCCATGGCAATAAATTATGCAGATTAACAGTTAAATCAAGCCATCTTGGAAACGAATGATGATCTTGTCTTAAGTTTGCGCCATTTTAATTGGCAACCCCTACTAAATTTCAACTTTTAGGAGGTAAACAATTTATGTCATCTTGGCTTAGACATGTCAGAATGATCTGATCAGCCTTTGGAACGAGAGCTATAAGCTTTTACATTCTATTTCTGATATGCCGGAATTAACATTAGCGGAAACTAGCAAAATTGAAATTCCTTTGTCATTTCAAAGCATAAATTGCCAATTGTGACCATTCAATATGTTTTAACTTGACATTGTTGCTAAAGTCATGTGAAGGTAAATGGTCAATTCTTGAGATGATATTTTGTAGGTTTACATGTCACATTAGATAGAACTTTTTAGTTGGACGTGGTTCTAATTGTCTTGGAAAGACTATGGTAATTCAATATGTTTTAACTAGACATTGTTGTTAAGGTTGTGTGAAGAATAGATCCTGATTACTAAATGGTCAATTCTTGAGATGAGATTTTGTGGGCATATATGCCGCATCCTCCTTGGCTTCCTTTGATTTGCGAAAAATATTTTTTAGGGAAAACTTTTTTCAAAATTTTTGGTGTTCTGAGGGTGGAAAATGTGGTCAAAGAAATTTTCCAGTCCTTATCGGGAAAATCCAATCTTTTTTCACGTTAGGACTTCTTTCTCACGTCCTTCCTTCAGAGCTTCATTTCCTCCTTCCTTCCGCCTCTCGGTCTTCGTCAAGGAGCTCTTCGGCAGGGCCAAGGGTTTGCTCTACGCGATCTCTGATGCTGCCATCCTCCTCCAATGCCGTCACAAGCACTGCTGTCGCTAAGCAGAACGGCGATTGGCTCTTCGTTATCATCAATTTCATGGAGAGCGCTCTAAAGGAGCGCAGAATTAACCTTTGGAGCTAATTTCAGCGGAGTGTGGTCTTTTGCTACTATTCCTTTTAATAGCGATTAGCTTGTGATTGATTGGCCGATGTCGAAACTCTTGCTGGAGGGGGGAGTTTCTGTTGAAGCATTGTCTTGAGTATGGCGAATTGCAGATTTAAAAAGGAAGCATGAATGGCAGGATAATGTTTGCCTACTAATCTTGAGATTTAAAAATAGGAAGAAAACAAGTTAGGCTACTAATCTTGAGATTTTTTGTGATTTTTGGGCACAATATTAAGAAGGACGAGAATCCTTTTTTGGATAATGTTTGCCTTCTCTATGGAGAATGAATCAACTTGTCTTTTTTTCTTCTATGAGAAATTTAGGTGAAGAAATAAATTTTAGTGTCACTTTATGGATCAATTTACTCACGGACCAACTTTCTTCTGATCGAATGGGGTTACAATAATTGAAACTCAACAATCCATACTTTACATAGTAAGCCCACATCTTTATAATTCCGACAGTATTTTGTGCCTCGGCTCAATATATTGAGCCAAGGCACAGGGAGGAATGAGCACAGAGTGTGATTCTCGGCCTTGATGGATTTGGTCCCAAGCCCAGCCTGTGGACACAGGTTTTCGAGCTGCAGGCGAAATACAAGATGACAACCATTCTATTCCGTAAATAGTTTTAATGTAAAATAGATTTTTCATTTCTATTTCTGAAGAGTTTAAGCGAAAATAACCGTTCGATAACGACACAAAATTTCTACTCTAAAAATAAAATTCGTTTGATAACGACACAAAATTTCTTCCTTTCGAACGGCGGCGGCGGCCGACGACGACCTTTAATATAAAAAATAAAAATAAAAATGATTTAGTAACAAAAAAATAATGAATAAAATAAAATAAAATAAAATAAATCATAAAAAAATAAAATAAAAATATCATTTTATTTTAAAATAAAAATATAAAAATAAATTTATTTTATTTATTCTATTTTATTTTATTTTACAAATAAATTTATTTTAAAATGAATAAAAATAAAAAAATAAAAAAAAATAATTTTATTTGGCAAAACACTCAAGGCAAATAAAAATAAATTTATTAAATTTATTTTTAATAAAAATAAATTATTTTTATTTATCATAAATAAATTATTTTTAATAAATTTAATAAATTTATTTTTAATAAAATAAAAATAAAATGATAAATAAAAATAATTTATTTATTTAATAAATTTATTTTTAATAAAATTAGGAGAGGTGGAGGAAGAGGAGGCGGCAAAGACGTAGAGGAGATGAGGGAGGACTCACCGAAATTAGGGTTTAGTGAGAGAAATTATTTTTGATTTCTCTTCTAGAAATCAGTAGAAAATTTTAGGCTTTCCGATTTCTTTTTTCCAAACCTATTTCGGAATGTAAATCTATTCCAAAAATGTAAAACCGAATAGGTTTATCAAACGGATTTCTCTTCCAAAGTGCCTCAAGAAAAATTATTTCCTAATGAAATTTTGGGTTGTCATGCACCCCTGAGAGACCAAACGTGGGAAATGCATGTCTATTTAGGGGAAAAAAATATTTCCTTTGATGAAAAATATTTCCTTTTTTCATTCTCAAGTCTCAACCAAATATCAGAAAATATGGTCAATTCTTTAAAAAATGACTTTCTAGAAAATATTTTTTAGAAATGTCATGCTTTCTGTGAAGCATACGGAGACTTAGGCCCTGTTTGTTTAATTGTATTTTTGTTCCTCGGAAAAAAAGTTTCTGTTCTTTTGTTCCGAGGAAAAAAAAAAGAACAGAAACGCGTTTGTTTATACTTTTGTTCTCGGGAACAAAAATCTATGTTTTTTTTTGTTGTTGTCGGAAATAGATTTGGAATAGAAACAATAAGTAGAAAAAACTTGTTTCTTGTTCTCGGGAACAATTTTGAGAAACATTTTTTTTCTCCTTTTCCTTCTTCTTTTTCTTTTTTTTTTTTTTTTTCTTCCTTTTCTTTGGCCAATCGCCAGCCTCGGCCATGGCCGGTGATTGGCCGATGAGGGCTGGCAACCTCGGCTAGCCACGGCGATCGGCCGAAGAGGGCTAGCGGCCTCGCCCGGCCATGACAAGGCTCGCCGACGGGTTGAGCCTCACCGTGGCTGGGTGAGGGCTTAGCCTCGCCTTGGTTGAGACTATGGCCGAGGCCAGCGACCGGCCAAAAGAAAAAGAAAAATTAAAAATTAAAAAAATTAAAAAAATTAAAATAAACAAAAAAATTATACAAGTTTATCAAATGTGTTTCTGTTTTTTTTTTTTTTTTCTATTTCGGGAATACAAATTTTGTGCGATTAATGCTTTCTTTTGTTAAAAAATTGCTCCCCGAATGTAAAATGCAGTTTTTTCTATTTTTATTCTCGGAAACAATTTTTTAACAAGAACGTTACTAAACGCGCCCTTAATAGCTTTTGAATTGGTTATTAATGTTTTTTTTTTTTTTTTTACTTGAAAGCAAGGATTGGAGGTGATTGAATTGATAGTTGATATTCAACACTGCTTATAGATATATAATTTGTGTCTTAGTGGCCTACCAATTTGCGATGCTTGTGATGGCTTTACGTTTGAATTTCATCTACTAGTTTGTCTCTATTTCTAAACAATGTGTGCGTGTGTATTATTTGTAGGCATATGTTGGGGGTAGCCAAGGACCCTAGTGCCACGGTTGTAGCTTTCAAAGGTACTCAAGAATGTAGGTATGCATGTTAACTTTTGAAGTTCCTCCCCTTATAATCGACATGCAAAGGATTTGATGAAAATTTAAGCTAAGAAGAGCAGCCTCCGGTGAATGCGTACACAGGGCACACAAGTCTACTGTCCATAAGAAGGGAAAAGGGTGAATCATTTCCCCCCAGACAGACACGAAGATCATGTGCTTGTAATATTAGATGGAGTAATGAGGCGTAGCAGGCTGCATCAGATCACCAATCATTAGATGGATCAGGATTCCTGCTCCTGAGAATTCATTCTACCTTAATAACCAAAAACTATGGAAAAAACAAAAACAATAGCATGTTCATATTCAAACAGGAAGCGAAGAAGAAGAAGATTATCTTATGCACTGAAGATCGGGTTGGTTAGTTCAGAATTATTCGGTGTTTGTTAATAAGAACGTACAGATCTTAATGAGAATAAAAGGGAGCATAGTAGTCGGCTCCTTCAGTGAAAGAAATCAAGCCTGTGCGATATCTATTTAAATCTGTAATTACCACGTGCTTGAGATAGGCAGGGCCAACGTGTGTACCCCGTGAAACATGTCAAGCTAAGTTCTGCTTTTGCTTTGCTTAATTCTTGCTTCTGCCTTGATTCAAACATTTTAGTTTATTCAAAAGGTTACTAAGGTGGCGTTAGCCTTGATTCACAAACAGTCAAGATCGACAACACACATTTGGAATTTACCTCCTCACTCCAGCTCTTTTACTGATTTTACCCATTTATCATGCTTCACCTACAGTGGCGAGAACTCTCTTCGCACCCTTCTTTCAAACCAATTCGCTCTCACATTTCCTCTATGAAGTCTCTAGTAAATGGATGCATCTCTTAAGCAAGGACTTGGCTTGTTCATCCTTTTCCACCTCATGTAGATGGCCCAGTAAATCCTTCCAACCTGCATCTGTCCTGAACGTTGAAGGAAGCTCCCTACAGAGGGTGATCATCTCCAAAAGGCACTCTGAAGCACTGACGTGAACCTAAATTTGAAAATGTATCAAATAGATAATTGATCCGCTGTGCAAGATGAATATCTAAATTGCATTTGCAGAGAGGATCTAAGACAATCTAGGACTCTTAATGTTGTCGCGCGTGCGTGCGGAATATAGACGGACCAAGCGAATCGGATAAAATAGTCGGAATGAAGGAAAGGAAATCGGACACCGTATTTACGTGGTTCGGTCCGAATATCGGAACCTACGTCCACGGGGAGAGCAGCACGGAATTCCACTATAGAAACAAGCGATACACCGGAGATTACAATCACTCGAGCACTCAAACACACTCTCAGTGTTTCCCAGCCCCAAATTACACCCAAATAACTCACACAGTGTTTAGCCCCTCATAATTCCTAGTGAAACCTCACTCAAGGAATTATACAAATTCTACTCACAAGAATTTAACTGACTAAAACACTCGGGTATAATTTCAACGAGAAAAACTCTCTCTGCCGAGAGCTTCTGGCTTTTCTCCAGGAAGTCTCACGACTTCTCTCACCAGATCTTCAGCTCTCTCTCGGCCACCGAAAATAACTCAGCTCGGCGCCATCTTCTCCTTCGCTCCTCTGCCTTTTAAGGGCGAAACAAGACAGAAAATGTGAACTCATTTGGTGCTCGCAATTAGCACTGACGCCCACCAAAATTCACGGGCACGCATGCAACACTTTACATTTAATGAGGCAGAAAACGTGTGCCTGTAATTCAAGCCTACAAACTTTTACTTTTGTCTTGGTCTTCAACGTCCACTTCACCATGCATGTACGTCCATGTGCATGCAATTAAAGAGGTAGAATATTCAATGGTCTTCCCCTCTCTCGCGCTGCATGCTTCCTCCATTCTTCACGCTTCCGGCTCATAGATCGCATGCGATCTTCTGACAATTTCAGCCTATTCACATTTTCTGCTGACTCGCACGTGGTCAAGTTCACATACTCTTGTTCAACGGGCTCAAATCGAGACATATTTTCAACAATCTCCACCTTGGCTCGACGTTTGAGTCAAATCATAATCGCTTTAGTGAACACCTCGCTACTACTCTCCCACAGCCCCGACGGGCTCAACCGTCACAGAGTGCTTTCAAGTTCAAGCCGCGCTTGAACTTTCCCATAACCGCGGGCCTCATCAAGACACCAACTCCACCTGCATAATTAACTACTCTACAAGGATTTTCCGACATAACCTCCTGTATCACAGATAAAGCAAAACCATCATTGCTTCCATATCTGATAGAAGGTCGAACACGCACCTTGTCAAATTTAGCAGCTACAACAACTGTTGGCTCTATCGGCTCCACCTCGCTACAAGCATCATCCATGTCGATTATTACATTAGTACCCGCTACCTCAGGAGTTTCTGGTTGCAACTCCACCTTGAGCTGAACACCGTCCAGATCCGTATTAACACTGCCAAAAACACTCCTATCCAGAAGTACTGGAGACTTGTCAAAGGTAACTTCTCTGCTGTCAACAGGTGAAAATATATCCGGGCACCACAACTGATCGCCCCATTCACCATGTGCATAGCCATGGAATATGCACCTTGCCCTCCCATCAAGCTTACCATCACTCGCTCGAAAATAACACGGGCAACCAAACATTCTAAAAATAGAATAATCAGCAACGTTACCTGACCACACTTCTTCAGGAGTTCGCCATTCAATAGCAGTTGATGGGGATCTATTCACCAGGTAGCTTACCGTACTAAGCACATCAGCCAGGATTCTCCTAGCAACACCAGCACTAGAGATCATTTTACGGGCCGTCTCTAGTAATGTTCTGCTCATCAATTCTGCAAATTGTTGTGATTTACTGGCACTAGTGCGGTGTTTCACTATGCCATCTTTCATACAGAATTTATTTGACAGCTCCAAGCAGAACTCCATGCTATTGTCAGTCCGCACATGCTTGATCGATTTACCAGTCTCCGTCTCGATCAAAGCTCTCGACCGCGTGATCCTGACACCAGCATCAAACTTGTGCATCGGCACAAACACCCAGGTTTTCCTCGAGCAGTCAAAAGACTCTCGAACAGATGCATCCAACGTCTCCAGGGCGGAACCTGTCACTGTCTCACCTTGAAGTTTATACAGGCCTCCGTGCTTGATTCCTTTCATTATCACCAGGGCACCTCGAACAACCTTCAAAACTCCACCTTCTGAAGAATACCTGCAACCAGCTGAATCTAGGGCACCCAAGGAAATTAAGTTCTTTTTCAATTCTGGAACATGTCTTACTCCAGTCAATGTCCTCACAATACCATCATGCATTCTGATTTTAACATCACCAACACCCACAACATCGCACTCAGCGTTGTTCCCTAACTGAACTTTACCACTACCCGTGCACTGATAAGTGATAAACCAGTTCCTATTTGGTGTAACGTGAAATGAACAACCAGAATCCATTATCCATCCGTCAAATGACGAATCCTCAAAGGATGACACACAAGACACAATCGACACCATCGGAATCATTCTCGCTACAAAGCTGCAACATTTTCTCGTAGACTCAACTCTAATTCCCTTACCCTTTTCATTTTTCAGCTTAAAACAGTCTCTTCTACGATGCCCACTATTGCCACAGTTCCAACAGACAATTCTACCAGTCCTAGACTGACTTCGTCTGTTCATGTTCCTGCTAACACGTGTGCTAGTTCTTCCTCTACCTTCACCTACTAAAGCAGTAGACACAGGTTCACCAGATTCTTTCCTACGAATGTCTTCACTCAGAATCAAATCGCGAACCTCGTCAAACGTCAAACTTCTTGACCCAGAGGAATTACTAACAGCAGTAACAGTAGTATTCCAACTATCAGGCAATGAGGATAATAAAATCAACGCACGTACCTCATCTTCAAAGTTAATCTCAACCGAACTCAATAGGTTAACTACCTCATTGAATTCGTTGATATGTTCAGCTACTGACGTACCTTCGCCCATCTTTAAGTGAAATAGACGTCGCATCAAATAGACCTTATTGATCGCAGAGGGTTTCTCGTACATATTCGACAGGGCTTTCATCAGTCCCGCAGTGGTTTTCTCCTTCACGATGTTAAATGCGACGTTACGAGCCAACGTCAGCCGAATAACACCCATCGCTTGTCTATCCAGCAATTCCCACTCGGCATCCTTCATCGAGTCTGGTTTCTCCCCAGATAAGGGTAAGTGCAAATTTCTCTGGTACAGACAATCTTCAATCTGCATCTTCCAGAAAGCAAAATCCTTCCCATCAAATCGGTCGATTCTCACCTTTCCATCTTCCATCGTTACCGATTCGCTTCACGTCAGCCAAACCAGGCTCTGATACCACTTGTTGTCGCGCGTGCGTGCGGAATATAGACGGACCAAGCGAATCGGATAAAATAGTCGGAATGAAGGAAAGGAAATCGGACACCGTATTTACGTGGTTCGGTCCGAATATCGGAACCTACGTCCACGGGGAGAGCAGCACGGAATTCCACTACAAGCGATACACCGGAGATTACAATCACTCGAGCACTCAAACACACTCTCAGTGTTTCCCAGCCCCAAATTACACCCAAATAACTCACACAGTGTTTAGCCCCTCATAATTCCTAGTGAAACCTCACTCAAGGAATTATACAAATTCTACTCACAAGAATTTAACTGACTAAAACACTCGGGTATAATTTCAACGAGAAAAACTCTCTCTGCCGAGAGCTTCTGGCTTTTCTCCAGGAAGTCTCACGACTTCTCTCACCAGATCTTCAGCTCTCTCTCGGCCACCGAAAATAACTCAGCTCGGCGCCATCTTCTCCTTCGCTCCTCTGCCTTTTAAGGGCGAAACAAGACAGAAAATGTGAACTCATTTGGTGCTCGCAATTAGCACTGACGCCCACCAAAATTCACGGGCACGCATGCAACACTTTACATTTAATGAGGCAGAAAACGTGTGCCTGTAATTCAAGCCTACAAACTTTTACTTTTGTCTTGGTCTTCAACGTCCACTTCACCATGCATGTACGTCCATGTGCATGCAATTAAAGAGGTAGAATATTCAATGGTCTTCCCCTCTCTCGCGCTGCATGCTTCCTCCATTCTTCACGCTTCCGGCTCATAGATCGCATGCGATCTTCTGACAATTTCAGCCTATTCACATTTTCTGCTGACTCGCACGTGGTCAAGTTCACATACTCTTGTTCAACGGGCTCAAATCGAGACATATTTTCAACACTTAAGACCATGTCAACTAATCAATGCCATGTATAAACTTGCTCTTGCTCGCACATACAAGAAATGGCTGTGTTGACTAAAATATAGAAATCCTTGGGATGGTATCAACTGATATCTCTGGTTTGGATGATCTACTTAGTAAGAGAGTAAACCAAGTAAAAGGTAATTGCTTCAAGTGCATCGAGTCAGAATGAAATGGAATCCAAGAAAAACATCATCTGAACGCAACAGTCTGATTAATACAGAGCCCACACCAGGAGAACCATCGAAACTTCAAAGATTTAAGGAAAAGAAAAATTCGGCTTCTTCACATCGCGAAGGCAATGTGTGCTATCTAAACTCCGGAACTCTTAATGGATAACTTAATGAAACTCTTATTTACTGGAGTAATGTCGCCTAGATGTGCATGGGACTTAATAATGTTACAATCCTACATCCACGTGAAAACCACATAAGATCAGATTGTTTTGAAGAAAATGAAGACAAAGGCGACTTCCACCACAAAGGGGAAAGTGAAGACATACCTGCGCTATCTTAAGTGTGGCTACGCAGTCCGCCACATTGGGTAACACCGAAGAAAACAGCTTACAATTGCAAAGGAAAAACAGATGATCAGAATCCACATGAGCAATTTGGAGAACAGAATGACAACTGATTCTAAAGCTGGCAAGTGCAACATGTCCGTCATAATAAA
Source organism: Eucalyptus brandiana (assembly GCA_014182725.1). Lineage (NCBI taxonomy): Eukaryota > Viridiplantae > Streptophyta > Magnoliopsida > Myrtales > Myrtaceae > Eucalyptus > Eucalyptus brandiana. The sequence goes on along the minus strand of CM024675.1, from coordinate 53,075,872 downwards.
AGAAAGCTATTATCCTTAGCCAAAGTTAGAGATATCATCCTTTAGTTACCCCGTTTCTCCGCAATATTATTAGAAAGTTGATACTAATTACCTCATGAAACAAAGATGCTGTATTTGCATGTTGGGAAGCTAGCTGAGAATCAAGCAAAATGTCATGAATCCTTGAGCAGAGTCCCTTAATTGATAGAAAAGCCGATCCTTTGACTGCATAATGAAACAGTTAATAGAAACACTTTTCATGCAGCAATCACCTAAGAAAAATTTGGTTATGAAGATACCAGTCCATGACAACTCAGGTGAGAGGGAGACAATCCAGAGGTGCTTCAAGTTATTTTTCTCTTCAACAATATCATCAATACATGCCACGTGGAATCATTACACCTTCTCTTCAACTCATGTGAATCCAACTTAAGAGCGATGCTCTACCCGAAAAACAAACTGGACATGCGTTAATCGATGTAGAGTATTTATCTTCTTTACATTGTATTTTTTAGAAGGATACTGTCGTAGAGGTGATGCCCTCGGTGCTGAGATATCTCACACTTTTTATAACAAATATTTATCCCATACGGTGTGATGAAGTTAACGTTCTCCCGCGTGAAGCATGGGCATCAAACAACTTCAGATTTAGTAATATGAGGCAACAATTATAAGGATTCCTCCGATAAATCACCATATAGTAAATTGACAAGATAATGCACTTAGAAGTTATACAAATTGACTCGACCTCATTGGGTAAGTTAATTAGCAATCAAAGCCACTGAAACATCCTAACCAAACCAAATTAAAACAAAGAAGATCTGAATAAGGGTATATAGAATTATAAAACCATATAAGAAGTCAACATGCGAAGTGCACATGAAGGGAAAATTTGCATAAACCTCTTATCTGTAACAGAATAGAAGGCACTTCTTATCAGAAAAAAGTACTCAACAGAGCAGGTATCCATTGTTTTCTCTCTTGCAGAAACTTGCCAAGTTCGATCAAGCAACTCCATAACGTGCTGAATTTCCAAATCACCTATGGCGAAGTATGCCTATCCGTTTTTATTTCTTTAACATCGATACATTAGGAAACTTCAGGACTGAGTTGTCGGTGGAGATCCATAAATTTTCCAACAAATTCGGTCAACCGGATTACCACAATGATGTAAATGAAAAGCCATTAGTTTCCTCAAGCCACTCAGACCATCCAATTTGCCTAGTTCATTGAGTTTGTTCAGCTCCAAAGTTCTAAGACTTCCAGACTCTCAAGGCCTGGAATTTCTATGACTGCAGAATACTCAATTAAGGCAGGAGTCCATGTCAAGCACAGAGAATTTGTAGACTCTTCATTTATTGAGGTCATGCAGCAATCCCTTTGTAGGCAGAAATCCATGTCAGACTTTCCCTTCCATCTTAGCTTGTAGATGTATTTTCCCTCTAAAATAGGGACTTTTGATGTTTGTCCGTTAAAAACCAGCATGAGAATCAAACAACGTCAACGTCTAGCAAGTTAGTCGACATAACTTCCCTAAAAAACCATGCACCCCTTTGCCAATTAGTCGGGGGTTCACGCCAGTTGTTCTTACAATACTTTCTGTTCGTTTGAAGTCCTCTGAGAGGAGGTACTAACCGAATTATCCAGCGTTAGATTCATCTCCTAGTAAGAACACTTTTAAGGGACTTCTTATCCTTGTTTCGTCATTCTATTCAAAATCATTTCTCCATTCATGCTGCCCCATGGTTTTATGGCAGTATCATTATTTGGATTGCCCTCTCCGGTGATATTACTTGCTGCTTTCACTCTTCTCTGGAAGAGATCTTGGAATAGAATGGCAAAAACAACGATGGTAGCAACCGTCACCACACACAGGGCAACCTCAAGTGAGTCAATTGTTTTGCGCTCCAACCTCAGCAGAAACAACAATCGTTGAGCTGCACGAGGATTGGGGGTGATCCGACTTGGCCTCCCTGCTTGAGTCACAATGGGTTGCGATTTTCTTTTTTCCTTATAAATAGAAAAAAAAGATGTGAGATGATCAATACGATTTATCCATTTTTGTTGTTACATAAATTATTATATCCATCACAAAATATCTTGTTTGTGTCATAACAACTCGATCCATCAATAAGTATATGAGTCCACTCAAACTATTGTATTTATATTTGATCTATAAAAAAGTAAAAACTATTGAATCCACTTCCATATAAGCTTCAATGAATATTCAAGAATTGATACGTCATGGTAAGTCGCGTTCTCAAACTCTCTCTCAGCCCGAGAGAGGAGGCTTCCATAATCCATAATTAAGCTTAGCTCGCTTTCCACATATGTTGAATCATATTCTTTTCAAATTCAAAGTTTTGCATAATTGTAGTTTGAGATTGATCCGAGCTTGGAATCCAAAATATTTAACTCAGGAAACTTGCGATCATACTAGAGTAATCGCATTTTTATATACCTCCACCAATATCCATGAATGGATAAGTAACATCGACTTAATTGAACCATGCCGAGTCAAAGTGCCCATTTGAAAGACATCAAAGGAAGCGCCAAAGGAGGAGAGACAGGGAGAACACAAATTTGTCCCGGAGCACGTCTCATTTTAGCCAAACTTCCTTCATTGCCCTCATGGAAACGACAAATTCACCGAACGCGACACCGGATATGCCTGCCGACAGAGCAAGCGCCCGAGGGCAAATCAGGAAAATGGGCAAATCCATCGTCCCCCTCCTTCCGTCCCCCTCCTTCCTTCCCCTCACCCCCACCCCCCAAGTTGCCGGAGCTTTCGATTGCCATCCGTCGCGGGAATCGCTATAGTGTCAACAAACGCTGCGGAGACCAGGATTCGAGGTTTGAATTCGAGCAATACGGACAAAGACCGCAATCGATCTCTCCATCTCGCCGGGCGATCACGCCATTTGATCGCGCGTGATTGTTTTTCTTATATGGAAAGGTAACGAAAATTGGAATTTCTTTTGTTGCGAGATATCGTGTTTTTTCTCCACAACGCTGTTCGATCTGTCCCCTTAAAGAGGAGCGGAACAGGTCGTGGTTGGGGATGATGGTGGTTCTGATCATGCTTCATTGCAACTCGTGTTCATGTAATTAGTTGCGGTTGTGATCCTCTGACTTGATTCGGATTGGGAGTCTGGATAGCGATAAGGTTCGTATAGACAAGCTCTAGTATTGAGTACGTCAGTTTTGAGCCTGGGGAAGAGAGATTTGTGTAGTAAATTTGGCGGGTTAGGCATTTCAGGGTTGGGGGGAACCATTGACCATGTTGTGGAGCTGGAGTGCCTGATTGAGTGGGGCATACTATAGCTGAATGATTCCTCTAGTGTAGATTTTGATGTTTTCAAAGCATATGACTGTCAGTGTTGTGTTGTATTTGGTTGGTTTTGTTAAGCTCTTGGATGATCGAGTTTGGAACGATGCTACTACTGGAATAGGGTCAGATCAATCGAATTTCCTTATATTTGTTCGACACAAAAATTTCAACCTACTGTTTCTACTTTGGGGATAAAATTTGTTGAGTATCTCACAGTGATTGACTATTAGCTGTTTAGCTTTTCTCTAGTCAAGTAATGGACTACAGCTTATAGGTTTCAGTGGAGTAGCTTTATGGGAAAGAGGGGCCTTGCGTTTTAATATGACATGGTTGCTAATGCTGCTTCAAGAATAGGTCCTTAGCACTAAATGGCCAATTCTTCAGATGAGATTTTGTAGGCATATGCTGCCTTCTCTTATTAGCTTCTGACTGTTTATTAATGCCTTTGGATCTAAAATCAGGTGTTCAAGGTCATTGAACTAATAGTTGACGTCCAGCACTGCTTACAAGTATATAATTTGTGTCGCAATGGCTACCAATTCGCGATGCTTGTGATGCCTTTATGTTTGAATTTCATCTAATTTTTTGTCTTTATTTCTAATCAATATATATCACCTGTAGGCATAGATTATGGTGGCTAGGATCTTAATGCTGTGGTCACAGCTTTCAAAGGTACTTAAGAACATAAGTATGCATGTTAACTTAAGCAATTCTTCCTCTGACATTTGACATGCGAAAAAATTTGCTGAAAATTTAAGCTAAGAAGAGTAGCTACGGTGAATACGTACACAAAGCACATGGGTCTGCTGTCCATAAGAAGGGAAAATTGTGAATCATTTCCTCAGAGATACGAAAGTGATGTGCTTGTAATTTTAGATGGAGTCATGAGGAGATCACATACTTCACTAATTTTGTTCCTGGAAAAGTTGTTTGAGCTTTTCCGTTAGTGATAACTTCTATTTATTTCTACAGCATATTGAATTGGGTTGAAGATCTCTGCTGGAAATAGCTTGACATAAACTACCTCGGCATGCCCAGTGCCATGGTGAGTTCTAGAGACTATAAGCCTCTTGCAAGTCGTGGATACTTCTGATTTGGAATGAGTTACAGTCTTATTCTATTGTCTTTGCTTAGGTTCATTGTGGATTTATTATGCTTATCACAATATGACAATGCGACCTAGTACTTTGGATGCTGTTAAGAGAGATATGGAGACATCAACGTCATGTTGACAGGGCATTCTATGGGAGGGCCTATGGCATCCTTTTGCGAACTTGATATTGTGGTAAGATAATTAAAAAATTGTTATGGTTCGGATATTGGTTCTTCTCTATTGTGTTCTTCCATTTATTCAGTTTTGGTCCGTTAAGAGTTATGGGAATTCTCTGCCAACTCTGCCTCGAAGAGTCTAGACACTGGAGATTCTGGGATATCTTGAACTTTCTATGGCTTCATATTTATATTTACAATTGGTTAGCATCTTTTCTTTTCTTTTTTTGATTACATCAACCCATAGACAAAACACAAGCAGAATGCGTCACAAACAGCCCTTTAATCGAACCAGCAATTGTGGAGTATTTAGTTGTGCGAATTGAGTCTTACCTATTAAATCATGGAGCTTCAAGTTGGTTGAATACCTAAATATAGTGGATGAAGACTTCCTACTAATCATTACAAAGTTTACTTGCTGGAAACTTTAAGGGATTATTGATATGTTTATGGTATGGATATGTAACTGTTGCAAGCACTTGAAGTTCAAATTTTTATCATGTAATCTTGAAGTGCTAATGCATTTTAAACTAAAATATATTGATCCTAAATATGGTATGGATTCTATGCGTTGTTTCTGTCTGTCTCTCTCTAACCAAAAGAAGCAGCTCCTTTTCAGTTGGACTACTGGCCAGATATGTTGTTGGCCAGAGCCAATTCCAAAATGTCTAACTTACGTTTTTTGTCTTAGCTTTATTGGAAAGGATGATCCAAAGTTTCTAAGGCACCTGTTATGGAACTAGTACCAGAAATGGTACCCACCCCAAAGTCATCTCCCATTAATTCTCTTATCCATGACAAGTTGTGATTTTTTAGGGTCAAACTTTATCTTCGACTCAGATTATACAAACATTAACGTGGCCTACAATAGGATAATAGATTGCATGAACTTTAGATTAATCCTTTTCTCGAAATATTAATAGCAATTGTGACATCTTGTCCGAACGCTTGGATGATTGAAAATGCCATTTTTGTTTGATGGTTTCTTGCTGAAAATTGTTCTAAGCTGATTGTAACATCATGCCCATCGGTCGTGGCCCTTCCCTTGCATCGTGATCCTTTTTGATATGGTCAGATTGATTGAATTTCCATATATTTGTTTGATACAGATCTCACCCTGCTATTTCTACTTAGTGGACAAAATTGCTCGAGTATCTCATAATGATTGGCTATCAACCGTTCAGCTTTTCTCCAGTCAAGTAATAAACTGTAACTTGTAGGTTTCAGTGGAGTAGCTTTATGGGAAAGAGGAACCTCGTGTTGTTTACTTATTCCCCTTTCATCGCATTGCATTGAATATATATCTCTTTAAGTTCACGGAGGGCAGTAGAAATATGCTGAAATATTATTTTGAGTTGATGTTTCCTTAAAGTCTTCTTCTCACTTAATTTATTGAAATAGCTTGCTAGAGACATAAGAAACTTGCTCCATTGCCTGTAATTGGATGAATTGTGATTGCATTTTCAATCTGAAATTTTCTTAATTGGTAAATGCAGAACTTAGAATGAGCTTCAAGGCTCATATAGCTATTTACAATCACACTCTTGCGACGATGTTGGTGGAGTATGCATCTGCCGTAAGTGTTCTCTCTAAAGATTTCCACATTTACCCATAGGTTGTTGTTATTACCCTTTAGGTTGCATCATTTAAAAGCAATAAAATTGTAATTAGATGCAAAGCTTTTTATTTTGCAGGTTTACATGTCAGATTTGCCGGAACTTAATAGTTGGACTTGTCCAAGATGTGATGGAAAGACCAAGGTATTTTATATATTTTTTTAGTCAATAAGGTGTTTTAATATGTTTTAATACGATATTGTTACTAAGGTTGCGTGAAGAACGAATCCTCAACACTAAATGGCCAATTCTTGAGAGGACATTTGTGGGCATATATGCTGCTTCCTTAGTAGCTTCTGAACTGGTTATTAATGCCTTTTGATATGAAAGCAGAGGTTCAGATTCAATGAATAAATACTTTGTGTTCAGCACTACTTCTAGGTATATAATTCGTGTCGTAGTCACCTAACAATTTGCGACGCCTGTGCTGCTTTTATTTTTGAATTGCATCTCCTCGTTTGTCTCTATTTATGAATTATATATATATGTATGTATGTATTATTTTTAGGCATATGTTTGGGTGGCCATGGACCTCAATGCTGTGGCTACTCCTATTTATGTTTACAGCATATTGGAAAGGTTGAAGATCTCTACTGGAATTGCTCGACATAAACTACCCTGACATGCTTGGTCCCATGATGAGTTCTAGAGATGATTAGCCTCTTGCAAGTTGTGGATACTTCTAGTTTGGATTGAGTTACAGTCTTAATTAATTAAGCTTTGCTTAAGTTCATCGTAGATTTTATTATGCTTATCACGATATGACAATTTGACCTGATATTTTGGATGTTGTTGTGAGAGCCAAGAATTCATATTAGGGTGTTAGAACTGAACCGAAAAATCAAATCGAGCTGAAATTTTGTATATTTTCGGTTCGGTTCAGTTTTCAATTTTTGATTTGGATAATGAAAAAAACTATCAGTTTGGATTTTATCGGTTCAGTTCGGTTAGGCCAATTGGACCGTCCAAATAATAATTCATTCTGGAAGCCCTAAAAAAGTAAAATATGCTTTCAATCTCTCGTTTCCTTCGGATCTCTCTCTTTCTCTCCTCAAAGCGAACTCTTGGCCTTGGGTACTCAAGACAGATTCGTCGCTCCAAAAACCTCAAGAGAAAAAACACACATATTCGCATCTCTCGCTCCCTCTGTGCATTGATGATTCACTCCCCAAAGTGGAGCTCACCCAGCGAGTTTGGTCCCCTCTCCCTCTCTATTTTAACCCACTCGTCCTCGAGCTTCTCCCCTCTAACCCCCAACCGCTTCCAAGTTCCATCTCTCTAGTTTCTCTCTTCTTCTTCTTTTTTCTTTTTCTGACTGACGAAACAGTGCTTGATGAAGGACCCGTTATGGGTTTCTGTTGGCGATTGTGGTCCAAATTCTTTTCTTTTTTTCCGTGGTTTCGGTTGGGAGTTCTGTGCGTTTGTTTTGGTGGGTTGAGTAGTTCACCTGGAAAACGGAAACGGAAGATTTATGGGTCTGTTTAATATGGTGATGAATTCGCAATGCCAGTTTATTGGGGCTGGGTAGTGCTGGTCTTTTTTCCTTCAAAAGTGTGACCCCCGTTTTGTTATTTCTTTTATTGGAATCTGAATATGGTTGGGGCGGAGTCATGAAATCTTGAATGGAATGAAGTCTGATACTAGAGCTCTTGATGCTCAAGATTTGCTTTATGGATTGGTTGTTTATACAATTATGCTCATTGGAGGTGCATTTGACATGTTTGGGTTTTTGCCTCTTTGAGTTTTGTGACGCTTGATTTTTAATATTAGAGTTTATTGAAAAAATAGAAAAAAAAATGAAAACCGATCCGAACCGAACCATTGACGCCCCGTGACAGGGCATTCTATGGGAGGGGCTGTGGCATCCTTTTGCGGACTTGATCTTGTGGTAAGATAGTCGAAAAACTGTTATAGTTGGGACTCGCGAATTTTATTGTTTTTTTTCTCCTATCATGTTATTCCAAGTATCCAGTTCATAATCTGTTAAGAGTCAACTGGAATTCTCTGCCAAATCTGTGTTGAAGAGTCTAGGCTCTTTATGTGAATCTTGAACTTTCCATCGCTCTCAGATTTTCTTTTTCAATTCGTTATTGATAGCATCTTGTTTTCTTTCGTTTTTGGTAAATCAACCCATAGACAAAACACAAGTAGAATGGGGCGCAAACAGCCCTTTACTAGAACCACCAACTATTGAAGTATCTAGTTGTGTGAATTGAATCTTACCTGTTAACCTATGGAGCTTCAAGTTGGTTGAATACCTAAATATAGTGGTTCAAGACACCTCTAATTAATCATTACAAAGTTTAGTTGCTGGAAACTTTATGGGATTGTTGATATGCTTATGGTCTGGACATATAACTTTTTAAAGTCCTTGAAGCTCAAATTTTATGTCATGTAATCTTGAAGTGCTAATGCATTTTAAGATAAATTATATACTGATCCTAAATATGCGTTTTGTGTGCTGTTTTTGTCTCTGTCTCTCTCTAATCAAAAGAAGCAGCCCCTTTTCAGTTGGACTACAGAGCCAGATATGTTGTAGGCTGGAGCCAATTCTAAGATGTCTAAACTATGCCTTCTCCCTCAGCTTTATTAAGCAGAGTGGTCCAGGGTACTTTTTTAGGCACCTGTTGCACAACTGGTCCCAGAAATGGAACTCAATCCAAATTCATGTCTCATTGATTCCCATCTCCATGACAAGTGGTGATTTTTTAGAGTTAAACTTTATCTTGGGAGTCTGATTATACAATGTTTGTGTGGCCTTTGATATGATATAGGTTGCATGAACTTTAGACTATACCTTTTCTCATAGTATTAGTAGCAAGTATAGCATCTTGTAGTAACACTTTTGAGTGATTTAAAATTTTACTTTTTTTTTTTCTGGTTTCTTGCTGAAAATTGTTTCAAGCCAATTGTGATGTCATGCCCATGCGTCATGATCCTTTTTTAGATTTAGTTTCTCCTTTGCTGTTTATGACAGTAAGTTTTGTAGTTCAAGGGGCATTTTCACCACGATCCTGGAATGTTTATGTTACTACCAGGATGTGACTCACCCCACCAACATCCAAGTGCTTCTTGTGGAAGCAATTAATTGCGCCTCCATTGTAAATTCACGCCTAATCTCAGTATTCCATATTATTAACACCTTTTTTTCGTGCTGAGGGTGGGTTTGGTTTTGTTGCATGTGGGGTTTGGTGTTGGGAAAATTATGAATGGGATCTTGATGGAGTTAATGCTAGACCTTCAACCCTCATGAAGAGAAACGGCTACTCTATCGTTCATCTTTGTATGTAAAATGTAATACATGGTTATTGACACAAAGTGTTCTTTTTTCCTGTCTTGAAAGGGCCATTGTGTATTAATTTTCAAGTTATTTGGCTGTCTAATTTTGTGTGCTGAAGCTGTTTTTTCCAGATCACCATTTGCTTGATTTACTTAAATAACTGAAACTCTTATTTTCCAGGTCAATCATGAAGCATGTAATGTTCAGGTTTTAACATTTGGACAACCTCGTATTGGCAATGCAGTGTTTTTGTCTTACTACAGTGACCGTGTGCCAATAACATTTCTAATTACTACTGGACTTGTTGTTGTGCCTCATTTGCCTCCGTACTATTCTCGGTTCCCACAGGAGACATGCCATCACTTCCCTAGATAGGTATAGCTTTGATCTTGACAGAATATCAAATAAATAATGGGGAATTGTCGCTGATTGAATTTGACGTTTGCTTTGCATTTCTATCAACCTACGTAGGCAGTGAAGTCTTATATATTCCAACATTGTATTCAGCATATAAATTATAACTGTCTTGTTTGTTTATCTTCTCTACAAAGCAGGGTATTTTGTAGGACTCCTGACCTTTAAAAATATCTGAGTAACTCTCATTCCTGCAAAAGCCATCATTAATCTTTCGTACCTATTCCATAGTTTAATACACGTATGATGTTTGCTATGTATCGCACGCATGTGATGGGTGACTACCTAGTCTTAAATTTCTGTGCAATTATACAATCTAAATTATGTATGTACACTAATGCTTGAAATTATTGGTGACTAGCTCAAAGTTAACCACAGATAAACATATTGATGTGAGATAATGTGAAAATGATTTGATTCCACCTGCTTCTCTGGTGACTAATCATACTCATAACAGTGTTCACATGTTATTGTAATCTTCCCTTTGTTGTAGGTATGGCTGTATAATATAGGATTTGGTAGTCTGGTTTACCAGTTTGAGAAGGATTGGGATACATCTGGAGAATATTCATCATGCAGCAAGTAAGGAGCTAGTTTCAGTCGTAGCTACTTGTTCAAGCAATTATTTTCGTGGATTTATCATGCTACATGCAATAAGTGGTGTGATAGACTAGCTTGTTCTGGAGAATGTCCATTTGTACCAGGAATATTGTGGACAACTGATGAGGGCGTGTTTCTTCAGATTGGTAAATGGGACAACATTGTAGACCATTTAGTCTTACTATAGTGTGGAATTAATGGCTGAGACATGGGGATCATGCAAAATCGTTGTGGATGCACTTTTGACAGAATATGGAGGTGAAGATGTCAAAGGAAATCTTATGCTTTCTAGGAATCCTTCTCCTTCTGCATTGAGGCTGCAGACTCCGATGCCAAGAGCAACTTCAGTTGAAATTCTCCTGGGTCAGCACCTGGTTTGTCATTAATCATCAGGTACCTCTGTGATGAAGTTTGGTCACAAAATACATTCCATCGATCCATTGTCCATATCCATAAGATCCATAGGAGCTCTACTCAAATTCACTCTAAATGTAAATAGCACAAAGTTGAATTCCTTGTAAATACAACTCCAGGATTTCAATTCAATGAATGTGTTTGCATGTTTGTCTGTCGATCTAATCTTGGGCCTGTGGCTGTTTACCGGACATAATGTGTGGATGCTGAGTTGAGCTATTCATAGTTGAATCATGCAGCTATTTTCCTTCTTTTTTCCCCCCTTTTTGGGGCTTGAACTCATGTTGAACTTCGCAAAATTAGCAGATGGGCGAAATTTTGGAACTGTGAGACTTGCACGGTTAGGCAATTAACCGGTTTTATAAGGTGAAACAAAGACTGTCTCGAGAGACCACTTCTCAAGTTGTAACCTTTCCTTATGCCACAAGCACATTGGCGCATGAGTTTTTTTGGCCAAAGTAACTTTTTCCTGGCCTAGTTATGCAGATGAACTATCAAATCAGCCATCTTGGAAACAGATGATGACCTTGTCCTGCATCATTTCCACTGGCAAACTCTGCTAAATTTTATTTTTCAGGAGGTAAACAATTTCTATTGTCTTGGCATTGATTTATAACAATAATCTAATCAGCCTTTGGAACAAGAGTTGTAAGCTTTTAACTTCTTATCTTTTTTTTTTTTTTGGCTTTTTCCTGATATGTAGGAATTAACAATAATGGAAACTTGAAAAACTCTTGAAAAACTAAATTTTCTTCTTCATTTCAAAGCATATATTGCTTATTATGACCGTTTAAAGCACATTGTGCAAGAGACCAAGTCCTTGACACTATAAGATTAGGTAGAGTTTGTACATTACGGTAAAGGCTAGAGTATAATACCAAATTGTTGGGAAAGAAATACTGTTTTGTCATCTTACTCGTATCTTTCTTTACCTGGCCAGCTGGTTTCTAATTGTAAGCATTAATTGAGAGCCATAGTTTACCTGCACAGAAAGACTCCATCTCTTACTATCCAGAGAAAAAGCTCAAATCATCATATGGGACTTTCGTCAGGGAACGATTCTCCCTATCAGTGTAAAAACCTAAAGGTCCTTTAGGATAATCAAAAGGTGAATGAAAGATCTTTTATAACTGATTACAGCCTACATATTTGATTATGTCCTTCATTGTTTAAGCTGTAACAAAGCATAATTTTATTAGGCACGGGTATTGGCCTCAAATCTAAAGTACAAACTAGCAAATTCCAAAGATCTCACATTAATGACCATCATGTAAATTAACAAAATCAATGCACTCGAACATAATAATACTAGCATCAGTTTGTGTATACAAGGCTTGTAAGAGCTCTAGTTGATGGGAAGTTGCGTAATTGTTTATCTTCAATGATGAACAATTAATTTTGAGATCCGTCAATGCTTGATATTCAGGGATTTCCGAATCAATGTGCAATCAATCAGGAGTTCTTTAAAGATTCTAGTTTTTCAAGTTTATCCAGTAGGTTGCAAAGTTTCTTGTAGTACTTCACATTTAAGGAAGCTAAGTGATTCAACTGACCAATGGATCGTCAATTTGGACCAAGCTTTCACATGACTACTCCAGGTCAGTCGTTCTAAATTAACATATAGTCGGGAGTTCTATTAGAAGTGTTTGCAACACGTTAGATCCGTGACGCATAATCAGTTTGCCATCTGCCACAGAAAGAGCTTGCTAAGATAGGGTTTGGATCTAATCGAGATACGACACAATGTATAAGAGATGATCCACAGCATTATCATTGCTTAATGTGGCTCCAACGATCCCATTTCTCTGTAACTTTGCTCCAAGACAAACTGAGATGACTGCAAAAATTGTTATTTTGAATATGGGAGGAGTGTCATCCCCGCCATCGCAATTCGGGAAGGAAACGTGACTTCTTCTGGAAACTACACGTTGGAAGAACATTCGACGGAATGTTGTGTCAAAGAAAAGCCTCATTTGTGCACGAAGGTCTTCCATAAGTTCAACCTGCAAGTTTACACTATCAACTTGAGAGAATCTTAGGTTGGAAAGTCTCCAAAAGGCCTGGCTGCATTGTCATCGATGGTCAAACTTGAGACAAAGAGCTTCGACTTCGTCTTTCCCCCGCCAAAAGGCTTCCAGTTCATTTTTTATGAAGGTCGAGTAAAATCCTCCCATAGCATTACAGGACGTTAAATATTAGTGCGGTAGATGAGTACGGTGCTAAAGAAAATGGAGTAATAGAAATAAGTCTCCAAATTAAAGGGGCATATTACTTGTGTTATTGAACTTGGAAATAGATCATTGCAGAATTTTACCTTGCTTCTCATCAGCAAATCTAATGCTTCTCCGTGATTCAACAGTCTACTCTCCTTCTCTATCTTCATACCACCATTTTGACAGGTGATTTCTCTTCTAGGCCTTTTAGCCGATCATCCATCCATATTTTGTTATCCTCAAGATTCGCTATCAAGGACATGTTCTCTACGACTTCCATAACTTCTTCTAGAAAATATGCGGGCTCATTCCAACATGAACCATGATGTCTTTGTCATATCCAACGAAAAGATGAGCTATATTGAGAAAGATTTTCTTTTTTTTCATCTTCTAATGCCTCATAACTTATTTCAACTTAGCATTAACTTCTGCATAAAGAACTCTTTCCAACTTCTTCAAAGTGACAATTCCACTTCTACATGGAATGTTTTCTAAAAATTTAAAGAGATTAGTTGAAATCCATAACAATAAGTTCGTATTTCCAATCAATTTCATCAACATAGAAAACATTTTTGTTTCTAGTAGTAAATATAAGCCTGCTTCCCCATCAAACCAATCACGATCACTCATGAATACATTCAATTGATTCTTCTGATCAACATCATACAAAAGAACGAGAACTTTTTTACTAGACAGCCTATCTTTCATTATCTTGATCTTTTCATTAAAATTACTTATTTCTGTCCATTTCCTTTTTGAGGACATGCAGAATGAGTTGATTGAGCAAGTACTCAACGCCCTTGAGTTCTAAAGTTTCATGGGTGTCAGAAAGAAGGCAACGGTGAATGTGAAAGCTGAATGTAGATGATTTTGGTCAGAGCGGTCTTTCTAAGACCATCCATTCCATGAATTCCGAAATCCGTGTTTCCTGTGAGTGAGTGCCCATCATACTCATGACTAAGACTACCTTGAACACCAATTTCATATCGAAAGGTCCAAAATGGTTTTGGCAGGTGCAACTAAGACTACCTTGAACTCCACTTAAAGCGCACCCAATACTTCTACCTGTCCAGACAACCCCTTCAAGTGTTTCCTATTAAAAGAACATTTGGGTACTAATTAGCAAGTTCTATTGCATATCAATGAAGAGAACACTCATCTAAATGAAAAGCAATATTCATCCTTAGGGCCCCACGAAAAAGATTAATAAACAATCTGATTTGCATAAATGAACCTTTTATCCCCAAAAAAATTACGTATGATGCCCCAAATTGCAAAATGAATCCCTTCAACCTGTTTTAATGATTTCTTGAAGAAAAAGGGCTAACCATCCAACTGAAACTTCATATCAAGTTAAACAAATTTAACAATTTCATCAATAGGCAACGACTTCCCTCACTGATCTTCAAGTTTTTGGCTCTCAACAAATGAATACACAATTTACCAACCCAAGTTGTAAAAGGGATTACAGTCCAAATTAAATGTCATCCTTCAATGTCCTTCATTCAGTCTTCATTTGTAAAGTTGCCCAAGTAGCCACAGCTCCCTGCACAAAAGTTCTGTGAGTTTTCGCTAACTTTAATTCCTCTCGGCAATATCAGAAACCAGCAAAAAGGCAGTGGTTTGAGATGTCTCCCTCAACACTTCTCATCAATCTTAAAACCTAAAAGAATCCTCTACTATAACTTGAGGTGAATGGAAGGAATCCTATTACAGATAATCATCTAGGCATAACAATTCCTACAAAATGTAGGAAAAAATGGAGAGATTACAGGATTCCATTTATATAATTTCTGACCCCAAGTCAATGCTTATCATATGTCTGCTTATCATATGTCCTATGCACAGACAATGCTAAAATTTAGCCTCAACTATAAGATGATTTATGATATCTTGGAGAAGCTAAATAGTTCTCCTCTCCTGTCACAGAAGGAAGCTTTGCTGCACCTTCTTTTGATGCCGCAATCCAAGTGAAATTCCTCAATTCTTCATTTTATAACATCTCCATAACATTTGCAAATCCCACTAAGAAGCACACCCTTTCTAGGAAAATAAACTGAACGTAAGCATATCAATACAAAAGTCCATCTTCTTCACAATTGCAACAATGAGTTGATTATGCTACAAAATTCCAGGATGAGAACCATAATGCTATGACCTTCCAACACACAGTCCATCTAATTGTCTACGGTATAGCAAAGCTATCTCTAATGCAAAGCAGAAGGTATCAACTTTGAAATATGTGAAGTAGCAAATCGATGAGGATCTCTGATGAATTGTCATAAATCAAATAATAACGATGCAATCGACATGCATATCTCTAGCTGGGAAACATAAAAGCAAGGAGAAACCATCCAAAGAGAATTTCGCTAAAAAAGCCAAACCAGACTAGGAAAAGAAAACATATATTTGTACATAATTAAGAACCCTTTGGCTGTACGGAGGTACCCTAATTTCAATACCTTCTCCGGATTTACAAGCATCAACTCCCAAAGTAACTGTAAAGTGGACGAAAAACTTCACTTTGAATGTCATCTTCATTTTCCTCTATCTGGTATTCATTTGCATAGCTGCCCAATTAGCCACAGCTCCCTGCACAGAAAGATTTTTGTAAGTTTTTCGAACTTCAATTCCTCTCAGCAACATTAGAAACCGGCAATAAGGCAATCATTTGAGATGTCTCCCTTAGTACTTCTGTCAATCTTAAAACCCAAAAGAATCCTCTAGTATAACTTGAGGTGAATGGAAATGCTTCTATTACAGATGATCACCTAAGCATAACCATTTCTAGAAAATATAGGCAATGCTGGAGATCAAACAAAAGTCCATTTACATGATTTCTGACCCCAGTGAGACTTATCATATGTCCTAGGCAGTAGACATTGAAATTACTGAAAGTTTGCCTTAACTACAAGATGATCTATGACACCTTAGAGAAACTAAATAGTTCTCCTCTCCTGTCACAGATGGAAGTTGTGCTGCATGCACCAACTATTGACACCGGTACCCAAGTAAAATTCATTTTTCTTCATTTTATAACTTCTCCATAGCACTTGCAAATCCCAGTAAGAAGCATACCTTTCCAGGAAAATAAACTGAAAATAAGCATATCAGCACAAAGGTTTTGTCTACTTCACAGTTGCAACAATGAGTGGCTATATTGTAAATTTACAGGATGAGAATCATACTTATATGACCTTCCAGCACACATTCCATCTAATTGTTTACAGCATAACGCAGTCATCTCAAATGCGAAGCCAAGTTATCAACTTCAATATATGTGAAACAGCAAATCGACAAGGATCTCTAATAATTTGTTTGGTATAAAATAAAAACAATGCAATCGAGATGCATAACTCCAGGTAGTAAACATAAAACCAAGGAGAAATCAGACCAAAATGGAGGTAACATAGTTTCAATGCCTTCATTAGATTTACAGATGTCAGCTCCCGAAAAGGTCATCAAAAAGTGCATGTGAGGCTTCTCTGTTCATATTAGTGAAAGAGATCGATTGTGGAAAAGGGAAAATATGTTGCCAGAAGAAAGGACTTACTTCAATTTGTCTGAAGTTTGTGCACAAAAGAACGATTTGTGGGCTGGGATTAAGAAGATTTCAAGAGCGACATGCACTTATCCGTCGGTCTTCTCCCTCAGATCCATATCCGAATTTGCATCTGGATTCGTCATCTTCTCCCTCTAATTCGTCTCGTCTCGTCTCCCTTAAATTCGACCCCCTTCTCCGAGCAAAGTGAAGAAATTGCCTCCACATTTAATTTCCTGCAATACCCTATTTCAACTTCTCGCAGTCCCTTCAAGCTTGACAAATCAGGCAACTTTTGTAAAGATCCACATGATTCAATCGCCAATCTTTCCAAAGATGGTGGGAGTTCGCCTTGAATCTCAAACCAGATTACCACAAGAGTATACATCAAGATACTTTAGTTTGTTGAGATTACTTAGATTGGGTAATATCTTCACCTGTTGAAGTTTCCAAAGCAACAATGATCGTAGGTCCTCCAAACGATCAAGGCCTCGAATCTCTGAGATAGCACAGTCATTGATGTGAAGAAATGATAGTGTCTTCAAATTCGATAGATCCTCCATGGAACAACCCGACTTGCAACCGTACAAACTCAATTCTGATAAACTGGAGGGAAGGCTCGGGAGGCAACGCAGATTAGGGCACCAGAGTTCAAGTTTCTCGAGTCGAGGAAGGAGACTACTCATATCCATGGGTAAGGCGGTCGCGCATTCGATGATAAACGCAAGGATAACAAACTGGAGGGAAGGCTCGGGAAGCAACGCAACTTAGGGCAATAGAGTGAAAGTGACTTGAGTTGGGGAAGGAGACTTCTAATATCTATTGGTAAGGCGGTCACGTATGAAGACTGCAAGTATAAAGACTCTAGTTTGCTTAAATTCCCAGTCCACAATGGCATCGGGCTCTCTTCCACAGCCCATCGGATTCCCCATCGAATCACGTGGCCCGAAGTTCAGCATAATTCTTCTAAATTAGTCGGGTTTGAGAGATGTAAAAATGTGTCCGTGTACAATTCGGACAACTTTAGAATGGTAAGACTTTCGGGAAGCCTCGGTACCTCGCGTATTCTCTTACAAATCAATTCCAAGATCCTCAGGGATCGATTTCTATAAATGCAATTGCCGATTTTCATATCAAAATGATTCATCATTATTATTACTTCGAGCTTCTCTAACGTCCGAGCGTATCGGGGAGTTCCTCAATCCCCGCTGCACTTATATCCAACTCATTCAATGATTTCAAATTTCCGATTGTATTCGGAAGCCCCTCCAACAAACTGCAATGGCTCATATATAGGTATTTGAGACTTGCAAGATCTCTACCCATCTCGTCCGGCAACCTTCGAAGATTCCCACACCATGTTACATCTAAGAAAACTAACCTTTTCAATTGACAAACCGACCTGTCAATTTCAACTAATTTGTCACAACCCTGTAGGATCAAACATTCTAATTTTGAATGAGCGAGAGAAGTCAGGGGTTCTCTCCAAGCAATGGCATTTCTTCAGATTCATAACTTTCAAATTCTTCATCACCTGTGAAAAAGAAAAATCATGCAAAGATTGCTTAGAATCTAATAAGACGAAATAATAAATGTTGTCTAGCATATAACATACCTTCATGTGGCTCCACCCCTTCCAATTGTGCGTAATTTTACTCTCTGATAGATCGAGAATAACCACATCCTCCATGGAGAAATTTGTAATTTTAAAAGTTGGGGGAATTTTAGGCCAAGAAAGCCATCGCAATTGTGGAAGGAGATATGAATTCTCTTGGAAATCATCAAGTGGAAGAACATTTGATGGTGACTCATGCCAAAAAAGCCTCTCTTCTGCACGAAAATTTTTCATCAAACCGTCCACTTTGAGGAACCTTAGATTTGATATGTTCTCAAAGCCCTCATAGGAAAAACGATATTGTTGGTGATTGTCCAAATTGAGACGCAAAGCTTCAACTTTTTTTTCTCCCTGCCCAGAGGAAAATTTTTAAAAAGTTAAAGGGAAACACATTCCACTATATTAATTGGTTGAGTTCAGTCTATCATTCCTATAATCTTAAAAGAGCAAAAATTATAGTTTGAGGAAGTCGTAATGGCGGTAGACAAAACAAAAAGTAAACAGCTTGTTCTTAGAAAATGTCCATAAATACTAGGAATATATATTTTCTTTTTTTTGAGAAAGAGGGGGGTGTTTACCTTATGTTTCCTTAGCAAATCCAATCCTTCCTTAGGATCCCACACTCTACTTTGCTCCTTTATATTTTTGTTACTTTTTTACGAACTATTTCTCTTCCGAGGTCTCTAAGTTGGTCGTGCATCCACACTATATTTTCCTCTTCAATCTTTATCAAAGACATGTTCTGCAAAACTTCCATGGCTTCTTCTGGAAATTTAGATTCATCCCAAAAATAAAGGACAATGTCTTTGTTACCTCCGATGAAAAGACAAGCTATATCGAGGAATATATCTTGTTGTAGATCATCTAATGCATCATAGCTTATTTTCAACTTATTTTGAATTTTTGGAGGAGGAACATTTTCGCACTTCTTCAATATGAGATCCCACTTTTCCTTTTTAGTGCGACATAAAAGTGAGCCTATGACCTCAAGAGCTAGTGGAAGACCTCTAGCAATGCCTATTGCCCTCATGGATTGGCCGATATACTCATCCAAAGGATAATCTTGTCTGAAGGCATGTCTGCTAAATAGTTGAAGAGATTGATCAACATCCATCTCGCTAAGCTCATAACTGCAGTCCACTTCGGGAACATCAAGAATATATTTGTTTCTTGTGGTAATAATAATTTTGCTCCCTCTGCCCAACCAATCACGCCTACCAACAAGTGCATCAATGTGATTCCCTTCTTCCGCATCATCAAGAAGAAGTAGAACTCTTTATTAGACAACCTCTCTTCAATTGTCCGAGTTCCTTCATCAATGCCTTCTATATCTATGCATTTTGTTTTGAGAATGTCAGAGACAAGCTGATTCTGCAAGCATTGAATGTTTTTATTTTTTGATGTTTCTCGAACATCACGAAGAAAGCAACAATACTCAAAGTCATGTGAAAGCTTATTGTAGATAAGTTTGGCAACAGTCGTCTTTCCGATGCCACCCATCCCGTGGATTCCTATAATCTGCGTTTCACTTGTCCCAGCACCTATCATTTCCATAATTGCATCTACGTGGTTGTCAACATTGACCAAGTGCTTTGATATGGCCAAGTAACGCTTTTTCAACTCCCTCAAAACCTCATGGGAAACTTTTCTTGCGAACTCACCTTCTTTCCTTGAGTTTGTTGGACGCAAAAGGCAATGAGTTAGAAAATTGCGTAAACATTAAATTAAGTTCTAACAAGACCAAATTAAATTTGAAATGTGTCACTTCAAGGATTTATTCCATTGTAGATGAATTAGTGTTGGTACAAAAATGAAGTGAACCAGAAAAAATGTCGCTTTGAATAAAATGAAAAAAACTTGGGCTTGTGCCATTACTTAGCATGATTTCTACAGTATAACTTCAATAACACGGAATTCAATTTCAACAAGGCTAACTCAAATCCCAAAAAGAAACCATATGAATTGCAACAAGTTTTAATAATCCAAGGTAGATGAGATAGAATGCTAAAGCAATCACCTGTTGTGCATGTTGGACAATTCCCTTCCGTTTAGAAATGATACTTCTTCGAGAGCAGCCTTCCACTCACGCATAGTCCCTTCATCACGTCGGTTTTTGTTTTTATGTAGATCAAAGGCCTCTTTATAACCCCCAGTTTGGTATCGTACCTCTGCAGGTGCCACATCATAGAAAATGGGCATAATCTTTTGTCCCTTTGTTTTCCGACACTCGACCATCTTGACTAGCTCCTTGAGACACCATACACTAGAGGCATAACCTTTAGAAAAGATAGGTATTGAGATCCTCGATTGCTCAATTGCTTGGAGAAGTGCTGGGCCAAACTCTTCTCCCGTTCGGAGATCTTCATCATCCTTGTATGCACGGATTCCCATATCTATCATACTAGTTTAAAGGAAGTCAGTAAAACCTGCTCGAGTATCTGGTCCTCTGAAACTCAAGAATACTTCATAGTCATATCCTGATGAAGTAGCCACTTCTTGACCTTCTGTTGAAGCGTGAGTGGAAGAAGCGTCTTGTGCTGTTCCATCATTTTCACACACGCGCCGTCTCTTTGCACTCTCCTCCATTGATCTCGCTCGATCTCCTCTTCGAAGAAAAAGTCGAAACAGGATAGCAGCAAAAGCAGCGGTAGCCAGAGATAGGAAAAACTTCCAAGCCCTGAGATCTCTGTACTAAGAATAACTCATTGCGGCCTGTAAAAGCTGAGAAAATGCCAGGGTTCTTTCTAAACACCAAAGGTGGGCCCTTGGAAACTCACCTCAGATCTGGCTTCGAATGCGGCAAGGAGCTCTCGAGGTGAAATATCGACGGGTTCCATCGCCGGGGCTCGACAGAGGGAGCGATCAGCTGCACTGCGGTGGCGTTTCGGAGGACGGGTTCGCGAGATCTGCGCGCACAACTTCAGCAGCAGCTCCGGCGGAAGCGAAGGCTCTGGAAGAAAACCCTGGATTTTCTCGGCACGCGAAGCAAAGAGGAAGCTTATGGGCTTTGCTGATTCATCCTTTGGCCCACTGCAGGAGAGACACGGACAGAGTCGCAGATTGATGGGCTAAAGCCCAATGGAATAGCTGCCTGGCCTTTGATTGGTTGTCCAAGCTTGTGCTCCGATGGGAGAGCAGCACGATTGTTGGGAAAATAAATTAGTGAAATTCAAATTCCAAAAGAAAAAAAAAATAAAAATTAGTGGAATTCTAGAGAGATGGGGGAGCAATTGAGTTGCTTTCGGTGACTAAAACAAAAAAATTTTCTCGTTCCTGTTGTATTATTGAATTTTAATTATCTTGCTTTTGTGGGGTTACTTCACACCTAACCAATCACATATTATAAATATATCTTTCGTTGGATTTTTTGACAACACGTGTCTCCATAAATGTCTACACACTTGCATATTACAGCTCTCTTTCTTTCCCTCCCTATTCGTCAAGCAAGTATTGTTTGTGCACTGATGCATATAAATCCAACTTGTGCATCAATAGATCAGGTGAATTCTCCATGGAGCCCATCTTATCCATCGATATACGTGAGTCTAGATGTCGAAAGGAAGTTTCTTTTTTATTTGTCATAATTAAATATGAGAAGAAGATAGAAACCTCCCAATCACACAAATCCCACTGTCCTACTCACACCCGTCCAAAAACATCAAAAACCCCATGCCTCTGGTCATTTTGAAAGACCTCCTTAAAGTTGCTGGCAATTGCATGAGTGATGTGAATGCACCAACGCGGACAAGACCTTTGGATTTTGATCGGTACAGATGTTGATTTATCTGAAACCCATTGATACTGGAGAAGGAAAACGTGATTTTTTTTTTTTTTTTTTTTGGGGGGGGCGGGGGAGGGGAGGTTGGGAGAAGCCGAGGAAGAAAAATAAAATTTCAGTACATCTGAAGTTGTAAAAATGTTCCATTTTGAAATTCATAAGTTCTTAGGTCTTCCCAAAAATAGATTCGAATCTGTCAAAAAAAAAGAGTCAAGATTGAAACTATTTATCACGATAATTTGATGAGTTAAAAAAATTATGAGAAGTATCAAATTGCCTAGAGTGAGACCAATGAAAGATCAAATTTATTTTCCAATAGCTTTAGCTTTAATTATACTCCCAGAAGACTTTGTTTTAGTAATGAAAGTCCAAAAGTCCCATTGCTAATTTTTCTAAATCAAACTCCTTCCTTTAGAATTGAAATTGAGCTTCCTTCCTCCATTAGCTCAAAAGCTCAGGGAAGAAGAGAAAATAGGTGAAATCCCACAGCCCAACTCCTACACTTTTTTTAGGAAAAGAAAGGCTGCGGGCTTTAACTATCAAGAACTTTGTTCCTTCACCACAGAACATTAATGAATGAGTTTGCTTCCCCCATCCTAATTAAGGTGAGCTCTGGTCGGTCCAGTTTAATGGGCCAAATTAGCTTAGGTCTGGATTGACACCAAAACGAAAAGTCTAGTGGAATTATCGGGCTTGATCTTCGTCAAATCACTCACCTAGCGAACAATCAAATTAAGAAAAGATTACACGTTATTTTCAAGGTGAACCATCCTTCACATTAAACCTTTTGGTGTCAATGAATTGCTCATAGCTAAGCATTGTAGTTAGACATAAAATCCATACTTTGTGCTTATTATTATACAAAATACTATTAGTAAATTGACAATATATTGCACTTGGAGTTTATATAAATTGACTAGACCTCACTAGGTGAGTTACTTAGCAATTTAAAGCCACCGAAACATCTAAACCAAACCAAATTAAAACAAAGAAGATTTGAACAAGAGTATATAGAATTACAAAGCCATATAAGAAGTCAAAATGCGAAGTGCACATGAAAAGAAGGTTTGCATAAACCTCTAGGTTATTTATATCAATAACAGAACCGGGCCCACTTCTTATTAGAACAGAAGTACTCAACGGAGCAGGCATCCAATTTTTTTCTCTCTTGTAGAAACTTGCCAAGTTTGATCAAGCAACTCCATAATGTGCTGAATTTCCAAATCACCCATGGTGAAGTATGCCTATACGTTTTAATTTCTTTAATGTTGATACATTACGAAACTTCAGGACTGAGTTGCCGAAGGAGATCCACAAATATTCCAACAATTCCGATCGACCATATTACCACATTGATGTAAATGAAAAGCCACTAGTTTCTTCAAGCCACTCAGGTCATCCAATCTGCCCAATTGGTTGAATTCTTTCGTCTCCACAGTTCTAAGACTTTCAAAACTCGCAAGGCCTGGAATTTCTACGACTACGGATTCCTCAGTTAAGGCGGAAGTCCATGTCAAGCACAGAGAATTTGTAGACTCTTCAATCCTTGACATTCAGGCATACGCTTTATTGAGGTCATACAGCAATCCCTTTGGAGGCAGAAGTCCATGTCATACTTTCCCTTTCATCTTGGTAGGTTGTAGATATATTTTCCCTTTAAGATAGGGATTGTTGATGTTTGTCCATTAAAACCAGCACAAGAATCAAAATCAACATCTAGCAAGTTAGTCGACATAAATTCCCACAAAAATCATGCATCCCTTTGCCAATTTGTCGGGGGTTCACACCATTCACTTGAAGTCCTCCAAGAGGAGGTGCTAGTAAGAACACTTTTCAGGGACCTTGTTTAGCTTCCCTATCCTTGTTTCATCATTCTATTCAAAATCATTTCTCCATTCACACTAGTCATATAGCAGTATCGTTATTTGGACTGTCCTCTCCAGTAATCTTACTTGCTGCTCTTAGTCTTCTCTGGAAGAAATCTTGGAACAGAACAGTAGAAACAACAATAATAGCGACTGTCCCCACATATAAGGCAATCTCAAGTGAGTCAATCGTTTTGCGCTAGTACGAGTGGTCAACCTCGGCGGAAACAACAATCCTTGAGCTGCACGAGGATTGAGGGTGGTCCGATTTGGCCTCCCCGGCTAAGTCACAATGGGTTGCAATTTTCCTTTTTCCCTGATAAATTAACAAAAAAATGTTAGAAAAGAAGATCAATATGATTTATCCATTTTTGTTGTTACATAAAGTGTTATATCCGTTACAAAATATTTTATTTGAGCCATAACCACTCGGTCTATCGATATGTATACAAGTCTACTCAAACTATTGTATATGCATTTACCTATAAAAAGTAAAAAACTATTGAATCCACTTCCATATAAGTTTCAATGAATATTCAAGAATTGATATGTCATGATAAGTCGCACTCTCGAACTTTCTCTCAACTCCACAATTCATAATTGAACTCAGCTCACTTGTCACATATGTTGAATCACATTCTTTTCGAATTCAAAGAAAAGTTTTGAATAATTCGAGTTATGAGATTGATTGGAGCTTGGAATCAGAAATATTTAACTCCAGAAGCTTGCGATTGTAATAGAGTAATAGCATTTGTACATACCTCCACCAATATCCATGAATAGATTAGTAATATTGACTTAATTGAACCAAACAGAGTCAAAGTGCTCATTTGAAGACATTAAAGGAAGCGCCAAAAGAGGAGAGACGGAGAGAGCGCAAATATGTCCAGGAGCGCGCCTCATTTTAGCAAAACTTCCTTCATTGCCCTCATAGAAATGACAAAATCACTGGACGTGACACCGAATATGCCCGCCGACAGAGCAAGCGCCCGAGGGCAAATCAGGAAAATTAGCAAATCCATCATTCCCCTCCTTCCGTTTCCCCCCGAGTCACCAGAGCTTTCGATCGCCATCCATCGCAAAAATCGCTACAGAGTCCACGAACGCTGTGAAGACCAAGATTCGAGGTCTGAATTCGACCAATATGGACAAAGACCGCAATCGATCTCTCCATCTCGCCAGGCGATCGCGCCATTTGATCGCACGTGATTGCATATATGAAAAGGTGCAGAGATTGGAAATTCGTTTGTTGCGCGATATCATGTTTTTTCTCGACGACGTTGTTCGATCCGTACCTCCATTGCAAAATATTGTGGAGTGGAATAGATCATGGTTGAGGGTGATGGTTGTTCTGATAATGCTTCATTGCAACTCGTGTTCACGGAATCAATTAAGGTTGTGAATTTGATCCTTTGACTTCATTTGGACGGGAGTCTAGATCACAATAAGGTTCGTGTGGACAGGCTCTAGTATCGAGTACGTCAGTTTTGAGCCTGGGGAAGTGAGGTTTGTGTTGTGAATTTGGCTGATTAGGCATTATACTGTCGATAGGAATCGTTGACCGTGTTGTGGAGCTGTAGTGCCTGATTGAGTGGGGGCATACTATCGCTGAATGATCCCTCCAGTGTAGATTTGGATGTTTTCAAAGCATATGACTAACGGTGTTGTGTTGTATTTGGTTGGTTTTGTTAAGCTCTTGGATTATTGAGTTTGGATTGATGCTACCACTGGAAGAGGGTCAGATCAATTAAATTTCCCTGTAGTTGTTCAACACAAAAATTTCAACCTGCTATTTCTTCTTTGGGGGATAAGATTTGTTGAGCATCTCACAGTGATTAACTATTAGACAGCTATTCAGCTTTTCTCCAATCGAGTAATGGACTGTAGCTTGTAGGTTTCGATGGAGTAGCTTTAGGGGAAAGAGCAGCCTTACATTTTAATATGACATTGTTGCTAATGCTGCTTAAAGAATAGGTCCTTAGTACTAAATGGCCAATTCTTTAGATGAGATTTTGTGGGCAAATGTTGCCTTCTCTTATTAGCTTATGACTGATTACTAATGCCTTTGAATATGAAATCAGGTGTTCAAGGTCATTGAACTAATAGTCGACCTCCAGCACTGCTCACAAGTATATAATTTGTGTTGTAGTGGCTACCAATTTGCGATGCTTGTGATGCCTCTATGTTTGAATTTCATCTAATTTTTTGTCTTTATTTCTGATCAATATATATTACCTGTTGGCATACATTATGGTGGTCAGGATCTTAATGCTTTGCGGTTTCAGCTTTCAAAGGTACTTAAGAACATAGGTATGCATGTTAAATTTAGCAATTCTTCCTCTCACATTTGACATGCGAAGGATATGCTGAAAATTTAAGCTAAGAAGAGTAGCCTGCGGTGAATACGTTCACAAAGCACATGGGTCTGTTGTCCATAAGAAGGGAAAATAGTTAATCATTTCCATTGAGACACAAAAGTTATGTGCTTGTAATTTTAGATGGAGTCATGAGGAGATCACCTACTTCACTAATTTTGTTCTTGGAAAAGTTGTTTGAGCTTTTCAGTTAGTGATTACTTCTATTTATTTCTACAGCATATAGAATTGGGTTGAAGATCCCTATTGGAAACAGTTCGACATAAACTACCCCAGTATGCTTGGTGCCATGGTGAGTTGTAGAGATGATAAGCCTCTTGCAAGTTGTGGATACTTATGATTTGGAATGAGTTACAGTCTTATTCTATTGTCTTTGCTTAGGTTCATCATGGATTTAGTATGCTTATCAATATGACAATGCGTCCTTGTACTTTGGATGCTTTGTTAAGTGAGCCGAGGGGATTTATATGGATACATCAACGTCATGGTGACAAGGCATTCTATGGGAGGGCTTATGGCATCCTTTTGCAGACTTGATATTGTGGTAAGAAAGTTAAAAAAATTGTTATGGCTTGGATATTGGTTCTTCTCTTTTGTGTTCTTCCATTTATTTAGTTTTGGTCCGTTAAGAGTTACGGGAATTCTCTACCAACTCTGCCTCGAAGAGTCTAGAATCTGGAGACTTTGGATATCTTGAACTTTCTATGGCTTCATATTTATATTTGAATTTGGTTAGCATCTTTTTTTTTTTTTTTTTTTTTTTTTTTGGATACATGAACCCATAGACAAAACACAAGCGAAATGAGGCGCAAACGCCCCTTTAACCGAACCGGCGATTGTGGAGTATTTAGTTGTGTGAATTGAGTCTTACCAGTTAAGCCATGGAGCTTCAAGTTGATTGAATACCTAAATATAGTGGATAAAGACTTCCAACTAATCATTACTATGTTTACTTGCTGGAAACTTTGTGGGATTATTGATATGTTAATGGTCTGGATATGT
The DNA here is from genome assembly GCA_014182725.1 of Eucalyptus brandiana. Classification (NCBI taxonomy): domain Eukaryota; kingdom Viridiplantae; phylum Streptophyta; class Magnoliopsida; order Myrtales; family Myrtaceae; genus Eucalyptus; species Eucalyptus brandiana. The sequence continues at coordinate 53,048,580 of CM024675.1, read as the reverse complement.
AACTTTTGCAAGCACTTGAAGTTCAAATTTTGTCATGTAATCTTGAAGTGCTCATGCATTTTAAACTAAGAAATATTGATCCTAAATATGTGTTTTGTGCGTTGTTTTTGTCTATCCCTCTCTAACCAAAAGAAGCGGCTCCTTTTAGTTGGACTCGGGCCAGATATGTTGTTGGCCGAGCCAATTCTAAAATGTCTAACTTATGTTTTTTGTCTTAGCTTTATTGGACAAGTGGTCTGGAGTTTTAAAGGCAGCTGTTGTGGAACTGGTGCCGAAATGGTACCCACCCCAAAGTCATCTTTCATTAATTCTCTTATCCATAATAAGTTGTGATTTTGGATGGTCCAACTTTGTCTTTGACTCGGATTATACAGACATTCATGTGGCCTACGATAGGATCATAGGTTGCATGAACTTCAGATTAAACATTTTCTCAAAATATTAATGGCAACTATGAAATCTCGTCCAAACACTTGGATGATTTAATGTGTCATTTTTGTTTGCTAGTTTCTTGCTGAAAATTATTCTTAGCTGATTGTGACATCATGCCCATGGGTCATGGCCATTCCCTTGTGTCGTGGTCCTTTTTAATATGGTTAGATTGATTGAATTTTTATATATTTGTTTGATATAGATCTCACCCCGCTATTTCTACATACATACATACATACATAAGTTCTTCAGCTTTTCTCCAATCGAGTAATGGACTGTAGCTTGTAGGTTTCAGTGGAGTAGCTTTATGGGAAAGAGGAGCCTCGTGTTGTTTACTTATTCCCCCTTATCGCATTGCATTGAATATATAGCTCTTTAAGTTCACGAAGGGCAGTAGAAATATACTAAAATATTGTTTTGAGTTTATGTTTCTTTCAGTGGAGTAGCTTTATGGGAAAGAGGAGCCTCATGTTGTTTACTTATTCCCCTTTTATTGCATTGCATTGAATATATAGCTCTTTAGGTTCACGAAGGGCGGTAGAAATATACTTGAAATATTATTTTGAGTTGATGTTGAAATAGCTTGCTAGAGACATAAGAAACTTGCTCCATTGCTTGTAATTGGATGAACTTGTGATTGCATTTTCAATTTTCAATTTTCTTAATTGGTAAATGCAGAACTTAGAGTGAGCTCCAAGGCTCATATAGTCGTTTATAATCACACTCTTGCGATGATGCTTGTGGAGTATGCATCTGCCGTAAGTGTTCTCTATAAAGATTTTCGCATTTACCCATAGCTTGTTGCTATTACCCTTCAGGTTTATCCATTTCAAAGTAAAAAAATTGTAATTAGATGCAAAGCTTTTTATTTTTCAGGTTTACATGTCAGATTTGCCATAACTTAATAGTTGGACTTGTCCAAGATGTGATGGAAAGACCAAGGTAATTTAATATGTTTTAATACGACATTGTTGCTAAGGTTGCTTGAAGAATGGATCCTTAGCACTAAATGGCCATTTCTTGAGAGGACATTTTGTGGGCATATAAGCTGCTTCCTTTTAGTAGCTTTTGAACTGGTTATTTATGCCTTTTGATCTAAAAGTAGAGGTTCGGATTCAATGAGTTGATAATTCGTGTTCAGCATTGCTTTTGGGTATATAACTCGTGTTGCAGTCACCTAACAATTTGCATGCTTGTGACGCCTTTATGTTTGAATTGCATATCCTTGTTTTTCTCTATTTATAAATTATATATATTTTTTAGGCATATGTTGGGATGGCCATGGACCTTAATTCTGTGGCTACTTCTATTTATATTAATAGCATACAGAATTGGGTTGAAGATCTCTACTGGAATTGCTCGACATAAACTACCTCAGCATGCCGGTGCCATGGTGTGTTCTAGAGATTATTAGCCTCTTGCAAGATGTGGATACTTCTAATTTGGATCGAGTTACAATCTATCTTAATTAAGCTTTGTTTAGGTTCATTGTGGATTTTATTATGCTTATCACGATATGATAATTTGACCTGATATTTTAGATGCTATTATAAGAGACAAGAATTTATACACATCAACGCCATGGTGACCAAGACCCAGATTCGGGGGCCGCGAGGTCGCGCGACCCAAACCTTGCCGTGGGTCGCGGCGGTTGCGCCACCGCCCGGCGTTGCTCGTTTGGGCGACGGTCGCCGGCGACCGCTCGCGGAAGAAGAAGACCGTCTGCCGCCCCAGATCTGGGTTGCGGTGACCCAGCCCTCGGTCGCGCCACCTCCGGCGTCGGTTGCGCCACCTCCGGCGTCAGTCGCGCCACCCCTCGACGATCGCCGGCATCCCTCTAGCGCGCGCGGCCGCTCGCGATCGGCGGACCGAACCCCCGGAGAAGATGAACAGTTGCGACACAAGGGCAAGAACCTGAAAAACAAAACATTCGTGAGGACAATTTCTGAAAAAAAAAAGTTATGAACAGTGTCCGTGTGGGCATGCCAAAAAAGCCGAAAGCCCAAGGCAGGTCCCCCTGCCTTGGCTTTCGGCTTCACACATGCTGGCATTTAGGGAATGCGGGCTCAAAAATTTTTCCCAAACTAGCGTTTGCCAAGTATCTTTAAAACAAAGGCTTTGGAAAGTGGTCCCAAACGCACCCCAAGTCAAAATTTAATATATTTGCAGTTCAGATAATGAGAAAAACCAGATTTTCTTTTATCGATTCAGATTTTATCGGTGCGGTTCGGTGAAGCGAATTGAACCGTCCAAATAAAAAATTCACTCTGGAAGCCGTAAAAAGTACAAAATGCTCTCAATCTCTCGTTTCCTTCGAATCTCTCCCTCTCCCTCTCTCCTGGAAGCGAACTCTTGGCCTTGGGTACTCAAGACAGATTCGTCGCTCCAAGAAACCTCAGGAGAAAAAACACACATATTCGCATCTCTCGCTCCCTCTGTGCATTGACGATTCGCTTCCCAAAGTGGAGCTCAACCAACGAGTTTGGTCCCCTCTCCCTCTCTATTTTAACCCACTCGTCCTCGAGCTTCTCCCCTCTGTAACCCCCAACCGCTTCCAAGCTCCATCTCTCTAGTTTCTCTCTTCTTCTTCTTTTTTCTTTTTATGACGGACGTAAACAGTGCTTGATGAAGGACCCATTATGGGTTTCTGTTGGCGATTGTGGTCCGAGTTCTTTTTTTTTTTTTTTTTTTTCCGTGGTTTCGGTTGGGAGTTCTGTGCGTTTGTTTTGGTGGGTTGAGTAGGTCACCTGGAAAACGGAAACGGAAGATTTATGGGTCTGTTTAATATGGTGATGAAATTGGCAATGCCAGTTTATTGGGGCTGGGTATTGCTGGTCTTTTTCCTTCGAAAGTGTGACCCCCGTTTTGTTTTTAATTTTTATTTTTTGGAATCTGAATATGGTTGGGGCCGAGTCATGAAATCTTGAATGGAATAAAGGCTGATACTAGAGCTCTTGATGCTTAAGATTTGCTTTATGGATTGGCTGTTTATACAATTATGCTCGAGCGTGCACCCTAATTGTTCGGTTTGGTTTTCAAGAAAACCGAACCAAACCATTGACACCCGTGACAGGGCATTCTATGGGAGGGGCTGTGGCATCCTTTTGCAGACTTGATCTTGTGGTAAGAAAGTCAAAAAACTGTTATAGTTGGGACTTTTGTGAATTTTATTTTATTTTATTTTTTTACTATCGTGTTATTCCAAGTATCCAGTTTATAATCTGCCAAGAGTCATCTGGAATTCTCTGCCAAATCTGTGTTCAAGAGTCTAGGCTCTTTATGTGGATCTTGAACTTTCCATTGCTCTCATATTTGCTTTTTCAATTTGTTATAGACAGCATCTTGTTTTCTTTCATCTTTGGTAAATCAACCCATAGACAACACAAGCAGAATGGGGCGCAAACAGCCCTTTACTTGAACCACCAATTGGTGAAGTATCTAGTTGTGTGAATTGAGTCTTACCTGTTAAGCTATGGAGCTTCGAGTTGGTTGAATACCTAGATATAGTGGTTAAAGACACTTCCAATTAATCATTACAAAGTTTACTTGCTAGAAACTTTATGGGATTGTTGATATGCTTATGGTCTGGACATATAACTTTTTAAAGCACTTTAAGCTCAAATTTTATGTCATGTAATCTTGAAGTGCTAATGCATTTGAAGATAGATTATATATTGATCTTAAATATGCGGTTCGTGTGCTGTTTTTGTCTCCGTCTCTCTCTAACCAAAAGAAGCAGCTCCTTTTCAGTTGGACTACAGAGCCAGATATGTTGTAGGCTGGAGCCAATTCTAAGATGTCTAAATTATGTCTTTTCTCTCAGTTTTATTGGACAGAGTAGTCCAGGGTACTTTTCTAGGCACCTGTCACACTACTGGTCCAGAAATGGAACTTAATCCAAATTCATGTCCCATTGATTCTCATTGCCATGACAAGTGGTGCTTTTTGAGAGTTAAACTTTATCTCGGGAGTCTGATTATACAAATGTTTGTGTGGCCTATGATATGATCTAGGTTGCATGAACTTTAGACTGTACCTTTTCTCATAGTATTAGTAGCAAGTATAGCATCTTGTAGTAACACTTTTAAATATTTTAAAATTTTACTTTTTATTTTTGGTTTCTTGCTTAAAATTGTTTCAAGCCAATTGTGACATCATGGCCATGCATCGTGGTTCTTTTTAAGATTTAGTTTCTCCTTTGCTGTTTATGGCAGTAAGTTTTGTAGTTCAGAGGGCATTTTCATCACGAACCTGAAATGTTTATGTTATTAGCAGGATGTGACTCACCCCACCAACATCCAAGTGCTTCTTGTGGAAGCAATGAATTGTGCCTCCATTGTAAATTCACGCCCAATCTCACTATTCCATATTATTAGCACCTTTTTTGGTTCCGAGGGTGGGTTTGGTTTTGGTTTTGTTGTGTGGGGTTTGGTGTTGGGAAAATTATGGATGGGATCTTGATGGAGTTAATGCTAGACCTTCAACCCCCATGGAGAGAAAGGGCTACTCTATCGTTCACCTTTGTATGTAAAATGTAATACATGGTTGTTGACGAAAAGTGTTTTTTTTTTCCTGTCTTGAAAGGGCCATTGTGTATTAATTTTCAAGTAATTTGACTGTCTAATTATGTGTGCTGAAGCTGTTTTTTCCAGACCAGCATTTGCTTGGTTTGCTTATATAACTGAAACTCTTCATTCCCAGTTCAATCATGAAGCATGGAGTGTTCAGGTTTTAACATTTGGACAACCTCGTATTGGCAATGCAGTGTTTTTGTCCTGCTACAGTGACTGTGTGCCAATAACATTACTAATTACTACTGGACTTCTTGTTGTGCCTCATTTGCTGCTGTACTATTCTTGGTTCCCACAGGAGACATACCATCACTTCCCTAGATAGGTATAGCTTTGATTTTGATAGAATATCAAATAAATTATGGGGAATTGTCGCTGACTGAATTTGACATTTGCTTCGCATTTCTATTGACCTATATAGCCAGTGAAGTCTCATACATTCCGACATTGTATTCAGCATATAAATTATAATTGTCTTGTTTGTTAATCTTCTTAACAAAGCAGCATATTTTGTAGGACTCATGACCTTTCAAAAATATTTGAATAACTCTTGTTCCTGCAAAAGCTGTCATGAGTCTTTCATACCGATTCCAAAGTTCTAAGACACGTACAATGTTAGCTGTGTATTCTCTGTCTGTGTGTCTCTATGTGCGCACGATGCTTGTGTGAGATTACCTAGTCTTAATCTCTGTACAATTATGCACTCTTAAATTATGTATGTACACTAATGCTTGTAACTATTGGTGACTAGCTCAAGGATAGCCATGGTTAAACATAATGATGTGAGATAATGTGAAAATGATTTGATTCCACCTGCCTCTCTGGTGACTAATCATACTCATAACAGTGTTCACACGTAATTGTAATCTTCCCTTTGTTGTAGGTATGGCTGTATAATATAGGATTTTGGCAGTCTGGTTTATCAGTTTGAGAAAGATTGGGATACATCTGGAGAATATCCATCATGCAGCAAGTAAGGAGCTAATTTCAGTCGTAGCTACTTGTTCAAGCAATTATTTTTGTGGATTTATCATGCTGCATGCAATAAGTTGTGTGATAGACCAGCTTGTTCTGGAGAATGTCCATTTGTTACCAGGAATATTGTGGACAACTGATGAGGGTGTGTTTCTTCAGATTGGCAAATGGAACAACATTCTAGACCATTTAGTCTTACTATAGTGTGGAATTAATGGCTGAGACATGGGGATCATGTAAAATCGTTGTGGATGCACTATTGACAGAATATAGAGGTGAAGATGTCAAAGGAAATCTTACGCTTTCTAGGAATCCTTCTTCTTCTGCATTGAGGCTGCAGACTTCGATGTCAATAGCAACTTAAGCTGAAATGGTCCTGGGTCAGCACCTGGTTTGTCATAGAGCATCAGGGACCTTTGTGATGAAGTTTGGTCAGGAAATACTTTCCATCGATCATATCCATCAGAAGATGCATAGGAGCTCTACTCAAATTCACTCTGAACGTAAATAGCACAAGTTGAATTCCTTGTAAATACAACTATAGGATTTCAATTGAATGAATGTGTTCGCATGTTTGCCTGTCAATCTAATCTTGGGCCTGTGGCTGTTTACCAGACATAAGGTGTGGATGCTGAGCTAAGCGATTCATAGTTGAATCACGCAGCTATTTTCCTTTTTTTTTCTTTTTCTTTTTTGGGTTTTTGAATTCGTGTTGAACTTCGCAAAATTGGCAGATGGTTGAAATTTTGGAATTGTGAGATTTGCACGGATAGGCAATTAACTGGTTTTATAAGGTAAAACAAAGACCATCTCGAGAGACCACTTCTCAAGTTGTGACCTTACCTTAACGCTACAAACACATTGGCGCATAAGATTTTTTGGCCAAAGTACTTCAACTGTTTCCTGGCCTAGTTATGCAGATGAATCGTTAAATCAGCCATCTTGGAAACAGATGATGACCTTGTCTTGCATCATTTCCACTGGCAAACTCTGCTAAATGTCAACTTTTAGGAGGTAAACAATTCATATCGTCTTGGCATTGATATATAACAATAATCTAATCAGAGTTGTAAGCTTTTACCTTTTTAATTTTTCCTAATATGCAGGAATTAACAATAGTGGAAACTTTTCACCAAAAAAAAAAAAAAAAAAAAAAACAATAGTGGAAACCTGAAAAACCAAATTTCCTGCTTCATTTTGAAGCATATATAGCGCATTATGACCGTTTAAAGCACATTGTGCAAGAGACCAAGTCCTTGACACTGTATGATTAGGTAGAGTTTGTACATTACGGTAAAGGCTAGAGTATAATACCAAAATGTTGGGAAAGAAATATTGTTCTGTCATCTTACTCGTATCTTCCTTTACTTGATCAGTTGGTTGTTAATTATAAGCATTAATTGAGTTAACCATAGTTTACCTGCAAAGAAAGACCCCATCTCTTATTCCAGAGAAAAAGCTCAAACCGTCATGTGGGAATTCCGTCAGGGAACGATTCTCCTTATCAATGTAAAAACCTAAAGCTCCTTTAGGATAATCAAAAGGTGAATGAAAGATCTTTTATAACAGATTACAGCCTACACATTTGATTATATCCTTGGTTGTTTAAATTGTAACAAAGTATAATTTTATAAGGCGTGGGTATTGGCCTCAACTCTAAAGTACAAACTAGCAATTTCCAAAGATCTCACATTAATGACCATCATGTAAATTAACAAAATTAATGTACTTGAACGTAACAATACTAGTATCAATTTGCGTATTCAAGGCTTGTAAGAGCTCCAGTTGATGGGAAGTTGTGTAATTGTTTATCTTCAATGATGAACAATTAATTTCGAGATCCATCGGTGCTTGATATTCAGGGATTTTTTGTATCAATGTGCAATCAATCAGGAGTTCCTTTAAAAATTCCAATTTTTCGAGCATATCCAGTAGGTTGTGAAGTTTCCTGCAGTGCTTCACATTTAAGGAAGCTAAAGTGATTCAACCAACCAACGGATCGTCAATTTGGACTAAGCTTTCACATAACCACTCCAGGTTAGTCATTCTAAATTAACATGTAGAGAGAAGTTGGGAGTTCTATTAGAAGTGTTTGCAACATGTTAGATCCATGACGCATAATCTCTTTGCCATCTGTGATAGAGAGAGCTTGCTAAGATAAGGTTTGGATCTAACAGAGATACAACGCAATGTATAAGAGATGATCCACAGCATTATCATAGCTTAATGTGGCTCCAACGATCCCATTTCTCTGTAACTTTGTTCCATGACAAACTGAGATGACTATACTCGTAAACGAAAATTGGTTATTTGAATATGGGAGGAGTGTCATGCCTGCCATCGTAATTCGGGAAGGAAACGTGACTTCTTCTAGAAAACACATGTTGGAAGAACATTCGACGGAATGTTGTTCAAAGAAAAGCCTCATTTGTGCACGAAGGTCTTCCATAAGTTCAACCTGCAAGTTTACACTATGCACTTGAGAGAATCTTGGGTTGGAAAGTCTCCAAAAGTCCTGGCGGTATTGTCATCGATGGTCAAGCTTGAGACAGAGAGCTTCGAGTTTGTCTTTCTCCCGCCAAAAGGAAAACACATGGCTTCCAAATCATTTATTATAAAGGCCAAGTAAAATCCTCCCATAGCATTACAGGACGTTAAATATTAGTGCGGTAGATGAGTACGGTGCTACAGAAAATGGAGTAACAGAAATAAGTCACCAAATTAAAGGGGCATATTACTTGTGTTGTTGAACTTGGAAATAGATCATAGCAGAATCTTACCTGGTTTCTCATCTAATGCTTCTTTGTGATTCCACAGTCTACTCTGCTTCTCTATATCCATACCACCATTTTGACTTCTGTGTAAAGAACTCTTCCCAACTTCTTCAAAGTGACAATTTCACTTCTGCATGGAATGTTTTCTAAAAATTTAAAGAGGTTAGTCGAAATCCATAACAATAAGAACGTACTACCAATCAATTTCATCAACATTGAAAACATTTTTGTTTCTGGTGGTATATATAAGCCTGCTTCCCCATCAAACCAATCACGATTACCCATGAGTACATTCAATTGATTCTTCTTATCAACATCATACAAAAGAATGAGTACTTTTTTACTAGACAGCCTATCTTTCATAATCTTGATCCCTCCATTAACATTACTTATTTCGATTGATTTCCTTTTGAGGACATGCAGAATGAGTTGATTGTGCAAGTGCTCAATGCCCTTGATCTCTAAAGTTTCACGGGTGTAGAAAGAAAGCAACAGTGATTGTGAAGGCTGATTGCAGATGATTTGGGCAAGAGCGGTCTTTCTAACACCATCCATTCCATGAATTCCAACAATTCGTGTTTCTTGTGAGTGAGTGCCTATTATTCTCACGACTAAGACTACCTTGAACACCATTTTCACATTGAAAAGTCCAAAATGGTTTAGGCAGGTGCAACTAAGACTTCCTTGAACTCCACTTTAGGCGCACCCAATACACACCCAATACTTATCCCTATCCAGACAAGCCCTTCAACTGTTTCCTATTAAAAGAACATTTGGGTACTGATAAGCAAGTTCTATTGCATATCAATGAAGGGAACATGCATTTCGATGAAAAGAAATATTCATTCCTATGGCCCCACAAAAAGATTAATAAACAATCTGGTTTGCATAAATAAACCTTTTTATCCCCCAAAAACATTACGTATGATGCCCCAAATTGCAAAATAAATCCCTCTAACCTACTCTAATGATTTCTTGGAAGAAAAAGAGCAAACCATCCAACTGAAACTTCAGATCAAGTTAAACAGATTTAACAATTTCATCAATAAGCAACGACTGCCCTCACTGATCTTCAAGTTTTTGGCTCTCAACAGATGAATGCACGGTTTAGCAACCCAAGATTGTGAAAGGGATTACAGTCCAAATTAAATGTCATCCTTCAACGTCCTTCATTTGGTCTTCATTTGTAAAAGTTGCCCAAGTAGCCATAGCTCCCCGAACAGAAAGTCTTGTGAGTTTTTGCTAACTTTAATTCCTCTCAGCAACATCATAAACCAGCAAAAAGGCAGTGGTTTGAGATAGACCCCTTAATGCTTCTTGTCAATCTTAAAACCTAAAAGAATCCTCTAATATTACTTGAGGTAAATGGAAGGACTCCTACTACAGGTAACCCACTAGGCATAACCATTATAAGAAAATGGAGGCAATTATGGAGATCACACAAGGGTCGATTTACATGATTTCAGACCCCAAGTGAGACTTATCACTAATAGTACCAAAATTTAACTTCGACTATAAGATGATTTATAATACCTTGGAGAAGCTAGATAGTTCTCCTTTCCTATCATAGATGGAAGCTTTGCTGCACCAACTATTGATGCCACTACCCAAGTGAAATTCCTCTTTCTTCATTTTATAACTTCTCCACAACATTTGCAAATCCCACTAAGAACCTCGCCCTTTCCTGGAAAATAAACTGAACATAAGCAGATTGATACAGAGTCTGTCGTCTTCACAATTGCAACAATCATTTGATTATGCTATAAAATTCCGCAATGAGAACCATAGTGCTATGACCTTCCAACACACATTCCATCTAATTGTTTACAGTATAGCAAAGTTATCTCCAATGCGAAGCGGAGAGTATCAACTTGGAAATATGTGAAGCAGCAAATCGACGATGATCTCTAATGAATTGTCATAGATCAAACAATAAGATGCAATCGACTTGCATACCTCCAGCTGGGAAACATAAAAGCAAGGAGAAACCATTCACAGATAATTTAGCTAAAAAAGCCAAACCAAACTAAGAAAAGAAAACATACATTTGTACAAAATTAAGAACCCTCTAGTTGTACAGAGGTACCATAATTCCTATACATTCTTCAGATTTCCAGGCATTAACTCACAAAAAGTAATTAAAAGGTGGACGTAAAACTTCACTTTGAATGTCATCTTCATTTTCCTTTATTTGGTCTTCATTCATACAACTGCCCAATTAGCCACAGCTCCTTTCTGTAAGTTTTTCAAACTTTATTTCCTCTTAGCAACATTAGAAACTGGCAGAAAGGCAGTCGTTTGAGATGTCTCCCTGAGCACTTCTTGTCAATCTTAAAACCCTCTAGTATAACTAGAGGTGAATGGAAGGGCTTCTACTTCAATTACAGATAATCACCTAGGCATAACCATTTCTAGAAATGTAGGCAACAGTTGAGATCACACAAGAGTCCATTTACATGATTTCTGACCGCAGTGAGACTTATCATATGTCCTAGGCAATAGGCATTGATATTACCGAAATTTAGCCTTAACTACAAGATGATCTATGATACCTTGGAGAAACTAAATAGTTCTGCTCTCCTGTCACAGATGGAACCTCTGCTGCACCAATTATTGATGCCGCTACCCAAGTGGAACTTGTCTTTCTTCATTTTATAACTTCTACCTAGCATTTGCAAATCCCAATAAGAAGCATGCCTTTTCAGGAAAATAAACTGAACATAGGCATATCAACACAGAGGGTTTGTCTACTTCATAGTTGCAACACTGAGTTGCTTATACTGTAAATTTATAGGATGAGAACCATACTTATATGACCTTCCAGCACACATTCCATCTAATTGTTTAGAGCATAACGAAGTCATCTCAAATGCGAAGCGAGGTTATCAACTTCGATACGTGTGAAACAGCAAATCAACGAGGATCTCTAATAATTTTTTTCATATTAAATAAAAACAATGCAATCGAGATGCATACCTCCGGCTGGGAAACATAAAACCAAGGAGAAACCATCCCTCAAGAATATAGCTAAAAAAACCAACCGTGGAGGTGCCATAACTTCAATGCCTTCATTAGACTTACAGACGACAACTCGCGAAAAGGTAATTTTAAAAAGTGCATGTAAGGCTTCTCTTTCATACCGGTGAAAGAGATCGATTATAGAAAAGGGAAAACATCAGTCGTTAGACGAAATGACTTACCTCAATTCATTTGACGCTTGCACACGGGAGGACGTTTGCGGTAGGGGATCAAGGAGCTTAGAGAAGATTCCCTTCTCCGAAATTTGCATCCGGATTTGCTGTCATCTCCCTCAAATACGACCCCCTTCTCCGAGCAAAGGGAAGAAATTGCCTTCAGATTTAATTTCCCGCAACGATATATTGTAACTCTTCGCAGTCCCTTCCAGCTTAACATATCAGGCAACTTTTGTAAAGATCCACATTTTTGAGTCTCCAATTCTTCCAAAGATGGTGGGAGTTTGCCTTGAATCTCGACCAGATTACCACAATCAAATACATTAAGCTGCTTTAGCTTGTTGAGATTACTTAGATCAGGTAATATCTCCACCTGTTGAAGTTCTGAAAGCCACAATTTTCCTAGGTTCTCCAAGCAATCAAGGCCTCGAATCTCTGAGATTGCACAATCATAGATGTGAACAGATGATAGTGTCTTCATATTCGATAGATCCTCCATGGAACAACACAACTTGTTGTCCCACAAGTATAAGTGTAATAAACTAGAGGGAAGGCTCGGGAGGCAACGCAGATTAGGGCACCGGAGGTGAAGTATCTCGAGTCGAGGAAGGAAACTACTCATATCCGGGGGTAAGGTGGTCATGCATTCATTGAACAATTTCAAGCATGATAAACTAGAGGGGAGGGGAGGCAGGGAACGCAAATTAGGGCAATAGAGGTCAAGTGACTCAAGTTGGGGAAGGAGACTTCTAATATCTGTTGGTAAGGTGGCCACGTATGGACAAAGTAGGTCTAGACACTCCAGTTTGCTTAAGTTTTCAATCCGCAGTGGCATAGGGTCTTCTTCCACAGGCCCATCAGATTCCCTGTTAGAATCACGTGGCTCGAAGCGCAGCCATAATTTTTTTAAATTAGTCAGGTTTGAGAGATCTGGAAATGTATTCATGTACAAGTTAGATAACTCTAGACTAGTAAGACTTTCAGGAAGCCTCGGTACTATGTATATTCTACCCTTGATCAATTTCAAGATCCTCAACGATCGATTTCGATAGATGTCATTGCCAATTTCCACATTGAAATGATACTTAGCTTTGGCTTCTATTACTTCGAGCTTCTCAATTGTCCAGAGGGCATAAGGTATTTTGCTCATGAAACTCCCACTTATGTTCACTACTTTCAAATTTTTCAACTGTCCGATGGAATCAGGGAGTTCCCCGATCCCCGTTCCCTCTATATCCAGCTCATTCAAGGATTTCAAATTTCCTATTGTATTTGGAAGCCTTTTCAACGATGTGCAACGGTTCAAATATAGGTATTCGAGACTTGCAAGATTTCTACCCATCTCGTCCGGCAACCTCTGAAGATTGCGACAATAGCTTACATCTAAGAAAACTGAGCTTTTCAATTGACAAATTGACTCATCAATTTCAACCAATTTGCCACAATCTTGTAGGATCAAACGTTCTAATTTTGAATGAGCAGAGAGGTCAGGGGTTCTCTCCAAGCAAACACAATTGGCCAGATTCATAACTTTCAAATTCTTCATCACCTATGAAAAGAAAAATCATGCAGAGATTACTTAGAATCCAATACGATGAAATAACAAGTGTTGTCTAGCATATAACATACCCTCATGTGGCTCCACCCCTTCCAAACATGCGTAATTTTACTCCTTGATAGATCAAGAAAACCACATCCTGCATGGAGAAATTTGTAATCTTAAATGTTCGAGGAATTTTAGGCCAAGAAAGCCATCGTAATTGTGGAAGGAGTTTCGAAGTCTCCTGGGAAACATCAATTGGAAGAACATTTGATGGCGGACTATGCCAAAGAAGCCTCTCTTCTGCACAAAAATATTCCTCTGAACCGTCAACTTGAAGAAACCTTAGTTTTGATATTCTTTCAAAGTCCTTATAGGTAAAACGATACTGCCGCTCATGGTCAAAGTGGAGACGAAGAGCTTCAACTTTTGTTTTTCCCTACCCAAAAGGAAAAATTTAAAAACAAAAGAGTTGAAGCAAAACACATTTAATCAAGTTCATTATTTTAAGGGGTTGAGTACTATCATTATTCCTTTAATCATGAAAGAACAAAAATATTGGTGGAGTAGGTTAGAATGGTGCTAAATAAGACAGAATTTAATTGGTTTTTTTTTTTTTTTAAGAAAATGTTTATAAGTAACTTGAAGATTTTTGTTGCACGAGGGATTTTACCTCATGTCTCCTTAGCAAATCTAATGCTTCCTCAGGAACCCACACCCTACTTTGCTTCTTTATTTTCATCTCACTTTCTTGATGAACCATTTCTCTGCCGAGATCTCTAAGTTGGTCATGCATCCACACTTTATTATCCTCTTCAATTTTAATCAAAGACATGTTTTGCAAAACTTCCAAGGCTACTTCCGGAAATTTATATTCATCCCAGAAATGAACCACAATGTTTTTGTCATATCCAATGAAAAAACAAGCTATATCGAGGAATATATGTTTCTGCCGATCATCTAATGCATCATAGCTTATTTTCAGTTTCTTTTGAACATGATCGTGAGGAACACTTTCTAGCATCTTCAATGTGGCATCCCACATTTTCTTATTTTTGCTAGATAAAAGTGAACCTATGACTTCAAGGGCTAGCGGAAGACCCTTGGCAATGCCTATTGGCCTCTTGGATTGGTCAATATATTCATCTAAAGGGAATCTCTTCTGAAGGCATGTTTGCTAAAAAGTTGAAGAGATTGACGATCATTCATGCCATTGACCTCATAAGTGCGGTCAACTTGGGGAATGAGAACATCTTTCTTTCTTGTAGTAATGATAATTTTGCTCCCTTTACCATACCAATCATGGTTTCCTATAAGCGCATTCATATGATCTTGCTTTTCCACATCATCGAGAAGGAGGAGGACTCTTTTATTAGACAACCTATTTTTTATTGTCTCAATCCCTTCATCTATGTTGTTTATATCCATCAGTTTCAATTTAAGGATGTTAGAGATGAGTTGATTCTGCAAGCATTCAATGCCCTTGCGTTTTGACGTTTCGCGGATGTTGGACAGAAAGCCACAATCCTTGAAATTGCATAAAAGTCGATCGCAGATGATTTTGGCAATAGTCGTCTTTCCGATGCCACCCATCCCATGAATTCCTATAATCCGTGTTTCACTTGGTTGAGCACCTATCATCTCCATGATTTTATCTACTTGGTTGTCAACACTGACCAAGCAATCTGATACCACCAAATAAGCCTTTTTCAATTCTCTAAAAACCTCCGCAGTGACTTCTTTTGCAAACTCACCTTCTTGCCTAGTGTTTGTTGAAGGTCAAAAGGCAATGAGTTAGAACATTGTGTTGAATCTGACAAGAGCAAAATTGAAAACTACAGACCTATCCAGCATGTATTCTTCAAGGTTTTATTTTATTGTACATGAACTAGCCTAGATACTAAGAGTTAATGAATGGCCTAAAATAAAAATATGTTTTATGGAATGAAAAAAGATGAATTTGGGACCATGCCATTATTTAGCGTGATTTATGTAGCATAAAATTCAATAATTTCAACCAAACTAATGGAAATCTATAAAAGAAACCAAATCAAATGCATCGAGTTTTATTGATAGAAGGCACTTGAGATGGAATGTTAAGCAAAGTCACCTATTGGTCTTGCTATGCAAGTCCCATCCGTTTATTGCCCCAACTGCATTGAGAGCAGCCTTCCACTCACGGATAGTATCTCCGTCGTATCGTTGCTTCTCTTCATGCAAAAGAAAGGCCTCTGCATAACCTTCAGTTTGGTGACGAACCTCTGAAGGTGCCACATCATAAAAAATCGGCATATGATCTTTTGTCTTCCATTTTTCCAGCACTCGACCATGAGGACTAGCTCCTTGAGACACCATATGCTAGAGGCATAACCTTTCGAAAATATAGGTATTGAGATTTTCGACTGCTTAATTGCTTGAAGAAGTTCTGGGGCAAACTCTTCCCCAATGTGGAGCTCTTCGTCGTCCTTAAATGTGCGGATTCCTGCATCTGTCATAATAGTGTACAGGAAGTTGGTAAACCCTGTGCGGGTATCTTTTCCTTTGAAGCTCAAGAATACTTCATAGTCATATCCTGATGAAGTGGCCATTTCGTGAATGTCTGTTGATATGTGAGTACAGAAAGGGCCTGTTGCTATTCCATCATTTTGACAGATGCATTGTTTTTTTTTGCATTCCTCTCCATTGATCTCCCTTCGTCTTCTTCTCTTCAAGAAAAACTAAACGGCACAGCAACGAAAGCAGAGGCAGCCAGAGATGGACAAATTTGGAAGCCAAAATTAACAAATGGAGATCTCTGTAGGTCATTAAACTAAGCCAGTGTGCTACAATTGTTTAATAAAAAGCATCATTATAGCCTATCTAAGTTGACAATGCACGTGAACATAGGAGTATTAAATCTCAAAGGGAGTTTTAACACGTTAGGAGTTTTAAATGTCAGGGGGAGAACGTGAACATAGCACAATGCAGAGTTTTCATTTGAAAAAAAAAAAAAAAAAAAAAAAAACTCGACTCTTCTCAAATCTCAAAAACGCAAATTATTCCTTAGGAGTTCTAAATCTCAAGAAGAGAACGTGAATGTATTCTCATTCACAGTGCAGAGCATTCCTTTTAAAGGAGAAGTTCGACTCTTCTCGAATCTTGACAACATAAATTTATTCTTCTCAATGTCACTTCTGCCGATGTGATCGCGACTCTCTCTAGAAAGGATTAAAAATTAACCAGAGCTATTCCTTTGATGCAAATGGTTGTAGTTTTTGAAATCTTACAAGTTTTTAAAATCCCGTTGGCCGAAGATGGTGTTTTGTTTCATGCATGCTAAATTGAAGAACCAACAATAAACTCGAAGTATCACTGGTAGATAAAAATTAACGGACAACTTGTAAGTATGGTCAATTGTTAGTAAGTTATCAATAAAATAATAATTTTTACATCCTTAAACCAAATAATGGATTACTATTTTTTCTTTTATACTTTACAAATGGGTTTGTATTTTCGCTCGTAGATTATGAATACTTATATACTTTATTAATAGTCTCGATTGATGGTTTTAACTTACAAACAAAATAACTATTTTACCCCTCTAAATCCAAATATGTTCTTAACATTATTTCGAATTTATGAGCAGCAAAGTTCATTTGTAAGTATCATATGAACGAAATAATATATTTTTACCAGATTGAAAATACTCTTGTAACTTACAACAATCGTTTGCTTTTATAAGCGAGTGAGTACTTTCGCTAGTAGACTACAAGTTGCTTACACGTTTTGTTAAAAGTCTTGGTTAACGGTTGTACTTATGAACAACTAGCTATTCTACCAGTATAAATCCTTACTAGGTTATTAACATTGTTTCAATTTTTAGTTGCTATGTTTGTTGTTAGTAACATACCAATAAACAACTAATTCACTACATATATTCTTGTAGGTTACAACTAGTGGTCTTATGCTTTTACAAGTGGGTTTGTTTCTCCTCCAGTAGATTACGAGTTCCTTACAAATTTTTTACGAGTGATGCCGGTTTATGGTTGTAACATTTGGAAAAAAAAAAAACTATATTGTCACCCTAAATTTTTAGTAGATTACTTATATCATTTTGATATTTATTTGTTAGTAACATACGAACATATTTAGGTAACTGTCATGTGAATCTGTTTACACGTTTTGTTAAAAGTCTTGGTTAACGGTTGTACTTATGCCGGTCGATCATGTGAATTTGTTTACTTGTGATATTGATGGTTATTTGTATTAATGGAGCTTTCTATTTGTTAATATTGTTGACCGTGAGATACCAATTAGAAGTTCTGAGATGACTAAATATGTCACACAAGAGCCGCGATAGGAACTCCGCTAGTTTGCTAGGCACGATAATAATGTTTTGAAATGATATTGCGACATGATTTGAGAATGACAAAGTAACAATGAGCAGTACACACTCCACATTTTGTCCAATGTATAGCCAAACAAAGTAGCGTGATCTTGTGTTGTTCAGCATAAAACATAAAATAAGGTTCATCAGCAACTTTGTGAATGCTTCGATAAAAACTTGTTTGTTCAAAAATCTAACCGCGGTTGTTGAGAGTCCGCTCTATCTAGGGAAGAATGGATATAAAATTTCTGCTACCTATTGTTGGAGAAATCTTTCCAGAATATTTTGAAGCTGACAAAACGTTTCTATCAGTCTAGTCTGGATATTTGCAGACCGTTTGTTTAAAGTCTAAAGACTTTCTGATCACCAGACTCAAGACTCAAGACTCAAGACTCAAGACTATTCTCATTGACAGTCTTTCTAATCCAGTGTCGAAGGAAATCCAGAGCCGAAGTATATGGTTGAGGATTCAATCCTATCCTCTGGAGAAGATCTTTTGGTTGGATAAATATAACGGATTCTTTTATTCGTATCTAGATCGATTGAAGATCCGGTGGTCGACGAAATATTCTTGGAAGGTTCTATTCTTGGAAACCAAGATTCTGATTGTATGGGCGAACATGATTGATGGGCTATCGTCAGGTTCCTTTAATAGCTCGAATGATCTTCTTAATTGATTCCGTCCAATGGGTAGATTGGAGGAATTCCTTTGGTAAGTGTCAACGGTATGATGGCATAAAGGAGTATAAAAAGGAAGACATTCCAGTTGCTTCAGTGAGTGATCGATAGAGAAATTCCAGAGTCTGAAGCTCCTTGATTATTAGTCGATACATTTTGAGCGAAATTGTATACACAGAGAATGTCTATACTTGGTGATACCTTGAGCGAGTATGGTAGATCATCTACACCTAGAAATCAAGGAAGATCAACACTGTAACATCTCTTTGTTCATAGTGGAATCTAGCCAATAGGCTGTCGTGTAAGAAAAAGAGTGGACGTAGGCTTGAATCAAGCCGAACCACTATAAACCGCGTGTTCAATTCTCTCTTTCCTTTACTCAGTCTTACGTTGATTATTAATTGTCGCAAATCCTTCAACTGTCTAAGTATTGTGCAATCATCAAGAAAAATCTTTCGTATACCTATTCACCCCCCTCTAGGTACTCGTACTAGCTATATCAATTGGTATCAAAGCTCGTGTTCTTACTTTATTTGAAGTGTTTTTACTTCACAGTAAAAGATCCATGGCTAGTATGCTGGCACCAGGGTTGGTTGAAGGGTAAAGCAATACCAGACCACCCTATTTTGATGGAAATGATTACAACATCTGGAAGAACAAGATGAAGGCTTTCCTACGATCAAAGGATCCTATGGAATGGGACGTTGTAGAAAGAGGAATTACTCCTACAGCTGCATCAGCCTCTGAGAGAGGGAAAGAAACTGTTGAGACCAAATGGAATGACTCGGAAGAGATAATCAAGAGACAAGCACTCGATGCAAAAGCAATTTATTCTTTATATTGTGCTTTGTCACCAACTGAATATAACAGAATATCTTCTTGTGTTACAGTAAAAGAAGTTTGGGACAGATTACATATCACCTATGAAGGAACAAATCGAGTGAAGGAGACCAGAATTAACATTCTCCTCGGTCAATATGAAGCCTTCAAAATGAAACCAGGAGAATCTATAACTGATATGTTTAGCCGTTTTACAGATATTGTCAATGGCCTTGAGAATCAAGGACAAAAAATTTCTGATCCCATGAAGGTAAACAAACTACTGCGTGGACT
The DNA here is from genome assembly GCA_014182725.1 of Eucalyptus brandiana. Classification (NCBI taxonomy): domain Eukaryota; kingdom Viridiplantae; phylum Streptophyta; class Magnoliopsida; order Myrtales; family Myrtaceae; genus Eucalyptus; species Eucalyptus brandiana. Next base: position 53,028,937 of record CM024675.1, on the reverse strand, counting down.
CTCCAAGGATTAGAATCACATAAAGACTTCAATAAGAGAGACGCAAAGAATCATGCCACTATCTGTCGACAAGCTGATTGGAACTCTTCAGTCTTATGAAGTGGAACGAGTTAATGAAGACGAAGATACAAAAGGTAAGAAATCCATTGCATTAAAATCAAATGATGATTATGATGATACAGATTCTGAAGATGATCTGGATGATGAGGAGCTTGCTCTTATGATAAGAAGATTCAGAAAGCTGAATAGAAAAGGAAGAAGGTTCAACTCAAAGAAGCAAAGTTTTCAGAGACAGTAAATCAAGTCTGTTGATGATGAGGAACCAAACAAAGATGTAGTCTGCTTTGAATGTAAGAAAAAGGGACACATCAGACCCAACTATCCTCTTTTGAAGAAGAAGAGAGAAAAAACTGAAAAGTCTCGAAAAGCTCTCAAAGCCGAAACTTGGAGCGATACAGAGTGTGAAGAAAGTGATGATGAATATGCCAACCTGTGTCTGATGGTACAATCAGACTCAGACTCAGATTCTGGATCAGACTCAGACAGTGAATTCGAGGTAAGTGATTTTAAAATTCCTGTCAAAGTCTCTAAATACATTGATGAATAGTGTTTTAGTCTTAAGACTTCTCTCAAAAGAATTTCCGAACTTAAAAAGGAAAACTTAGCTCTAAAACAAAAGGAAAACGTTTTAGAAGAAAGAGTGAAAAGTTTAGACTCAAATGTTTTTACTCTTAAAGAAAATGAAGATAATCTTTTCAAAGAAAATGCTTCTTTAAAAATTGACTTATCAAATATTTCAAAGAAATTTTCGATAGGATCCGAAAAACTTGAAAAAGTTCTTTTAGTTCAAAGATCTTACTTCAATAAGTCTGGTCTGGGTATGACAGCAGAAACAATTCCCTTGATTGATTTTCCTAAAGTAAAAGAAAGAATTAAGAAAAGACCGTCGAGAGAAGCTTACAAAAATCATTTCAAGAAAGTTTTTGTAAAGTCTGTAGGTCGAAATGCTCTAAGGTGTTCAAAGTGTAACAGTCAGGATCACTTTGAAAAAGAGTGTCCTATGGTTTGGAAGCCTGTTAAGAAAGTATGGCCTAATAATGTTTATCCTACTAACACCAAAGGACCCAAGAAAATTTGGGTTCCAAAGAAAGCTTGAGACTCTCTTTTAAATGCAGGTCTCCGTCAAGAAAAATGTAAAGTGGTATCTTGACAGCGGATGTTCAAGACACATGACATGAGACTCAAATTGATTTATAAAACTTGTTCAAGTAAATGGTGGAAATGTTTCATTTGGAGGAAACGACAAAGGAAGCATTGTGGGATTTGGAACTGTGAAAATTGGAAATCTCACAATAAGCAATGTTTCTCTAGTGGAAGGACTCAACTATAACCTTCTCAGCATTAGCCAATTGTGTGATACTGGTTTCAAGATCTCCTTTCAAGAAGGAATATGTTCTGGAATTAGTAAAGACTCTACTCAATCTTTCATGGGTCGAAGACATGGAAATATCTACCTCTTAGACGTAAAACCAAATGAATCACAGTGCCTAATCTCAATTCAAGATGAAGCAAGCTTATGGCACAGAAAGCTTGGTCATGTCAACATGAAGCAATTAGCCAAAATCTCATCAAAGCAGCTTGTTCGAGGTCTACCCAAATTACCATACCAAAAGTCCGATCCATGCACACCATGTATTCTGGGAAAGCAGGTAAGAAATTCATTTAAGCCAATAAATCATGTTTCTACTAATCATGTACTACAGTTGCTGCATATGGATCTCTTTGGACCAACCGAACCCAGTATAGGGAGGTAAGAAATATTGCCTAATAATTGTGGACGATTACTCCCGCTTTACTTGGGTATATTTCCTTGCAAGTAAGTCAGAAACCTTCTCGTATTTTGAAAAATTTGCTAAAAAGGTTCAAAATGAAAATGTTGTGTTATCTCTAGTATAAGAACAGATCATGGAGGTGAATTTGAAAATCAAGATTTTACAAAATTTTGTGATAAATCTGGTTTTAATCATATGTTTTCTTCTCCATATACTCCAGAGCAAAATTGAGTTGTGGAAAGAAAGAATAGATTTCTTCAAGAAATGGCTAGAACTCTTTTAATTGAAAGTAAAATTTCTTCACGTTTTTGGGCTGAAGTTGTTTCAACAGCATGCTATATCATTAATAGAGTCTTCTTAAGACCTATTCTAGAGAAAACCCCTTATGAGTTATTCAAAGGTAAGAAGTCTATTGTTTCATACTTTCATGTGTTCGGTTGCAAATGCTTTATATTGAAAAATGCAAAAGATCGAGTTGGTAAGTTTGAAGAAAGATTAGATAAAGGCATCTTCCTTGGATACTCTACGTCAAGCAAAGCCTACATAGTCTATAACAAGAAAAGCCAGTCGGTGGAGGAGTTAATGAATGTCAAATTTCAAGACTCTACGCAAGATGAATACAGCCTGACTCATCATGAAGAGTCTGAACCTGTTCCAGACCCTCCAAAGCTTACAACTCAAGAAGCATCTCAGACTCTAGAAGACCAGCATCAAGCTGTTCGTGAAGATTCAAATAAAGAAAGAAATCATCAAACAGACAAATCAACCAGTAACTGGAAGCATAAGTCCAGTCATTCCAAAGATCTCATTATCGGCGAAATCAATGAAGGAATTCGCACCAGATCTAAAGGCGTGAAGAGTCTAGTGCTGTGGCTCTCATTTCTGAAATTGAACCAAAAAGCATAGAAGAAGCTTTATCTGATGAAAGTTGGATCGAAGCTATGCAAGAAGAGCTCAGACTGTTTAACATTAATGATGTCTGGGAATTGACATCTAAACCAAAAGGCAAAACTGTTATTGGAGCCAAATGGGTGTTCAGGAACAAGATGAATGAGAAAGGAAAAGTCATACGAAACAAAGCAAGACTCGTGGCCAAGGGATATACACAAGAAGAAGGAATAGACTATGACGAGACTTACGCACCAGTAACAAGGTTAGAAGCTATTCGTCTATTGCTTGCGTTTGCCTGTTATAAAAATTTCAGGTTATTCCAGATGGACGTCAAAAGTGCATTCCTAAATGGATTTATCCATGAGGAAGTTTACGTGGAACAACCTCTAGGGTTTGAAGACCCAAAGAAGCCGGACTCGCCTCTTCGACCGAAAAGGCCCCGTATGGTTTAAAACAAGCACCTCGAGCTTGGTACGACAGACTAAGTAAGTTCCTAATACAGAATGGTTTTGTCAAAGGTAAAGAAGATACCACCTTGTTTATAAAAAAGGAAAACAAAAGTTTTTTATTTGTTCAAATATATGTAGATGATATTATTTTTGGATCCCCTAATGAAAGTCTATGCAAGAAATTCTCAAAGTCTATGCAGGATGAGTTTGAAATGAGTATGATGGGAGAGTTAACATTCTTTCTCGGACTCCAAGTGAAACAAATGGAGGAAGGAACTTTCATTCATCAAGAAAAGTATGCAAATGATCTTGTCAAAAGGTTTGGACTGGAAAAGTGCAAAAAGACCGACATACCAATGTCATGTTCTCTGAAGATAGACAAAGATGAAGAAGGGAAGAAAGCAAATCAAAAGCTGTACAGGAGCATGATCGGTTCACTTCTTTATCTTACCGCTTCTAGACCTGATATTTTGTTGAGTGTTTGCATTTGTGCTAGGTTTCAATCAGATCCTAGAGAATCCCATCTCAGTGCTGCGAAACGTATTATCAAATACGTTGCCTCATCTTCAAGCATCGGTCTTTGGCATCCCAAGAAGGGAGACTTTAATCTTTTAGGATACTCAGACGCAGATCTGGCCGGTTGCAGAGTCGATAGAAAGAGCATTTCGGGAACTTGCCAATTGCTTGGAAATAGGACAGTGTCTTGGTTTTCAAGGAAACAAAGCACTGTGGCTCTCTCAACAACAGAAGCTGAGTATGTAGCTCTTGGAAGCTGCTGTTCGCAAATTCTATGGATAAAACAACAGCTACAAGACTTTGGATTTGAAGACTCATGCATAGAGATCAGATGTGACAACACCAGCGCAATCAATCTTACTAAAAATCCAATCCTTCATTCAAGAGCGAAGCATATAGAGATTCGACATCACTTCAATAGAGATCATGTTCAAAATGGAGAAATCTCGATTCAATTTGTTGATTCAAAAAGTTAACTAGCGGATATATTCACAAAGCCTTTGGAGAAAAATCAATTCGATTTTATCCGTTCCAGACTCAACATTTTGAAGCTTGAAGAAGTTAAAGTCTAGAGACTCACCAACCCTCAGACTCTAATTTCTCAGACTCTAAATCCTCAGACTCAGACATGCATGGATATAGACTGTAAGTTGCTATTTTATCTAAACTCGAAAAGGTACGATCTTTTGTTTAGTTATTTTATAGTCTCCGTGAAAAATGAAATCTTGTCTTTTCAAAAGGATTAATTTTGGCAGTTAATGATTTTAAAAAGAGGCGTTCGTACACTTTCCTTGTGTCGATTGAACTTCCTTTTTCAGAACTGAGTTATATATACAGTTTTCTTTTTCACTCAATCTTCAAAACCCTAAAAGGCATTCTACTCCTAATCCGGTTTCTACTTCGTGTTCATCTTCGAGAAAGTTGTCATCTTTTCTTGGGAAAGCAAGTAAAGGAATCTTTCAGCGACAAGAAATGATGTCTTCTTCGAGGAAGTCTTCAAGAATCGCGAACAGGGGACCACAGAGGATGAAGGAGGGACCTATCCATTTCGATCTCACCGAAGAGGAAGAATTATCAAGTCAGCAACAGAGTCCAATTCACTCTCCACCACGTCACTCAATGCCATCTACCCCACAAGGTGTGAGTCAACATCTGGAGGAAGACATAATCGAGGAGGCAGACCCTGTAAGAGTCCAAAAACCCTCTTATATCTATAAGCTCTATCGTGCGTTGAAAAGCACTGGTACTCCGTTGAACTATATAGATGAATTCCTTAAAGATAAGAATTATGGGAATGAGTATATCTTTCTGCGAAAAATGGAGGATTTGGGAATTGCTCCCAAAGGAAGGGCTGAGGAAGCACTTGCAAATATTCCGAGTGACCCTCGTGTAGGAGGATTGAATCCCACTGATGGGAATGATGATGATAAAATGTTCAGTGATTTTCAACCTAGAATGGGTGTTGCTGCGAAGGTGAAGGGAAATAGAATGGAGTTGTTTAAATCAAAGGAACAGGAGAATCTGTTCTTCAGACTGCTGAAACGAGGGGTGATAAACCCTAGGAGTGTTGATTTCGATTTCTTGAATGCCGTTAATGTGAACTTAAGGGAGAAGTTCAATCTGCTTCAACTTGAGCAATTTTGCACCGATACCACAGACGATTATGCGTAATTGACAGCATACTTCTATTTGAATCTCAGCTTTTTAGATGCGAATAGAATATTATTCAGTGTTCGAGACCAGGACTATGTGGTAGACGTGGACATGTTGGCGGACATAATTGGAGTTGAACGAGGACGTTATCAACCAATCAAAGTCTCAGTTGCTCGTGCCTCATTAGAACTTGTCAAAGATAGAGATGCAGAGGGAAGAATCATCTATTCAAGGATGCATGCCATCAATATCGTGCTGCACAAAATTGTGATAAATTGCATCAGGCCCAAGTCTATATCAAAGACTGACGTGTCTAATTCCGAGGCAAAATTAATGTATGCAATCAACTCAGGGAAGAAGTTCTCTCTCCCTTACACTATTCTCTTTCACATGTACAAAGCAATGTCGAAGGACAATGGACAATTGCCTTACCCAGGTCTGGTGACCAAGATCTTCAGACACATAAATATTGAACCGCCACATACACTTTGTGTTCGACCGTGCGATAAGATGGTGGTAGGTTTGAAGATGTTGACGAAGATGCGTCTGAAAGAACTTTCCAAGGCAATGGAAAAATTCAGAGTGAAGACTCCAATACCATCTGCTTCAAAGAGAAAAGGGAAGGAGGCCATTGGTGCCCCATCCAAAAAGAAGAGAACTCTCATCTTGGAGGATGAAGATGAGGAGAAATTCGAGTGAAGACTCCGAGTACCATATGCTTGACTTTGTTTGCATTTGTATCAAGTGTTGTTATATGGTATTACTCATGAAAGACTAACCAGGTTTTACGTGGATGCGAGTCTGGTTGTTTTATTAATCTTTATGAGATAGCCATATTGCTTGAAAAATGTTTTTGCAGGTCAAAGTTGTTCAAATTTACAGGAAAGTTTTGTCACCATCAAAAATGGGGAGATTGTTGGAAAAATCTTTCCAGAATATTTTGAAGCTGACAAAATGTTTCTATCAGTCTAGTCTGGATATTTGCAGACCGTCTATTTAAAGTCTGAAGACTTTCTGATCACCAGACTCAAGACTCAAGACTCAAGACTCAAGACTCAAGACTCAAGACTCAAAACTCAAGACTATTCTCATTGACAGTCTTTCTAATCCAGTGTCGAAGGAAATCCAGAGCCGAAGTATATGGTTGAGGATTCAATCCTATCCTCTAGAGAAGATCTTTTGGTTGGATAAATATAACGGATTCTTTTATTCGTATCTAGATCGATTGAAGATCCGGTGGTCGACGAAATATTCTTGAAAGGTTCTATTCTTGGAAACCAAGATCCTAATTGTATGGGCGAACATGATTGATGGGCTATCGTCAGGTTCCTTTAATAGCTCGAATGATCTTCTTAATTGATTCCGTCCAACGGGTAGATTGGAGGAATTCATTTGGTAAGTGCCAACAGTATGATGGCATAAAGGAGTATAAAAAGGAAGACATTCCAGTTGCTTCAGTGTGTGATCGATAGAGAAATTCCAGAGTTTGAAGCTCCTTGATTATTAGCCGATACATTTTGAGCGAAATTGTATACACAGAGAGTGTCTATACTTGGTGATACCTTGAGCGAGTGTGGTAGATCATCTACACCTAGAAATCAAGGAAGATCAACGCTGTAACATCTCTTTGTTCATAGTGGAATCTAGCCAACAGCAGCTCGGTGCGAAAGAGTGGACGTAGGCTTGAATCAAGCCGAACCACTATAAACCGCGTGTTCAATTCTCTCTTTCCTTTACTCAGTCTTACGTTGATTATTAATTGTCGCAAATCCTTCAACTGTCTAAGTATTGTGCAATCATCAAGAAAAATCTTTCGTATACCTATTCACCCTTCTAGGTACTCGTACTAGCTATATCACCTATATGATTACTCCATTAAATTAGGACAGGCAAATGCCAACATTGTCACGCATCTCAAAAATAAAGATGTCCACAATGAATGATTCTTGCATTAGCACTATGCTCCAAGTTCATAAATTACGATTACGGAAAAAAAAAAAAAAAAAAGATTACTCTCATGTCTAAGCATGAAAGTTGATTCTTTCGATGTTGGTCCTGGGAATGTACCCCTCCACTTTCCTATATACTAAGAGTCTTGAAATTTTCTCAGTCAAGGAGTTGCAGACATTGTGAGACCATTAGTTTATAGGAATTCCGAGTTCAAAATAAAATACCGATACACTACTAATCATTTGATGTGTTAAAATAAAAATTAAGTGCCAATGTTGTAGCCATTATTTCACATATAGCGCCACATTCCAATTGGATTTGAACAAGTGTATTTGTTTAAGTAGTTTAAATCTAACTTCCATGACTCTATCATTATGATTTGATCACCTTATGTGATTCAAGGATCTTTTTGTTTTCGACTTCATCTTACGATAAAGTGTAAAACCGCAAGGTGATTGCAATTGATAAGAGTTGGCAATTTACTAACCACACGGGTAAAATTTCATAAGAGTTGGTTAACTACTTCATTGATATATTGGTATTATTTTTATAGTGCTAGTAATTTGTTTATGACACTGGTAAATTTCAGAGGAGTTGATAATCTACTCCATCATTAAAATGTTTTTAAATTCTTGAACATGCTGGTAATTTATTTACGATACTGCTAATAAGAGTTGGTAATTAACCACTTAATTGGTATGTTGGTGAATTCTTGATAGTGCTCGTAATTTACTTAACAAACTGCTAAAATTTGATAGTGCATGTAAAGTTTGTAAATTCTTAATTATGTTGGTAACCTTCTTACCACACTCGTAAAATTTTGTAGGAGTCGGTAATTTACTACTTTATTGGTATGTTGATAAATTTCTAATGATGCTGATAATTAATTACAGCACTAGTAAAATATCAAATGAGATAATTTACTACTTCATTGGAATGTTGGTAAAATTTTGATAAACAATTCACTTATCATACTGATAAAATTTCATAAAAATTGGTAATTTGTGACCACTTAATTTTGTTAGTTAACAAGAAGAAGGTTTCAAGCTTGAAACACACAGGCGAATGGTGGAATGGCAGTGATGAGAGGTAGCGCCCAAGATCAGGATGGAGTAAGTACGAGAAGCAAAGGTAGTCTCAAATTTCATGTGCTGTGATGCATAGGTTCTCCAAGACTGACGAAGCTTGTGCGCTTTGATAAAAGGTTGTCTCTTCTCATTTTCAAGAACAAAAATCGCCCCTTTCTAAGGTTGGATTTGGAGATTTGGCCCTCCACTCTCCCTTTTGAGTTCATATTTAAATACCGATACACAGCTTTTTATTTGATGCACGAAATTTAAGTAAGAATCCTACACTTTGGTGGCTGTTTAAATTCTTGCCCAGGGTTTTCATACTACTAGAAAATCAATGTAGTTTAAGGCTCTGTTTATTTGCGAAAAAATGTGATATTTCTAGAAAATGTCTTTTAGGAAAATAATCATATTTTCTGATATTTGACTAAAACTCGAAAATGAAAAAGAAAATATTTTCTGAGCTTGGAAAGGAAAATTTAATTTTTTTTTCCCTTAAATAGACACGCACTATTCATACACTTTAACAAAGGCGGCCAAAGAGTCGAGTATAGCAGCAAGGGTCTCGAGATGAATCTCATCACGAATGAGGGGCGAGATCAACTTCCTCCCCTCTTGCCATTTTGACTCACAAAATCGATTCACAGATACTTACCAAAGAAAAGCCCGACAAGAAGAGTAGACCCACGATTTCAGAGGGGTAAAAGATTCGAGAAAGAAGATAAAATCGAAACGTACCTTTTAAGCAAGAGAAGCAACGAGAAGTAGATTTCTTGAGGAAGAAGGAGAGAGAATGTTGAAATGATTGCAATACACTTAGCCTTGCCCAATTGATTGCACTTGACACGGCAAATGATGAGCAACAAGGTGGGGGAGAAGGAGGAATTCTGGAGGCGGAGAGATGGAGGAGGATGATGGACTTTGAAGGAGGAGAGAGATGAGGAGCACGTAGGAGAGGAGGAAGTCTGGAGGCAGAGAGGCAGAGAGGTAGAGAGAAATGAGGAGAAAGGAGGTGACAAGAAGAAGGTCAAGGAGCGGCGAAGTGCACGAGAAGAAAGAAAAGGATAGAAAATGATTTCCTTTGCTTGGAAAGAGAAAGTTATTTTCTCCTATTTTGGAAGTATTTTTTTCCATTGACCGAAAATGTTTTCCTTAACTAATTCTAGTTTCTGTGAACCAAATACCGACAAATACAAAGAACATTTTCTTGGAAGAGTGAATATGAAAATGGCGGAATACCCTTGGAAGGTTAAACCAGACGAACCAAAGCTGGCAAAGATAACTAACTGAAGCATGGCACCTAACAGCACCATTTTCATATCAAAAGGTCCACCTCATCTAACTGAATTGAGGTCATACAGTTTAGTATTTTTTGGAGTGTGAGTACAAATGGAGATTTCTGTAGATCATTAAACTTATAAGCCAGGTGTGGTTAAATATGCATATAGGCACTCAATTCCCTTTAGTTTGGAAGTTTCTCAAAAGTTGAAAAAAAGCAACAATACTCATAATCATAATCGCGTGAAAGCTGATTTTATATGGTTTTGGTAATAGTTGTCTTTCCAATACAACACATCCCATGAATTCCAACAATTCATGTTTCACTTGTCCAGGCACATATATTTTTATGATTTCGTCAATATGTTGGTCGAGACTGACCAAGTTGCCTGTTATCACTAGATAAGCCTTTTTCAATCTAGTGAAATCCTTTTGGTTGTTGTTTTTGTGAAACCTCCTTGCCTAGTGTTTGTTGGAGGTAAAAAGAAAAAAAAAGTTAAAGGATTGTGTTGAACCAAACCATGTTCCGACAAGACCAAATTACCGACTGCAAAACTATTTGAAAATAATTTTCAGAATAATTCAATTTAGTCATAGATGAATTAGTTTTTGGAAGTGCCAACGAATGATGACGTGCTAGAAATGATGTTCGGAATGCAAAAAGGTTCAGCATGGATTTATTTATGAACAATTCAAATTATGATCAAACAGTGCTGCTTCACTGCGTAATTTATGGGGTCTTTTTCAATAGACAAAACTCAATTTCAGCAAACTAATACAAAAACCAGAGAAAAAGTTCAAATGAAACGCATTGAAGGTTAAAGAAACAGAGCACATCAGATATAATGCTTAGTCACCGATTCACCATGCTTTGAAGGTACCAGGGATAAATAAGTTTAGAAGCCGTAATTACAAATAAAGATCTCTGTAAATCACAAAACTTATAAGCCAGAATTGGCTTAACAAGCAGAGAGAATTGGTCAATATGAATGATTCCTTGCACCATCACTGCACCGTGTCAGAGTTGACAATGCACGTCGGTTAACATCTAATGCATAAAATAAAGTTAATCAGCGGCTTCCAGGATGGTTCGTTTGCCAGCTTAATCGTGGTGGTTGAGAACCCCTTTTGACCTATCAAAATATTAGGACAGTCCCACATCAGCATCATCAAGCATTACTTAAAATGATGTCCACATAGCATAAAGTCTAACTCTTTAAAAAAAAAAAGAAGGTATTAGCACAATGTTCCGAGCTCATAGACTTTGATTTAAAAAACAATGACTCCTTACGGCTCTAAATTATGAAAATGCTCCATTTCAGATGATATCTCTGGAGATTTGGCTATTCACTCTCTCGGCTAATGCTTGCAGATAATTCATAACAAAGTTAGAAAAAGGCATAAAAAAAAAAAAAAAAGAACTTGCAAATAACACAAGACTAGTCTATGGTAAATTATCAAGATAAAAACTCTAGAATAACTCTTATATTGTGTTCACTTCACTGTCATAACTTTTTTTTTTATATTTTATTTTATGGATGCTTCTGATATAATTTATTTCTTGATAATCTAATTGCGGTGATTGAGAGTTTGCTCTATCTAAGGAAGAATGGTTACAACATCAGCTACCTATATAATTAATCTATAAAAATTAGGACAAGCACATGTCAACATTGTTAGGCATCTCGGATAAAGATGTCTACATTGGATAATTCTTAAAATGAAATAGCACTGGCTCATAAACAAGTATTAGGGAGGAAAAAGAAAGATGACTCCTCTCATATCTAAGTATGAAAAATTGATTCTTTTTTTTCTAGGGAAAAAGCCACGAAAAATCCTGAACTTTGCCCTAAGTAACACATTTACCCCAAACTTTTTTTTTGTGACGTGAAAAACCCCAAACTTTCCAAACCGTGACACATTTACCCCATCAAGGGCATTTTTGTCTTTTTATTTTCTATTTTTCCTTTTTTTTTTTTTCTTCTTCTTCCCCTCCGCCAGCCATGGCGGAGGGAAGCCGGCGTCCGGTGAGGGTCACCCTCGCCCGACGCAAGCGAGGGCCGCCCTCGCCCTACGCCATTGGACCTTTTAAAATCAACCAATCGACTGCATACAGGAGTTCCACAATTATGCCCTTTCTGTAGTTAAATTTGGAATCCTTGGAATTTCTTAATAGATGGATATGCTTGTTCTTGCTATCATATGGTTAGTGCATTCACATATTTTCTCTGGAGGAGATCCAATAATGCTAAATTGGATGATTTGTCTGGAGGATAATGATGTCACCCATGTCAGTTTGAAGTTTGACCATACAACAATTCTAAATGTGTCATTTCTTTTTTCTTATTTTAGGAAAAATACTAAGTTTAGCCACTGCAATTATCCTTTTGATTTATTTATGCATGTTTATTACTCCCATCTAGTCTTATACAGATATAGAACTACCAACAGGCGGGAAAAACCATCTATATGGATTATATAACAAGTCAATGCTTGCGTGGAAGCTGACTAGTGTTATTTTCCCTATATAGTTTTTCAGTTGATTTTTTTTTTGGGGGTTGGGTGGGGTGGTGGGAAATCTTTTGGAGATACCAGGTAGGATTTGTTTAAGTGTCTATATTTGTGCTTGATCTTAAAATTCTACATTCATGATCCTTCTGACCTCGACAAATGTCTATCAATATGAAAATTATAGGATAAGGTCTTTTTTCTGTGGAGGGTGGTGGATGGGACCGATGGAAATTGAGTCCAATCATTCTGCTACATTTCAAAGCTTTGATTGAGCTAGTAGTGGTAGGAGGCGCTTCAACAGATCTGACTGGGATGGGTTTTCTAGAATACTTTTAATGACTGATATGGTGTTGTCAAAATTAACACTATTGTTTTGATGTCGCCTTTCCTATTGGAGTCTTTTTATCCTGTTTCCGGACGGTTTTATCGAGCTTATCTCTGTTATTTTGTCTGCCTTTTGGGTCATACCCATTTTATCAGAGCAGGCCGGGGATTCATGCTGAAAATATATGTTTGGAGAGTTTGTTATTTGTGAACTTGTTGGTGCCGTGTTGACAACCTGTGTGACTGGAATTGAAGCTCTTTTATAGAAATAAAATTGACCTTGTGGAGAATGTTGTGATGGGACATGCTAAAGTTTGATCAACCAAGTGCCGGTTGTTTGTATCTTTCATGATTTGTTGTGGCAATATGTTTTGTTAAAGTGGGATGACAGGATAGAGCTGAGGTTTACAAAATGTATGGAAGAATATGACTCTTTATTTCACGTGAAATGTTGGCAATCCTACCTCAGGTTTGCCTTTAAGAATGAATTTGGACAGTTGTGCTCCCTCCAATAATTGCCACATTTTCTTAATTTGGATGCAAAAGTTTGAGGAAGTCTTAAATAAAATAGTGATTCAAGTGTCCAGAAATGTCATTATGTGCAAATATGTGGTTGTTGCTCGGCTTTCCTAACAGATATGAAATCATATGCAGGATTCTAGCCAATTCAAAGCCTTGTCCGAAGTTTAAGCGGCCAATAGAGAAAAACCAAGGGTTTATGCATGTGATTTGTACACCTCCTTGTAAATTTGAGTTCTGCTGGTAAGGTTATTTTCTTCTAAATGGAGCATTTTCATTTATTTTTATGTACTCATTTTTATTGGGCGTATTCTTGTGGTGATACAATGTAATTCCCTTGGAACCGGTATTCTATTGCTGGTTTCAGTTGTTAAGGAAACCTCATCAAAAGCCCTTCTGGAGAAAAAAGGCCTTGTTGCTGCTGCTGCAGGATCTCACCCAATTGATCAAGACAGTGCTTTTTTGAGGACGTGAGGTTTCCTGCATAACATTCACCAAGCCAGCATCTTTCAGTTTTTTGGCACGCATTTGGAGATCTCCTTTTCACTTTTTTCATCTTTTCAGAAGAAGAATCATACAGACACGATCCTAATTGAAACAATTCACTTGTGCGTTTGCTGTCTTCATCTTCACTTCCACAGGAGTCCGGGCTTTCCCACTGATTCAAGAGCTCGTACGGAAAGGCTTTGCACTGCAGCAAGCCACAGGGAAGACTTTAGCTTTCGGGATTCCATACTGAAGCGTCTTACTGATGGTGATGAACATAGAAGTCTGAGGTATTTGAGTAATAATTTTAATTATCTTGGTGACCTCCAATGTTTGAGCATTTTTCTAATGACAGATTATACTGTAAATGTCTCTTAGATGTGGGCGACTTCCTAGAGTTTTAGCCCTAGCACCAACAAGGGAATTAGCAAAACAAGTAGAGAAAGAAATTAAGGAATCTGCACCTTACTTAAACACCGTGTGTGTTTATGGTGGAGTTTCTTACATTACCCAACAAAGTGTCCTTTCCCAGGGGTTCGATGTAGTTGTCAGGACTCATGGTCGAATCATTGATTTGATCAACGGTAACAGCCTTAAATTGGGAGAAGTGGAATTTTTGGTACTTGATGAAGCTGATCAGATGCTTGCTGTTGGTTTTGAGGAAGATGTGGAAGTGATCTTGGAAAAGCTTCCCTCACAGCGACAGAGCATGCTTTTCTCTGCCACAATGCCTGGTTGGGTGAAGAAACTGGCGAGAAAGCACTTGAACAATCCTTTGACAATTGACTTGGTAAAGTTCTTCTCTCGATAACAATCTCTCTGTCTCCGTCTGCCCAAACTTCTTGCATGATCTGATATTGGGTATAGGCCTGAATTTTTGCATAGTACAGTCATAGAAATGGAGGAGCGTGGCTCATCAAAATGTCGTGTGATGGCTTATGTGGTTTGCCTGCTCTTCATTTTCCTGATGTAGGTCGGAGAACAAGATGAAAAACTCGCAGAGGGAATTAAAATTTATGCCATATCAGCAACTCCAACTTCAAAGCATACCATTCTAAGTGATCTCATCACAGTAGGAGATGCTTCCCTCATATTTGATATCTTTTTCCCCAATCAAGATGCTTATTTGATCCGCCAACATTTGCATATGGATGTCTCCCATTAGACATATGTCCTGAATTTCTCTATCATGCTGTTTCTTAAGATTCTTCCTGCTTAATGAAAGAAGGCTTTGATTTTGTTCTTGCCTACATGCTTTATGGTAGGCTTTAATAGATTGTGCTTTTACTAGATAAATGACCTTTTGTATATCTATCTTACGTGTATGCGAAAGGTGGGAAGACCATTGTTTTCACACAGACTAAAAGAGATGCAGATGAGGTGTCAATGGCATTAACGAGTATCATTGCCTCTGAAGCATTGCATGGGGATATCTCTCAACATCAGAGGGAGAGAACTCTTAATGGTTTCCGGCAGGGGAAGTTCACTGTTCTTGTTGCTACTGATGTTGCATCTCATGGACTGGATATCCCTAGTGTTGATCTCGTAGGTTATTTAGTTTTTTATGTTTGTTTACCTGCACGATTAGTTAGTCCTCTCACAAAGCTATGTGTATAAGATTAACAAGAGTATGCAACTCCTAATGCCAGGTCATCCACCATGGACTGCCAAATGATTCAGAGACTTTTGTCCATCAGTCTGTTCGTACTGGACACGCCTGGAAAGAAGGAACGGCTATCTTGATGTATACAAGTAGTCAAAGGAGAACTGTCAGATCCATTGAGTGAGGTGTAGGTTGCACATTTGAGTTTATTAGCCCTCCAGCAATGCATGAAGTTTTGGAGTCATCCGCTGAGCAAGTTGTTGCGACCCTCAAAGCGGTTCATACTGAGTCTGTAGGGTTTTTCACTCCAACAACACAAAAACTAATTGAAGAGCAAGGTGTAAATGCTCTAGCTGACGCTTTGGCTCATTTGAGTGGTTTTTCACAACCTCCTACATCTCAGTCTCTTACAAATCATGAGCAGGTAAATTAGAGACATCTGTGGCAATTTTGTTTGTCATCTGTGCTTCTATAAACCCTACCTTTTACTAGATTCATTTCAAGATTTAGGAAAAGAAGTGGTTGCTTATTGGAGCATGGACCATTTATGTTGGGAAAATAATTTGTTGATCCTATGTGCTGTCAAATTTTGAGAAAGTGCATTTATATAGCCATTGATACCGATTGGTCTTTCAGAACATGGGTTTTGTATGTTTCTGCTGATTAACTGGTAATTATAGATTATGGAAAATTGTACCTGCTGCTGTATCTTATAATGTTCTACTGGACAAATGCGTTGTAGGGTTGGGTTACTCTGCAATTGACTTGGGATCCATCTTATTCTAGAGGTTTCTTTTCTGCCCGATCAGTCACTGGATTTCTATCTGATGTCTATTCTCCGACGGCAGATGAACTGGGGAAGATATATTTGGTTGCAGACGAAAGGGGGTCTACCAAACCAGAGCACTATCTTTATAAATTTTCCCATTATAGTTTCATTCTTGGCTGTACATTTTTTTCATATAGTTTATGGTGCCAATGACAGGTTCAAGTGGCGGTTTTTGATCTTCCTGAGGAGATTGCAAAGGAGTTGTTGAGTCAGCCAACACCACCTGGGAACACTATTACAAGAATTTCCAAGGTTGTGTGAGGGCTCAAGATACCTCATAGGGTTGAGATTACTATGGTTCACTTAAATGCAGTTGCTTCCATGCTTAGATATTGCCATAGCGTCAGTTTTGGTGCTAATTGCATTTTCAGAGCTAGTTCACTTTTCTTTTATATTGACAGTTACCTGCTCTGCAAGATGATGGGCCCCCTAGTGATTTCTGTGGTAGATTTTCTAGCAGAGACAGGAGTCGTCGGCCAAGTCCTAGAGACCGGAGAGGATCGAGATCGTCCCAAAGTTGGGGCAGTGGTCGTGATGCTAATGATGATGTTGGTCTATTTAGACGTGGTGGCCGAGGTTCCAGAATTGAAAATAGCTGGAGTCCCCCCTCAAGAAACAATGATAATGATTGGCTTATAGGTGGTAGGCGATCCAGTAGGCCATCTTCGAGGGACAGGTATATCTTTCTGCCTATGCAAATCTTGCGAGTATTCCCTGAGAAATTTTGTCCGCTCTCGGTACATATGGAATTGATGTAGCATTGCAGACTTGTGTTGGAGATTTGATACATTATCCTCCATCGTTTAGCAAATATATTCCTTTTAAATCACCAATGACATACTTGACATGGCCATGTAAATCTCACTGATATGGCATTGTGTCATGACAGGAGCTTTGGAGGATTGTGCTTTGTATATGGGCGTGCATCTGAATGCCCCAGTAAGCAAGACTACTGATTGTATTTATTTAAATGTGTTGATTTTCATACACTGAGCAAAAAGTGGAGGGTCCTACTCTGCCGCCACCGTCGCCACCACCGCCACCGCCACCGCCACCGCTTTGTGCTCTACCTGCTTGTTTATAACAGGTTGGTCAGTGTCTTCGTGCTGGAGAGACAATGAAAAGAGTTACAGTGATCAACCCTGATTAGCTTCGGTATGCTTGGCATGGACCCCGAGTCAATCCTGCTGACACTCCATACCAAATCGTTGATACTTAGCATCTTTTTGATAGTTTCTCTTTGGCTAGAGAAAGAACTCTTCTTTATATGAGTTATCATGTCAACGTAAAGGTGTGTCGGGATCAATTCTTGTGAAACTTTATCTGGATCTTTTTGGAATGGGATATATCCGCCAATTTAGTTGCGAACGGTTGCTTTCATGGACTCGTGTCATCTGGCAATCTTACCATAGGCTTATGATGAAGATGAAACTAGTTTATAAGTTCACCATGCACGGGACAAGAACATTGGAAATTATCTTATGGTGTCTTCCAATTTTGCACATTTTAGTGATAATTTGAGTGATTATTGTATGTGCTTATTTTCTGCCGATTATGGAAAATTGTGGCTGCTGATGAAAACAATGTCTCTTAGTTCATTTTCGTGGCGCTCGTTGCCACAGAATCGAATTAGGAGCTGAATCTTCATTTAGGTTGAGCTCTTATATAAAAGAAGTGCAAAGGAGACAATTATATTCAAAGATCTGTGAATTGGGTCGATCTTCATCTGAACTGAGAGTAGCAGGTCTAGGAACAGAGTGAATGGTATATGCTAAAACCCTGAACTTCAAGGCAAAACAGCAAATCTTAGCAGATCACTCAAAGTTCTGATACTAGCAAACTGAATAAACATGACAACCTAGATGCCTAGTAGATTAGGAAGGGAATTGTCCAACAAGTGTCTCAAATTTCAAATTTCATGGCAAAAGACAAGGTTGCAAGATATTATCACTCCCTCCACCTGCTTGATCATTAGGACTGTGACAATGACTTGCTCACAAATTGGTTCCTTTTATGATGAGTACACCAAATCGTCCAGACTGAGTTTTTGCTCTCCCTGTCCCATAGAAGGAGCTCTCAATGAACCAAAACAAAACCGCCGCGTCGATGGCTGAAGCCAACTCCTTGAAGAGGACGTGTATTATTGCATAGATAATATCCAGAACCATCTAAAATATCATTCTACTCAAGACAAACTACATACAACATCAATTCCCAGGTTACATGGTTACCTACGCGAGCAGCAAGGTCCCCTCTCTAGGATAAGGCTAAATGATCGGGCTTATATTCCGGCCCCCATCCATTCAGCTGTCTCCTGATCCAAAGTCTCCACCACGGACTTAACAATACATATCAAACAAACCTAGCTTTTGCAAGCATCATACATGGACTTTCATATTTTCTTTTTCAGTATCATATTAGCCAAAATTAATCGACTCTTCCAATAACAACTAGGTATCGGTCCCCCCTTTGGCAATAGGCATCATCCCGATCTCATTATTAGGACAGCATCCAGAGCGACCTCCAAGCATTGGCCTCACCCAGGCCGACATCATCCACGATCTCAATATATGGATGACATCCAGGGCTTTACCTTGGCAAACGACCCGGCATCCCCCAGCATTGGCATATAAGTCCATCGTGTGTCCATGCGTTTCAAGCATCAACCGGTTCATTTTATGTTTAAACTTTAGCCAAATGAGTGGCCTGAAGGTGTGTCATGCAAGGTGAACTAATGAACGACTCTTATGTCTTACTAAATTAAACTCATGCTAAATGCGACTTAGGTTTGTGGTTTGGACTTGGAATCGTTCACTCCCGCTTCGGCATCAACCTGTGACTTGTCTCAAGTAACAACATGTCTCAATGTTGTCCCAAAATCAGGTGTGGGTCATGCACCCACCTTAGCGCACGTCCATAGTCATGTGAGACTTTTCTTCGACATCCAAGCGTGCTTGACATCGATGCAAGACCATGAACTTACTTGATGTAACCACAAACAAATAGAACACAACAAGCATAACAACACAAAGCCAACACAAGCAAATGATGACATGACCCAAAAATCGATATGCGTAGCACATCACCCTATCGAAGAGTTAGGAAAGTCTACTTACTACTTTTTGGACCTAGCTCTAAGATGCTTCTTTGGTGGTCAATCGGCATCTAGGGCGGCTTGGAAGAGAAGGGCGTGAAAGAGAGGAGAGGAAGGGAGAGGAAATGAGAGAAAGGCCAAGCCTTAAAATGTGAAAATGGCTCTTCCCATTTATAGGCTACCTCATCTTAGATTTTTATTACAAGCTCATGATTACACCTAAGAGGCAAGTTGGCCTAGCTATCCTCTTGAGTTGGCACCTAAGTCTCTTGGTGTTCACTTGTGATCAGTTCACATATTGACTTGTTCTCCAAGGCTCATTCTAGGTTTGTTATTACCTATAGTGCCTAAGGAGACACATAAGCCTTTTGATGCATCATGTCCTCTTCTAATTAGTTAGTTCTTGACTTATTCACCAAGGCTATAATCTAGACCCATCATACCTTAAGATTTACCTAAGATTCTAGAGAAATCTAGGTTGATAATTCATCATGTTCATTAATGAACTAATGTCCAAAATTATTAAATAAGGCCTAGATATTTTTGCCGAGCTACTTAAGGAACAAGTTTTCTCCTTCTCTCTTGATGTGGCCATGTGGCACTTAAATGGATAAGGATGGACTAAGTCAAAAAGCTATGGAAGATTCTAAAACTCCAATCAAATCTTGACATTTGTCCAGCGACTTGTCCCCGCATTAATTAATTTGTGTCCAAAAATTCATTCAAGGCATTCATAAGACTAATATAAGGCATCGCCTCATTGGAGGAGTCGTTCATATTTGTATACGATCGACAATTCTATGAAAACCAAGGTCCATGCCAAAATTTACTAAACTTTAATCAAATGAGTGCGACTAAGTTTGTAGCCTTCTTAAACTTGTCAATGACCCTTTTCAATTAGAATTGGTCCATTGGATGTCTTAAAATAAACCTCGTAGTTGGTCTTGGCTATTTGCCCTAACCAAGTCTCGGTTGGGTAACCGGGTCCATGACCAAACATGCCATGTTTTGGTCTATCTAAGGTTTATGTCATTGATTCCCATGATCAACCCTCAAACCTTATTCTCATGACTTGGAATTTGAGGATGTTACATCAACAATGCAAAAGCTTTCTCTAGTTCGTAGATCCATGTAATGGCCACTTTGGGATCACTTGACCCAAAAAACTTTGAGGGTCGCAACTTCAGGAATTGTTCAACTAGTCCATACATCTGTCATTTGCTATTCCTATTGCCAAACCCATTTCTAGCTACTGGAGCATTGATAAGGACAGCAGCTGCCTGACTCTGAGCTTGCAGAATTCCATCTAATCAAGAGTCCTCTTTTGCCTTTCCCTTTGGAATTGACTAGCCCTAAGTAGTCCTTCCTCTCAAAATCCTTGGTTCCCAAGCACTCATGCTGCAACTATACGGGTTCTAGGGAAAACTTGCAAAGCAAGTTCCAACAAAAGATTAGACCTCAAGAACACTAGCTAAGAAAGCAATTGGCAATCACAAACAAGAGGTGTTTTCCTAACTAACTATCCCAATTTCTCATGCACCTTATCATTTTAGGTATTAATCTCGCTTTAATACCAATAGATACAAGGGATGTCACGCCCCAAATGTTTCCCTTGCCACGAGAACGTGACATCTGCTATGTTAGGATTGACTTGTGATGTCCAATGGGGTGTTGCCGTTCCATTAATTTTATCTTTCCATTAAGCACATAAGAAAGCGTGCAATCTCAATCGCCCAGTCAATAATAAAGAAATAGACAGTAAAAAAAAAAACAAACATATACAACACAACTTTTATGCTTCATTTATATAACCGAAATGATTCATTTACAAGCCCATTTCTAAGGGCCATTCTGATTTTTCATTCCCATACAAAAAGATATAAGAGAAGGGGGTTAGTCCTAGCTCCTTCTACAAGGATGGTTACCAAAGATAGTTTCCATCAAAAGCCAGTGTCCTCACAGTTAGGGCTTGGGCTCTTGGTCATAATTAGGGCCAGACTCGAAGTCATCCACGGTGCCATTAGGAGGGGTCAACACTAATCCATCAACGTCACCGAGCAGACTATTGAACCTGTGTAAAGGACTGCAAAAGTCCTTATCAACCTAGGCAAACCAAGCCATAAAGAGATGGGAAACTAGATATCCCACACCCTTGTCCACCCATACCATTGTTGTGTGGTGCTGGAAGAGGATGTTGGATCAGACCATTTGGTTCTCGATCCCAGGACCACATCTGGTTTCGGTCCAGTCTAATGTAATCGGCTACTTTATTTTTCCCGCTAAAGAGTGGCAGTGAACAATGAGAAAGAGTGATAAATCTTAAGATATTGATAGAAGTGACAATAAATGAAGAGTTATTGTGCCATAGCTTGTGGTACTAATGGACAAGAGAGTGTTTAGTTTACATTTTATTAGATTTTTTAAGAAATAATTACAAAAAGGGTATATGTAGTTGGTACGCTCCAATTCCCTCTTGGAATCAGGAACCGGATCGCCTGGATACTAATTTCACTTTTACGAATCAGGAACTAGACCAACACTCCAAAGAACCGGACCCAACTGGCCAGTCCGGTTCGGTCCAAGCAGTTCTCAGTTCGTGCCGTCCGTTTTGCACACATACCCCTATCAAACAATTGACTTTATTTTCTAATCTTTTTCAATATATTTCCAACCATTATTATTATTTTCATTGTATCTAAAAAAATTTCCAACATAGGACACACGTTTAGAGGAAATTCGAAAAGGACATCAAGAGCTTTCCACATAAACGAAGACAACGGACTTTCGAAGACCAAGAACATCTCCGAGCTTCCAGAACATGATGAGCTGTGAAGTCTTATCAGATCAATCTTTTGAAGCTCGTCGTCTTCGTCAACATGCATCGGAGTTTAATTGGAGCTTCTTTTTTGTTTTTTCCTAACAAAAACACCTTAGAAGCGAATCGCATTGTGTGATCGGATAATTTGTGGGAGACTTATAATTTTGTGTCCTTAAATTATCTTAAGAGAATGTATAAGTGTGGTGATTTGAACTCAGGTCTTGAACGAGGAGGATGGACACCCTTATGATACGAGGTATTTGGGGTTCAATTCTTAAGTTGACTTATAACCATCCCGAGTCTGGTGGTCAAGTCTCCCAGAAAAGCCCGCTTTTTTGTTAGGTTAAGCAAAAGCCAGAAACGTTCATTCTCATCCCTTCTAGGAAAAAGAAGCCTGTTGGGTAGTTTCTCTTTATTACAAAACTTGAAAATTGGACTGGGTCATCACATTGCTGACTCCGGCATCAGGGAAAGCTGCTGCAAACGAATTCTTGATCTAATAAAACAAATGCAGGACCATAGCACACCGACTTAATTGATATTAAAGAAATTTGTTTACCTCCTTCCACCGCCCCCCCCGGGGACCCGAAAACCCAAAAGAAGAAAAAGTAGTAGCTTATTATCTATCTCCTCTTGAGTTGAACTTCCATGGCTCTCTTTGAATTACTCTTATTGTACTCGGCAATATCAAAATGATCATCGACGCACCAATGAGAGTTCCATTGGCTTCCTGGATTCCATGCCTGATCCTCTTCAACCCAGGCATTCCTTTCAGTGCACGGTCATACCTTAACACGTGGTGCTTAGGGAGTGGCAACTATGGGTGTGCATGGAAACGTTTCCGGAACACTTCGTACGGATTTTGTTTTTTTGTTTCCGGAACAAAATAAGAACAGAAAAAAGAAACAACAATTTGTTGTTTCTTGTTCCAGAAACAAAAATGAAAAAACATTTCCGGCGAGCTTCTTCTCTCTCTTCTTCTTCTCTTCTTTTTTTTCTTCTTTTTTCTTTCGCCGGTCGCCGGCCTCGGCCATGGCCAGCGACCGGCCGTCGAGGCTCGGCCTCGCCCGATCCGGCGAGGCCGAGCGTCGCCGGCCCCCGTGAGGCTCGGCGTTGCCGACGCGGGCGGGGCCGAGCCTCACCATGGCTGGGCGAGCTTGATCGGCGAAGGCCGGTGACCGGCCGAAAAAAGAAAAAAATAAAAAGAAAGGAAAAATGAAAAATAAAATAAAAATGTTTAAAAAATTAAAAAAAACAAAAAAGAATAAAATTTACCAAACGTGTTTCTGTTCATTTTTTATTCTCGGACCAAACGTTACCAAACGCGTTCTTTTGTTCAAAAATTGTTCCCCCCGAACAAACACTTTTTTGTTTCTATTCCTTTGAACAAAAAAAACGAAGCGTTACCATTCGCACCCTATGTTGCTTATAGCAAGTTCCAAGACAACCTCAACCACCTACTCTAAAGGCAGCTTTACAGTGGATCCATTTACAGTTTCTTCATTTTACTTGTTTTAAAATATGTTTTGAATTTGAACCACAACGAAAATATAAATTTAAAAAAAAATAAAATAAAAATAAAAGGAGAATACAATATTTGTTTTAGGATATTATGTCTGCAAAGGAAAGAGAAGATACTTTACACTTAGAGCCTATTTGATAACCAGTCAATTCTTAACTATTTATATTTTTCTATTCCATGGAGTTTTAAAAAAGAAAAATCCATTTAATAATGTCATCTCATTTTTTTTTACTTCTGGCACAGATTTATTCCCCAAAATAGATTTGTAATAGAATTAAGAAATAAAAAAAGTTACTCCTTTTATTTTTGGGAATAATTTCAGAATCAAACTATTTTCTTTTTTTTTTTTCCCTTCTTTTTTTATTTTCTTCTTCTTCCTCCTTTAGCCGGTCGCCAAGGGTAACCAACCCATCGACCAGCCAAAGATAAGGTTTGGTAATCTTGTTGGAACCTCACCTAGCCACAGCGAGGCTTGTCCTCCCTAAACACTGCCACAGCCGATAACGTTTTGCAGAAGGTTGGAATCTTGCGCCATTCCCCGCCCGGGGGGGGGGCGCAAAAATAAGGATAAGCAAAGTGATCGGCCGTGAAAGTAAGCGCTTACATTCCACGTTCCACCAATCTCCCACAAGATTCACGAACCATCCATCGCACTCTTGTGGCCACGGGGCATCCCAACAACCAAAACTCTTGAATTCTGGCGGCTCATCGTGCGTGCCTCGTAGATATTCCGTCTCGACCACCAGTCAAGAAAATCCTGCCCCAGTTTCCAATTCCCTCCCGACCTCCCGAGACAGATAGGGATCGCGGGGACGTCTCTCTTTCGAGGAACAGAAAGAGATGTTTCGCATTTTGCCACTCGACACTTGGACTTCGCTCTGCATGGTGGGCGGTG
The DNA here is from genome assembly GCA_014182725.1 of Eucalyptus brandiana. Taxonomy (NCBI): domain Eukaryota; kingdom Viridiplantae; phylum Streptophyta; class Magnoliopsida; order Myrtales; family Myrtaceae; genus Eucalyptus; species Eucalyptus brandiana. The sequence continues at coordinate 53,004,697 of CM024675.1, read as the reverse complement.
CATGTTTTTGTCGGCTGGGTTAATAATCCAATTCTGGGATTTGCTTCTTGCACCGTTGTGATCTGGGGAGGAGGGAAGATCGAAGACCGAAACGGGTGGCGGCCTAGGCGGCGACAGGGAAAAGAGATTGCGGAGTTGGTTGCGGTCTGGTGAGGAGGATTTGCTTTCGACACGGCTCGATGCGATCCATAATGCATGTGTTTCGTGACTCGTGTGCTGTGCACATCCTTATGATCGGTCGTGATTCGATTTTGAGCTCGATCGAAAGTGAAAAAGGAGAGCACCTTATAAACCTTGTTAATCCGTTCATGATCGTATAAGTCAAAATCAAAATATCGTAGAGATTAAACCAATACCGTGGCCCGTGCTCAAAGAAGTCGAGCATAGTTTGATTTGCGGAGAAATTTCATCATAATGAGCTGATTAATAATGGGGATTATGTGAGAACTAGGAAAGCTGAGGAAGAAATCTCTTACAGTAAAGGAATGGACATGCGCGTCTTGATGATTGTCAGTGCTGTTCATAAGCGCTTTCGAAGTCCAAATCGAAGGACAACTGGACAGGCTCTTGGCTACTTGACCCAAAAAACGAAAGTGACGTGTGATTTTTCTTGGTTTTGGGTCAAAAGTTTTGGCTGTATGCTAGAAACACGTTCTAGGTCGGCCATTGCGTGTATAATTGCCCAGAACAGATGCATTCAACGTTTCCACGACGAATTCAGTGACCATCTCATCTTAAAGTTCACACAACTCACAATGCTTGATTTCTTTTATTATCACCAAACCACCTCAAATAATTTTCAAAATTACACATTCTGAGATATACCGACAATCAACTAAATCCAAGTACTCGAGGAAACTGGGTTCTTCTTCAACTCCAATTAATGTCCTTACAATATCATCATACATTCTTATTCTAATATCGCCAACAACTATAACATCGCATTCACTGTTATCCTCCAACCACACTTTACTATTATACATGCATTGATAAGTAATAAAATAATTTTTATTTAGTGCAGCATGAAATGAATAACCATAACCCATAACCCATTTATCAAATGACAAATAGTCGGTCATAGACCAAACAAATCAACAACATTGAATTAATATCGACACAAGGACACAAGGAGTGCCAAAACTTGGCACGAATGGACAATTAAGTATCAAAAGTTAGGAAAGTGATACTTAAATGCCAAAATTGAAATAAAATAGATCAGTTAAGTGTCAACGGCAAGAAAATCCGATTGAAATGCTGACGTGGCAATTTTCCAATGAGCTTAATGTAAAACAACGTCATTTTGCACGTTGATATGACTAGACAATGCCAAACAACGTCATTTTGGTGCCAACATTGTAAATAATTAATATAGAAATTAATTAATTTAAATTTAAAACAAAATTCATATATATATATATATGAGGAGGAGGAAGGCAGCCGGCGGCTGAAGGCTCAACCCTCGCCACCATCGCCTCCCTATCGTTGCTAGAAAGGTGGGGGAGGGTCGACCAAGGCCTCCGAACCCTAGTCGGTGGCCGACGACCCTAGCCAACTATTGATGAGGACCTGCGTGTCGCCCCAACCAGCAGCAGCCTTTGGCCCAGTAGGGCAAGGGCTGGCGACCCTCGCCAAATCTGGGAGAGGGCCGCAACCCTCACCCTAGATCTGGGTGAGCCCCCTCGTTGCCGGTCAGCGGGGGTCGTCGGGCCCCGGTCGACCCTCTCCCACCTTTCCAGTGATAGCGGGTAGACAACCCTCGGCCATCGCTGCCTTCCTCCTCTTTTTTTTTTTTTTTTTTAAAATTATTTTATATTTAATTTGATTAATTTTTATATTAAGTTTGAATTGTACCAAAACGATGTTGTTTTTCTATGTTTTTATTGAGCCAGCCTTCCGACGAGCCATGTAAGCGAGAAAATTAATAAAAAATTGTCACGTAAGATTTCCGACGAGGTTTGCCGGATGCAATACTCAAATGTCCCATTCTTCATAAGAAAAAAGTGGCACTTAAGTGTCACTTTCGTAAATTTTAGTACTTAAGTATTCCATTATGCCAAGTTTTGGAACTTGGAGTGTTTTTTGCCCAACTAATATCAATAGTTCGAGACCACATTAGATAAATTAAAAACTTCAGAATGACATTGCATTAAAGCCAAAATTCATGAGTCATTTGTCATTTTTCCTTTATGAAATAGATATATTACTTAACATTGGCGAGGCGTCTATTGACTAGAATATACATCTTATTGTTAATTGATATGTTGTATCATGTGTCACTGTCATGTGACGCATTCATCATATAAAATACATTTCCGTTCAAGTGATAATGAATAGAATTCTTTCCTCGAAGAAAATCCCAAAAAGGACCCTCACCTTTCATGTGTTGTCCTTTATTTTTATTTTTATTTTTATTTTTATTTTTTGCACATTGCATCATCTAAATCTAAATATCTTCATTATCAATTCTACTCTTCGGAAAGAGATTTTCTTTTCTTTCTCTCAATTACAATAGCTCTAAACCAAATAATGATAATTAATTCAAATAATCTTAAGTGAACCTATTGGCTATTTTGATCATTTGCCGCTTCTAATTGAAACCACTATAAGACACTACTCTTTGCTATCGAAATGTTGTTAGTGATTCTCACATGAGAAAATTACTATGTCCGCATTTGCAATTTAGACACATAAAAAAGAGAAAACTGTTAAAAAAGTCTTACACCTATTGCACTTTTGTTAATTCATTCCTAAATATTTTCACATTTTGTCAATTGAGTCCATCCGGCTAATTTTGATTGAAAATCACTAACTTGAAAATCAAACATCTTATATGTCATGATGGCGCTAACGCAGCCTTGCCCAAAAGGGGTAAGGGCATCATGGCCCTCGCCTAGGGCTAGGGCCGACGAGGGTCACGATGCCCTCATCTTGCCCAGATCTAGCAAGGGCAACATAACCATTGCCAAACCCTCGACCCCTGCCCAATGGCCTATATGGACCGTAATGCCCTCTTCAACCTAAATCCAGAAAAAGGTAAAGAAAATAAGAAAAAAGAAAAAATTATAACAATTCAATAAAATGTTAAAATATCATTAAAAAAATGTCTATGTCAGCATCAATAATACCACATAAGAGATTCAGTATCCACGCATCCATTTCCAGTCAAAATTAATCAAATGGACTCAATAGGCCAAATGTAAAATTGTTTAGGACTTAGATAGCATATTAAAATATTTATAATTGAATTAGTAAGAACGTAATAGGTTTAGAACTTTTTAGATAATTTTTCCACAAAAATTAATAATAAATGACCTATTTTCATTTGATATAATCAAGTAAACAAAAAATAATGAGTAATGCCAAGCAATAATGGCAAGCAATAGTATCAAGAAACGCGTGCGGATGACTCAGCAACGGTACTTGGCCCCTGGGTCTACTCGTTGGCGCTCGAGGGAAAAACGTTAGATGGCCAAGCTCGCCCGGTGGAGGAACCTTACTTTTTTATTTTTAAAATTTATAGCTAGGAAAAAAAAGGAAATGAAAATAAATGTAAAATAATTATAGGGTTTTGTGTTATATTATTTTATTATTTTATCTGTGAGTTTTATACTATAAAAAATGTGAGTTTTATACTATTTTTTTCTCCTATATCGGAATTTTGTGCTTAGTTTGTCATACTGCTGGTTATTAATTCTAGATATCATAGTAAAATTACTAATAAAAGAAAAAAAAAAAAAACCAAAAGCATACATTAGCGCTCACGAACGACCACATATATACCTCTACTTATGAAGAAAAACAAAAACATAATTGAGCATTACTTTTGGAAACCACCCTTCACATCAATTATCCGTATGTTTCTATTTAATTTGTAAAATGCCCGTTCCACATCCTAATTTCTCACACCCAACCAAATTAGCCAAAACAAACTAAAGACCAAACCCATTAAACCCTAAGCAGTTTAATAAAATGAATTTTGTAAGGGGAGATTATTTGCTCTTTTCATGGTGGAGTTTTGCTTTGAGATTATGAGGATTGTTTGCAAAAATAAGGGCGCAATAGGCTGAGCCTAGACATATTTTTGTAATTTTTTTAATAAATATAAGGGCGCAATAGACCGAGCCTCAAGGCCCTTGCTCTGACCTAACCCCCCTCCGCCCGCTTGACCAGACCTGTCCAAGCTTGCTCAGTAGTCTTCAAAAATTTAGCTCAGCCCACTCGTGGATTAGGTTTACTAGCGCCACAAAGGGAAAAGTTATTACTTCTGACCAATCATATCAAAATAGTTGATAACTTTGTTCTCGTTGGAAATCTATCAAATCAATAAGGAAGAAAATTATTTTCTATCATCATTTGCCAACATATATTATGAAGAATATAATATTGTCTTCCAAGACACACTTACATAAGAAAGTACAAAAGAAGAATGATACTCATATAATATTCTCAATGAATTTGTGCAAAAATTACGAATTTCGATGAATATGTTGCGTCGACCTTTCAAAGTACAATTATTTTCTATAACACCACTCAAAAGATCCCATAAACAGGGTTGCTCATTCAAAGCATAGAAAAACACATTTAGAAAAGATTCGAAAAGACATCTAGAGTTGTCGGCATGTAAAAGGAGTCTTAGACTTTGAAGAGCAAAAATCAATGTCTCTGACCGTGAAAAACGTGGTGAAGTCTTAGTCCCATGTTTTCGTCAACTTTTAAATATGATTCAAGTTTGAGTGTTTGCAAAATTCGATTTGCTGAAGTAAAGGAAGAAAGTGCTTTGCTGCGGAATCCTTTACGAAACAGAAAAGGAAAGCCGCGTGAAGCTTCTCCACGCGAAGAACCGAGAGAAAGGAATCCGCGAAACCTGCATGTGAAGCTTTTAGGAGGAGGTGGGGCCCAAGGTCCAAAGTTTGACCTTGGGCACACACACGAATTTGCACGCCTGGATTCCTCTTCAGCTTATAAAGAAAAATAAATAAATCCTTCTCCTAGAAGCCAGCGAAGACCACGCACGTAGAGAAGGAAAGTTACGGTGGGCCTAGAGTCAAAGTTTGACTCTGGGCACACACACATATAAAAGCAGAATCTATTTTCCTCGATAGTGGGCTTGCTTGGAGTTGGTAAAGAAACCCTACGTAGAAGAAGTGCCGTACGTCCGCCGAAGTCTACGAACCCGCACGTCCACGAAGCCGCAAGTCCTCCACGCGAAGCTTTGAAGAGATATGCCAGAGCATTTTTGTTTCGAGTTTGAACGCACGGTAATTTTGTGCTGTAAGTTGGGTTTGGTGTTAAATTGGGATTTGGGAAACACCGAGTGAGTGTTTGAGTGACTTGAGTGTGTAATCTCATTGTATTGCTTGATCTATAGTGAAATTCACTGCTGCTTTCTCCATGGCCGTAAGTCTTTATGACTGAATTACGTAAATTTGGTGTTCGATTTATTTTATTCTTCTGTCATATTATTGTTCGATCGCTCGCCTTATCGCAACATCAACAAATGGTGGAGTTTCAGTGGAGCATCCTATTTGTTTTTTTTTTTTCTACCAAAGATACATGTACCCTTATTCCTTCGAGGCAAGTCTCCTCAGGTATGATGGTCCTCCCGTCTCACACATTCAAGAATTTCTATGCTTCTAGATGACCCTGAGAGAATGCACAGTTGTGGTGTTTCGAACTTCCGCCTTGAACCAAGAGGAGGAACATGCCTAGGATGATTAATAACCACTGCCGAGTCTTTATTGGGTCTTTTGGGTTTGTATACTAGGTTGATTTGTTCCCATCGAAAAGGACAAAATATTGGCTGTACGCGGAATTTCACCGTGTGAAAATAGGGAAAAAGTCACGAAAAACCTTGAACTTTGCTCGAGTGACACATTTACCCCAAACTTTTTTTTATGACGTGAAAAATCTCAAACTTTCCAAATCGTAATATATCTACCCCATAAAGGCATTTTTGTCTTTTTTCTGTTTTTTCCTTTTTCTTTTTTTTTTCTTTTTTTCTTCTTCTTCCCTCCGCCGGCCATGGCGGAGACGGCGGCCGGCGTCCAACGAGGGTCGCCTTCCACGCGTCCACCCTCACCGGCGTTTGGTGAGGGCGGCCCGACGCAAGTGAGGGCGGCCTCGCCCGCGCGTCGGCGAGGGGTGCTTGACGCCGACGTAGGCAAGGGCGCGAGGGAAGCCCTCGCTCGACCCGGCCAAGGGCGGCCCTTGCCCGATGCCGGCAAGGGCGGCCCTTGCCCAACGCCGGCGAGGGCGGCCCTCGCGGGACGCCGGCTTCCCTCCGTCGGCCCGGCCGGCTAAGGGAAGAGAGAAGAAAAAAATCTTAAAAAATCTTAAAAAATATTTAAAAATGAAAAGACTAAAATGCCCTATAATTTTAAGGTAAATGTATTACACGACAAAAGTTCGGGGTTTTTGGTGTCACAAAAAAAAAAAGTTTTGGGTAATTGTGTCACGGTTTGGAAAGTTTGGGGTTTTTCACGGCACAAAAAAATATTTGAGGTAAATGTGTCACTCATGGCAAAGTTCAAGATTTTCCGTGGCTTTTTTCCTTAAATATGAGTTTCCTTCTTTTTTTCCTTTATTTTTTCGTCTTCTCTCTGCTCATGGTAGGGAGCCTCGCTTTCAAGATCCCCATCGCCGCTAAGTCCGAGGGCTCTACCGTCCACCCCTCCTTCTCCCCCTGCTTTTGCAAGATCAAGCTCAAGAGTTTCCCCCTCCAGGCCGCCTTCGTCCCCTACCTCCCGCCCGACACCACCCACCCCCCTCCCTCGACAGCGTTGCCTCCCCTCTCGGGGGACGGGGTGGCAGTAGCCTACCTTCCACCTCAGCAAGTCTGACCTCGACAAGCTTGTCGGGAAGTCCATCTTCTCTGGTAAGGTCTGATTGCAGGTCTCCGTCTACACGGGCTGGAGTTGGGCAACCTGCGGGAGGCTACTCGGGAAGATCTTTTTGGGCTCCACCTGGTATTTTCGTTGGTAGGGCAGGCCAGGAAAGTTCGCCCTCATTTCTTCTGGAAAAAAAAAAAAAACCCAATCGGGTGCTTGTCCCTGTTTACAACGGAACGTGGAAATTGGACTAATTCGTCCTTACCAACCCCAGAATCAGGGAGAGCAGCTGCAAAACTTGGTTCTTGATCAATTTCTTCACCTCGCCCTCCAGAAGTCGCTTATTGTCCTACTCCTCTTGAGTTAAAAGAAAGTCAATGGCCATCTTTGAATTACTCTTATTGTGCTCACGTTCTTTCCAAGTTCAAGAAAAAAAGATTCTCAATGCACCAAGAAATATTTCCTTCGCTTTCTGGATTTCATGCCTAATCCTCTGCATCCAAGGCACTCATGTCGGTGCACGGACTAATGGTTTTAATTAATTAATGTGATGGGCCTAAGTTGGCCCGTCCGCCCATGTTGGGCCTAAAAGCCTAGCCCACAAAATTAGGGCCCTACATCACCTGGCCCACAAAATTAGGGCCCATGGATGTAGGGATATGTTGAAGAGTTGTAACTTTTGGGGGAGCATTTTTTGCTGAAGGGACACGTCCTTTGGAGATGACGTATTTAAGGGAGAAACAAAGAGGGAGGAACGCATCTTTTCAAGTAATCTATGTTCCTCCTCCCTCTCTCCCTCCAAACACTCCAAAAGAAGAACAATAACAAAAGGAGTCAGAACTCTCTTCCCTTCAAGACGAATTGGCGTCATCAGATCAAACAGGATTAATTCTTTTTGCTCATATCAGCGTTGGTATTTAATTTGTGGCTAACAAGGTATGTTCGATTCTGTAATGTGCCTTAGGATCAGTGATACATGTCTTTTTCCCGTGCTTGTCTTCCGCACTTGTTTTAAGGGTTCGATTTAGTGTCGAATCCGGTTTTTGGGAATCCGATATTCCTGACATTGGTATCAAAGCGAGAGTTCATGTTTCCCGATCCTTATTCATGTTTTTCCCGACCCCTTTCATGTTTATGAATGATTTTTTTATTGAATTTTCGTTGAAAATCGGCCGACACTGATCGGGGGCGGAAAAATCCTGACACCCAAGTATTGTTCATCCATTTTTTTCGATTTTCTATAAGTCGAAATCAGTTTCTGATGGCGTAGGATCGAGGGTCTCGTCGAGACAAGCATGACGAGTGGCGGAACACCACCAGAGGCCGTCGGATGCGCCCCCACGCGCAGCCGAAGCGAAACGGTGTCTCCGGCGCGTGCGATTCGAAGACGCAGGCGCGTGCGTTGCCCGCGCGTGTGTGGCCAACGCGTGCACGTGCGAAGCACGTGCGACGCACGTGCAACGCACATGCGCGGGGGCCGTCGATGGCGCGTGCGAGGCACGAGCAGTGCGCAGAAAGGGGCAACTACGCTCCTCGTAGCAAGTTTGAGGACAACCTCAGAAGCCTCTTCTCCAGGGGCGACTACGCTGCTTCCAACAAAGGACCCATTTACGGTTTCTACAACACGACAGAAGCTGATGATCCGGACAAAGTTTATGGTCTCTTCCTCTGCAGGTAAATCACGTGCGAAAGATACCAAAAATTTCTACTTTTGAGTAATACGTTCCAAATCAATCATTATAATCTTTGGAATCGACTCACTTGGAAATAGGATTTATAATGGACCTGATATATTGGTCTTAATTAAAATTCTCTACAAAGTACGATGATCCAATGCCAACTAAAAAATTACCACCCAGATATAAGTGACTACCAATGCGACTTCCCTATTCCTCTTTAGAGGCAATGTTGCTGCCAATCGCTGTCAGTCTTGCATCCAGGAAGCTAGCAACACCCTTGTGGAAAGATGTCAAGGACAAAAAGAGGCGACCATATGGTACGACGAGTGTCTTATGCGCTACTCCAACATATCATTCTTCTCTATCGTGGAGACAAGACTGAGTATTTTCATTGTCGACCCTACAAACAGTTCAGTTTCCTTCAACAGGATTGAGGAACAAACTTTCGATAATGAGGACGTTGCTGCAAAAGTGATGGATTTGGCAAGAAATGTAACAGACTTGGTGATCTCCTCAGAAAGTTTATATGCAACCATAAACGTTAATGTCTCAAGTTCAGTGACCATATATGAGATTGCACAGTGAACCCCCGACATAGCAAAATCAGCCTGTAAGAGTTGCTTGCTTTCGGCTATCAGAGAGTTTCCTACTGCTCTTAATTTTAAAAGGGGAGGTGTGAGAATTCTTCAGCCGAGTTGTAATGTACGGTACCAAATGAATCTTAGTGGGGAACCTAGAGGACAAGCACCAGCACCTTCTACAACAAACAAAACCAACACTGAGTCCAGCAATGAAGGTACGAGTTATCTAATTCTCAAAATGGGCACACAATTTGTCATGGTAAGCGTATAATGGTGTCATTCGAGATTGGGACACCTGGAGTGCTATAACTTGGCACAGAGGGACACTTAAGTGCCATAACTTTGAAATGGTACACTTAAGTGCCAATATCGGAGTAACATAGAACACTTAAGTGCCACTCCGGCGAAAATCAGGCTAAATGGCTGACGTGGCAATTTTCCTGCGAGTTTGGTCCAAAACGACGTCGTTTTGCACACGACGTGGATAATAATATAAAAATTAATTAAATTAGATTTAAACCTAATTTTATTTAAAATATTCAAAAATTAAGAAAATTTTAAAAAACTAAGAAAATTTTATAAAAATTTATAAAAATTAAAAATTAAAAATAATTTTAAAAAAAAGGGAGGAGGTCAAACGGGGCGGCCGAGGGCTAAGCTCTCGCCGCCGCCACCTCCTCTGCGTCGCCGGGAAGGGCCGGCGACGAAGGGGGGAGGGTAGATCGGGGTCGCTGGCCCCTAGCCAATCAATGGCGAGGGCTGCAAGCCCTCGCCGGATCACGGTGAGGGCAGCGATCCTTGCCCCAAATTTGGGCGAGGGCTCGTGGGCCATGCTATTCCATAATAGGGTCCGAATCATCGCATCTCCTGCAATCCAATTGGTGGCTTTACTCGTGTCTGACGGTATTGTAGATGTGAGATAGTCCAGTTGTCTGGTGGCAGTAAGATAGACTTCGACCGCTTTAGACCAGGATGGATAATTAGTTCCATCTAACTTGACAGATGTTAATTGAAAATGACCAAAAGGAGATCCAGAAGTCAATCCAGAGGTTGCCATTAGTGAATAAAGAATGATGGAGCCCAAGAGATGAACTTCACGGTTGCCAATGCTAATTCCAATAATTCACACAAATACACAAAAAGAATTTCGAAAAGAAAGGATTCAATCGAATCGCCATACTGATTACCAAAGCACTAGTATACTTATTCTCAATATCCCCATTGATTCAATGCAACATCACTTTCAAGTGCGAAAAACAGCAACTCTATCCTCTGTAATAACTATCAAATCTATATTCCACAATGGCCACTTCTATAATTTTGTGCAATACAAATAATAAAGTGAGTTACCGTTCAACCGCCAGAAAATAACCCATCATTTGCCGCTTCTAAAAAAACCTTTCCGTACTCCACAGCCAGCACAAAAATTTAAAAGTAATAATTAAGATAATATAAAGAATCCATCATTCACTGTGCGCATCTCTCTTCTCTCAGAGTCCTCTCTGACTTATACATGTTTCAGTCTCCCCACCTTTTTTCAACTTCAGAGAACTATGCGGGGGGAACAGAGATGTCAAGAACACAAGGAAGCACCAATCTCTTCTGCGTTTCTCCTCCTCCTTATTACCTCCCAACAAACGAACCAACTTCCAATAGCAGCTTTAAATTCAACCTTCCAGCTTCCAACAGCATTGATTTCCCAAAAAAAAAGAAACAAAAGAAAGCAAGTTTACTTGATGTGGCTACTGATCGGTGATTCCAGGGCAGCAAATTCAAGAACCCTCTTGCACCATCAACCACACGGACTAGCTCCTGAAGATGGGTCTCGAGTTTACAGCGGCATTGGCGCTAGGGTTTCGCGGAATTGAGGTTCAAGCTTCACAATTTCAGAAGTTACGCCAGCGCGAATGAGCTGCGAGCACGAGCAATCCGTGTAAGTAGCGTGCAAGAGTCATGCAAGCAGCGCAAACCGCCAGCGTGATCAAGCTGTGTGAGCCACGAGCACGATCAAGCCATGAGAGCAGCGAGCGCGAGCCGTGCGAGCAGCGCACGCGAACCGCGCGAGCCACACGAGCCGCGCATGCGAGCCCCACGAAGAAGCAAGAGAAAGGAAGAGCGACGCTCGAGTGGCAGGAGGTTTCAACGATGAGCGGCGGCGACAGCCAACTATTCTAGCGAGTTACGGTGGCGAGTGGCTGCTCCGTCGTCTAAGGTTCCGGCCAACCTTGCTCTGATACCATGTGAATGAGATAATTATTATATATATATATATATTAAAAAGTGAAAAAGGGTTACAAATATATATGCTCATATGTGCTTAACCCTAATCATAACTAAGTTACTATTTTACCCTCATTACTCACAATATTTCTCAACAATTGTTTCTTACTTCCAAGTAATTGCATTTCATCGCATAATTTCGGTCAGTGGATACATGACACCGGAATATGCGATGCAAGGACTATTTTCTGTTAAATCAAATGTCTTTAGTTTTGGAGTTCTCTTGCTAGAGATGATAAGTGGGCAAAAGAATAACGGTTTTCATCTCCAAGAGCACAGTGAAAGCCTTCTCACCCTTGTATGTTCCTAGTCACCACACTTTTTTAATATGAAACCTCAGAATTATGTGCAATTGTCCTTGCTTACTTCCCTTCCAAAATGACAAGCATGGACGTTGTGGTCCGAAGGTCGAAGTTTGGAACTTACCGATCCATCAATCAAAGAGTCATGTGATGCAGTTCAAGTGGTAAAGTGCATACACATCGGTCTATTGTGTGTTCAAGAAGACCCAATAGATCGACCAACCATGTCGCCTGTGGTTCATATGCTAGGAGCCGATACTATCCCACTTACCCGACCATCTTTGCCTGCATTCTCAGGTGGGAGAAATGTGAGAACACTCAATCCTATCAGTCTAATTCACAAAACTTCCACTGTTAATGAAGTGACCCTTTAAGATGTTTCTCCTAGGTGACCAAGTATCATCAGCTTGTCTTCAATTGATTTCTCTTGTATAAAGTGGAAATGGTTCACAATTTAAATAAATAGAATGATAATTACAGCGAGATCTCATTAGCATTGTGAATGTCATCTCTTAATGACGATCCAACCTGTCACCATTCCGTGTATAATACTAAATACAGTTAAATTAATCACACTTGGTTCTATTTGAATTACAATCATCAATTGATAAAAGAGTAAAAAGCTTGATCATTAGTCATCATTTCTATTCTAGTTTACCACTTATGTTCTATCAGAATGGTTTGTATACTTACTTGAGTAATGTATGAATATCCAATTCTATAAGTATTCCATTGATATATATATATATATATATATATATATATATATATATATATTAAGCACAAATTCTATAGTCTACATTGAGTATATTAGCCGAAATCTAATGCGTGAAGAGTGTTGGAGTACTTAGATTTTAAACAATGCCTAAGCAAGAGTTCCCGCATTCAAGTCTTATCAAGTCTCTATTTGCCTCTTCAATTAGATATTTCTACACTTTAGTCTTAGACCAATATTTAGCTTATGCATGAGGGTAGCGTTAGAGTATTTAAATATTGACCATGCCTTCGATAAATAGGCTTAAGATTTTAGAAAAATTGACCATCATCACAAAAAATTTACAAAGAGTGCTACCAAGTTAGGGCAGAATTACTAGTAACCTATTTAATGTATAAGTACGTAATATTTGATCCTATCTTCTGTTGTCAACTTGTCATTCTCTCTTGAGTTCATGTCACTTTTAATTATATTGGGATCCATGAACAATTTTTCTGTAGTGGAATTGGATAATTAAACAATATTTGATCTTTCGGAGTCAAACTCTATACGATAAAAGGAGAAATATTTGAAGTAATTTGAAGATAACGATCAGAATTTTTATTCGTCCTTCCTACTTTCTAATCCTTGGGGGTTGGGTTAGCGTGTCCTGTTAGAGTGTGATTTGAGAAATTACTAAATCAATCTTTAACTTATTGTATGGAATTTAATTTTAAAATTTTCAACTTTATCAATTTAATCTTAAACATTTTGATAATTCAAACATAATTCCTTTAACTGATTTTCTATGAAAATCGGTGACGTGATGATTCAATTATCATCGACAGTCTTATGTGGTACGGTCGACAATTTAAGGCGGACAAAGAGGACGTTTGGTTTCTTATGATTTTTCTGATTTTTTCCCTTCCCTCCTTTTAAACACGTTGACTGCCACGTCATTATACGTGAGCTAATATCATCGACAGTCTTATATATATATTCACGCACGGAGAACATGCGAACGGGCAAGATTGCGGTGGTGACGGCGGTGGCGCCTAGCCACCGCCGTGGGTCATGCGTTCCTCACGGGGAAAGCGCAGATCTTTGCGGTCGTGGCCTCCATCGTCTCTAAATGTAGGTGAAGACAAAATATACACACGGAGAAGCGCAGATCTTGAGCAACTCAAAAGTGTTTGTGTTGCGAAAGAACACCTTGATTTTGTTCGACATCGGGATCTTGCACATGCCCTCAAATGGCCGTCTCTCGTTAGCCACCGGGCCTAGCTTGTACGCTGGCCCTTCGTCGACAATCCTTGCTTGCCCTCCACGGGCGCACTCATGCCTCTGACGGCGTCTTCAGCTTCCTCCCGCTCGCCGATGCCCTGCTCCCTTCCCAGTAGATTGATCGAATCAGAAAACTGCACTTCCCCATGTCTGTCTTCTGAGAAAGTGAATTTTGTGTGCCTTTTGCTCAAGATTCTCGGGGTATCGCTCGTCGAATCATACGGTAGAGAGAAGAGTTGACTTTGTGGGTTTTTAATTCAAGTTAGTCCATGCAGTCAACTTGTTTGATAGAATATCCCGTAGACAAAATTACACGTTCTGGGCAAAGTTATAGCAACTTGATATTTACATCAACGCGATATTCATTAGACAATGCGATCTTTTCTCAGACTTATTGCAAATTGTTAAAATATGATCCATTTTTGGAAAACTCTAGATTACTAGACTACACTTGCTTATGAATTAAGTATACTTAATGAAGAAGAAAGAAGTCGGCAGCTACAATTTGCTTCATTATTTTAACTTTTTGCAGTCTCTTCAAGCTTGACAAATCAGGCAACTTTTGTAAAGATCCACATTCACGAATAACCAATTCTTCCAAAGATGGTGGGAGTTCACCTTGAATCTCAACCAGATCACAACAAACAAATACTTGAAGAGTCCGTAGTTTATTGAGATTACTTAGATTGGGTAATATCTCCACCTGTTGAAGTTCCAAAAGCGACAATACTCGTAGGTTCTCCAAATGATCAAGGCCTCGAATCTCTGAAATAGCACAGTAACAGATGGAAAGAATTGATAGTGTCTTCAAATTCGATAGATCCTCCACATCTAATTTCCTGAAACCCCATATTTTAACTTCTTGCGGTCTCTTCAAGCTTGACAAATCAGGCAACTTTTGTAAAGATCCACATTGATTAATCTCCAATTTTTTCAAAGATGGTGGGAGTTCGCATTGAATCTCAACCAAATTTCCACAATGGAATACTACAAGCGACCCTAGTTTATTGAGATTACTTAGATCAGGTAATATCTCCACCTGTTGAAGATGCAAAAGCCCCAAATATTGTAGGTTCTCCAAACGATCAAGGCCTCAAATCTTTGAGACATCACAATCAATGATGCGAAGAGTTGATAGTGTCTTCAAATTCGATAGATCCTCCATGGAACAACCCGACTTGAATGCGCACAAATGTAACTCTAATAAACTGCAGCGAAGGCTCAGGAGGCAATGTAGATTAGGGCACTTGAGTGAAAGTGATTGGAGTCAAGGAAGGAGACTACTTATATCCATGGGTAAGGTGGTCAAGCATTCAGATTCCAATTCTAAGGATGATAAAGTGAAGGGAAGGCTCGGGAGGCAACGCAAATTAGGGCACCTCGAGAGTGAGAGATCTCGGAGTTGGGGGAGGAGACTTCTCATATCTATTTGTATGGTGTTCGCGTACCGAGAGCTCAGGGATAGGGATTCTAGTTTGCTTAAATTCTCCGTCCGCAATGGCATCGGAAGAGCCTCTTCCACAGGCCCATCGGATTCCCCATCAGAATCACATGCCCTGAAGTTCAGCCATAATTCATTAGAAGATGGCCTAAAGTCCAGCCATAATTCTTTTAAATTAGGCAGGTTTGAGAGATCTAGCGGCTCATCTGTGTAAAATGTAGACAACTTTAGAATTGTAAGACTTTCGGGAAGCCTCGATACCACGTGTATTGTCGTATCATACAATTTCAAGATCCTCAGAGATCGATTTCTATATATGCAATTGCCGGTTTCCATATGAAAATGATGCATCATTTCGCCTTCTATTACTTCGAGCTTCTCTAATGTCCAGAGCGTATTAGGGAGTTCCTTAATCCCCGTTCCACTTATATTCAACTCATTCAATGATTCCAAATTTCTGATTGTATTCGGAAGCCCCTCCAACGACTCACAATCGCTCATATATAGGTATTTGAGACTTGCAAGATCTATACCCATCTTGTCCAGCAACCTTCGAAGATTCACACAAGATGTTACATCTAAAAAAATTAAGCTTTTCAATTGACAAATCGACTTGTCAATTTCAACTAATTTGTGATAGTCCCGTAAGATCAAACGTTCTAATTTTGAATGAGCAGAGAAGTTGGGGGTTCTCTCCAAGCAAACGCATCTGGTCAGATTCATAACTTTCAAATTTTTCATCACCTATGAAAAAGAAAAATTATGCAAAGATTACTTATAATCTAATAAGACGAAATGGTAAGTGTTGTCTAGCATATAACATACCTTCATATGGCTCCACCCCTTCTAATCGTGCGTAATTTTACTCTTTGATAGATCAAGAATAACCACATTCTTCATGGTCAAATTTGTAATCTTAAATGTTGGGGGAATTATAGGCCAAGAAAGCCATCGTAATTGTGGACGGAGATCTGAATTCTCCTGGAAATTATCAATTGGAAGAACATTGATAGCGATTCATGCCAAAGAAGCCTCTCTTCTGCACGAAAGTATTCCTTCCAATCGTCAACTTGAAGAAACCTTAGATTAGATATTTTCTCAAAATCCTTATAGGTAAAACAGTACTGCCGCTCATGATCAAAGTGGAGACGAAGAGCTTCAACTTTTGTTTTTCCCTGCCCAATGGAAAATTTTAAAGACAAAAGAGTTTAAGCGAAATGCATTTATTCAAATTCACTATTTTAAGGGGTTGGAGTACTATCGTTCCTTTAATCAAGAAAGAACAATCTCGAGAGTTAGAGGAACCTCTAGTAGTGCATACTGCATTTCTGGTGTGGCAAGATAATCATCCAAAAAGACAATCTCTTCTAAAGGCATGTCTGCCGAAAGATTGAAGAGATTTGTCAAAATCCATGCAATTAATTTCATAGGTCCAATCCACTTCAGGACATTGAGAACCTATTTGTTTCTCTAGAGATGATAAGCTTACTTCCTTCACGAAACCAATCACCCTTGCCCATCAGTGCATTCAATTGATTCTTTATTTCAACATCATTGATGAGAAGAAGCCTTTTGAAACACAGCCTATCTTTAATCATCTTAATCCCTTCATCACGGTTACTTATATTTGTCCATTTCCTTTTGAGGATGTCAAAGATGAGCTAATTCTGCAATTGCTCACCACCCTTCACCTTCGAAGTTTCTAAAATGTTAGAAAGGAAACAACAATCTTCGAAATCAGGTGAAAGTTGATTGTAGATGATTACGACAAGAGTGGTCTTTCTAGCACCGCCCACTCCATGGGTACCAGCAATCAGTGTTTCATCTATATAAGGGCCAATCATTCTCATGATTTCACTCACGCGGTTATCTACTTTAACCAAGCAATCTGATAATACTGAATAACCCTTTTTCAACTCACTAAAAACCATCTTGATGAATGTTTTCTCTAAGTCACTTTTGAGGCTGATACTTGGGGAGTAGAAGAACACTTGGAATTGGAAATTTGGGTTGACCAACGGATTGTCAGGCAAAACCAAATTAGAAAAATTTAAGACCTCGTTTGGACAGAATCCTTGTTGAAATTATTCGCCAAGTGAAAGAATGAAAATGGACTTACAACATATACTTAAGCTAAGAAAAAGTCAAACCCCGGTGAACAATGCCATTTTTGGCATGATTTCTGAATGATCTGTCGGGCATGCTTTATACGTCCCCTCCCTTTAGTGCTCGAACTTCCATGGAGTGGCCTTCCGTTCGCTAATAGTTCCATCACTGTATCACCTCTTGTTTCTTGCTACCAAACCTCAGAAGGTTCCACACCCAAGAAAACTAGCATGATGTTCTGTCTCTTGGTTTTCTTGCACTCCAGCATCTGAACCAACTCCTTGAGACACCATTCAATAAAGGCATAATGTTTTGACAAAATCGATATGGACATTCTTGACCGCTTGATTGCTTGGAGAAGCTTAATGCCAATCTCTACCCCCAATGCACGGTTCTTCATCATCTCTGTAAGCACAGATTCCTGCATCGATCAAGCCGATATAAAGGAAGTCGGTAATACCTGCTCAAGTATATAATCCCATAAAGCTCAACAAACCCTTGTAATCAAATCCTGATCAAACCTTCATTTCCTGTATTTTTTTCGAGCGTATATGCAAGTAGACGGGTCTACCATTCCATTGTTACAGCTGCTTCATTTTTTTTTTTTTGTAGCACCATCTCCAGTAATGCCTACTTAAAGTCTTCTCTTGAAGAAATCCTTGAAATAAACGGCAGAGAAGACAATCTCCAGGGATAATTAATTATAAGCTGATTTGCTAGACACGGTTATCCTGTTTCGATAGGATATCGCAACGTAATTTGATAGTGACAAAATCAACAATTCTCAGTAACTCTATTTTTTTCCGATATACAGCCAAAGAGCAGTAGGGTTTCGTGTTTTTCATCTTCTGATGCATAGTGTAAGGGTCATCAACAATTTCGTGGATGATTTTGATATAGATATATCTTTTTTCAATTATCTAGTCAGGATGATTGAGAATCCGCTCTATCTGGGGAAGAATTGATACCGAACCTCATCTTCTGTTATAACTAATCCATCAAAATTAGGACTGGCACATTCCCACATTGTTAGGCATCTCAGAAATAAAGATGTCCACGTTGAGTGATCATTGAAAATGTGATCATACTAGGCTCCGAGCTCACAGACTACAATTAGGAAAAAAATTGCTCTACTTATATCTAAGCATGAAAATTGGATCTTTCTGATGTGGTTCTGGAGATGTGGCCCTCCACTTTCCAAACTACCGGTCACGAAATTTTCTCCGCCAAGGACTTGCATTCAGATATTGTGAGAACATTAGTTTTAGGTATTCCAAGTTTAGAATAAAATTTTGATACACTGCCGCTATTCACTTGATGTCTTAAAATGAAGTGCCAATGTCGTAGTCATTATTTCAGATATAGCTAGATGTTCAAATTGCATTTGAGCTAGTATTCTTGTTTTAAGTACTTTAAATCTAGCCTCCATGACTCTTTGATTATGATTTGATCACCTTATGTGATTCAAGGATCCTTTTGATTTCAACTGTCTTCTGAGAGTGTAACACCGCAAGGTGACAGCATCCCTTGGGAGTTTCTTTTACACAGAAATTAGGATCATCTCTCCAGCCCCAATGCACGCATATCAAATGATATAAATTGCATTCCAGGCTCCAACCTCAAGTCTGTTCTCTGTTCTGATAATTTTCAGCATCTAGAACCAAACTACATGACTGTTATTCTAAGTAACTAACACATAAAAGGCTGCTTGAGATTAGTTATGGAAATTGTTCTCACAATGCTGCTTCTTCGATTCAGTTGCTCTTCGCTACTTCTCCACTTGCTAAATCAGCCACGACTTCCTGCACAGAAACATGGTTCCGTAAACTTTTTCTAGAGTCAACCATCTCGATCAGAAAACCAGCTCAGACAGTCAAGTCTGAGATGTTTGTACTTCTTGGCCTTCGCGTCAACGTCCAAATGCACAGTAAATGTATCAAAATCAAGGGAAAAAAACGGGTTGTGTAGATTAGCATAAACATAATCCACGTTAAGACATATGTCTGCAAACCTGCAACCGTGACCTTTTGATCCTGAATACATGTCTCTATAATTAGAACTCAGCCATTAAATCTCACAAGACTCATTCAATTACCTCATCAGGAGCGGAGTCAATTTCCTTCTTCCATTCCTCTGCCTTTTCCAGTCCAGTTGGATTCTTCTCTTCCACAACCACTTTACCGTACTCGCCCTCCTTCACCCGTTCATGCCAGGGTGAGTTGTACTCGGAGGAGAGCCCCTCAGACACGTTCCCTTCCAGCGCTTCCTCATCTCTTCTCGGAGAGAAGTAATGATCCGGCGAGTCGCAGGATATGAATCTCCCAGGCTCTGCCTCTTCCTCTTCTACTACCGGTTTCATCTCTGGCTCTATCTCTTGCTCCGGCTCGATCTCCTTCTCTTCCTCGACATGCTTCTCTTCCTCTGGCTTCATCCTCGGCCTTTGTCTCTTCTCCTTTGTTCTCTTCTTCTTGTTTGGGCCCGGGATGTTCAGTATCCTGGCTCACCGCATTATTGATTTCTTGTTGCACAAGTAATGCTGCGCCATTCCCAATTGATTCCATCTGAGGAACGTTTTGTTCCACTTGTTTGTTCTTCTCTGGATGGGCGCTTGAACTCCTGCTTTTGGTTATGGTGTTTCCGGTGGCAACAGCATGCTTCGACTCCCCACAACCCATTTTTGTGAAAAAGAATGTCAATCGAAAGGAATTAAGATTGGAGGATTGATCCCCTCTCCCTTTATGCATCAGATCGTAATGAAGTTTTGGGTTTTTTCCTCTTTGTCTGTTGGAGTTTTGATTTGCTTAAGCGGTCCGTTTCCGTGGCTGACAAAAGGAAGGAGTTTTTTCTGTTGTGTATAGAGGGTGGAGGGGAGACAGTTGCAGCTCAAGTTAAAAAGGGGAGTATTTCCCTCGAATCTAGAAAACGACAGCTCGTTTCTTATTATCGGTGGTTTTTTTTTTTTTTTTTTTTTGCTTTCAACCCAACCTTACTGTGGGTAGTTCAATGAAAAACCTTGTTTACAATTAACTTTCCCATGCATCTTAGTAAAATCCAATATTGAAAGATTTTATTTTTTTTGTCGGTCCTACTCTAATCCTATTTTAATATTCACTCTCAGACTTTTGTCATTGCCTTCTTACAGGGTGTGGGGGTCGAAACCCACTCCTGAAATGAAATCGTCCCCACTCCAATCCCCTCCTGAGAAGATGAGAATTTGAACCCCCAACCTTCTCCTTCCAAGTTGGAAGGGTGGTCATTGGGGCGAACCCCAGTGGTTAATATATTGAAAGATTAAACCGTTCCTTCTTGTAAACTTTTTTTAGTTTTTTGCTCCAGGTGGCTTGGAGTGCTTTTTTTTTGGATATAAGAATTTAGGATGGTGATAGACATTTTTTTGAGAAAAAACCAAGAATGCAAGGCAAATTGATGCAGAAGTGGAAAGGGTCTCCAAAGGTAAAACTCATATGTATTTGATATATTTAAACTTGGAGGTACGTAATAAGTCATTGGGTAAAAAATGAGACGTTTTTTATATTTGCCCAATATCATCTACCTTATAAGCCATAGAATTCATATGGTCGCCAAATATGAAATTGTTTGCACTTAATCGTGTAGAAAATTCAACTTATACGATATTCCAAATACACGCACAAATTCTCTCCTGAACCACTAAATCAAAATGAGCCAATTAATCCCAAAAATATCAACTTAGAAAGCTAGATATCGTTTTTTTTTGTGAAGATGAATTATAATAATGTTAGTAAAATGGATAATCAAGATGTTGTCAATTAATCCCACAAAGACTTTGCTTCCCAAATGGAATTCAAATTTCTCTCAACTTGCCATAATTTATTTATTTTTAGGCTAAATAATAAGCATTTCTAAACATTTGTCCGTTTCCATTTGAGAGTGCCGTTTGCAAAAGCTTTCTGAATGTTCCACACCGTAAGTGGCCATAGACGCCGCCGCAGGCGAACATTACCTCATTTCTTCTTCCTCCTCGCAAAACCCTGAGCAGCCGAAAAACCTCGCTCGGCAACAGCACGGACCTTCCGTCGCGAGGAACTCGTCGGCTCGTTGATTCTTCGATCGCGCCGGAGCTATGCACGCTGCCGCGAGAGCTCGCAGGCTCTGTCGCATTCTCAAGCCTCCGGTTCATGTCAGCTCGGCTGGATTCGTCTCTCCGAATGACCGCCGAGTCGCGGAATGCGCTCGGATTCGGGCGCAAGCATGTCAAGATCGCAGCTCCTCCTTCTCCTCTACTGCTCAGTCCCTCGGTTTCGCAGGTACCGCGCTTCTCGTCCGTCGGATTTTTTTGTTTATTGCTGCCGAGGGATCTCGACGTGGATTGTAGATGCTGGAGCGATGGTTCTTTGTTAGCGGGGGCTTTTTTTAGGTCGATTTTGATGTCTGGATATGGTGGGTGGGGGGGCGTTTGATGATTGATGAAGAATTATGAGTAACTCCTACGAGGAATGTGCACCTGGTTTAGTCAAGTTGAAGTGGAGGGATGATTATGCTGTCGGGATTGTGCTTGTTTAATTGAGATGTCGTATTTTTATTGTGTCCATCGTGTTTGCTTTGTGTATTTGATGTTGGAGACGTGATTCTGTAATAGGATTGATCACGTCGAACTGTTTCTTCAAGTTGAGTTGCTTCATGTTCTTAAATGTTGGTTCCAGGTTGAATTAGTTTGTTGATACAAAACGGAGCTGCATTTCTCTTGGCAGTGAAAGGTTTTGATGTGATTGTTGTTGGAATTCCTAGGGCCGGTTCATGGCAATAGATTGCCTGCAGCCTTGTATTCGATAATTTCGAGTTTACAGTATTCTTCTGAAGCAAGTGCTGAAAAGGAGGAACCCACAGGTTTTTTCCTTTTCCCCATCTAATTTGTTTCTTGACAAATTGTGTAGTTCTTTCTCTGATATTTGGTTCTTGTCATATTGTGCAGAGACCGTGAAGGAGATGTATGATAAAATTCTTGAATCCATTAATATGAAGAAAAAGAAAACAGTGGCTCCAAACGCATGGACGTGGTCAATGATTGAAAATTGCAAGAACAGAGAGGATATTAAGATTCTCTCTGATGTCTTGCAGAACTTACGCAGATTTGTCAGTTGACCTCTGGCTCCATTTGAGAAGTATAGTTTTCATTTTTGAGTAGTCGATAAATTAACTTGGTTTTTTCTTTTATCACAGAAATTGTCAAATCTTCGAATTCATGAGAATTTTAACTGCGACCTTTGTCCGGAAGTTACAAAAGCAGGTGTGCGTGCAAGGGCTCTTGATTTTGGCGAGCTTTATCTACACAAGTTGTGTGCTAAGTTCAAAATTTTATATCTTGCTAATATGGTCATCTGATTCTTCTTCTGCATTCGATTGTTGCTACTTACCTTTTCATTTGCACAATCATTTTGTTGTATGTTTTGGTTCTCAAATGATCTTTTGGAAAAATTCCAAAAATGGACCCGAAGTGCTCTCATTTTCTTAAATAAGATCCCAAAGTGGATCTTGTTTCAAATAAGAATGTGAAGTGCCATAATTTTCTCAAATAAGAGCATAAAGTGATTGTGTCCCTTTCAAATAAGGGTTTGAAGTGGCTATGTCCGTTTCAAATAAGGGCTCGACTTTCCAGTAGTCAAGGTATAATATTTTCTTTTTTTTCTTCCTTTTTTTGTTTTTCTTTCCTTTTTTTTTTTCCCGGTTCTTCTTCTTCCTCTTCGATGGTGGCGAGTCAGCCACTAGTGATGCCCACAGAGGACTGGGCGAGGACCACCCATGCTGGTCACAAGCGAGGGATGCCCTCACATGCCTCACCCGAGCAGAGGCTGCCCCCCGTGGCCATTCGTGAGGGCTTTTAGGTCCTCACCCACTGCCAATGAGTGCTTATAGGCCCTCGCCAGCCCTTCCCAATGGCCGCGATAGTCGTCAAGCCTTCGCTAGCCTTTGCTAGCAATTGTCAGTCGACGCCGAAAAAGAAAAAAGAAGAAAAGAGAAAAAAAAGAGAAGAAAATTTGGACGAAAACACTCTTGACCAATCGAAAAATTTAGCTAGCCGGTGATCGATAAAGTCAGGCCTTTATTTGAAACAACCAATGCCACTTCGGGTTTTTATTTAAAACAGAGTCCACTTCAGATCCTTATTTGAGAAATGAGGGCACTTCGGTCCTTTTTTAAAATTTTCCCTGATCTTTTTACCTCAAGCCTATCATGCTTGGAGAACATATTCAGTTGCTTATGAGAACTTTTGATAAGTTAAAAAATGTGGAAAGAGATGATCAAAAATGATTATCCATTCTTGTCATTACATAAAGTGTTATGTTTGTCTCAAAATATCTCATTTTAGCCATAACCACTCAATGTTGTGAATGCTGAAATACTAACTAGTGAAAAGTTCACTTGTGACATGATTCGAACTAGTGAATTAATGGAAGATGGCATGATCCCTTCACCATTGGGTCATCGTGCCTGGGTTTGGGGTTGGCTTGCGAATGTGACTTTTTCACTTTTAGTTTTGGTTTTTTTATACTTTCAAAGTGAATGAGCAGTGTATGAGCTTGACCAAAAAAGGAGTGATCTATAAATCTGTCTTGTGCTTACAAAATTTGACTTAAGGCAAATGAGGGATTATGCGTATATGTTACCAATAAAGGAAGAGATTTGAAGATTGGTTTCTATAAAATTGATTAGGTTACTCTTTCCAATAAGTTCTCTTGAATTTCACTTATTCTTTAACTTCCATTTTTCTTTTCTTTTTTTGTGTACTGATTTTTCTAGTGATTTTATAATCATTTGATTATGAATATAAATCCGTGAGAGCAACCAAACATCACATATACTACGCATTGGGGTGTGGTTCTTATATTATTTTGTTTGTGTGAGCTAATTGCGATTTAAAAAATAAAAATCATTCACTCTTTTTGATATTTTTAAAATGACATCATGTGACTTTTGTTGCGTGAGGTTACAACTCTTTTTACTTCAAACTTAGCCTGCCAAAAAAGTCCAATGACTTTTGTTCTCAAAGATTATGGACCTTTTTCTTTTATTTAAAAATATTTTACACGTAAAGTAAAGTTTTCAATCCCCGTGATTGTACAACTCATTTATCAATCGAGTAATTATGAGATGATGATAGCATCATTTTATAATATGGTGATCAGTTCGTCATATTCTCGCTATAAATATTTTGTAAATTCTAGATAAAACAACTCAACTCAAACTATTGTATATATATTTATCTAAAAAGAAAACTATCGAATTCACTTCCATTAAGGCTCCGTTCGTTTTACTGAAAATAACTTCCAGGAAAACATTTTCTGGATTTTTCGGTGATCATTTTACGGAAAATTAACTACTCAAGGAAAATGTTTTCCACTTTTCAAAAGTGGAAAACATTTTCCATAACTTCTTCCACCTTATTTCTTTTCACCAACACATTTTTGTTTTATTTTTTACGCTTTCTTTTTCTTTTTTTTTTTTTTTTTCCTTTTCTTTTTTTTCTTTTATTTTTTTCTTTACATCTTTCTTCCTTAGCCTTGGCCAGCCGCGCGCCCACGACGCCAGTCGGCAATCGGGAGCCAGGCGAGGCTCAAACCCAGGCCGGCGAGCGGCCGCAAGCCAGGCGAGGCTTCGCCCCAGGCTGGCGAGGCTCCACCTAGCCCAATCTGGGGAAGCCGAGCTCACCCGAGCCCGGCAAGCTCGAGCCTCGCCAGATCGAGCGAGGTGGAGCTCTAGCCTCACCAGATCGGGCGAGGCGGAGCTCTAGCCTCACCAGATCTAGCGAGCTGGGCGTGGCTCAGGCCTCGCCCGAGCTCACTAGAGGTTCGCTGGGCTCTAGCGAGTCGCGAGCTTGTCAGATCTGGCGATGGAGCTTGAGCTCCCAACCCAAGCGAGCCCGAGCTCCGCTGCCAGATTTGGCGAGCTCGCAACTCACTAGAGCTCGGTGAACCTCCGGCGATCTCGAGGGAGATCGGTTGAGCCTTGAGCTCTTCGGATCTGGCGATAGGATCTTGGTCGGCCGCTAAGCAGCCGGCCATTGTCGGCATGTGGCGGTGGAGGAAGGAGGAAGGAAGAAGGAAGGAAAAGAAAAAGGAAAAAAAGAAAAAGAAAAAGAAAGAAAAAATAATAAAAATTTCGATCTTTTAATAATACAAATAATTACAAATTCATTTAAAAAAATATAAAAAATAAAACTAATTTGTAGTCAATTAATATATTAAAATTCAATTTTTGATAATTTTTCTCAAACAATTAAATTAGTTAACGAACAAATGAAAATATTTTATACTCAAAGTTTAGGTTTCGGTGAACATTGAAAACTAAAGTCATTTTCCTGGAAAATGACTTCCAAGAAAATGTTTTCTAGAAATATGATATTTTCCGCGAAACGAACGGATCCTAAGTTTCAAAGAATATTCAAGAATTGATACGTCATGTGGTTCCACAGTCCACAATTAAGTTCCGCTTGCTTTTCACACACGTCAGATTGCATTCTTTTCAAGTTTGAATAATATCGATAAAAGAAATTTTTTTAATAATTCGAGTTATGAGATGAATTGGAGCTTGGGATTGCAAAAATTTATCACAATAAGCTTGCTATCATAATAGAGTAATCCGCATCTTTGTATACTTTGACGAATATCAATAAATGGTTAAGTAATATTCACTCTAATTTTCGTGCATTTTTTGTAATTCTAGTTTGAACCCACTAATTAAACCAAGCCGAGTCAAAAGTGCTCATTTGAAAGACGTCAAAGGAAGCGCCAAAAGAAGAGAGACAGAGAGAACGGAAATTTGTCCCGGAGCACGCCTCATTTTAGCGAAACTTCCTTCATTGCCCTCACAGAAACGACGAAATCACCGGACGTGACACCGACTACACCCGCCAACAGAGCAAGCGCCCGAGTGCAAATAAGGAAAATCAGCAAATCCATCGTCCCCGTCCTTCCTCCCCTCCTCCCGCCCCCAAGTCGCTGGAGCTTTAGATCGCCATCCATTGCGAAAATCACTATAAGAGTCCACTCACCTGGGAGACCAGAATCCGAGGTTTGAATTCGAGCAATACGGACAAAGACCGCAATCGATCTCTCCATCTCGCCGAGCGATCGCGCCATTCGATCGCGCGTGACCGTTTTGCGTATATGGAAGGAAAGGTTGTGGAGATTGGAATTTCTTTTGTTGCACGGTATCGTGTGTTTTTCTCGATGATGCTGTTCGATCCTTCCCTCTTGCAGAATAATATGGAGTGGAACAGGTTGTGGCTGACGGCAATGGTGGTTCTAACAATGCTTCATTGCAACTCGTGTTCATGTAATTAGTTACGGTTGTGATCCTCTGACTTGATTCGCATTGGGAGTCTGGATTGTGATAAGGTTCGTATAGACCGGCTCTAGCATTGAGTACGTTGGTTTTGGGCCTGGGGAAGTGAGATTTGTGTAGTGAATTTGGCTGGTTAGGCATTTCAGGGTTGGAGTGAATCGTTGAGCGTGTTGTGGTGCTGTAGTGCCTGATTGAGTGGGGCAAATTATAATTGAATGATCCCTCCTGCACATAGACATGATTCTGTTAATATTCACTGGAGGAGCTTCTACTTCACCGGAAAATCATCTAGGAACGCCTTGGTTTACGATTCTGAGTACAAATGTTTGACTCGCGAGTCTTTGCATTGACCCGACATGAATTATGAAATGAGTTCATCCATTGACAGTCACTTAGGCATGGTGCATTTCTCTGGAGAAACGGGAATTCATGAAGAATAGCATAACGTAATCCCTATCACAATGGTCCTGCGCCCCAATCTGGATCTTATCATTCCCTTCTGCATCCCCGACCATTTCTATTCAGCCTCACAAACATATTCACAAATCAAGTACCTCTTCAGGATCAACATTGCTATTGTCTCTTGTTCCTTCTGCCACTGTAGATGCCACTTTTTTCTTTTTCTTGTGAAATGTCCCCTCCATCACGGCAACAGTCCACGCCTGCATATTTAGAAACTTAGATTAAGGACCGCATGTTCAATCAAACTAGACATATTATTTTCTCCGGAGCGACTAATGGTTCTACACTCTGAAGGCCCAATAACTTTGGTTCATTGGAGCTCTCCTCTTCCACCATTTGTGAAGCCAAATTGAGAAAAAAAAAAAAAAAGTAGGCATATGTAACCGAAAAGAGTAGTCTTTTAAAGTCAAATGGGCCTTTGACCGATGTTACAGTGCTTCTACAATGCATAGAAGAGAGGAACTAAAGAAAGAGAGAATGGAATGGTGAGCCTGGGCGGGGCCATCACCATACGAGGGTGAGGTCCTCGCTGGCCTTTCGTGGCCTTGCCCAAATCTGAGTAGGGCCGCCTTGTGCGTCAACAAAAATTCACATTAATGGGCCTTGCTTACTAGATGCCATTATCCCAGCCAGCAAACATGAAAAGCTTTGTAGCAACTTCACCAAAAGCAAAATACAGACCATGATAATTAAGAAAATATTGAACCCAAAAACTGACAAATAGCCATAACTCCCTCTGTCTCTGGCCCGCCTTCTGGCACAACCGTGCTGCTATTCAGTCGATTTCTCATGTGGTCACTCTCTTCCGCCGCGCTCAAGGTGGCCTCGCCATGCCACGCAACGAAAGATGAAAAGAGGAAAGAGGAAGTCATCAAGCAACACAAAATCTTCTTAATGATAGTATTATGAATTAGGGATAATATGTGATTTGAAAAGCAATGTCATATCAAATAAGCGAAATTTATAAATTTTACTATCTCTCAGTCTGAATTGAGTTATCATCAGTTATATATAATATAGTGAAAACCATTTTATTTTCACAAACTTCTAAGGAGAATCAATTTAGGAAGTAATAGATCTCTCTCTCTCTCTCGGTTAGAGAGTCTATAGATATGGGGAATCATGCACCTTGCGCTTATCCATGAGTATTGGTATTTTTTTTTTTTTCCACTTAACTATATTCTAGATAAACTGGGACAATTATATCAAACTATTTCAATTGGCGTGTTTATTTTTATCTTTCTCTTAATTCTAGATTAGAAAGAGAGAAACGTAAATATGTAAGCTGTAATTAAATGAGCCTATCCATCCCGTCTCCGATGCAAACGCAAATGCAAAAAGCCCACCCCCACTCTCTAATTGGGTCTTCGTTTTGCTTTATTTGGGACGTAGTAATAAGAGAGACGAAAGAAGAGAGAGAAAGATATCAGAAAATTGCTTCCCCTTTGGACCAACATATTAATTTCCTCTCGAATGGGAAAATGAACTGCTTTTTGTTTTTTACTTTTTCTTATGTTTCATATTATTCACACAACTAAATAAAGACTTTTCTAGTTTGACGAACATGCTCCTACTATGTACTTTGTGTTTTCAGTGCTAGAGGGACATCAGAGTCTCTAATCTGCAGGCAATGTCATGTAAATTGCATTTTCACAGTAAAAGAAAGCATGAGTTTCACACATTATAGGCGTCCAACTTCATGTCAAATCTTCTTTGAATCTGCTACGAGTAATTCAAACAGAAAAAAAGTTGATATTGTTGTCAAATTTGCTAACTATTGAAAATTTTACACAATGTAGGATATCATGACAAATTAAGAATCATCTGGGCAAATGGTTGTTTAGCCTTGAATAATTGCACAAAAGTCCTTTTCCCCAACATGCAGATAAAAAAAAAGGACTTTAGAATGAATAAAGATCAACATACAAAACTAAGAAATAATCCAGGTGCTTTTTGTTTATATTCTTGGGTTTTTAATTTTGATGATTTTCAATTAATCAAATTTATAAGTTAAGTGATATTTTCCGTTGATTAGATGGCCATTCATGCACACGAGCATACGTTTTATCCTTGAATATTTGACATAATTTTTTTTCTTCAAATTTAATGTAATTAAACATAGAAAGAAATAGCACTTTCTTTTTTCTTCATTTTCCATCGTTTTCTTATCTTCTTTTATCACTCTTACTGCTATAATCTGATTTTTTTTTTTTTTTGGTCAGCTATAACCTGAGTTAACAAGCCAAAATCCAAGCGCATTTGAATTAGCCAAGCAAGCTTTGAAGCCCCAACAAGTTATAACGTTAAAGAAACAAATGCTTTGCTATTCACGTCATCACCTCGATTGGGTTTGAATTGCTAATGTCTAATACATTAGAATAAGAAGCTTAGCATTAGACTTTTGGATCCTTTTTCTTAGAACACTCGCAATTTTCAAAAATTCAGATTATTTTACCAGTAGATGTTCACCTAGGAGTCGAACTTCCTCAAAATTTTTGACAAATCTTACTTTATGCAATAACGCTAAACACGTCGAATGATCATGTTTTTGAGAATAGGTGCTTGATCAGCAAAGAAAAGCATATCTTCAAAAGTAGTAAGGAAGGATCGAGGGAAAGATCTTCTCAAGCAAAGAAAGATGAAAGAGTCACCCTCCAATGAAGGAACCTGACGTAGTTTGTTTAGACGTCATAATATATATAGGGTCATTCACAACATCATACCGAAATTAATCTCTTAGTTAAGATGGTAGACAGTCCATGTGAAAGATCATACACCGAGAGCGTTACTTTTTGCCATCAAATTTCTCCCAGTCTAAACTAAAGTTTTATAATGTAAGAAAGACTTAAGAAACCCCAGACTATCCTAAGTGCACTGTATACAAGCGTTAATTTATGTAAATTCCTCAGTCCCTTCAGGCTGTGTACTTGCACGTGAAAGCAGCAGTTCTGTCCCCACCAGATTCTCCTGTCAAAGCAGGAAAATGGATGATCGCTTGTGTTAGTGTTTTGCAACTACAGCAATAAATCTCAGTTCATGAACACGTCGTCTGCACTGCGTCTCTGTCTATGGTGAGGCTTCAGGGACGAGACCAAGGAAATGTCCCGCCATTAATGGTGAATTTACTAGTGAGGCCTAACAGGCTGCATCGGATCACCAATCATTAGATGGATCGGGATTCTTGCTCCCAAGAATTCATTCTAACTAAATAACCAAAAAGAAGGAAAAAAAACAAAAACAATAGCATGCTCATGTTTGAACAGGAAAAAAAAAAAAAAAAAACATCATCTCACGCACTGAAGATCGGATTGGTTAGTTCAGAATTATTTGGTGTTTGCAAATATGAACGTACAGAGCTGAATGAGAGTAAAAAGAACAAAGTAGTCGGCTCATTAAATGAAAGATATCAAGCCTGTGCAATTTCTATTTAAATCTGTCCACGCTTGAGATGTGCAGGGCCAACGTGTGTACTTCCTAAAACATGTCTAGCTAAGCTCTTCTTTTGCTTGCTTATTTTCTTGGCAAAAGAATACTTCAAGTGCCATAACTTTGGCCAAAGGGACACTTAAGTGCCATAACTTACGAAAGGTACACTTAAATGCCACATTCGAAGAAAAACGGATCACTTGAGTGTCACTCCGGCCAAAATCCGACCAAAACGCCAACGTGGCGTTTTTCCGGCGAGCGCGCCCAAAACGACGTCGTTTTGCACGCCGACGTGACCAAAATGGCGTCGTTTTGGGCTAACGTGGTAAAAAAAATTAAAAAATTAATTAAATTAATTTTAAAATTAAATTTAGTTAAAATAATTAAAAATAATAATTTTAAAATTAAATTTAGTTAAAATAATTAAAAATAATAATTTTAAAATTAAATTTAGTTAAAATATTTAATAATAATAATTTTAAAATTAAATTTAGTTGAAATATTAAAAAATAATAATTAAAAAAAAAAAAAAGGAAAGGAAAGGTGGGGAGGCCGCCGCCGAAGGGCCGGCGACGGCGAGGGGAGGGTCGGCCGAGGTCGTTGGGCCCCGGCCGGGGTCGGCAACCACGGCCGATCGGCGGCGAGGGCTTGCGAGCCCTCAACGGATCTCGTGGCGAGGGCTCACGGCCCTTGCCCCCGATCCGACGAGGGCCGCGAGCCCTCGCCCGATCCGGCGAGGGTCGGCGGCCCTCGCTCGGCCGGGCCAAGGGCCGCCGCCCGTTGGGGCGACCCCGGCGAGCGGCGGCCCATGGCCCAACCGGGCGAGGGCCGCCGACCTCGCCGAATGGGCGAGGGCTCGCGAGCCCTCACCGCCGGCGGCCGGAGTCGCCGGCCCCTAGCCGGGGCCGGCGACCCCGGCCGACCCTCCCCCGCCGTCGCCGCCCTTCCGGCGGGCCGAGGGCTAATCCCTCGGCCGCCTACCCCACTTTCCTTTTTTAAAATTTTTTTAATTATTAATTTTTTAATATTTCAACTAAATTTAATTTCAAAATTATTAATTTTAAATATTTTAAATAAATTTAATTTAATTAATTATTTTATTTTATTTTTTTTTGCCATGTCGCCAAAAAAATAACGCCGTTTTGGCCACGTCGCATGCAAAAAAACGGCGTTATTTTGAGCTCAGTTCGCCGGAAAAGTGCCACGTCGACATTTTGGCCGAATTTTTGCCGGATTAGCACTCAAGTGATCCATTAAGTGTACCTTTCGTAAGTTATGGCACTTAAGTGTCCCTTTGGCCAAAGTTAAGGCACTCCAAGGGTCCGCGCATCCTTATTTCTTGGTTCTTCCTTTGGTCGAACATTTCAGTTTATCCAAAAGGTTGCTAAGGCGGTGTCAGCCTTGATTCACCAAATAGTCAAGACGATCATTACCCATTTTATACTTACCTCCTCACTTCAGCTTTTTACTGATTTTACCCATTCATCATACCGACAGTGGCCAGAACTCTCTACTCACCTTTCTTTGAAATCAACTCGCTTTCACATTTTCCTCTGAGAAGTCTCTAGTAAATGGATGCATCTCTTAAGCAAGGACTTGGCTTGTTCATTTTTTTCCACCTCACGTAGATGAACCAGCAAACCCTTCGAACCTGCATCTGTCCAGAACGTTGAAGGAAGCTCCCTACAAAGGGTGATCATCCCCAAAAGGCACTCTGAAGCACTGTCATGTACCTAAATTTGAAAAAGTATCAAACAGATTTTGGTCCACAGTGCAAGATGAACATCTAAAGTGCATCTGCAAGAATGATCTAAGACGATTGAGAACTCTTAAGTGGTCCACTTACCATGTCAACTAATCCTGCAAAATATTAACTTCCTCTTGCTCGCACATACAAGAAATGGCTATGTTGATTAATATATAAATATCCTTGGGATGCTATCAACTGGTCTCTCTGGTTTGGCTGATCTACTTAGTAGGGAATCATCTTAAAAATGTAAGCCAAGTAAAAGGTAATGCCTCTAGTGCCTTGAGTCAGAATGGAATTGAATCCAAGAAAAACATCAGCTGAACGCAGCAGTCTGATTAATACAGAGCCCGCATCAGAAGAACCATTGAAACTTGAAAAATTAAAGACGGAGAAAAATTCTGCTTATTCACATTGCAAAGGCACTATATGCTATCTAGACTCCAGAGCTCTTGATGGATAACTTAATGAAACTCTTATTTACTGGAGTAATGTCACCCATATATGCATGGGACTTAATAATGCTACAATCCTACATCTAGGTGAAAGCCACACAAGATCAGATTGTTCTTATGAAGATGAAGGCAAAGGCGATTTCCACCACAAAGGGGAAAGTGAAGACATACCTGTGCTATCTTAACTGTGGCTATGCAGTCTGCCACTTTGGGTAACGTCGAAGAAAACAGCTTAAACTTGTGTAGGAAAAACAGATGATCAGAATCCTGATAAGGAATTTGGAGAACAAAATGACAACTGATTCTAAAGACAGTAAGTGCAACATGTCCGTCATAATAAAGGAAAGCTATTTTCCTTAACCAAAGTTAGAGATATCATCCCTTGGTCACCCCCGTTCCTCGGCAATATTGTTAGAAAGTGGATACTAATTATGTCACGAAACAAAGATGCTCCATTTGCATGTTGAGAAGCTTGCTGAGAATCAAGCAAAATGTCATGAATCCTTGAGCAGAGTCCCTTAATTGATAGAAAAGCCGACATTTTGACTGCATGACGAAACGTTAATAGAAACACTTTCCATGCTGCATTTACCTAAGAAAAATTTGGTTATGAAGGTACCAGTCCATGACAACTCAGGTGAGAGAGAGGCAATGCAGAGGTGCTCCAAGTTATTTTTCTTTTCAAGAATATCATCAATATATGCCACATGGATACATGATGGGATACAGTCCAGTACTTTTTCTAGTGGAACAGAAGAATCTTCTTTTCCATCATAGTCTGCACATATCAACCATGCCATGTAAAATGCACAGTTGAACAACGAGAGAAAGTTATGATATGGAATTCAAAGGTTGCAATGCAGGACAACTCAAAATCCTGAAAGCTGGACAGTTACAAGCCCGAAATATGGATGAACCTGATTAAGCAGAATCACTTGCTGAATGTGCTTGTCCAGATTTATCAGAAGTGCCTAAACTGCACATGTCGAACAATTTTGGAAAAACCATGTTGAAGAACTCATGATTACCAAATGCTTTTATAATCTGAAAAACCATGAAAAATTCAAGATCTTCATTAGAGAGGAAGGGGGATGATCGGGGGCAGATTTTAGTTGGGAATTAAAAAGATGAAATCAACCTGAAACAGCACTTTCCGAACAATGTACGGCTGGAAAGTTTCTTGATGTGAGAGCTCGTAAAAGCCCTACATAGTACATTTTCTAATTGAAGACAATTGCATTCGCGAACACACAATAATCTGGAATTACCTGATCAAGGCTTAAAAGTACCGCTTCCCGGTATTTCTTGTCCTTTTTTGTACATGCAGAGGATAGCAAATCCAGAATAGCACCAGCAGCGTTGGGATCTTCCTTGGCGATGGCTTGATGGCAAGTCTTTGAAAGAGCACCCGAGGCAAACAAGAGAGCCTCCTTCCCCGACAATATTGTAGGAAGGAATTGACGGATTAACATCTGAGAAGGCAAGGAAGTTGTTTTATTATTATTATTATTATTATTATTATTATTATTATTATTATTATCTTTTGTCATAAGAAGGCAAAGAAGTTTAACTGGTATAGTATGTGACGTAATTCAGCCATTATTCCTGCTATTCTAGTTTCATGCCATTGCGTTAGTACTTTAGAAGACAAACTACACATCGCCTCTCCTGTAAAAAAGTCCAAACATTTCCTACCTCCCATAATCGACCTGGAAGTTCTTCCATAAGAGATATGCGCAAAACTTGATGACTAGGAGACAGGGATTCACCCAATACTTCACCAAGCTTGCAGATTGCCTGGGCAGCCTGCAAATTCATTCACAAAAAAGAATCAGGCATTTGAATTTCATATACATAAGAGATGACCAACTTAAGATCTTTAAGACAGACATATCTCGGAAGTATATTTTTTCAGTATTAAACGAGGCGTCTTTAAAGATCAATATGCAATACACACATTATGAACTTGCTTGTTTCCAGTGTAAGCTTTTGGACAAAAATGGGTTATATAAATTGGTATCATAACGCATGTTACGATTTTAAATCCTGGCGCTCCCTCATTTTCTTCTATCTTGCTACCTCTGTTTAAATGTTTTTATTCCTGCATCCAGTTGAAGCATAGATTATGTGCTTCATATGTAAAGATCGGCTTGCATGTTAGGCATCGTGGAATCTTTTTCTCAGGGATTTTGTTGAATAGTGCCCCTAGGACACTTGTTAAGTAACTCAATAATAAAGATACTACAATTTTCTCGTACATTGTTTTTTCTTATTTTATGTGTAATCAATACTCTAGAAATAAAAAATTTCCTCCTTAAGCGTGCTTAACAATGCCCCAAGACATTCATTAACAAGAACATTTCCTTATGAATTACGGTTTTGGGTAAAACACTAATTTCAAAATATAGAAAACCAAAAGCAAAAGCCTACCTTTTTTTTAACCACAAGTATCTTAACCACAACATTCCAAACGAATGGAAGCCCTTGCCAACTTAAGAAGTCAGTGTATGTGAAGACAGAAACAGAGCAAGATGGACAGGCTCTGTTCGCCATCGTTTCCCACTTTGTATAAGGTGTGAGGTGATCGATGAAGCTTTTAATCACAAGGAAATGTCCAAAAAAAAGGGGGAAAACCCCCGTTCTTCATTCGGTTCTGCAGATCGGCGCTTGCTGTATCGATCCTCCGCTCTACTAGTGCATTGCGCAGCATGAAGTCTGATAAGACAAAAGTATATACGTATAGATATATGTTCTGTGAGGTTATATTAGCACAAAAGTATCCGCCGATCGGGGTCACCATGTGTTATGCCTTGAATCATGTGTTCCTTGCTCTTCTGAGTGAATGAAAATTTTATGTTAGACCAAAAAAAAAAAAAGAGAGTAGGGGAGAAGTACTTTCGTTTCCCCCCGCGGGAATTCAAGCCAAGATTGACTTGCGCATTAGATGGACCCACGGCTCGAGGATTGGTCCGACCTGGCCTCGCTGCATCGGTCACGATTTTTCTCTTTTTGCGATTTTTATTTTTAATAAAATAAAAAAGTTAGGAAGTACATTTACTCATTCTTGGTGTCGCCACCAAGGGAGTGCACTGGTTACGGAAGGTTCTGTTTGAGCATATCAACTCAATCCAACACTAGGTGTATGAGTCTATTATTGTAACTTGGGATGTCAACAGTTTGGTTCAATTCGGATTTTTAGGGAATTCGAACCGAAATGAATCGAGACCTAAATCGAATATGACCCGAACCGAAAATTTGGTTTAGTTCAGTTTGATTTTTCAATTTTCCTTTTTTTGCCCTACTTCTTTTGTCATTGTAACCCTATTGATATGCTAAAAGTCCAGTCTTCCTGCTTGAGGTAGCAAATCCACAAAATGATAAGAGGTTATACGCTCTGGAAGATGGCGCGATTTCTTTACCATTGCATTACCGCGCTTGGGCATGGGTTGAGAATTTTTCAAGCTCAGTTTTATTTCTTTTCAAAGTAAATGAGTAGTGCATGACCCTACATAAAAAAAAAAAAAAAAAAAAAAAAAAATGTGTGGTTAAAATTTGACTTAACTCGAATGAAAAGATTTGAAGATTGATGTCTATAAAATTGATCATCTTACTCTTCACAATAATATCTCATAAATTTCACTTTTTCTTCATGTTCACTTTTGTTTCGTGAACTAATTTATCAGTATATGCCACTAGAACAATAAATTGCCAAAGCCACCAAACATGGCGCATTCCAAGCATTGGGATTTTTATTTTGTGCTATTCTTGTGAGCTAAATGCGAAATAAAAATAATTTTATTGACACCATTTGCGTTCTTAAAAACATTCATCTGTGACTTGCATTTTCAGAGGTTACCCGCTCTTTTTACTTCTCACATGGCCGGTGAAAAATCCTATTAACCTTTGTTCTCAAGGTTTATGGACGTTTTCTTTTATTTCATGTTCTTTGACTTGTAAAGTATTCAATCTCGACAATTGTAGGACTCAAATATTCAATCAAGCAATTATGGATGAAGATACCATGATTTTTAGTACGTCAATCCGTTCCAAATGTATTTGCATCATAATAGTCCAAAAAAAATTAGACAAAATGACTCAATTTTAAAAAACTATGGGTATTTTTATCCATAAAAAGATCCAGTTCAACGTAAGTATTCAAAGAGAGTATTTGAGAATTAATACACAATACGAAGTTGCCCCAAGACAAGTGGGTTCTGTAATTCACAATTAAGCTTAACTCATTGATCACTTGAGTTCAATTACATTTCGTTAAAATTTTAACAAGTTGCGTGCTAGATTGATTCAATGATGAATATGAAAACACTTAACTCGAGAGGCCCACGGCCATAATGGATCAATTGCATTTTCGCGTATCTCCATGGTTATAAATAAAATGATAAATAATATTAACTTTAATTTAGCATGTTCTTTAAAATTTAGTGTGAACCAACTAAATTGAACCCAGCCCTGTCAAAATGCTGATGTGGAGACGTCGAAGGGAGGGAATCTCCGAAAGAGGGAAGATCGAACCCCAAAAAAGCGCGTCTCGTTCTCTTGGCTAAAAGAACCCGACGGAGGACGTCGCCGTGCGAGTCTTCGTAAAACGTCCCGAATTCGGCGGAACTTCCTTCAGTGCCCTCTCGCAAATGACGAAATCACGGAACGCGACGCCGAATATGGCCGCCAAGGGAAGAAGATCCCAGGGGCAAATCGGGAAAGATCGTAAAGAATATGGAGCAGAACGGGTCGCGGTTGAGGGCGATGGTGGTTTTGACACGCTTGATTGCCGGAAGTGGGGCGAGAGGTGATCGCTATTCGCGTTCATGTAATCAGTTTGGATTGGGAGTTTTGATAGTGATAAGGTGCGAATAGACAGGCTCTAGCGTTGAGTACGTCGGTTTTGATATTACACATTGAGATTTGTATTGTGAATTTGGAGATTAGGTGTTTCATGGTTGGGGGGAATTGTTGACTCTGTCGTGGAGTTGTAGTACCTGATTGAATGGGGGGCAAACTATAGCTATGTGATCCCTTTGGTGTACAATTGGCAGCTTTCAATTTATGTAACTGATGAGTGTCGAGTTATACTTGGTTGCTTCTGTTAATCCCTTAGATTACTGAGTTTGGATCAATGCTACAACTGGAATGTGGTCAGATTGATCGAATTTCCTCATATTTGTTTGGTACAGATCACACTCTGCTGTTTCTACTTTGGGGAAAAAAATTGTGAGCGTCTTACGGTGATTGAATAACAGCTGTTCAGCTTTTGTTCAGTTGAGTTATGGCTGTAGCCTATAGGTTTTAGTGGAGTAACTTTGTGGGAAAGTGGAGCCTTACGTTGTTTACATATTCCTCCTTCATTGCACTGGATTGTGTAAATACTTCTTTCAGTTCACAAAGGACTGCAAAAATATACTGAATGTTGTTTTGAGTTGATGTTTCCTTAAAGTGTTCCCCTCACTTGATTTGTCATTATAGTTTGCTAGAGACATAAGAAACTTGATTCATTGCTTATAGTTTGCTAGAGACATAAGAAACTTGATTCATTGCTTGTGACTGAATGAGCTTGAGACCGCATTTCAATCTGAAATTTTATGTACTGGTAAATGCAGAATTAAAAGTGAGGTCCAAGTCTCATAAAGCTGTTTACAATCACACTCTTGCCACGATATTGGTGGAGTATGCATCATTTTTAAAAAAAAAAAAATCACATTTACATAGAGCTTGTTGTTGTTATGCATCAGTTTTCACCATCTCAATACAATAAAATTGTAATTTAATGCAAAGCTCTTTATTGCAGGTTTACATGTCAGATTTGACATAACTTTTTAGCTGGACATGCCCTAGATGTGATGGAAAGACCAAGGTAATTTGACTCCTTTTTGATATAGCATTGTTGCTAAGGTTGCGTGAAGAAAGGATCTTTAGTGCTAAATACCCAATTCTTTAGATGAGATTTTTTGGGCATATGCAGCCTCATCTTATGAGCTTCCGAACTGGTTATTAATGCCTTTTTGATATGAAAGCAGGGGTTCAAAGTCATCAAACTGATACTTGACCTTCAGCACTGCTTACAAGTATATGACTCGTTTTACATCAGTTTGCATGCTTGTGATGCCTCTATGTTTGAATTGCATCTTATTATCTATCTCTATTTTTAAACTATTTAATATATAGGCATATGTTGGGGTGGCCAAGGACCTTAATGCTATGGTTATTGCTTTCAGAGGTTCCCAAGAACATAGGTATGCATGTTACCTTTTGCGATTCCTCCTCTTATAATTGACATGCAAAGGATTTGATGAAAATTTAAGCTAAGAAGAGGAGCCTCATTGAATGCATACACAAGGCACATGGGACTGCTGTCCATACGAACAGAAAAGGGGCGAATCATTTCCACCAAGATGAGGAAGTTACTTTCTTGTAATTTTAGATGGAGTCATGAGGAGATCACATACTTCACTAATTCTGTTATATGAAAAATTCTGTCATGTCTTTTTATCATTTGAGCTTTTCAGTTAGTGATTACTTCTATTTAATGTCTATAGCATACAAAATTGGGTTGAAGATCTCTATTGGAAACAGCTTGACATAAATTACCCCGGCATGCTTGGCACTATTTCATCATCGAAAGGTCCACCTGACCGAACTGAATTGAGGTCCTACGGCAATCCCTTTGAAGGTAGAAGTCCATGTCAATCTTTCCCTTCCATCTGGGAATTCTCCTTTGAGTTAGAGATTGTTGGTGTTTGTCCGCTAAAACCAGCATACGAATCGAATGAAGTCAATGTCTAGCAAGTTAGTCGGCATGACTTTTTTCCCCCAAAAATCATGCACCCCTTGCTAATTGGTGGGGGGTTCACACCGGTAGCTCTTGCAAACATTTTTTTTTTGTTCATGTGAAAGTCCTCCGAGAGGTACTAACCGAGGTATACTGGTTTCATCATTTTATTCAGTCAGTTCACCGTTCACGCTACTCAATGATTTATATAGCAGCATCATTATTTGGACTGCCCTCTTTCAGTGATCTTACTCATGCTTAGTCTTGTCTGGAAGAAATCTTTGAAAAGAACAGCGGAAACAACAATGACAGCAACTGTCACCACATAGGGCAACCTCAAGTGGTCAATCGTTTTGCACTAGCACAAGTGGTCAACTCAGGGGAAACAACAATCGTTGAGATGCACGAGGATTGGGGATGGTCCGACTCAGCCTTCCCGCCCTAGCCATGATGGATTGTGATTTTTTTTCCTCTGATAAATTTAAAAAAAAAATGCGGGAAGGAGATTTTCAATACGATTATTCATTCTTATCATTACATAAAAATATTGTATCCGTTACAAAATATCTCGTTTGAGTCATAACCACTCGTTCTATCTATAAGTATGCAAACCCATCATTGTAACTAATATGGCAAAAGCTAGAAAAAAATTTCACGAGATTGTGAATGCTTGAAATACCGATTGGTGAAAATTGGCTTGCGACGTGATTTGAACTCGTAAATAGTGAAAGATGGCATGATCCCTCCATCATTGGGTCATCGTGCTTGGATTGCGATTGCAACTTTTTCATGTTTAATTTTATTCTTTTCTCCTTTAAAAGTGAATGAGTGGTGCATCAGCCTAATAGAAAAAGGAGTGATTTATGAATTTGCTTTGTTCTTGTAAAATGTGACTTGAGTCGAATGAGGGATTGATGTGTTTACATCACCAATAAGGAAGAGATTTGAAGATTGGTTTCTATAAAATTTGATTTTAAAAAAATCATTCACGCTTTTTGATATCTTTAAAATGACATTTTGTGACTTTTGCTGTGCTCAATTGGAAGACACCAGAGGAAGCGCCACAAGAGGGGAGACGGAGGGAACGGGAATTTGCCCTGGAGCGCGTCTCATTTTAGCGAAACTTCCTTCATTGCCCTCACTGAAACGACAAAATCACCGAACTTACCGAATATGGCCGCCAACAGAGCAAGCGCCCGAGGGCAAATAAGGACAATTTGGGAAATCCATCATCCCCCTCCTTCCTTTCTCCCCAAGTTGCCGGAGGTTTCCGATGGCCATCCGTCGCTAAAATCGCTACGGAGTCCACGAACGGTGCGAAGACCAGGATTCGAGGTTTGAATTCGAGCAATACGGACGAAGACCGCGATCGACCTCTCCATCTCGCCGGGCGATTGTGCCATTCGATCGCGCGCGATCGTTTTGCGTATA
The DNA here is from genome assembly GCA_014182725.1 of Eucalyptus brandiana. Taxonomy (NCBI): domain Eukaryota; kingdom Viridiplantae; phylum Streptophyta; class Magnoliopsida; order Myrtales; family Myrtaceae; genus Eucalyptus; species Eucalyptus brandiana. The sequence continues at coordinate 52,963,880 of CM024675.1, read as the reverse complement.
TGGAAAGGTTGCGGAGATTGGAATTTCTCTTGCAGGATGTGGAGCGGAACAGGTCGCGGTTCATGAAATCAGTTACGGTTGTGATCCTCTGACTTGATTCGGACGGGAGTCTGGATCGTGATAAGGTTGGTATAGACAGGCTCTAGTATCGAGTACGCCGGTTTTGAGCCTGGGGAAGTGAGGTTTGTGTAGCGAATTTGGCGGATTAGGCATTTCAGGGTTGGGGGAAATCGTTGACTGTGTTGCGGAGCTGTAGTGCCTGATTGAGTCGGGCATACTGTAGCTGAATGATCCCTCTGGTGTAGATCTGGATGTTTTCAAAGCATATGATCGAGAGTGTTGTGTTGTATTTGGTTGGTTTTGTTAAGCTCTTGGATTACCGAGTTTGGATCGATGCTATCACTGGAATAGGGTCAGATCGATCTAAATTCCTTATATTTGTTCGACAAAAAAAATTTCACCCTGCCGTCTCTACTTCGGGGATAAAATTTGTCGAGTATCTCACAGTGTTTGACTTCTCCAGTCGAGTAATGGACTGTAGCTTGTAGGTTTCAGAGAAGTAGCTTATGGGAAAGGGGAGCCTTATGTTGTTTACTTATTCCCCTTTCATCACATTGCATTGAAGATATAGTTCTTTAAGTTCATGAACAAGGATGGCGTAAATATACTGAAATATTTTTTTGAGTTGATGTTTCCTTAAAGTGTTCCGCTCACTTGATTCATTGAAATAGCTTGCTAGAGACATAAGAGACTTGCTTCGCTGCTATTAATTGAATGAGCTTGTGAGTGCATTTTCAATCTGAACTTTTTTTACTGGTAAATGCAAAACTTAGAGTGAGCCCCGAGGCTCATAAAGCTGTTTACAATCACACTCTTGCGATGATGGTGGGGGATTATGCATCTGCTGTTAAGTGTTCCTTATAAAGACTTTCCCATTAACCTAGAGCTTGTTGTTATTATTATTTGGCAGGTTTACATGTCTGATTTGGCAGAACTTTCTAGTTGGACATGTCCTAGTTGAGATGGAAAGATAGGTAATATGACTACATTTTAAAAGGCCATCTTTGCTAAAGTTGCATAAAGAATAGGTCCTCGCATACAATACTAAATGGCCAATTCTTGAGATGAGATTTTGTTGGCACATACTTGCCTTCTCTTTTTAGCTTCGATTGGTTATGAATGCCCTGTTATCTGAAAGCAGGGGTTCGAAATCACGTTGACGTCCAGCACTGCTTATAGGTACATAATTCGTGTTGTAGTGGCTGACCAATTTGCAATGCTTGTGATGCCTCTATGTTTGAATTGCATCTAATTGTTTGTCTTTATTTCTATCCAAAATATATTACCTGTAGGCATATATTGGAGAGGCCGGGACCTTAATGCTGCGGTTATAGCTCTGAAAGGTTCTCAAGAACGAAGGTATGCATGTTAACTTTGGCAATTCTTCCTCTCACATTTGACATGCGAAGGATTTGCTGAAAATTTAAGCTAAGAAGGTTAGCCTATGGTGAATACATAGACAAAGCACATGGGTCTGCTGTCAATAAGAAGGGAAAAAAGTGAATCATTTCCACCGAGACACAAAAGTTATGTGCTTGTAATTTTAGATGGAGTCATGAGGAGATCACATACTTCACTAATTTTGTTCTTGATAAAGTTTTTGAGCTTTTCAGTTAGTGATTACTTCTATTTATTTCTACAGCATATTGAATTGGGTTGAAGATCTCTACTGGAAACAGCTCGACATAAATTACCCTGGCATTTCTGTTGCCATGGTGAGTTCTAGAGATGATAAGCCTCTTGCAAGTTGTGGATACTTCTGATTTGGAATGAGTTACAGTCTTTTTCTACTGTCTTTGCTTAGGTTCATCAGTGGATTTATTACGCTTATCACAATACGACAATGCAACTTGGTACTATGGATGCTGTTAAAAGAGCCAAGGATTTATATGGAGACATCAACATCATGGTGACAGGGCATTCTATTGATGGGCTATGGCATCCTTTTGGGGACTTGATCTTGTGGTAAGTTAGTTAAAACATTGTTATGGTTCGGATATTGGTTCTTCTCTATTGTGTCCTTCCATTTATTTAGTTTTGGTCTGTTAATAGTTCTCTGGCAATTTCTTTCAATTTCATATATTGATGTCTTGAACTTTCTATGGCTTCATATTTATATTTGCAATTGGTTAGCATCTTCTTCTTCTTTTTTCCCCTCTTTTTTTCCTTCTTTGGCAAATCAACCTATAGACAAAACACAAGCAGGATGGGTTACAAACAACCCATTACCTGAGTCTCCTATGGTCTATGTATCTAGTTGTTTGAATTGAGTCTTACATGTTGAGCCATGGAGCTTCAAATTGGTTGAATACCTAAATATAGTGGATAAAGACTTCCAACTGATCATTACAAAGTTTACTTGCTGGAAACTTAATGGGATTATTGATATGTTTGACATATAACATTTGCAAGCACTTGAAGCTCAAATTCTATGTCATGTAATCTTGAAGTGCGAAGGCATTTTAAACTAGAATATGTTGATCCTAAATCTGTGTTCTGCATGCTGTTTCTGTCTGTCTCTTGCTAACCAAAAGAAGCAGCTCCTTTTTTTTCTTGGTAAGGTAAGAAAGAAGCAGCTCCTTTTCAGTCGGACTACGGGGCCAAATATGTTATAGGCTGGCCCAATTCTAAAATGTCTAAATTATGCTTTTTGTCTCAGCTTTATTGGACAGAGTGTTCCGAGTCTTTCAAGCACCTGTTGCGTAACTAAGACCCCGGGCGGTACCCACCCCTACGTCATGTCCCGTTAATTCTCTCCTCCATGACAAGTTGTGATTTTTGAGGTTCAAACTTTGTCTTGGACTCAGATTATACAGACATTCACTTGGCCTACAATGGGATCATAGATTGCATGAACTTTAAACTAAACCTTTTCGCAAAGTATTAGTAGCAATTGTAGCATCTTGTCCGAACACTTGGATGATTTAAAATGTCATTTTTGTTTGCTGATATCTTGCTGAAAATTGTTCTGAGCCATCATACCCATGTCTTGTGGCATTTTTTAAGATTTAGTTTCTCCTTCGCTATTAATGACGGTAAGTTTTGGGGTTCAAGGGGCAATTTCACCATGAACCTGGAATGTTTTGTTTATGTCGTGGCCCTTTCCATGCGTTTTGGCCCTTTTAGGATTTAGTTTCTCCTTCACTATTAATGATGTAAGTTTTGGGGTTCAAGGGGCAATGTCACCATGAACCTGGAATGTTCTGTTTATGTCATTAGCAGGATGTGACTGACCCCACCGGCATCCAAGTGCTTCCTGGAGGAGCATTTAAATGCACCTTGGTTGTAAATTTACTTGGGGGTGAGGGTGGGGTCGTTGGTTTTGTTGTGGCTGTGGGGTTTGGTTTTGGGAAAATTATGGATGGGATCTAGACAGAGTAATGCTAGACCTCCAACCCTCATGGAGATAAGGCCTGTTCTATTCATTCACCTTTGTATGTGAAATGCAATTTATGGTTATTGATGCATAGTAGTTTTCCCCTCGTGAAAGTATTAACGTTCAAGTAATTTGGTTGTCTAATTGTGTGTGCTGAAGCTGTTTTTTCCAGACCGGCACTCGCTTGATTTACTTGACATTTGGACAACCTTATATTGGCAATGCAATGTTTGTGTCTTACTACAGCATGCCAAATACAATAACATATAACTAATGGACACAATATTGTGCCTCATTTGCCTCTGTACTATTCTCGGTTCCCACTGAAGACATACCATCACTTCCCTAGGGTGGTATAACTTTGATCTTGACGGAATATCGGATAAATTATGAGGAATTTTCGATGACTGCATTTGATGTTTGCTTTGCATTTATTTCAACCTATTTAACTGGAGAAGTCTTATTTTTTCCAGCAATATTTGCACTCACTTTATTCAGCACATTAATTTTAATAGTTTTGTTTTTTTTATCTTCTTACAAAGCAGGGCAGTTCATACTCATGACCTCTTTGACAATACGTAAGGAACCCTTCTCATTCCTGTAAAGCTATCATAGTTTCCCGTACCAATTCCAAAATTTAATAATATGTATTACTCTCTCTTTCTCTCTCCCTCCCCCTCTCCCTCCCTCTCCCTCCCTGTCCCCCCCTCTCCCTCTCTCTCTCTCTCTCTCGATCTCTATGATGGCTGATGACCTAGGCTTAAGCTCTGTGCAATTATAAGGTATTACTCATTTAAATTATGTATGTCTACTAGTGCCTATATTATTGGCAACTAGCTCAATGACAGCCACAGATAAACATATTGATGTGAGATAATCTTACTAATTTCTATGTCGGTGTTCACATATAATTGGAATCCTCTTTTTTTGTAGGTAAGGCTGTATGATATTGGATTTGGTAGTCTGGTTTATGAGGTTGAGAAATTTTGTGATGGCTCTGGAGAAGATCCAATGTGCAGCAGGTAAGGAGGTAGTTTCAGTCGTAGCTACCTGTCACAAGCAATTATTTTGTGGATTTATCATGGCTAGGTGCAATAAGTCATCATGTGACAGACCAGCCTGTTCAAGAGAATGCCAGTCCTTGATTACCAGAAACACCTACGGACGACTAATCAAAGTGTGTTTCTGCATCTTGGTAACTGGTAACAGCATCATGGACCATTTACTCTACTATGGTGTGGAATTAATGGCGGAGACATGGGAATCGTGCAAAATCGTCATGGACCCACGGTTGAAGGAATATGGACATGAAGACAAAGCAAACCTTATGCTTTTGAGGAATCCTTCTGCTTCTGCATTGAGGCTGCGTTAAGACTCTGATGCCAAGAGTAACTTAACATAAAATGCTCCTAAGTCAGCACCTAATTTCTTGAGGATCATTAGGCAGCTCCGGATGAAGTTTGTTCATGTAATGCATTCCATCAATCTGTTTCCATGTCCCTCACAAGATGAATAGGATTTCTACTGAAATTCACTCGGAATGTTAATAGCATGAAATTGAATGTATATCCTCATAAACACAACTACGTGATACCTATTGAATGAATGCGCTCACAAGTTTACCTGCCAATTTAATCTTAGGCCTATGGCTTTGCTTACCAGACTCGATAAAACCTTAAAGGGATGTGTGGATGCTGTGCTGAGCTATGAAGAGCTGAATCATGCTGCCTTTTTCCCTTCATTTATATTTTTCTATTTTTGCGGGTTGAACCTGTGTTGAACTTCACAAATTTGGTAGACGTGTGTGAATTCTGGAACCGTAAGACTCGCAAGGTCTTGCAATTAACCAGTTTTGTAAGGTGAAACAAAGACTGTCTAAGGAGAGCACTTTTCAATCAGTGACCTTACCTTCTACTACTAGCTCATTGGCACATAAAAGATTTCTCGGCACAACCAAGTACTGCAACTGTTAACCAATTTATATCATCTTGGCTTAGAGATGTAGGAATGATCTGATCGGCCTTTGGAAAGAGAGCTGTAAGCTTTTAACTTCTATTTCTAATATGCCGGACTAAACATTAGTGGAAATTGGAAAAAACAAAAATTCCTTCGTCATTTTAAAGCATAAATTGCCAATTGTGACCATTCAAAGCACATTGTACAAGAAACCAGTTAAGTCCTTGGCATTGCATGAAAAATTATAGTTTGTACATTACAGTAAAAGTTGAAGTATTGCACCAAAACGTAAGGAAAGATATACGGTCATCGAATATACTAGTAACTGTGCTGGGGGTAGTTTGCTTTTATAGAAAGAACCCTTAAGTTTTTCTTACTTATTACCGAGAGGAAGAGCTCAAGCCGTCATATAGGACTCTTTTGTTGTTTAATGATTCTCCTTACCAAAAACCTAAAGCTCCAATCCTAGGTAACCAAAAAGTGAATGAAAGAGCTTTAGTCACATATTAGAACCTATACATTTGACTATATTCTTCATGGTTTAAGGAATAACAAAGTTGAGTTTTACAAGACAAGGTTACAAGGTTCAAATTTAAAGTACAAACCAGCAAGCTCCATGGCTCTCGTATCAATGACCAATGCATAAATTGACGAAAGTGCTGCACTTGAATGTAGTAACACTCTAATCGCCGACCAAAAGAAAAATGTAGTAACACATAATGCATTTGAATGTAGTAACACTAGCATCAATTTGACTCGTCTTTTACTGGTAACTCAATTAGCCAACCAAAAATATCAAAAAATAATATATCTAAACCAAATCAAACTTACGAAATAGATCAAAAGAAATCATTGTCCCATTTCATAAGCAAGTTACAACGATCCATCTTAAAGGGAGGAAACGGTTGCAAAATCAGCCACGAATAACTATACCTACAAGAACAATATATTTCAAGTCAACTTGCAAAGGTGTGGTTGTAATTTATTTATAACTGATATCGATCCCAAGAAAGACAACAATGAAGTTCTGCTGAGATGACATAGGGCAATAAGCAATAACTTTCAAATGTTCCTTGACAGCAGACTTAGTTGTGGATGCAGGACCTTCAAGTACCACATGCACTTCTTATTGGAAAATGAACAACTCTGCTGAAAGTTTCTTCTAAATTTTTCAGGAAATGGCTGAATCTTTTGAGGATGGTAGTGCCTTTGATCAACAAAAAGCGCCGATATTACAAACAAAAAGCACTGAGAATTTCAAGATCCTTCAGCGCTTGATATTCCCCATTGAAGAATTCAGAATGCTCGAATATCACAAATGTTACCCATGAGTGCATTCAATTGATTCTTCTGGTCAACAACATCAAAAAGGACGAGAACTCTATTACTGAAAAGCCTATATTTAATTGTCTTGATCCCTTCATGAACATTACTTATTTTTGTCAACTTCCTTTTGAGGATATTGGAGATGAGCCATTCCGCAAGAACTGAATGCCCTTGAGCTCTGAAGTTCCACAGATGTTAGAAAAAATGCAGCAGTGCTCACAACCATGGGCAAGATGATTGTAGATGAGCTACGCAAGAGTCATCTCTCCAGCATGGCCCATTCCATGACTTACAACAATCCATGTTTCCTGTGTTGTGAGTGCCTACAACTCATGACTAAGAATACATTGAGCACCAATTTCACATCGAGAGGTCCATGAACTGGATTTGGCGGGAGCAACTAAGACTACCTTGAGCACCACTCTAAGAACACAACTTTTCTCCCGGTCCAGACATGGCCTTCAAGTGTTTTCTCAGAGAAGAACATCCGGGTACTGATAAGCAAGTTCTATGGCATAACAATGAACAGAACACACATTAGATGAAATGTAATAATCATTTTTGTGGGCCCACAATAAAGGAAAAAACACAATCAGATTTGACTAAATAGCCCTTTTACCCCCCAAAACAGACGAATACAGTGTTTACCACCCCAAGATTATGAGTGGGAATACGGTCAGCTTCAAGTTTCATCCATCATCTGCCTTTTGCTTGGGTCTCCATCTATACAAATGCCCAAAAACGCCACAGCTCCCTGCATAGAAAGATTTTTGTGAGTTTCTTAGACTTCAATATCTCTCAGCAACATTAGAAACCAGCAAAAAGCTGGTCGTTTGAGATGTCTCCCTTAGCACGTCTTGTCGATCCTTAAACCAAAAAGAGTCATCTAATATAACTTGAGGTGAATAAAAGGGCTTCCATTACTGATAGCCACCTAGGCATAACCATTTCAAGAAAATGGAGGCAGTGATGGAGATCACACAAGGGTCGATTTACATGATTTCAGACCCCAAGTGAGACTTGTCATGTGCACTGATAATACCGAAATTTAGCCTAACATTATGACGACTTATTATACCTTGGAGAAGCTAGATAGGTCTGTTCTCTTGTCACAGATGGAACCTTTGCCGCACTAACATTGATGCCGCTACCCAAGTGAAGTTCCTCTTTCTTCATTTTATAACTTCTCCGTAACATTTGCAAATCCTTCCAAGAAGCACACCTTGCTTGGAAAATAAACTCTACATAAGCATATCAATACAGAGTTTGGCTTATTCACAATTGCAACAATGAGTTGATTATGTCATAAAATTCCAGTATGAGAACCATAGTGCTATGACCTTTGAAGAAACATTCCATCTAATTGTTTAGAGTATAGTAAAGTTATCTCCAACGCAAAGCAGAGGTATCAACTTTGAAATATGTGAAGCAGCAAATCGACCAGGATCTCTAATGAATTGTCATAAATCAAATAAAAAAGGACACAATCAACATGCATACCTCCAACTGGGAAACATGAAAGCAAGGAGAACATCCAAAGAGAATATAGCTAAAAAAGCCAAACAAAGCTAAGAAAACAAAACATATTTTCGCAGATAATTAAAACCCTCTGGTTGTACGGAGGTACACAAATTCAATACCTTTTTCAGATTCCCAAGCATCAACTCCCAACGTAATTATAAAGTGGACATAAAACGTCACTTTGAATGTCATCTTCATTTTACTCCATTCTGTCTTCATCTGTATAGCTGCCCAATTAGCCACAGCTCCCTGCACAGAAAGATTTCTGTAAATTTCTCAAACTCTGAAACCTCTCAGCAACATTAGAAACCAGCGAAAAGCCAGTCATTTGAGATGTCTCCTTCAGCAATTCTTGTCAAACTTAAAACCTAGAAGAGTCCTCTAGTATAGCTTGAGATGAATGGAAGGGCTTCTATTACAGATAGTCACTGAGGCATAACCATTCTAGAAGATGTAGGCAATAATGGAGATTACGCAAGAATCCATTTACATGATTTTTGACCCCAGTGAGAATTATCAGATGTCCTACGCACCAGGAATACTGAAATATTAGCCTTTGACTATAGGATGATTTACGATACATTGGAGAAGCTAAGTAGGTCCTCCCTCCTGTCACAAATGGAAGTTTGCTGCGCCAGCTATTGATGCCACTACCCAAGTGAAATAGTCTTTCTTCATTTTATAGCTTCTCCATAACATTTGCAAAACCCAATAAGAAGCACACCTTTCCTGGAAAATAAACTGAACATAAGCATATCGATACAGAGTGTCTGTCTTCTTCATGATTGCATCGATGAGTTGATTATGCTGTAAATTTCCAGGATGAGACCCACAGTTATATGACCTTCCAACAAACATTCCATTGAATTGTTTACTGCATAACAAAGTTATCTCCAATGCAAAGCGAGGTTATCAACTTCAAAATATGTGAAGCAGCAAATCGACTGGCATCTCTAATAATTTGTTCATATCAAATTAAAAACAATGCAATCGAGATGCATACCTCTAGCTGGGAAACATAAAAGCAAGGAGAAACCATCCAAAGAGAACATCGCTAAAAAGGCCAAACCAAACCAGGAAAAGAGAACGGATGGTTGCAAATAATTAAGAACACTCTGGTTGCACAAATGAAGGTATCATAATTTCAATATCTTCATCAGATTTTCAAGCATGAATGAAAGGTCATTAAAGAGTGCACATAAAAGTTCTCCATTCATATCTGTGAAAGAATTTTATTGCCAAAAAATAAAAGGAAAACATTGGTTATCAGAGATAATAACTCACCTCAATTCGTTTAAAGTCTGGACCCAAGGGAACAATATGTGGTCGTGGATCAAGAAGCTTTCAAAAGCAATGTGCACTCATTCGTCGTCTTCTCCCTCAGATATAGATTCAGATTCGTCGTCTTCTTGCTCAAATTCAGATTCATCGTCTTCTTGCTCAGATTCAGATTCGTTGCCTTCTTACTCAGATTCAGAGTCGTCTTCTCCCTCCAATTCGTCGTCTTCTCCCACAAATTCAACTGACCTCTCTAAGCAAAAAAGACGATAAATTGCCTCCACCATGCAACCTTTCATTACCACCTTTTGTAGTTCCTTCAAGCTAGACAGATCAGGCAACCTCTGTAAAGATCCACACGAAGAAATCTCCAATTCTTCTAAAGATTGTGGTAGTTCGCCTTGAATCTCAACCAGACTAGGACACTTTTTTACTTGAAGACATCTTAGTTTGTTTAAACTACAAAGATCAGGTAGTGCCTTCACCTGTCCAAAGCCACAAATCTGCAAATATCGTAGGTTCTCCAATAGGTTCGCCTGACTTTTCCGAGCAGAGCCAAGAATTGCCTCCACTTTTAATTTTTGACAACCTACAATGACAACAATTTGCAGCCCAAACATGATTGACAGATCATTCAAATCCACTAAAAATCCGCAGGAAGAAATCTCCATTCTTTCCACCTTCAAGCTTGACAGATCAGGCAACTTTTGCAAAGATTCACAGGAAGAAATCTCCAATTTTTCTAAAGATTGTGGTAGTTCGCTTTGAATCTCAACCAGATTGCCACAGTTTGATACTCGAAGATGTCTTAGTTTGTTTGAAGCACTTAGATCAGGTAGTATTTTCACCTGTCCAAGGTCACAAATCCCCAAATATAGTAGGTTCTCCCACAAATTCACCTGACTTCTCTGAGCAGAGCCGAGAATTGCCTTACCCTTTAATGTTGTGCAACATCTTATGTAAACCTGTTCCAGATTCTTTAAGCTTGACAAATCAGGCAACTTTTGTAAAGATTCACAAGCAGAAATCTTCAATGTTTCCAAAGATTGTGGTAGTTCACCTTGAATCTCAGCCAGATTACGACAAAAGTTTACTTCAAGACTCCTTAGTTTGCTTAAATAACTTGGATCAGGTAGTATCTCCACCTGTTCAAGGTCATCAATATGCAAATATCGTAGGGTCTCCCACATATCCGCCTGACTTCTCCGTGCAAAGCCCAAAATTGCCTCCACAATTAATTTCATGCAATTTCGCACTTCAATCGTTTGCAGTTTCTTCAAGCCTGACAGATCAGGCAACTTCTCTAACGAACCACCAGTAAGAAATACTCAACTCATTCAAATACTCTGGTAGTTCGCCTTGAATCTCAACCAGATTATCACAATAATATACTTCAAAACGACTTAGTTTGTTTAAATTGCTCAGATCGGGTAGTATCTTCACCTGTCGAAGACAATGAAGCGACAAACTTTGTAGGTTCTCCAAACAACCAAGGCCTTGACTCTCTGTAATTGCAATGCCCGAAATCTTGAGAGATGACAGTTCGTTCAAATTCGATAGATCCTCTGTTGAGGAAAGTGAGTGGCAATTTTTCAACTAGAAGGACAAACTTGAGGGAAGCCTCGGGAGGCGACACAGATCAGAGCGGTAGAGGCAAAGTGACTTGAGTTGAGGAGGGAGGCTAGGGTCGTCTATTGTGGAGGCGGTTGGACAATCAAAGCACAGAACCAGAGACGTCAGTTTGGTTAAATTCCCCAACCACCGCGGCAGTGGATTAACTACCGGCACAGGATCTTCCAGAGGCCCATCCGTACAAACGCGGCCAAACCCCAGCTCCAATACTCGTAGATTTGTGAGGTTTGAGAGATCCGGAAACGCGTCCATGTACAAGTCAATCAAATATAGATAGATAAGACTTTCAGGAAGCCTCGGCAGTGCCAGTATAACCACATCCATCAAACGCAATTTCCTTAGCGATTGATTCCTGTGGATGCAATCGCCAATTTTCACACGGGCGTTGCCACAATGGCCTCTTATATCTTCAAGCTTCTCAATAGTCCAAAAGGCATCGGGTATTTTGCTTATTTCACCATTCCACATATTAACTAATTTCAAATTTTTCAATTTTCCGATAGAATCAGGTAGTTCTTTGATCCTCATATGGCTTAACTTCAACTCAATCAGTGATTCCAAATTCCCAATTGTATTCGGAAGGCTCTTCAATGATTTGCAATATTCCAGAGATAGGTATTCAAGGCACGCAAGATCGCCTAGTTCGTTCGGCAGCCTCTGAAGATTTCTACAATAGCCTAACTCTAAGAAAACTAGAAGTTTCAATTAATAATCGACCTATCTATTTCGGTCAATGATTCACAGTCGCTTAGGATCAAACGTTCTAAATTTGAATGAGCACAGAAGATGGGAGTTCTCTTCAAGCGTCAGCAACAGGACAGATTCAAAACTTTCAAATTCTTCGCCATCTATAAAAGAAGAATTATGCAAAGATTACTTTTAAATCTAATAAGACGAAATAATAAGTGTTGTCTACTATAAAACGTACCTTCATGTGGCTCCACCCCTTCCAGTCATGCCTAATTCTACTCTCAGATAGATCAAGAATAACCAGATCCTCTATGGAGAAATTTGTTATATTAAACATTGGGGAAATATTATGCCAACAAAGCCACCGTAATTGTGGAAGAAGATCTAAATTCTCTTGGAAAACATTTGTTGGAAGAACATTTGATGGCAATTCATGCCAGTGCCAAAGAAGCCTCTCCTCTGCACCAAAATTTCCCTTCGAATCATCAACTTCAAGGAACCTTAGATTTGATAGGCTCTTAAAGTCCTCATAGGTAAAATGATACCGTCGCTTATGGTCAAATTTGAGACAAAGAGCTTCAACTTCTTTTTGTCCCTGCCCAAAGGAAACATTTAAAAACAAAAGAGTTGAAGGAAAACCCATTTATTCAAGTCCACTGCATTAAGTGGTTGAGTTGAGTATTATAATTCCTTTAAAAAAGTATTGGTTGAGTAAGTTGTAATGGTGCTAGACAACATAAAAAGCAATTGGCTTATCTTCTGAAAAACAAATTCATAAATACTAAGAATTTATATGAGGGGATTTTACCTTATGTCGCCTCAATAAATCCAATCCTTCCTTATAATCCCACACCCTACTTTGCTTTTCTATTTTCATGTTACTTTCTCGATGAACTATCTCTCTTCTGAGGTCTTTGAGTTGGTCGTGCATCCACACTTTATTATCATATTTAATCTTTATCAAAGACATGTTCAGTAGAACTTCCATGGCTCTTTTCGGAAAAGAATTAGATTCATCCCGAAAATGAATCACATTGTCTTTTTCATATCCAATGAGAAAACAAGCTATATCGATGAACATATGCTTTTCTCGAAGATCTAATGCATTATAGCTTATTTCCAGCTTTCTTTGAACATCCTTAGGAGGAACATTTTCCAACTCGTTCAATTTGCCATCCCACTTTTTCTTGTCAGTGCGAGACAAAAGTGAACCTATGACCTCAAGAGCTAGCGGAAGACCTCCAGCAATGCCTATCGCCCTTTTGGATTGGTTGACATAATCGTCTAAAGGAGAATCTCTTCTGAAGGCGTGTTTGCTAAAAAGTTGAAGAGAGCGACCAGGATCCATGTGATGAAGCTCATAACTATGGTCCACTTCAGGAACATCAAGAATATATTTGTTTCTTGTAATAATAATAATTGTGCTCCCTTTGCCCAACCAATCACACTTACCTACAAGTGCACGCACATGATTCTCTTCATCTGCATCATCAAGAAGAAGGAGGACATTTTTATTAGACAGCCTCTCTTTAATTGTTTGAATCCCTTCATCAAAGTTTCTTAAATCAATCCATTTAACCTTAGAGATGTCGGAGATGAGCTGATTCTGCAACCATTCAATGCCCTTAAGTTTTGACGTTTCTCGGACGTTAGAAAGAAAGCAACGATTCACAAAATCGTGTGAAAGCTTATTGTAGATAATTTTGGCAATAGTCGTCTTTCCGATACCACCCATCCCACATATTCCAATAATCCGTGTTTCACTTGTCTGAGCACCTATCATTTCCATGATTTTCTCTACTTGGTCATCGACACTGACCAAGCAATCCGATACCATCAGATAAGCCTTTTTCAACTCATTGAAAACCTCTTGGGTAAATTTTCTCGCAAACTCACATTCTCGCCTTGTGTTTGTTGGAGGCAAAAGACAATGAATTAGAAAACTTTGTTGAATTATATCAAGTTTTGGCAAGGCCAAATTGAATTCGAAAGGCGTTCTTCAAAGATTTATTCCATTGTAAATGAATTAGTGTTGGTACTTATAGTTAATGAATGAATTGAAATCGAAAAAAAAATGTTACTTGGAATAAATGGGACAAAATTGGGATTATGCCATTACTTAGCATGACTTCTGCAGTATAACTTCAATAACACAAAATTCAATTTCAACAAGGTTAACACAAATCTAGAAAAGCAACCACATGAAATGCAATGAGTTTCAATGATCCAAGGCACATGGGATGGAATGCTAAAAGCAATCACCTGTTGTGCATGTTGTGCAAGTTCCATCCATCTAGAGATGATACTTCTTCGAGAGCAGCCTTCCACTCACGCATAGTCCCTTCATCATGTCGGCTTTTGTTTTCATGTGAATTAAAGGCCTCTTTATAACCCCCAGTTTGGTATCATACCTTCGCAGGTGCCACATCATAGAAAATGGGCATAATCTTTTGTCCCTTTGTTTTCCGGCACTCGGCCATCTTGACTAGCTCCTTAAGACACCATACGCTAGAGGCATAACCTTTAGAAAGGATAGGTATTGAGATCCTCGACTGCTCAATTGCCTGGAGAAGTGCTAGGCCAAACTCTTCGCCCTTTCGGAGATCTTCATCATCCTTATATGCATGGATTCCCATATCTATCATACTAGTGTAAAGGAAGTTGGTAAAACCTGCTCGAGTATCTGGCCCTCTAAAGCTCAAGAATACTTCATAGTCATATCCCGATGAAGTAGTAATTTCATGACCTTCTATTGAAGTGTGAGGAGAAAAAGTGCCTCCTGCTACCCCCTCATTTTCATAGATGCGTCCTTTTTTGACCCTCCCCTCCATTGATCTCACTTGATCTTCTCTTAGAGAAAAAATTGACAAGTATATCAGCAAAAACAGCAACAGCTAGAGATGGAAAGAGTTTAGAAGCCAGAATTACAAATGAAGATCTCTGTAAGTCATTAAACTCAGAAGACAGGATTGGCTAAATATGCGGAGAGTCTAGGGCCAGGTTGCTAGAATTGGTCAAAAAGAATGACTCATTACGGTCTGTCAAAGTTGACGAATGCTGGGTTTTCTAAAACCAAAGTGGCCCCTCCCGACTCAATTCTTCTCTTTTATCGACCGTCATAACGCAATTGAAAAAGGAAAGACACGACTGCGGGGTAGATAAACCAGTGGAATTCTAGAAAGATGGGAGCAATCGAGTGCTTTCGGTGGCTAAAATAAAATATTAATAAGATGGGAGCAAACGAGTGCTTTCGGTGGCTAAAAATAAAATATTAAAAAGATTGGAGCAATCAAGTGCTTTCGGTGGTTAAAATAAAATATTAAAAAGATGGGAGCAGGGTGCGTTTGGCAAAATTTCTAAAATAAAAATTAATTTTTAGTCAGAAATTGATTTTTTAATTTCTATTTCAAAAATTGAGAAATTAAAAATTTTAATTTTTGATTTCTTCTTCAAATCAATTTCTGGTAAAAAAATCTATTTCAGAAATAAATAAGTAAAAAAACAAATTGCATTATCAAACGGATTTACTTTCTAAATGCATTTACGGAGAACGAGAGAAATAGAAAAATAAAGAAGTAAAAATTTTATCATATGCAACTACCAGCCGTGGTGGCTCCACTGGGTAGGCTTCAGACTTTTAGACGGAAGGTCGGAAGTTCGAAGCCCCTGCAAAGCGGATCATTAGGCGACTTACGCGTGGCATCGGGGTGGTGGTTTCCCTGCTAGCGCCATTTGGGGGTTTACGTGGTAGCTGTCGACCAAAGCGGTTCCTCCAGTCCAAAAGAAAAAAAATTTATCATGCGCAGCTCCATAATGCTTTCGTTTGTTATTCCTTTGAATTTTAATAATCCTTGTCTCCGTGGAGATTCTGACCACATCGTGTCCGCGTTATTTTCTGGAATCCGTGGATCATCATCATCCGGATTTGTATTTTGCTCCTGCCAAATTGCTCCAATGCCCTCGTGGCCAAAAGCTAATTTTTTTTAACGTTAAGTCGGTTGAGCATGTAATTAATGGCATAAATTTTGATTGATTTCCATGTTACTTGGTGTAGTTGCTTTTTAACACGGTAATGCATAAAATAGGTTCATTAGGAGGGTTCTTTCAAGTTTTTCAACAACTAATGCAGAGTATCCTTCCCATAGCCAGGACCATATCGATTTTTCTCAAGGGAGAACTTGAAAATGTTCACATTTGACATAGTACAGTGCAGAGTTTTCTTTTAAAAAAGCAAATCCAACTCTTCTCAAATCTCGAGAATATAAATTATTTTCAAGGAGTTTTGTATCTCAAGGGGAGAACATGCATGTGTTCTCATTTTACACAGCACAATGCATATTTTTCTTGTTAAAAAGAATTTGACTCATATCTCATGAACTTAAATAATTCCCTAGGAGTTTTACATCTCAATAGAATACTTGATCGCATTCACATTTGACATATGACGGTGCAGAACTTTTTTCCTCCTTAAAAAAAAAGAATAAAAAGTTCGAATATTTTCAAATCTCGATAATATAAATAATTTCTTCCTAATGTCACTTTTGGAGACATGGGCATCCACTCTCTCTAGATTGGATCAAAAATTATCTGGCGCAATTCATTTGATAGGATGGTTGTAGTTTGAAATCATGTAAATTTCTAAATTCTGCTGGCCAAAAAGGAGTTTTGATATGTGCGTTGTAAGTATGAATATTCGGCAAACACAAAAAAAACATTGCTAAATGACTCCTTCGAAAATGTTTACATCATATATCCTTTGAAACAAAAATGGAACAATCTTGAAATTTTCTCTACCAAAGACTTGCAGACATTATGAGACCATTAGTCTATAGGAATTCCAAGTTCACCATAAAATATCGAGACATTGCTATTCATTGGATGTGTTAATAAAAGTGCCAATATTCTAGTCATTATTTTATGTTTGCTCGACATCAAAATTGCATTTGAGCAGCTGTGTTTTTAAGGTACTTTAAGACTCTGTTTGATAATGTTCATATTTCTCTCAATTTCTGCTCTTTTATTCTTTGGAACTAAAAAGAATAGAAATCCATTTGCTAACATCAATTTTTTTTTTTTTTTTTCTATTTCCCGGAATAGAAAAGTAGCTAGGGCATAAATTTGATACAGAAACAAGAAGTAAAACAAAAAGTAATTTGTTGTTTTCAAAAATAATTTCTAGAAATAAGTCATTTTCTTTATTTTCTTTTTCTTCCTCGTTGCCTACCGTATGCCACCATTAGTCACTAGTCATTGGTCGCCACCTGCCAACTAGAGGAGCAAGAAAAAGAAGAGAGGGATTTTAAAAAAATAAAAATAAAAGAAATTCTACATTATAATAAAATTTTAGTCATACCAAATGCATTCCTATTCTTTTTTTTATTTTTTCATTCTGAGAATAGAAATTTTGTGTAGTTACCAAATGCATTTTTTTACTCAAAAATTATTCCAAATAATAGAAACAGAAAAAGACTATTTCCGAAAAGAAATTGTTTCTTGGAATAGAAATATTACTAAACGCATCCTAAATCTAGCCTCCATGACGCTGTCACTTTGGATTGATTGATTTGAGGATCCTTTTGTTTTTAACTCTATCTTCTGATAGAGTTGAGAACAAGGTGACAGCAATTTGGAGAATGATATATAGGGATATCGATCATCCCTTCAACCCTCAAGCACACATTTCAAATCCTATAGATTGGATAAAAAAATTAGCTAGAGCTATTCATTCGATTGGAGAGTTTGAAATCTTTCACACTTCTAAAATTCCATTTGCTAGAGATGAAAGTTTGTTCTGTACATGAGAAATTTGAATAATCAATAATAAATTTGAAGTATTACCGGTTTGTAATTAACTGGTAGCTATTTAGTCCAGTCAATTGTTTGTAAGTTTTCAAAAAAAAAAAATGTTTGTAAGTTATCAATAAAATAATAAATTGATTTGCCTTATTAAAATGCTCTTGTAAATTAGGAACAATCGTTTGCTTTTATAAGTGGATAAGTATTTTCGCTAGTAGATTACAAATTACTTACATGCTTCATTAGTAGACTTGATTAACCGTAGTAACCAAAATAACAATTTGGTTACTATAAATTCTTAATAGAATTATCAACATTGTTATAATTTTATGGTAGCAATATATGTTTGTCAGCAACATATCACCGAAATAATCAATTTACCAGGCTGAACATTCTAGTAGATTTTGAATAGTTGTTTGCTTCTACTAGTGGGTGTGTTTTTCACCTATAGTTTACTAGTTGCTTATATATATTATTAGTAATATTAGTTAACGGCTATAACTTCCAAAAAAAGATAACTATTTTACCATTATTATTTCTCAATAGACTATTAATGCTGTTTCAATTTTGCGGATACCAATGTTTATTTGTCAATAACTTTACAACATTATTTATGGAATTGTCAGATATCGATTGTTTGTATTTCTTTCCTAGGGATATTGATGATTATTTGTGGCGATGGAGCTTTCTACATGTTAATGTGGTTGGTTGGGAGTTTGGTGCACGTAATAAAGAGTCCATACTTTTTCTCATTACAAGGTTTTCCCATATCATCAAAGTTTCGGGCATATTCTGCCTATCCTTTTTTTGAACCTTTTGTTCAAGAAACTACATATTAAAGAACCACGAGGGGACTTTGCTAATTTTGCTAGACATGATGATGCTGTTTCGATACGATATTTCAAGGTGATTAGTAGACAGTGACAAAATCAACAATGCACAGTACACACTCTTATTGTTTTCCAATGTACAGAGAAACAATAAGGTGGTTTTGTGTGTTTCGGCATCTAGTGCATTAAGTAAGGTTCATCAACAATTTTATTGGATGCTCCTGATATAATTTTTTTCCAATAATTTAATCGCAGCGGTTTGGCACATGCCAACCTTGTCAGGCATCTTTGCGTGCAATGGTTCTTGAAAATGTAATTAATCTATCTGGGGAAGAATGGACACAAAAAATCAGCGTCCTATATAATTAATCTATCAAAATAAGATCAAGCGCATGCTGGCATTGTCAGGCATCTTAGAAATAAAGATGTTCACATGAAATGATTCTTAAAAAAGTATTAGGACTAAGCTCCAAACTCATGTCTACAACGGTTAGGGGAAAAAATGGCTCCACTTGCCTAAACAATAGTATTAGTATTAGCAACATTTTTCGTGCTGTGATGCATTAGTTGGTCTCCAAGACAGATAAAGCTCATCGGCTTTGATAAAAGGTTATCTCTTCTCAGATCTCAATAACGAAAATTACCCCTTTCTAAGGTTGATTCTGGAGATTTGGCCATTCACTCTCCCTTTTGAGTCCATATTTATTATCGACACACAACCTTTTACTTGATGGGCAAAATTGAAGGGAAAAACATTCGCAAATGTTATGGAGAAGTTATAAAATGAAGAATGAGGAATTTCACGTGGATTGCGGCATCAAAAGAAGGTGCAGCAAAGCTTCCATCCATGACAAGAGAGGAGAATTATTTAGCTTCTCCAAGGTATCATAAATCATCTTATAGTTGAGGTTAAATTTTAGTATTATCTGTGCATAGGACATATGATAAGATCAACTTAGGGTCAAAAATCATATAAATGGACTCCTGTAGTCTCTCCATTATTTTCTACATTTTGTAGGAATTGTTATGCCTAGATGATTTTCTATAATAGGAGTCCTTCCATTCACCTCAAGTTAGAGTAGAGGATTCTTTTAGGTTTTAAAATTGACAAGAAGTATTACGGGAGACATCTCAAACCATTGCATTTTTGCCAATTTTTGATGTTGCTAAGAGGAATTGAAGTTAGCGAAAACTCACATAACTTTCTATGTAGGGAGCTGTAGTTACTTGGGCAACTTTACAAATGAAGACTGAATGAAGGACGTTGAAAAATGACATTTAATTTGGACTGTAATCCCTTTCACAATCTTGGGTTGGTAAACTATGTATTTGTCTATTGAGAGCCAAAAACTTGAAGATCATTGAGGGAATTCGTTGCCTATTGATGAAATTGTTAAGTCTATTTAACTTGATTTGAAGTTTCAATTGGATGGTTCGCCTTTTTTCTTCAAAGAAATCATTAGAGTAGGTTAGAGGGATATATTTTGCAATTTGGGGCATCGTACGTAATGTTTTTGGGGATAAAAGGTTTATTTATGCAAACCAGATTGTTTATTGATCTTTTTTGTGGGACCATAAGATTGAATATTGCTTTTCATCGAAATGTGTGTTCTCTTCATTGATATGCAATAGAACTTGCTTATTAGTACCCAAATGTTCTTTTAATAGGAAACACTTGAAGGGCTTGTCTAAATAGGGAGAAGTATTGAGTGCGCTTAAAGTGGAGTTCAAGGTAGTCTTAGTTGCACCTGCCAAAACCATTTTGCACATTTCGATGTGAAAATGGTGTTCAAGGTAGTCTTAGTCATGAGTATGATGGGCACTCACTCACAAAAAACACGAATTGTTGGAATTCATGGAATGGATGGTGTTAGAAAGACCGCTCTCACCAAAGTCATCTATATTCAGCTTTCACAATCACTGTTGCTTTCTTTTTAACACCCGTGAAACTTTAGAGCTCAAGGGCATTGAGCACTTGCACAATCAAATCATTCTGCATGTTCTCAAAAGGAAATCGACAGAAATAAGTAATATTTATATATTATAATTTAATTGCAATGATTGAGAGTTCGTTCTATCTAGGGAAGAGTGGATACAAAACATCATCTTCCTATACAATTAATCTATCAAAAGTAGTACATGCACATTTCAACATTGTCAGGCATCTCTAATAATGATGTGAAAAATTGAATGATTCTTAAAAATGTAATAGCACTAGGCTCCGAGCTCATAAACTACGATTAGGGGGGAAAAAGATGACTCCTCTCATGTCTAAGCACGCAAATTGGTTCTTTTCTATGTTGGTCTTGGAAATGTGGCCCTCCACTTTCTAATAGAAAGACCGTCTTAAAGTCTTGGCCAAGGACTTGCAAACATTGTGAGACCTAGTCTATTGATATTCTGAGTTCAGAACAAAACTTTATACTTTTTCATTTGATGTGTTAAAATAAACATGAAGTGCCAATATTCTAGTCATTTTTTCAAGTTTAGCCCGACTTAAATTGCATTTGAATAAGTGTATTTGTAGACGTACTTTGGGTTTAGCCTCCATGACTCTGTCATTTTGATTTCATCCCCTTATGTGATTCGATGATCCCTTTGTTAGAATTGGTCATTAAGAATGATTCATTGCAACATCACTCTAGCCTGTCAAAGTTGACAATGCTAATCTTTTAACAAAAACCAAGAAAAGATTCAAACAAAACACGTCGAAGTTTAATAAAACAAGGCACACCGGATATAATGCTTAGTCACCTGTTCAGCACGCTTCGAAGGTCCCAGAGATTAATAAGTTAAGAAGCCAGGATTATAAATAGAGATATCTGCAAGTCACAAAACTCAGAAGCCAGAATTGGCTAAATATGCAGAGAGCCATGTGCAAGTTTGCGAGAATCGGTCAAGGTGAATGATTCACCGTGACATCTCTGCACCGTTTCAAAGTTGACAATGCCCCTCAGTTTAACATATAATGCATAAGATATGGTCCACCAGCGGTTTCGTGGATGCTTTCGTTTTTAATTTCTTTTGCCGGCTCAATCACGGTGGTTGAAAATTCACTTTTGACCAATCAAAATATTAGGACAGGACCACAGCAACATCATCAGGCATTTCTTAAAATGAGGTCTCCATCGCACAAAGTCAACACTTCAAAATAGTACTAAGAGAAGGTTGCGAGCTCATAGACTTTGCTGATTAAAAAAATGTTGCTTTCTCCAGGATCTCAAGTACGAAAGTTCTCTGTTTCGGATGAAGTTTTCAGAGGCGTGGCTCCACCCTCTCAGCTAATGCTTGCATATTATTTCATATAATAGATCAAAAAAGGGGCAAAAAGACAAGAACTTGCGGACAACACAGGACCATTGCATGGTAAATCTCCATACTTGGATGAAATTTTGCCGAACTTGTATTCATCTCAAATTAAATGATATGCTTATTATTTCAGATTTAGTTTGACATTAGATAACGTTGGACTAAGTCCATTGGCAGCTGGAAACATTCCTGAATTCAATCAAGAATCGGTAGAGCTTCTCTTCAATACCCGTGGATCCAATTAACAACCGTGGTTTTCCGCAGAACAATCTGGACACGGGTTTTGATAAAATTTGAACAACAATTAGCAAAATCCTGAAAAAGCTGATTGTGGATGATTTTTGCAAGAGTTATTTTTTCAACGCCACCATACTCATGATTTCATTCATGTGATTGTCAATTCCAGCAAAGCATTTGGATACTATCAAATAAGCCATTTTCAACTCACTGAAAGCTTGCTTAGGGTGCGTTTGGTTGGACTTTTGGGGAAAGCTTTCGAAAAAATGCAAATACTTTTGGGTGAAGGGGGTTTTCCGAAATGCAAATAGCGTTTGGTAAAATTTACATTGAGAAACAATTTTGGCCAAAATACCGTTTGATAAAATTTGTATTTGTAAAAGACTTTTATTAAATTAAAAGGCTTTTGGTAATCAATAAAAAGAAGAAAAAATTTATCATAAATAAATAAATAAAATAGTTCGCCGGCGAGGCAAGCAGCCGCCGGAGGCCTCAGGCAACCCCTAGAGATGACTGGCGAGGGCCGCCTAGGGTCGGGTGACCTCCAGCGAGGGTCGGTCGAGTGACCCCCGGCAGCCCTTCACGGAGGTCGCCCAACCTAGATTTGGGTCCGCCGAAGGTCGCAAGACCTCGCGGCGACCCAAATCTGGGTCGCCGATGGTGCCGGAGGTCGCAGGACCTCGCGGCAACCCAAATCTAGGCCGCCGGTCGCCGCGACCTAGATCTGGTCCCCGGAGGTCGCGCAACCTCACGATGACCAGATCTGGGTCGTACCTGAGGTCGTGTGACCCAGAGCTGGGTTGCGGGGATGCGACTCGCGGGCGGTCGTCGGGACTTGCGGGCAGTCGCCACGACTGGCCGGTGACGATCGCCACGACCTCACCCACCTCAGCCGTGACCTTGCCGGCCTCTCGAGCTCGTCTC
The DNA here is from genome assembly GCA_014182725.1 of Eucalyptus brandiana. Taxonomy (NCBI): domain Eukaryota; kingdom Viridiplantae; phylum Streptophyta; class Magnoliopsida; order Myrtales; family Myrtaceae; genus Eucalyptus; species Eucalyptus brandiana. Next base: position 52,940,945 of record CM024675.1, on the reverse strand, counting down.
TGATCAACCACGCTGCTAGAGAAGAAGATGAACAATAAACATGAACAGTGGATACGAGGCATTCCGAGAATGCTAAAAGCCCAAGGCAACCAGGACTTGCCTTGGGCTTTCAGCCTTGCAAATGCCGGTTTTGCCTTAATGGGAGCTCCAAAACAGTTCCCAAACACCTTCATTTTGGCCCAAAGGCCTTTAGCCCCCAAAGATACTTGGAAAGCAATTCTCAAATGCAGCCTTAGCCATCTTTCTCCAAAACTCTCCTTCATTACTAATACTATTGGAGGTAGTAGTTGAAGGAATTAGAAACTCACATCGAACCAAACTATGCTCAGGAAAAAAACTCATACAAAATACCGAAATAAACTATTGTGAATTGATTCTTTCAAGATTTCTACTTAATTTATAGATGGACTGATTGCGTCAAATTTTAGTGAAAATGACTTGAATTGAATGACATTGTTTATAGATGGAATCTTTCAAGATATATAATCTATACACCGATTGATTGTGTCAAATGTAATTGAAAACGACTTAATTGAATGACATTGTTTATAGATAGATTCTGATGGAGTACAAGACCCTATCAATTCAAACAATTGCTATGATTTGTTCACATTTTGGGATTTGGGGGATGAAAGGATCCATTTGCTTTTTCCTACGACCTTTTCCCGCACCACATAAACATCTCTGTAAACTGTCCCTAGATCTAATAGGACATGAAGTCCATTGTACTGCCGATCAGATATATTGATGTAATTTGCCACAATGTTAGCGATTTACAACCATCAATGAATTAGTAACTTACCAACTAGGTTTTATGTTTACTACTCAATGCTAAATCTAGGAGTGAGATGGTAAAATCACTATTCCATTTATAATGTATTAACAGCTGATCGGATTAATAAATGCCGCTACTCGTAAAACCGAAATAATTTTATAATGTAGCATGGGCTTAATGTACTAGTGAAATAATAAGCTTGGATTCTTCCATGTTTTTGAACACCTAATGCTTTTAATGAGGTCTATCCACGATTCCCAGATGCTTCCTTGATTTCCTTTGCTAACCCTAATCGCGGTGGTTGAGAGCCTCCATATAATCCATCAAAATATCTGGACAGTCCTACATCAAAAATTGTTAGCCATCTCCTTCAAACGATTGTTTAAAGAAAAGCATTAGGACAAGGCTCTAAGGTTGGAGAAAGAGAGGTTAAATTTGAAAGCAAGATGGTCTGAGAAAACGGCACTTGCTGTGAGGGGCATTTTACGACGTCTCCTCCCCGTGTTCTCTCCTCTTGCTTCCGAGACGGGCCTGACGCGTTGGGGTCATCTGAAAGCCCATACGAGTCTCCAACCTGCGTGAATGGCTGGACATCGCTCGAACGAAACCCAACATGCCACGTGTCGGGCCAAGGAACGTGGAGAGACGATTCAAAATGTGAGATAGCATCCTCAGTCCTCTTCTTTTCTTCGTTTTGGATGGGTGAAATGGCACGACGAGAAGATGCGTCCCTCAAGTCTATGGCAATCCAAGTACTTACAGACGGTTCATTTTAGCATCTCTCGTAAGCAAATGATACACTTTCAATAATGTAGGAACTCATTTTCACTAGATATATATTGAAATGTATAAATATTCGTGCTAATCTCATGAACTAATGTGTTGTTGAATTCAAAGTGAGGCATACTAATCCGTGCTATGAAGTTCTGAGGTATTTTGCCCCAAAAAGAAGAAAACAAAGAAGGGGCTGTGTGAGATCGCCTTACTTAGCTAGTGCCAAAGGGACTAAATGTAAGGCCACCCAATCGCTTTATCCTTTGACTTAATTTGATCCAACAAATCTTAGGATGAAGTATATATTTGGATTCTTCTACTTAAAAATCCTGCAATTTTCACGACTTAAAAATACCATAATATCGAGAGAAATACCAATAGAAAATATAGAGTATGAGCAATATTTTAATTTTATTTTCTAATTGTGAAGGGAAAATCAGAAATAAAAGTAATAGAGAATGTTTTTTATGTTTTTGAACAAGCCCTTTTTTAAGGTAACTCAAACTTTACCCTAACAATTTGACTAAGCTTTGCAAATTAACTTAGTGTCATTAAGGAACGTAGGGTTTTGATTCTGGCTCGATAACCCATTTTAGGTCATGCTAGAAGAATGAATTTTCTCATGAAAGTCCTGTGAGAAATACTACCATGCTCCAGGAGCACCACGTTAGCATAAAGTCAAAGTAGTTGGAGAATGGAAAAATTCATTGAAATATATTTATTGGAAATAAGGTAAAAGTTCATGAATTCATGACTCTTAGTGCTTAATGATAGGTTGGCACTATTTTTTAATTAGATTTTGAACCATCTCCCATATGATCTTCTTATCCCAATTCAATTATGCCCATTTAAGAATCCAACTCGATATTCAGTAAGGATTTGATTCCTTTCGGATCTCAAGTATGCAACTTCTGTCTTTCAAATGAATTTTTCAAAGATAAATTCAAGTAGATAGATCGCACATCACTAAACCAAGCTGGTATAGCAAACGCGTACGTGAATACAATAGTTACATGACAAGCACCGGTGCACCCATTTTCTCCACTTTAACTAGAATAATTCAGATAAATAGATTCGATTATGCCAATTTAATTACTAGTCTAGTTACTAGATTAAACTATATCAAATATCCTCCTTTTTATCTTATTTAATGTTGACTCTATCTTCGCTTGCTTATTGAAAACATTCAATTGAACCCAATTACCCAATACAATGTTTTGAAGATAAACAGAAAAGCCTCTCTATTATTTCATCATATTGCATTTGGTCCGTGAAAGTCATTGAAGACATATGGACCTTTGCTTTCTCTTGTTAACATGGACTCGTTTCTCTAGGAAGAAAGATGTCCGTACGCAAGTGAGGGGTTTTTGGGGAAGATTTCTCGTCCAACTTTCTTCCAACCAATGTTTTCCAGGGTTGTCAATTCTCCTTCAACAATCGCACTGGAGTTCCTCAAAATAATTATTTCCCCCGAATGCTCAATATAGTGAATTTTCGGAATCTAATTGTTCTCAATCTATCTTAGAGTGGAATTACACATCAACTGAAAGGGATAGAGCCATACGAAGGTGAGTTACTATGCTACTGACAGTTATTAGCATCCAGTTTTATGAGATCGAACACACCAATAATTCACATGAGTCTTCTTTCACGGATAGTAAAGAATTTCAAAGTTCTAAGTCCGATCGGCTGCCCTTGCTTGAAGGGGACCCCTAATTTCTCTGCACATGCAAATTTAGGAGATTTTTATCCTATAAGAGTGTAGAAACTCGAGTGACATATCGGTGAATCAATTTGGTCAGTCACAAGAGCTTGGTGAAAGTACCAAATGACATCTACAGGAGCTCATCTCTGACGATCTCCCCGATTGTCACGATTGCACATGATGGCAAACTTCCAGATCTCTCGAACCTGATCGAATTTTAAGAGGGTTGAGTGTTGGGCTTTTGTGGAGGTGCTCGGCCTCCTGAGCTTCCGGAAGATCCAATCGGTGGCCATGGCGGATTGGGTGGGAGGTCGATCGTGCTGGCGCACGACCCCGGAGAGGCCTATCACCGCACCGAAATCCCGACACATCCAGTATGGAACGGTGCAGGCGAACATCGAACCTCCTCGTCGTCCTCATCTGCCTCGCCATTCCAGTCGGCGTCGGCAGCTGCTGCGGCGGCGTCGTCCACTGGCGGCGCGGGCGACGGCCTCGAGCTCCTCCTCGTTGACCGGCTCCGCTGAGCTGCGGCTACTCCTCCTCCTCCTCCTCCTCCTCCTCGGACCCGTCGGACGGGACATCGTCGTAAGACGCCTGCTGCTTTTAGGGTCTCGCCACGGCAATCGGCGGAGATCGACGGATCGATCGGTCGAGGTCGTCACTGCTTGTTCGAGAGAGAGAGAGAGAGAGAGAGGGTTTGCGCTTTTTCGTATTTTTGTTGTGAATAGTTTTTCGCTTTTATTATAATTTTTTTATGGAGTGGCTTTTTTTAAAATTCATTTTTGTTTTATGCGAGCGGTGCGAAAATTTTCCCGCCAGCCAGTGTGGGGGAATTGTATTTTCGTTTCCCGCCGCAGGAATCGAAGCCAGCGTCGACTCACGCGCAAGCTTCAGGATTTGGGATGGTCCGACTTGGCCTCGCCGCCTGAGTCACTATCCATAGTTGGTGTTATCATAATAATTTCATGTCTATTACGATGCGTTCATTTTGAACCATAGTTAGTTAATTTATTTGTAAATGTAAGATTCTATCAACATAAATCATATTAACGTGTTAGAAGTCTAAAAGTCTTTTCAGATGAGATAGTAAATGCTAAATATACTAACTAGTCAAAAGTTTACTCGTCATATGACTTGAATTTGTGAACTAGTGAAAGACTATCAAACCCCTTTATTATTGAGCTACCACGCCTAGGGTAGGTTGCGATTTTTTCATGTTCAAATTTTCCCTTTTTAAAGTGAATGAGTAGCATACATGATAATAATAATAAATAAATAAAAAACGAATGGTGTGTAAATTTGTTTTGTGCTCATTAAAGTTTGACCTAAGTTAGATGATCAATTGATTTTATCTATACTTTATACAAAGGAAAGGATTTGAAGATTGGTCTCTACAAATTTGATCATTTTAATCTTTGCAATAATTTTTTTTGAATCTCGGTTTTTTCTTTAACTTCTATCTATTGTATTGTGTACTAATTTCTCTTTAGTTTTGTAATTATTCCACTACCAATATAAATATGCGAGAGCCACCAAATATGATCCATACCTTGTATTAATGTTCTCATTTATATTATTAGTGTGAACTAAATGCGAAATAACCAAAAAAAAAAAAATCATTCACGCTCTTTGTGTTCTTATAATGTATATTTTGTGACTTTTTATTGGGTTTACAACCTCTTTCTACATTGCAAATAGCCAGCAAAAAGTCCTCCTTTTGTTCTCAAGGTTGATGGACATTTTATTTCTTTCTTCATATCCTTTTACATGTAAAGTATTCAATCCCCATGATTCCACGACTCATGCATTCAATCGAGCAATCATGTGAGATGACAAGGCCATGATTTTTAAGGCAGTGATCATTCCAAATGTATTCCCATTATAAGTTCGTATACTTTAGACAAAACGACTCGACTCAAAATTTTACACACGAATTTATCTTTAAAAAAGTATAAATTATTGCATCTAGTTTAAGATAAGCATGCCAAGAGTATTTAAGAATTGATACGTACAGTAAGTTGCCTTCTTGAACTATCTTCGAAATCAAGAGAAGTGGGTTCCATAATTCACGGTCAAGCTCCCCTCCCTAGTCATTGAAGTTTAATTACATTCTTTTCAAATTTGAATAACTCGAATTATTAGATCAATTTGAGCTTGAATTCGAAAATATCTGACTGAAGTAGTACATGCATTTTCATATACTTCCGTGAATATTAACATTAAATTTAGTGTATTTTTCGGAATTCTAGATGGAACCAAGCTTAGAGTGAAAGTGCCCACGTGGAGACGTCAAAGGGGAGCTTCAAAGGAGAGAGAGAGAGAGAGAGAGAGAACCCCCAAATGTGTCCGAAAGCAGAATATTTAAACCGAGAAGTGCGTCTCATTTCCTTGGGGCTGAAATACAACAGAAGAAATCGCCGCGCTGTCTTTCTCGACGTCCCGATTTTCAGCGAAACTCCCTTCAGTGCCCTCAGGCAAAAGCCGAAATCACCCGATGGGACACTGAATATGCCCGCCAACAGAAGAAGATCCCGAGGGTAAATCAGGAAAGATCGCAAAGAATATGGAGCGGGAACAGGGGGTGGTTAAGGGCGATGGTTGTTCTGACATGCTTGACTACCGCAAGTGAGGCGAGAGGTAATTGCAGTTCACGCTCACCTGATCAGTTGCTGCTCTCATCCTCTGAATCAATTCGGATTGGGAGTTTAGATTGTGAGAAGGTGCGAGTAAACAACCATAGCTGAGTGCGTCGGTTTTGAGTTTGGATAGTGAGATTTGTATTGTGAATTTGGGGGATTAGGCATTTCGGGATTGGGGGAAATCGTAACCGTGTTGTGGAGCTGTAGTGCCTAATTTAATGGGGCAAAACATAGCTGAATGATCCCTTTGGTGTACAATTTGAATGTTTTCGGAGTACGTAACTGCCGTGCGTTCTGTTGTATATGGTAGGTTTTGTTGAGTGATGAACTGTTGGACTGTCGGCTGTAAGTTTTCGTGGAGTAGCTTTATGGGAAAGTGGAGCCCTATGTTGTTCACTCATTTTCTTTCTTCACATTGCATTATATATATAGTTCTTTCAATTCACGAAGGATTGCAAAAATATGTACTGAATATTGTTTTGAGTTGGTGTTTCCCTAAAAGTGTTCTCCTTACTTGATTTGTCAAAACAGCTTGCTAGAGGCATAAGAAACTTGATTCCTTGCTTGTAATTGAATGAGCTTGTGACCGCATTTCAACTTGAAATTTTATCTACTGGTAAATGCAGGACCTATAGTGAGATCCAGGGCTCATAAAGTTGCTTACAATCACATTCTTGCCACAATACTGGTGAAGTATGCATCTGCTATAAGTGCTCTATATAAAGATTGTTGCATTTACCAAGAGCTTGTTGTTACTCATCAGGTTTCACCATTCCAATACAATAAAATTGTAATTTAATGCAAAGCTTTTTATTGCAGGTTTACATGTCAAATTTGATAGAACTTTCTAGTTGGATATGTCCTAGATGCGATGGAAAGACCAAGGCAATTTGACTACTTTTTAATATAGCGTTGTTGCTAAGGTTGTGTGAATGTTAACACCTAAATTTTCCCAATTTTTATTTTGGGATTTAATTGTCTACAAAATTAGGAATTAGTCGTTAAAAAAAAAAAAAAAAAACCCCTTTTTCTTTTCTCTCCATGCATTGGGCCCGGCCCAGCCCCCTTTTTCCCTTTCAGCCCGCGAGCGAGGGTCTTCCTTTGTGTCGGTCTTCGAAGACCTGCAAAAAAAGAAAGAAACAGAACAGAGGGAGCGGCAGGAGACAGAGCAGAAGAAGGGGAAGCGATGACACACGGCTGCAGCATGGCGATGCCTGCAGTTGTCAAAACCCAAAAGAACTTGCTGCCATCTTAGCTGAAAATACCATCAACTCGCCCCCAAGAACCGAAATAGCTGCAGGCACATACACAGGTAGGGAGAGGAGGCTGATTAACGACAGTCTTGAGATGGAGATGGAAGGGAAAGGCAGCTGGCTTCGCTGGCCATCCGGAACCGCTCTGGAGGGATGCCAAAAGGGAGTAACCTACGGCAGATTTATAAAGAGGGGAGAAAAAAGAAAAAAAAAAAAACAAAGGGAGGAGATTGGCCGAGAGAGATTTGAGACGGTCTTTGGCAAGAGAACTTGAAGGAAGGAGAGGGGTAGAAACGGAGAGTGACCAGGAAGAAGGAGGCCCGGAACCCATCTCAGCCGAACATCGCTCAGCCAACCCCGACGCGAGCCTACGTCTCCTAGCCGGAACCACCAAGCCGCGGCTTCCTCTTCCTGGAATTCGAGTTTTTGCGGTGAGTTTCCTGGTTTTCGGTTCAACTCGTGTCAATTTCCCAAGGATTCCGGCTCGGGGTGTGCGAGGCGACTGGACATCGTCCGATCTATCGATCTCGCCCATCGTTCGCCACCCTCGAGCCGGGTAGGGACGTCCGTGGTCAAGCACTTCTCTCTGGGAATTCCATTGCTCGTTTTTATTTAAAATGGAACTGAAACGATGGATGGGTCTCGTTTTTCTTGGTCTACGAGCATGCTCTGTTTGAATGAGCCGTTCCTTTTGTCGAGTTTGAGCGTCGCTTGGCCCTCTTTTGCATCTAGACGCGAGCTAGAGTCTAGGATGGGCTTACGACCTCTCTTTACCCTGTGCTCATCACATATATAATGCCTCAGCGTTAGTGTTGTTCTGAAAATGAGCCCGAGGTTTTGTTTTTTTCCGTGAAAGCGCACGGCGGATCCGTTCGACAAATTTTCATCGACTTGAGATGTTGTAGGACGAGCTAGATACCAAAGCGGTGGTTCATCGTATGCTATATTAGTTTAGTCGAACGCCTAAGACTTGCTTGATGAAATGTTTATGAGAAAATTGTTTAAGAAATGGCCCCTATTTTTGATCGAATGCGAAGGTACCATTTAATGCGATTTGTGCCGTTTATTAGTTGTTAAGCTCGATTTTCACCAGCAATGAAGTCACTGCATCTTTGCATTTCGTTTGAGATACGCTGTGCATATTTCATTGAACATGACGAGTGGTGGTGGCTGGTGTGATGGTAGACGTTGGAGGCGAATTTGGTTTTGCGGTGGTGAGCCAAGATGGCTTGATGACGGCCGGCAGCGTTGGATGTTGTTGTCGATTCGTTTAAATTTTTGCTGTGGGTCCGTGGGGCGAAATTCCAGGGTGAAGTTCATCGGTGGGAAGCTTCGGTAAAAGACGTCGCTGGAGAGTAGGGCGTGAAAACGCGCGGAGGAAGAAAGTCAGAAGGGAGGAGGGAAAGAAATAAAGAAATAAAAAAAAGAAGAAAAACCAGTAAAGAAAAGAAAAAGAAATATTAAAAAACGAAATAAAAAATAATAAAAGAAAACTATGAAATGGCAGAGGGAGCTTTGGGTGTTTAATGGAAGCTTCGAGCGGAGAAGAAAGCATACGGAGAAGACAACCTAAAAGAAAAGCTTAGAAGAAAAACAAAAAAATCGAAAAATAACAAAAATTCAAAAAAATTCAAAAACTCAGAAAGCATTAAAAATTTTCGACCCTTTTTTTTAAATAAATAAATATTAATTTTTTAAAAATATTAATTAAGCAATTAAAAAATCAAAAAATAAAAAAAAAAATTTGAAAAAAAAAAAGGGTTTGGTTAGGAACTGTTGTGTCTTGCCTTTTTAGCGTAATTATGCATTTCTTTTCTTGTACCTAGATTGCATGTTTAATTCGCATATTCGATTACGTTTGATCGCATGTACTCAATTTTACTGCAATTAGGGTCTTGGTAGCTATGATTATTATTTTAATGATTACGCACCTGCAAGATCACCTCACATGTTAGTGGATAAGTATAAAATTAATTCAAGCTGCCTGCTAAAAATTATTTTCATAAAATGAACAAGATTAGGTACCGAAAGGGCACTAATTGGTTAATTAGTGTAATCAAGTCCCCGAACCTAGATTCTTTGGTTGCGTAGGAAGTGAGGCACGCTCCCATGTCTCGCTTGGTTTCTAGCCGACCCCAATAGGCTAGTGGCGACTCCTTTTGTGCAAAATTCTTAAAATATATCCCAACGTCACGCGGGGTATGGGCTTGGAAGAGCTCCCGCCTAATCATGGGCCTTAGGCCCGTCCTTAGGCAATATCCCTAAACCTGTTCCCTCCCCCCGAGGGTAGGTTGCGACAGTGAAAAATGGATCTTTAGTACTAAATATACAATTCTTAAGATGAGAGTTTGTGGGCATATGCTGCCTCGTCTTATGAGCTTCTAAACTGATTATTAATGCCTTTTTGATGTGAAAGCAGGGGTTTGAAGTCATTGAACTGATAGTTGACGTCTAGCACTGCTTACAGGTATCTAAATCGTTTTATAGTGGCCTATCAATTTGGATGCTTGGGATGCCTCTATGTTTGAATTGCATCTAATTGTTTGTCTCTATTTCTAAACTGTTTTATATATATAAGCATATGTTGGGGTGGCCAAGGACCTTAACGCTATGGTTATGGCTTTCAGAGGTACCCAAGAACTTAGGTATGCATGTTAACTTTTGCAGTTCCTCCTCTTACAATTGACATGCAAAGGATTTGATAAAAATTTAAGCTAAGAAGAGCAGCCTCAATGAATGCGTACACAAGGCATATGGGACTGCTGTCCACACGAATACAAAACAGGTGAATCATTTCCACCAAGACACGGAAGTTACTTTCTTGTAATTTCATATGGAGTCATGAGGAGATGCCCTATTAATCCTCTAAGGCCCAAATAACTCAATTTTCTCCCATGAATAATTTGTGTCAATGGATTCATTCGATCCTCACAGACTTCGCTAATTTTGTTCTGTAAAAAATTCCATCACATTTCTTTAATATTTGAGCTTTTCAGTTAGTGAATACTTCTATTTATGTCTATAGCATACAAAATTAGGTTGAAGATCTCTATTGCAAACAGCTTGACATAAATTACCCCAGCATGCCTGGTGCCATGGTGAGTTGTAGAGATGACAAGCCTCTTGCAACCTGTGGATACTTCTGATTTGGATTGAGTTGCAGTCTTACTCTAGTGATTGTTGCTTAGGTTCATCATGGATTCTATTTTGCTTATCACAGTATGACAATTGGACCTGGTATTTTGGATGCTGTTATAAGAGCCAAGGATTTATATGTAGACATCAACGTCATGGTGACATGGCATTCTATGGGAGGGGCTATGGCATCCTTTGTGGACTCGATCTTGTGGTAAGATAAATTGAAAAACTGTTATGCCTGGGACTTGTGAATTTTATTGGTTTCTTTTCTATCGTGTTCTTCCAACTGTTCAGTTTTGGTCTGTTAGGAGTTATCTGGAATTCTCTGCCAACTCTACCTCGAAGTGTCTAGACTCTTTACGTGGATCTTGAACTAACTATGGCTCTCATATTTGTATTTACAATTGGTCATACATAGCATCTTTTTTTTCTTATGTTTTTGTTAGATCAACTGATAGACAAAACACTAGCAGAATGGGGTGCACACAGTCTTTATGTGAACCACCAATTATTGAAGTATCTAGTTATGTGAATTGAGTGGTACATGTTAAGCTTTGGAGCTTCGAGTTGGTTGAATACTTAAATGTAGTGGGTAAAGACATCCGACTATTCATTACAAAGTTCACTTGCTGGAAACTTTACGGGATTGTTGATATGTTTATGGTCTGGACATATAACTTTTTTAGGCACTTGAAGCTCAAATTTTATGTCATGTAATCTTAAAGTGCTATTGCATTTTGAAATAGATTACATATCGATCATAAATTTGTGCTTTGCGTGCTGTTGCTATCTATCTCTCCCTAATCGAATGAAGTAGCTCCTCTTCAGTCGGACTACTGGGTCAGATATGTTATAGGCTGGAGCCAGTTCTAAGATGTCTAGATTATGCTTTTTGTCTCGGCTTTGTTAAATAGAGTGGTCCAATGTACTTTTCTAGGCACCTGCTGTGGAACTGGTACCAGAAATGGTACCCACCCCAAAGCCGTGTCTCATTGTTCTCTCTCCATGACAGGTGGTTATTTTTTGAAAGCCAAACATTCATGTGGCCTATGATAGGATCATAGGTTGCATAAACTTTGGACTATACTTTTTCTCGAAGTACTAGAAGTAAGCATAACATCTTGTCCTAACACAAATGATTTTAAAATTTTACTTTTGTTTTCTGGTTTCTTTCTGAAAGCTGTTCTTAGCCGAAGTATCTAGTTATGTGGAATGAGCCGTACATGTTAAGTTTTGGAGCTTCGAGTTGGTTGAATACTTAAATGTAGTGGGTAAAGACATCCGACTATTCATTACAAAGTTCATTTGCTGGAAACTTCATGGGATTGTTGTTATGTTTATGGTCTGGACATATAACTTTTTTAGGCACTTGAAGCTCAAATTTTATGTCATGTAATCTTAAAGTACTAATGCATTTTTAAGATAGATTATATATTGAACCTAAGCTTGTGTAGATTATATATTGAACCTAAGTTTGTGTTTTATCGAACTTGAGTTTGTGTTTTGTGTGCTATTGATGTCTGTCTCTCCCTAATCAAATGAAGCAGCTCCTCTTCAGTTGGACTATTGGGCCAGATATGTTGTAGGCTAGAGCCAGTTCTAAGATGTTTAAAATTGTGCTTTTGGTCTCAGCTTTGTTTAACAGAATCGTCCCGTGTACTTTCTAGGCACCTGTTGTGGAATTGGTACTAGAAATGGTACCCACCCCAAAGTCACGCCCCATTGTTCTCTCTCCATGACAAGTGGTCATTTTTTGAGAGTCAAACATTCCTGTGGCCAATGATAGGATCATAGGTTGCATAAACTTTAGACTATCCTTTTTCTTGAAGTACTAGTAGCAAGCATAACATCTTGTCTTAACACAAATAATTTTAAACTTTTACTTTTGTTTTCTGGTTTCTTGCTGAAAACCGTTCTTAGCCAATTATGACATCATGCCCATGCGTTGTGGCCCTTTTTTTTATTTAGTTTCTCCTTTTTTATTTATGACAATAAGTTTTGGAGTTCAAGGGGCATTTTCACCATGGACCTGGATTTTTTATTCTTTTATGCCATTAGCAGGATGTGACTCACGCCACCAACAACCAATTGCCTCTCGTGGCAGCATGTAAATGCGCCTCGATTGTGAATTCATCCCAATCCCACTATTCCATATTGTTAACATCTTTTCTTGAAGCTGAGGGTGGGGTTGGTTTTATTATGGGTGTGGGATTTGGTGTTGGGAAAATTGTGGATGGGAACTTGACAGAGTAACGCTAGACCTTCAAACCTGATGGAGAGAAAGGGCTGCTCTATTGTTCACCATTGTATGTGAAATGTGACATATGGCTTTTGATTCACATTGTTTTTTTCTTTTTTTCGCCCGTCTTGACAGGGCCATTGATGTATCAGCATTCAAGTTATTTGGCTGTCTAATTATGTGTGCTGAAGCTGTTTTTCTAGACGAGTATTCGCCTAATCTACTTATATAACTGGGGACACTTCATTTCCAGGTCAATCATGAAGCACGGAATGTTCACATTTTAACATTTGGACAACCTCGTATTGGCAATGCAGTGTTTGCATCTTACTACAGTGACCGTGCGCCAAATACAATATGTATGGACATGATATTGTGCCTCATTTGCCTCCGTACTATTCTCGGTTCCCACAGAAGACTTACCATCACTTCCCTAAAGAGGTTAGGCTTTGATCTTGATGGAATATCATCTAAATTATGGAGAATTGTCACTGACTGACTTGGACGTTTGCTTTGCTTATCTTCCAACCTATCTTACCAAGTCTCACTTATTCTGACAATGTACGTACTCTCTTTTTCAGCATATAAAAAATAACTCTTTTGTTTTTCATCTTCTTAGCAAAGCAGGGTAGTTCGTAGTGCTCACGATTTTTCACTGTAACTCTTATTCCTGCGAGAGCCATCATGAGGTTTTTCATACTGATTCCAAAGCTTAAGACATGTGATAATGTTTGCTATATACTTTATCTCTCTCTTTCCTGATGGTTGATAACCTAGTCTTAACCTAGTTTAAGCTCTGCACAATTATATGCATTTTATTTATTGTATGTCTACTAATGGTTGTAATTATTGGCGACTAGCTCAATGACAACTACTGATAAACATATTGATGTGAGATATTGTGAAAATGATTTGATTCCACCTGCTTCTCTGGTGAGCACTCATAATCTTTTATATGTCAGTGTTCACATGTAATTGGAATGTTCCCTCTTTGCAGGTATGGCTGTATAATATAGGATTTGGTAGTCTGGTTTATCAAGTTGAGAAAGTTTGTGATAACTCTGGAGAAGATCCATCTTGTAGCAGGTAATGAGGTAGTTTCATTCGTGGCTATTTGTTCAAGCAATTAGTTTGTGGATTTGTTATGCTATATACGCAATAAGTCGTGACAGACTAGCTTTTCCTAGAGAATGTCGGTCCTTTGTTACCAGGAACAAATGTGGACAACTGATGAGAGTGCACCTCTGCAGATTGATAATTGGTAATGGCATTGCGGACCATTTAGTCTACTATGGCGTGGGATTAATGGCTAAGACATGGGGATCGGGCAAAATCGTCATGGATGCATGATTGAAGGAATACGGAGGTGAAGATGTCAAAGGAAATCTTATGCTTTTTAGGAATCCTTCTGCTTCTACATTGAGGTTGCCTTCGGACTCTGATGCCAAGAGCAACTTCAGTTAAAATGCTCTTGGGTCAGCACCTGGTTTCTCAAAGATCATCAGGGACCTCTGTGATGACAGTCACGAAATGCATTCCATCAATCTGTTGTCCATATCCATCACCAGATGCATAAGAGCTCTACTCAAGTTCACTCTGAGTGTAAGCAGCACAAAGTTGAATGTGTTAACCCTTGTAAACAACTCTGTGATTTCTATTGAATGAATGTGATCACAAGTTTGCCAGTCAATCTAATCTTGGGCCCCTGGCTTTTTCACCAGACTTGATAAAACCTAATAAGAATGTGTGGACGCTGAGCTAATTTAATTATAGTTGATACGCGCAGTCTGTGACCCTACCTTCTACTATAGGCACATTGTCACAACAGACTTCTTGGCACAAGTACTTTAACCGTTTCTTGGCAAAGGGTCTATGAAGCCATCTTGGTTATAGATCATGACCTTGTCTTGCATCATTCCACCGGCAACCTTGTCTTCTTGGTGCAAGTACTTCAACCGTTTCGCTTGTCTTTTTTAATTTTTTCCTCTTCAACAATTTGTATTCCTAACAAGATAATGCCTCAATTTCAAGAAGGCTATAAGTTTCCACAAGGTCATAAGTTCTAAGTGCATTCGCATTATAAATAGTTCGTAAATTTTAGACAAATTGACCCGAATCAAAATACTATAAGTACATCTAACTAAAAAGGAAAAAAAAATATTGCATCCAATTCAACACAAGTATTTAGAGAGGATTCAAGAATTCATATCTAACAGCAAGTTATAATTTGCAATTAAGCTCAATTCATGAGTTACTTAAGTTCGGTTACATTCTTTTGAAGTTTGAATGATCTAAGTTATAAGATCAATTTGAGCTTGAATTTGAAAATATGACTCAAAAAGCTTTCCACCATAATAGAGGGTGCATTTTTCATATACCTCAAAAAAATTAAATTAAACAGATAAAGGATAATTAACCTTAATTTGGTGCGTTTTTGAGAATTCTGGTTTTTTTTTTTTTTTTTTTTTTTTGTTCGAATTTCAGAATCCTAGTTCGGACCCAACTAATCGAAGAACTAAGCTCAAGAGACAACCAAAAAAAAAAACTAAGCTTGAGTCAAAGTGCTAATGTGGAAACATCAAAGGGAAGCTCCAAAAGAGAGAGATGGAACCCCAAATTTGAAATATTAGCTGAACTTACTTCAGTGCCCTCACGCAAACAACGAAATCACCGAATATGACCGCCGACAGAGGAAGATGACGAGGGCAAAACAGGGAACTTAGTAAGTTCATCTTCCTCTCCTTCATTTTCCCCAAGTCGTGGTAGTTTTCGATCGCCATGAAATCCACGAACTTGCGTGATCGGAATTGGAGCAATACGGACAAAGATCCGCGGTTGATCTCTCTATCTCGCTGCGCGATCGCGCTGTAGTTTCCTCGATGACGTTGTTCGATCTGTTTCTCTTGTAGAATATGGAGCGGAACGGGTTGTGGTTGGAGAGTGACGGTTCTGACGTGCTTGAATGCCGCAAGTGGGGCAAGAGGTCAATTGCAATTTGTGTTCATGTATCGGTTTTTGCTGTGATCCTCTGGCTCAATTCGGATTGGGAGCTTTGATCGTGATGAGGTGTGAATAGATACAGGCTCTAGTGTTGAGTACATTGGCTTTGAGATTGGGGAAGTGAGAGTTTTATTGTGAATTTGGCTTATTAGGCATTTCAGGGTTGGAGGAAGTCGTAGACCGTGTTGTGCGGCTGTAGTGCCTGATTAAATGGGGGCAAACTATTGCTGAATGATCCCTCGGGTGTAGATTTTGATGTTTTCAAAGCATATGACCGACTGCGTTGTGTTGTAT
Organism: Eucalyptus brandiana; assembly: GCA_014182725.1. Classification (NCBI taxonomy): domain Eukaryota; kingdom Viridiplantae; phylum Streptophyta; class Magnoliopsida; order Myrtales; family Myrtaceae; genus Eucalyptus; species Eucalyptus brandiana. The sequence goes on along the minus strand of CM024675.1, from coordinate 52,925,128 downwards.
AATGGTTGGTTTTGTTTAGCTCTTGGATTACCGAGTTTGGATCAATGCTACCGCCGGTATATGGTCAGATTGATTGAATTTATTTATATTTGTTCGATACAAATTTCATCCTGCTGTTTCTACTTTGGGGGTAAAATTTGTTGAGTGTCTCACAGTGATTGACTATGAGCTATTCGGCTTCTCTCCAATCAAATAATGGACTATAGCTTGTAGGTTTCAGTGGAGTAGCCTTATGGGAAAGAGGAGCCTTGTGTTGTTTACTTATTTCCCTTTCATCGCCCCACATTGAATATATAGTTCTTTAAGATCACGAACAAGGACGGCAGGAATATACTGTAATATTATTTTGAGTTGATGTTTCCTTGAAGCGTTCCTCTCACTTGATTGTCGAAATAGCTTGCTAGAGACATAGGAGACTTGCTTCGTTGCTTGCAATTGAATGAGTTTGTGACTACATTTGCAATCTGAACTTTTTTTAATTGGTAAATGCAGCACTTAGAGTGAGCTCCAAGGCTCATAAAGCTGTTTACAATCACAAGCTTGCGACGATGGTGATGGAGTCTGCATCTACTGTAAGTGTTTTTTATAAAGACTTTCTCATTTACCTAGAGCTTGTTGTTGTTATTACCCTTCAGGTTTCACCATTTCAATACAATAACATTGTAACTAGATGCAAAGCTTTTTATTTTGTAGGTCTACATGTCAAATTCAACAGAACTTTTTAGTTGGACATGTCCTAGTTCATATGGAAAGACCAAGGTAATTTGACTACATTTTAATATGACATTGTTACTAAGGTTGCGTAAGCTTAAAGAATAGGACCCCAGTACCCTAAGTGGTTCTTAATGCCCTTTTACCTGAAAGTAGTGGTTCAAGTCATGGTGATGTCCAGCCTGCTTACAGGTATATAATTTGTGTTGTAGTGGCCTACCAATTGGCAACGCTTCTGATGCCTCTGTGTTTGAATTGCATCTAATTGTTTGTCTCTATTTCTAATCAATATATATTACCTGTAGGCATATATTGGAGAGGTCTGGACCTTGATGCTGCAGTTATAGCTTTCAAAGGTACTCAAGAACAAAGGTGTGCATCTTAACTTTAGCAATTCTTCCTCTCACATTTGACATGCGAAGCATTTGCTGAAAATTTAAGCTGAGAAGAGTAGCCTACGGTGAACAAGTACACATAACACATGGGTCTGCTGTCCATAAGAAGGGAAAACAATGAATCATTTCCACTGAGGCACGAAAGTTATGTACTTGTAATTTTAGATGGAGTCATCATGGGATCACATACTTCACTAATTTTGTTCTCAGAAAAGTTGTCTGAGCTTTTAAGTGAGTGATTACTTCTATTCATTTCTATAGCATATAGCATTGGGTTGAAGATCTCTGCTGGAAACAGCTCGACATAAACTACCCCAACATGTCTGGTGCCATGCTGAGTTCTATAGATGATAAGCCTTTTGCAACTTGTTCTTTATTGTTATACTATTGTCTTTGCTTGGGTTCATCATGAATTTATTATGCTTATCACAATATGACAATGCAAGCTGGTATTATGGATGCTATTAAAAGAGCCGAGGATCTATATGGAGACATCAATGTCATGGTGACAGGGCATTCAATGGGAGGGGCTATGGCATCCTTTTGGGGACTTGGTCTTGTGTTAAGACAGTTAAAAAACTTTAACGGATATTGCTTCTTCTTTATTGTGTTCTTCCACTTATTCAGTTTTGGTTTGTTAAGAGTTACCTGGCAATTTCTGCCAACTCTGCCTTGAAGAGTCTAGACCCTGGATATCTTGAACTTTCTATGGCTTAATATTTATATTTACAATTGATCAGCATCTTTTTTTTTTCTCTTTTTCTTCTTTTTTGGCAAATCAACCAATAGACAAAACACAAGCAGAAAGGGTTGCAAATAACTCTTTACTTGAACCACCTATGGTCGATATATTTAGTTGTGTGAATTAAGTTTTACATGTTAAGCCATGGGGCTTCAAGTTAGTGGAATACCTAAATATAGTGGATAAAGACTTCCAATTGATCACTACATAGTTAATATGCTGGAAACTTAATGGAATTATTGATATATTTGACATATAACTTTTGCAAGCACTTGAAACTCAAATTCTCTGTCATGTAATCTAGAATTGCTATTGCATTTTAAACTAGAATATGTTGATCCTAAATCTGTGTTTTGCGCGCTATTTTTGTCTGTCTCTCTCTAACCAAAAGAAGCAGCTCCTTTTCAGTCGGACTATGGACCAGATATGTTATAGGCCAGAGCCAATTCTAAGATGTCTAAATTATGCTTTTCGTCTCAGCTTTATTGGACAGAGTGGTCCTGAGTTTTCTAGGCACCCGTTGCAGAACTGGTACCAGAAATGGTTTTAACCCCAAAGTCATGTCCCATTAATTCTCTTCTCCATGACAAGTTGTGATTTTTGAGGGTCAAACTTTGTCTTCAGATCTTTACCAAAAAAAAAACTTTGTCTTCAGATTATACAGACATTCACATGGCCTACGATAGGATCATAGGTTGCATGAACTTTAGACTAAACCTTTTCTCGAAGTATTAGTAGCAATTGTAACATGTTGTTCGAACACGTGGATGATTTAAAATGTCATTTTTGTTTGCTAATTTCTTGCTGAACATTGTTCTGAGCCATCATGCCCATGCGTCGTGGCCCTTTTTAAGATTTATTTTCTCCTTCACTATTAATCACAGTAAGTTTTGGGGTTCAAGGGGCAATTTCACCATGAACCTGGAGTTTTTTGTTTACATCGTGGCTCTTTCCATGCGTTGTGGCCCTTTTTAAGATTGAATTTCTCCTTTGCTATTAATGACTGTAAGTTTTGGGGTTCAGGGAGCAATTTCACCATGAACCTGGAATGTTTTGTTTATGTCATTAGCGAGATGTGACTGACCCCACCAGCATCCAAGTGCTTCTTGTAGGAGCATTTAAATGCGCCTTGGCCATAAATTTATCCCCAATCCCACTATTCCATATTATGAACACCTTTTCTTGCAGGGTGAGGGTGGGGTTGGTTTTGTTGTGGCTGTGGGGTTTGGTTTTGGGAAAATTATGGATGGGGTCTAGACAGAGTAATGCTAGACTCCCAACCCTCATGGAGATAAGGGCTGTTCTATCGTTCACCTCCACATGTGAAATGCAATATATGGTTATTGATGCATAGTAGTTTTTCCCCTCATGAAAGTATTAACATTCAAGTTATTTGGCTGTCTAATTGTGTGTGCTGAAGCTGTTTTTTCCAGACCAGCACTCACTTGATTTACTTGACATCTGGATGATCTCATATTGGCAATGCAATGTTTATGTCTTACTACAGCATGCCAAATGCAATAACATATAACCAATGGACAGGATATTGTGCCTCATTTGCCTCTGTACTATTCTTGATTCCCACCAAATATCAGATAAATATTGGGGAATTGTCGCTGACTGCATTTGATGTTTGCTTTGCATTTATTTCAACCTATCTAACTAGAGAAGTCTTATTTTTTCCAATAATGTTTGTACTCACTTTATTCAGCGCATAAATTTTAATAGTTTTGTCTGTTTTATCTTCTTAACAAAGCCGAGTAGTTCGTAAAATTCATGACCATTTTGACAATATATAAGAACCCTTCTCATTCTTGTAAAGTTATCATGAGTTTCCCGTACCAATGCCAAAATTTAAGTTGTGTGATAATATGTATTACACTCTCTCTCTCTCTCTCTCTCTCTCTATGATGGCTGATGACCTAGCCTTAAGCTCTGTGCAATTATAAGGTATTACTTATTTAAATTATGTATGTCTACTAATGCCTATATTATTGGCAACTAGCTCAATGACAGCCACTGAGCCACAGATAAACATATTGATGTGAGATAATCTTGCTCTTTTCTATGCCAGTGTTCACATGTAATTGGAATCCTTCTTTTTTGTAGGTATGGCTATCTGATATTGGATTTGGTAGTCTGGTTTATCAGGTCGAGAAAGTCTGTGATGGCTCTAGAGAAGATCTATTGTGCAGCAGCTAAGGAGGTGGTCTAAGTTGTAGCTACCTGTTACAAGCAATTATTTTGTGGACTTATCATGCTAGGTGCAATAAGTCGTGACAGACCAGCTTGTTCCAGAGAATGCCAATCCTTTATTACCGGAAATACTTACAGACGACTTATCAAAGTGTGTTTCTACATATTGGTAACTGGTAACATACTTGCGGACCATTTAGTCTACTATGGTGTGGAATTAATGGCGGAGAGATGGGGATGTGCAAAATCATCATGGACCCACGATTGAAGGAATATGGAAGCGAAGACAAAGGAAACCTTATGCCTTCCAGGATTGCTTCTGCTTCCGCATTGAGGCTGCATTAAGACTCCGATGCCAAGAGTCAATTAAAGTAAATTGCTCCAAGTCAGCACCTAATTTCTTGAAGGTCACTAGGTAGCTCTAGATGAAGTTTGCACAGGTAATGCATTCAATCAATCTCTTTTCATATCCATCACAAGATGCACAGATCTCTACTGAAATTCACTTGGAATGTAAATAGCATATAGCTGAATGTATCATCCTTGTAAATACGACTCTGTGATACCTATTAAATGAATGGGCTCGCAAGTTTACCCGTTAATCTAATTTGCCAGACTCAATAAAACCTAACGAGGATGTGTGGATGCTGAGTTGAGCAATCCATAGCTGAATAACCCTGCTTTTTTCCATCTTTTCTTTTATTCTTTTTTGGGGGGTTGAACTCGTGTTGAACTTCGCAAAATAGTCAGATGTGTGACTTCTAGAACTGTACGGTTTGGCGATCAACCGGGTTTTGATAAGGTGAAACAACGATTTTTAGGGAGAACATTTTTCAATCAGTGACCTTACCTGCTACTAAGAACACTTTTCAATCAGGGACCTTACCTGCTACTACTTGCTCATCGGCACATAAAAGAAAAGATTTCTTGACGTAACCAAGTACTTCAATTGTTCCCTGGCAGAAAATTTATGCAGATTAACAGTTAAACCAAGCCATCTTGGAAACAAATGATGCTCTCGTCTGAAATTTGCGTCATTTTAAATGGCGACCTCTACTGAATTTCAAACTTTAGGAGGTAAACAATTTATATCATCTTGGCTTAGCCATGTAAGAATGATCTGATCAGCCTTCGGAATGTGAGCTATAAGCTCTTACCTTCTGTTTCTGATATGCGGGAATTAACATTAGCGGAAACTAGCAAAACTGAAATTTTTTCGTCATTTCAATGCATAAATTGCCAATTGTGGCCATTCAAAGGGCATTGTGCAAGAGACAGTCAAGTCCTTGACACTCTATGATGAGTTGGAGTTTGCACATTACGATAGAAGCCAGAGAATAACACCAAAAAGTTAGGAAAGATATAGTCGTCAAGTCTACTAGTTACAATGCTAGGGGGTAGCTTTCCTTTACAGAATGACCCCGTTAAGTTTTTCTTACTTATTACCAAGAGGAAGAGCTCAGGCCGTCATATAAGATTCTTGTCGTTTACACCCTTCCTAGGTAACCGAAAAGTGAATGGAGGAGCTTTTGTCACAGATTAAAACCTACACATTTGACTAGATCCTTCATTGTTTAAGGAATAACTAAGTTTTACAAGGCAGGGTTGTAAGGTTCAAATTTGAAGTACAAAACAGCAAGCTCCAAGGATCTCACATAAAAGACTAAAGTGTAAATTGACAAAAGTAATGCACTTGAATGTAGCAACACCACAATGCACTCGAATGGAGTAACGATAGCATCAATTTGACTTGTCTTTTACTAGTAACTCAATTAGCCAACCAAAACCATCACAAAATAATACATCTAAACCGAATCAAACTCATGAAGTAGATCAAAAGAAACCACGGTTGAAAAACAGCTAGTGATAACTATATATGTACAAGCACAATAGATTTCAAGTCAACTCGCCGAAGTGTGATTGTAATTTATGTCTAACAGATAACGATCCCAAGAAAGACAACAATCAATATCTGGTGAGATGACATAGGGCAATAAGAATAAGTTTCAAATCTTCCTTGACAATAGACTTGGTTGTGGATGCAGGACCTTTCAAGTACAACATGCACTTATTGAAAAATGAACTCCTCTGCTGAGCATGCCTTCTAAATTTTTCAAGAAATGGTTGAATCTGCGATGCCAGACATTGCATCGTTTGGACCAGATAAGAGGGATCGCTCATGTCCCTTTCTGCAAAGTATTTCAACCCGATCAACTCACATTAAGGATGGCAATGCCTTCGAACAACAAAAAGTACTGATATTCAATGACAAACAAAAAGCACTGAGAATTTCGAGATCCTTCAGCGCTTGATATTCAGCATTGAAGAATCAGTAATGCTCGAATATCACTGATGTCCCATGAGTGCATTCAATTAATTCTTCTGGTCAACATCATCAAAAAGGATGAGAACTCCTTTACTAAAAAGCCTATCTTTAATTGTCTTGATCTCTTCATCAACATTACTTATCTGTCAATTTCCTGTTGAGGACATTGGAGTTGAGTTATCTGCAAGAATCGAATATCCTTTAGCTCTGAGGTTTCACGGATGTTAGAAAAAAAAAAAAAAAAAAAAAAAAAGGATTGCTCAAAAGTCAAAACCATGTGAAAGCTGATCGTGGATAAGTTCGGCAAGAGTCGTCTCTCCAACACAGCTCATTCCATGAATACCAGCAATTCATGTTTTTTGTGTTGTGAGTGCCTATCATACTCATGACTAAGACTATAGTGAACACCATTTTCAAATCAAGAGGTCCATGAACTGCTTTTGGTAGGAGCAACTAAGACTACCTCAAGCACCACGCTAAGCACTCACAATGTTTCTCTAGGTCCAGACAAGCCCTTCCAGTGTTCCTCGTAAAAGAAGATTTTGTACTGATAAACAAGTTCTATTGCATAACAATCAAGAGAACGCACATTCAGATAAAATATGATAAGCATTTTTGTGGGCACACAATAAAGGGGAATTGATTAAATAGCCCTTTTACACCCCCCCAAATAAAAAAAAATGAATACAGGGTTTACCACCCCAAGATTGCACGGTCAACATCAAATTTCATCCATCGTCTGCCTTTCTTCGGTCTCCATCTATACAGCCGCCCAATTAGCCACAACTCCCTGCACAGATAGATTTTTTTTAAGTTTCTTAAACTTTTAAGTCCCTCAGCAACCTTAGAAACCAGCAAAAAAGCTGGTTGTTTGAGATGTCTCCCTTAGCACTTTTGTCAATCTTAATCTCAAAAGAGTCATCTAGTATTACTTGAGGTGAATGGAAGGGCTTCTATTACAGATAACCAACTAGGCATAACCATTTCAAGAAAATGGAGGCAATTATAGAGATCACACAAGGGTCGATTTACAAGATTTCAGACCCCAAGCGAGACTTATCACATGTCCTATGCATTGATAGTACCGAAATTTAGCGTCAACTATAAGATGATTTATAATACCTTAGAGAAGCTAGACAGTTCTCCTCTCCCATCACCAATGGAAGCTTTGCTGCTCCAATTATTGATGCCACTAGCCAAGTGAAATTCCTCTTTCTTCATTTTATAACTTCTCCATAACATTTGCAAATCCCACTAAGAACCACACCCTTTCCTAGAAAATAATTGAACATAAGCATATCAATACAGAGTCTGTAGTCTTCACAATTGCAACAATCGATTGATTATGCTGTAAAATTCTAGGATGAGAACCATAGTGCAATGACCTTCCAACACACGTTCCATCTAATTGTTTAAAGTATAGCATGGTTAACTCCAATGCAAAGTAGAGGGTATCAACTTCAAAGTTTGTGAAGCAGCAAATCAACGAGAATATATAATGAATGTCATAAATCAAATAATAAGATGTAATCGACAAGCATACCTCCAGCTGGGAAACATAAAAGCAAGGAGAAACTATCCAAAGAGAATTTAGCTAAAAAAGCCAAACTAAACTAGGAAAAGAAAACATACATCTGTACATAATTAAGAACTCTCTGGTTGTACAGAGGTACCATAACTTTGATACCTTCTTCAGATTTCCAGGCTCAACCCACAAAAAAGTAATTAAAAAGTGGATGTAAAACTTCACTTTGAATGCCATCTTCATTTTAGTTCATTCGTTCTTCATTTGTACATTTGCTCAATTAGCCACTGCTTCCTACACAAAGATTTCTGCAAGTTCTTCAAACTTTAATTCCTCTCAGCAACAGTAGAAACTGGCGAAAAGGCAGTCGTTTGCGATGTCTCCCTTAGCACTTCTTGTCAATCTTGAAACCTGAAAGAATCTTCTAGTATAACTCGAGGTGAATGGAAGGGCTTCTATTACAGATGATCACCTAAGCATAACCATTTCTAGAAAATATGCAATAATGGAGATCACACAAAAGTCCATTTACACGATTTCTGACCCCAGTGAGACTTATCATATGTCCTAGGCAGTAGGCATTGATATTACTGAAATTTAGTCTTAACTGCAAGATGATCTATGATACCTTGGAGAAGCTAAATAGTTCTCTCCTGTCACAGATGGAAATTGTGCTGCAACAACTATTGATGCCGATACCCAAGTGAAATTCATCTTTCTTTATTTTATAACTTCTCCCTAGCATTTGCAAATCCAGGTAAGAAGCATACCTTTCCAAGAAAATAAACTAGACATAAGCATATCAGCACAGAGGGTTTGTCTACTTCAAAGTCGCAACAGCGAGTTGGTTATACTGTAAATTTACAGGATGAGAATCATACTTATATGACATTCCAGCACACATTCCATCTAATTGTTTACAGCATAACGAAGTTTATCGACTTCGATATATGCGAAACAGCAAATTGACAAGGATCTCTAATAATTTGTTACGTTTCAAATAATAACGATGCAATCGAGATGCATAACTCCAGCTAGGAAACAAAAAACCAAGGAGAAACCAAACCAAAATGGAGGTACCATAATTTCAACGCCTTCATCAGATTTACAAATGTCAGCTCGAGAAAAGGTCATTAAAAAATGCATGTGAGGCTTCTCTGTTCATATCCATGAAAGAGATCGATTGCAGAAAAGGAAAAATATTGGTTGCCAGAAGAAAGGACTTACCTCAATTCGTTTGAAGTTCGCGCACAAGAGAACGATTTGTGGGCAGGGATTAAGAAGATTTCAAGAGCGACGTGCACTTATCCGTCAGTCTTCTCCCTCAGATCCATATCCGAATTCGCATCCAGATACGTCATCTTCTCCCTCAAATTTGGTCTCGTCTCCCTCAAATTTGACCCCCTTCTCCGAGCAAAGCGAAGAAATTGCCTCCACATTCAATTTCCCGCAACCCTTTATTTCAACTATTCGCAGTGCCTTCAAGCTTGACAGATCAGGCAACTTTTGTAAAGATTCACAGTCACGAATCCTCAATACTTCCAAAGATGGTGGGAGTTTGCCCTGAATCTCAACCAGATTTCCACAATCGTCTACTATAAGAATATCTAGTTTGTTGAGATTACTTAGATCAGGTAATATCTCCACCTGTTGAAGTTTCGAAAGCCACAAAGTTGCTCGTTTCTCCAAACAATCAAGGCCTCGAATCTCTGAGATTGCACAATCATTGATCTTAAGATATGATAGTCTCTTCAAATTTGATAGATCCTCCATGGAACAACACGACTTGCAATCGTCCAAACGTAAGCTATATAAACTGGAGGGAAGACTCGGAATGCAACGTAGATTAGGGGTTTGGAGCCGAAGATAGCCGAGTTGAGAAAGGAGACTACTCATATCCGTGGGTAAGGTGGTCAAGCATTCGGATTCCAACTCCCAGTATGATAAAGTGGAGGGAAGGCTCGGGAGGCTACGTAGATTAGGGCACTTGAGTTCAAGAGACCTGAGTTGGGGAAGGAGACTTCTAGTATCTGCTGGTAAGGTGGTCATGCATACAGAGTTCAAATTCAATGATGATAAACTGGAAGGAAGGCTCGGGAGGCAACGCAAATTAGGGCAATGGAGTAAAAGTGAATAGAGCTGGGGAAGGAGACTTCTAATATCTGCTGGTAAGGCGGTCACGTATGGAGACCACAGGAAAAGACGCCGTAGTTTGCTTAAATTCCCAACCCACCGTGGCAGGTATTTTTCCACAGGCCCATCAGATTCTCCATTAGCTTCTCCATGCAAACTCCCAATGTGCAGTGGCATTGGATCTTCCTCCACAGGCCCATCAGATTCTCCCTCAAATTCTCCATCAGAATCACGTCGCTCAAACATCAGCTCTAATTCTTTTAAATTAGTCAAGTTTGATAAATCTGGAAACCTATCCATGTACAAAGAAGACAACTCTAGATTGATAAGACTTTCAGGAAGCCTTGGTACTACGTAAATTCTACCTTTATTCAATTTGAAGATCCTCAGGGATCGATTTCCGTAGATGCAATTGCCAATTTTCACATCGAATTGACGCGAAGCTTGGACTTCTATTACTTCGAGCTTCTCAATCGTCCAGAGGGCATCGGGTATTTTGCTTAGGGAACAATAATTCATCTTCACTACTTTCAAATTTTTCAACTTTCCAATGGAATCAGGTAGTTCTTTGATCCTCGTTCTAGATATATCCAACTCATTCACCGATTCCAAACTTCCAACGGAATCAGGGAGTTCTTTGATCACCGTTCTAGATATATCCAACTTAATCAGCGATTTCAAACTTCCAATGGAATGAGGGAGTTCTTTGACCTCACTTTCAGATATATTCAACTCAATCAGCGATTCTAAATTTCCGATGGAATAAGGTAGTTCTTTGATCCCCATTTCAGATATATCCAACTTAATCAGCGATTTCAAATTTCCAAGGGAACCAGGGAGTTCTTTGATCCCCGTTCTAGATATATTCAACTTATTCAGCGATTCCAAACTTCCAATGGAATCAGGGAGTTCTCTTATCACCGTTCTAGATATATCCAACTTAATCAGCGATTTCAAACTTCCGATGGAATGAGGGAGTTCTTTGATCTCATTTTCAAATATATCCAACTTAATCAGTGATCCTAAATTTCCGATAGAATAAGGTAGTTCTTTGATCCCCGTTTTAGATATATCCAACTTAATCAGCGATTTCAAACTTCCAATGGAATGAGGGAGTTCTTTGATCCCCGTTCTAGATATATTCAACTTATTCAGCGATTCCAAACTTCCAATGGAATCAGGGAGTTCTCTTATCACCGTTCTAGATATATCCAACTTAATCAGCGATTTCAAACTTCCGATGGAATGAGGGAGTTCTTTGATCTCATTTTCAAATATATCCAACTTAATCAGTGATCCTAAATTTCCGATAGAATAAGGTAGTTCTTTGATCCCCGTTTTAGATATATCCAACTTAATCAACGATTTCAAACTTCCAATGGAATGAGGGAGTTCTTTGATCTCACTTTCAGATATATCCAACTCAATCAATGATTTCAAATTTCCGATTGTATTCGGAAGCCTCTCCAATGAATCGCAACTGATCATATATAGGTATTTGAGACTTGTAAGATCTCTACCCATCTCGTTCGGCAACCCTCGAAGATTCCCACAATGACTTACATCTAAGAAAACTAAGCTTTCCAATTGACAAATTGACTTGTCAATTTCAACTAATTTGCTACAGCCCCTTAGGATCAAACGTTCTAATTTTGAATGTGTAGAAAAGTTGGGGGTTTCCTTCAAGCAATCGCAATTGTTCAGATCCATAACCTTCAAATTCTTCATCACCTGTGAAATGAAAATCATGCAAAGATTACTTAGAATCTAATGAGACGAAATAGTAAGTGTCGTCAAGCATATAGCATACCTTCATATGGCTCCATCCCTTCCAATCATGCGTAATTTCGCTCCTTGATAGATCAAGAATAACCATATCCTCCATGGAGAAATTTGTAATTTTAAAAGTTGGAGGAATGTTAGGCCAAGAAAGCCATCGTAATTGTGGAAGGAGATCTGAATTCTCTTGGAAATCATCAATTGGAAGAAGATTTGACTTTGTTTCATGCCAAAGAAGCCTCTCTTCTACACGAAAATTTTCCATCAAACCCTTCACTTTGAGGAACCTTAGATATGATAGGTTCTCAAAGCCCTCATAAGAAAAACGATATTGTTGGTGATTGTCCAACTTCAGACAAAGAGCTTCAACTTTTTTTTCTCCCTGCCCAAAGGAAAATTTTGAAAAAGTCAGGGAAACGCATTTTTATTCAAAGTCCACTATATTAATCGGTTGAGTTCAGTCTATCATTCCTGTAATCTTAAAAGAGCAAAAATTATAGGTTGAGGAAGTCGTGATGGCACAAGACAAAACAAAAAGTAAACAGCTTGTTTTTAGAGAATATCCATAAATATTGGGAATATATATATTCTTTTTTTTTTTTAAGGTGGGGAGAGGGGGGCTATGGGTTTACCTTATGTTTCATTAGCAAATCCAATCCTTCCTTAGGATCCCACACCCTACTTTGCTCCTTTATTTTTGTGTTACTTTCTTGATGAACTATTTCTCTTCCGAGGTCTCTAAGTTGATCGTGCATCCACACTCTGTTATTCTCTTCAATCTTTATTAAAGACATGTTCTTCAAAACTTCCATGTCCTCTTCTGGAAAAAAATTAGGTTCATCCCAAAAATGAACCAAAATGTCTTTGTCATATCCAATGAAAAGACAAGTTATATCAAGGAACATACGCTTTTGTCGAAAATCTAATTCATCATAGCTTATTTTCAACCTACTTTGAACTTCCACGTGAGGAATAGTTTCCAACTTCTTCAACATGATATCCCACCTTTTCCTGTCAGTGCTAGATAAAAGTGAACCGATCACCTCAAGAGCTAGCGGAAGACCTCTAGCGATGTCTATCGCCCTATTAGATATGTCGATATGCTCGTCTAAAGGATACTGTCTTCTAAAAGCATGTTTGCTAAAAAGTTCAAGAGATTGATTGCAATCCATGCCCTTAAGCTCATAACGGTCATCCACTTTGAGAACATCAAGAATTTCTTCATTTCTAGTAGTAATAATAAGTTTGCTCCCTTCCCCAAACCAATCACGTTCACCTATAAGTGCATCTGTATGATTCTTTTCATTCACATCATCGAGAAGGAGGAGGATTTTTTTATTAAAAAACCTAGATTTGATTGTCTTAATCCCTTCATCGATGTTTCTTATATCCATCCATTTCTTGTTGAGGATGTCAGAGATAAGCTGATGCTGCAAACACTGAATGCCCTTGAGTTTTGACGTTTCACGAACATCGGAAAGAAAGCAACAATGCTCAAAATTATTTGAAAGTTGATTGTAGATGATTTTGGCAATAGTTGTCTTTCCGATACCACCCATTCCATGGATTCCTATAATCCGTGTTTCACTTGTCTGAGTACCTATCTTTTCCATGATAGCATCCACACTGTTGTCGACATTGACCAAGCAGTCTGATACCACCAGATAAGCTTGTTTCAACTCATTGAAAACCTTTCGAGTAAGCTTCCCTGCGAACGTGCCTTCTTGCCTAGTGTTTGTTGGAGGTCAAAAGGCAATGAGTTATCAAAGTGTGTTGAATCAAATTATGTTCTGGCAAGACAAAATTAAAATGTGTTCAAGGATTTATTCCATCGTAAATGAATCACCGTTGGTACAAACGGTTTATAAAGGACCTGAACTGAAAAACATTTTGTTTGGAATGAAATAAGATACAATTGGGATCGGGTCGTTATTTAAGTGATTTCTGCGGGATAACTTCAATAGCATAAAAGTCAATTTTAACAAGGCTAACACAAATCTGAGAAAGAAACCGATTAATATGCATCCAGTTTTAATGATACAATGCACATCAGGAAAGCAGTCACCTGTTTTTCTCGCTATGCAGGTCCCATCCATTTATTTCTCCAACTACACTAAGAGCAGCCTTCCATTGATTTATTGTCTTTTCGCCATATCGCCTCTTCTTTTCATGTGAACGAAAGGCCTTTCCAAAATCCCCAGTTTGGTATCGAACTTCTGAAGGTGCCACATCATAAAAGATGGGCATAATCTTGTGTCCCCCAGTTTCCTTTCTCTCGACCATCTGGACTACTTCCTTGAGACACCACACGCTAGAGGCATAATTTTTCGAAAAGATAGGTATTGAGATCTTCGACTGATCAATTGCTTGGAGAAGTTCTGGGGCAAACTCTTCTCCAATGTGGAGGTCTTTGTCGTCTTTAAATGTGCGGATTCCTGCATCTGTAAGGCTAGTGTAAAGGTAGTCAGTAAAACCCGATCGTGTATCTAGTCCTCTGAAACTTAAGAATACTTCATAGTCATATCCAGAAAATTTTGCCGTTTTCTCGACTCGTGGTGAAGGGCAAGAACGAGCCGCCCTCTCTGCAGTACCATTCTCTGTAGCTGAATCATGATCTGCACTGCCCTCCACAGCGGACTGACCTTCTCTTTTCTTCAGGAATTCTTTGAACATGATAGCAGAGAGAGCGATGGCGACAACTGTCACCATACAGGGCAACCAAAAGTTTTCAAACATCTTGTGAGTTAGCAACAAGAAGGGTTTGAGTTTGAAATACAGGGGAGTGGTGGAATAGCAGAGATGAGCGGCAGCCCCTAAGATCACGATGGAGTAACAAGTACTAGAAGCCAAGGCAGTTTCGATTCTCAAGGAGCGAATGGGCGTGTTGTGGGCAATTAATCTTAGAAGCGGGGATTGGTTCAATATATTCTGAGAGTCGGGGGCAGTTTGCCAGAATTGATCAATGGGAATGATTCATTGCGACCTGTCAAAGTGCACGTCTTCCAACACCAAAAGTGCTCAACCAAAAAAATAAAAAACCAAAACTGGGCCCCTTCCCAACCCAATTCTTCTCCCTTTCTCTCCGCCACCAAAAGGCAATTGAAAAAAGAACAGTACAATTGCGGGGCAAATAAATTAGTGGAATCCTAAAGAGATGGGAGCAATCGAGTTGCCTTCGGTGACTAAAATAAAAAAATTAAAAGAAAATCTTCCCCTTTTTTTTGTATTTTTTAATTATAATTATCCTGCCTCTGTGGAGGTACTCCCCACTCAACTACTTAACTGACCACAAATTATAAATATATCTTCCGCTGGATTTTCTGTCCACACCCTTGCCCCTAGATTGTAGGAGTAACACTGCACGAGGCACACCTGTGTCTCTTCCTGCACACAATTGTAGCGTCACTTCAGGATTGGGGTGTCCGGTCGGGGCTAATTTTGGGGAAATCCGCCCTTGTCCAATTTCCGTGCTCTCCGAATCTGAAAATTGAAAAAAATAAGTTCGGGGAAATATGACTCTCGACTTCATCTCTATTCACGGAGAAGTATTGCCCCCGTGAACACAACTCATGCACCGGTAGATCGGGTGAACTTCCCATAGGATTCACCTCATTCATCTGTTTATGTGTGTCACTGTCCGACACTTAAGACCACAAACTGTCCTAACACGTAAGCCAAGTTGTTTAGCATCTTCTTCTTATGAGTTAATATTATAAAAAAAAAAAACAAATTGACATTTATTTCAAATTAATTTTTTGATTATAAAAAATCATAAATTAATACATTTCTAATAAATTTACTTTTCATTAATTTTCATTAAATTGAATTAATATCACAAAACTAAATAATTTATTGATAAAATTTAATGAAACTAATAAAAAGTAAATTTATCATAGATATATCAATTTTTAATTTTTAATGATTAACTTATAATAAATTTATCACAAATATATTATTTTTAAAAAATTTAAAAATTTATTATAATAAATTTATTATAAATATATTAATTTAGATTTCTGACAAAAAAATCATTTTCTTAATTAATTGCCTCCCGCTTCACTGCACACATTATCATCGCTCCCCCATGCCACCATCGACACCTGACAGCTCGCTCTTCATCTGTAACCACGACCGCTGTCCTTTTCCTCTGCTCCTCCCCCCCTTTTCATTTTTGGAATCTTAGATCATCAATTGCATTTGCCTTTTGCTGGTGCCAAATGTCCTCCTGGACAGGATTTTTTTTTCCCTTTTTGGTATTGATTATAAAGATAAATAGGCTGAGGACCTTTCTCCTTCGCTAAAAAAATCGAGCGAATTGACTAAGTTGAGCTCCGACACCGCGGGCCATACGCAACCATAGATCCATGGCTGTGCGGGGCTGGCAACCTTCGCCGGTTGCGACTTCCATTAGACATAGATCGCAAGCTTCGCATGGATAAAAAAAAAAAGACCAAGGTATAGTAGATGAATTGAACGGATGAGGAGTTATACGTCACCAATGGATCCACGCAAGAAAGTGAGGGCTTGTGATGGCAATGGATGAGAGAAAACGGGTGGCAATTCTGCAAAAAATCCAAAACTATATTCATTACGACCCTAATTATTCAAAGCTTTTTATATATCATCTAATTTCCAAATTTGTATCAGCAATCCAAAGGTACATTCCATCAAATCTCCATCTAAGATGATCGTTGAAGATTTAATGTGTCCATTTGAATTGACAACAGTAGACAAATAAAGCTGACTTGAATAGGAAAAATTTCACGAAAAAGCCTAAATTTTGCCTCATAAGATACCAAAACCCCACTTTTTTTGTGATTCAAAAAATATTTTCTGTCACAGTTTGGTGTGATACAACCGTTAAAATTTCTAAAGTGACGGATTGCTTGGACAATCATATATAAATGGAGCTGACTTCAGTTTGGTCCAAAGTGACTTTACACAACTTGTCAAGATTGTTAAAAAACAAAATCTCAAATGATGACAGCAAGTCTCTAAAATTTTTAAGGTCCTTGAAGTGATATGATCTAGGGATGCGGTCCTTTGAATGATCAATGGAACGAATTCCTGTCCATTTTTTTCGAAAGAGCCCCAACCTTAATTGGAAACTGAATATACAAAATAAACAAGCTTTGACTGAACTTTAAGAAAAGTGGAATGGAATATAAATTCTTGCTTTGCTTTTGTCCTTTTTCACTGCGCGCTTCATACGTTACATTAGTCCACCTTTTTAGTATTTCACTTTTGTTTTGCTTCTTTTCGGGACAATAAAGGATAGGAAGGGATATGATTGTTCACTTTAGATCGCTTTATTAGCATGAATTATACGGTCCATCGTCACACAAATCTGACATTTATCAATGACTTCTTCCCTTTTTTTTGGGTTTTTTTTGGGGGGGGGGGTGTTATTTGGATTTATCAACGACCTTAGCTTGAACCACTGGGGTTCGCCGTGTGGCCTTCACCCTTCCAACATGGAAGGGGAGGTGAGGGGTTCAAATCCCCACCTTCTCGGGGGATGGGGATAGGGACGCGTAAGTTTCGAGTGGGTTGCGACTCACGCCCACGAGGCGGGCGCGACAAGTCTGCAGTGAGTGTAGAGTAGGAATAGAGTAGGATAGGACCAAAAAAAAAAAAAAAAAAAAAAAACGACCTTAGCTTGCAAACACTCGTAGAATTTTGAAGGTCCATACTTTCCCCAAAAAAGAAAAAAAGAAGAAGATGGAATTTTCCCTCATGTTCTTCCGTCTTTATTTAACCTAGGATCAGTTTGTTTGGTGAAAAATCATTTTTGAAAAAAAGATCTCCATACTTTCCGGGGGATGAATTATGTAAAACCATTCCATTGACCGAAAATATTTACCATGGGCTAAAAATAATAAGCTCAGAGAACACGACTTAGCAAGAAGGAATCATTTTCCCTAATTTCCATCCTAAGTTCTTTGTAATGATTGTTATGTTGACAGATTACATAATAAATGAAGACGATCTCGATTCCAGTTTGTAGTCATTAAATATTACTTTTACCTATACAAGCCGCCTTTAATGGATTCACTTATTATCAATTACAATAAAATCAATTTTTTCGACCTATTTTCCCATAGTCAAATTTTTCTTGTTTATTTTTTCTGAAATTAAATTTCCTTATAACATTTTCCCAAGAAAAAATAAAATTAAAATTATTAGCGAGATAAACACACTTGAAGAGTTTGTTTTTATATGATTTTCAAT
Organism: Eucalyptus brandiana; assembly: GCA_014182725.1. NCBI lineage: Eukaryota > Viridiplantae > Streptophyta > Magnoliopsida > Myrtales > Myrtaceae > Eucalyptus > Eucalyptus brandiana. The sequence continues at coordinate 52,907,090 of CM024675.1, read as the reverse complement.
TTTCATATGATGGTATTTGATTGGAGGAAATCATAAAATAAAATTATCAATGAATATGAGAATTGAAGATTGATTTGCAGTCGTGTGATTTAAGGGGGATGAATGAGGGGACCAATGAATCGGTGTTGGATTTTACAAAGTGATGTTAGTGACATTTTTTAAAATCTTTTGGATAAAATCTTTATGTCTGTGGAAGTCTGACTATGAGGCACAAACTACCAAATAAATGAATCATCGGTTTGATTCGTTCTTGGAGCAAAGCCGGTTCATGGACTGTTCATAGTTCGAGTCTTCGGTCTTCTTGCAACGCCCCCCCCCCCCCCGGGGCTGGAGGGCGGGGGTACGCTGTTCTTTAATTCATCTATTTCTTTGGAGAGTGGTAGTTAACGCAATTTTTAATCTAATGATTGTATTTCAATATAAGGCAAAATTATATGTATACGGCATTTTTGTACTTTTCAAATTGTTAAATTAGACAGTATCAACATTTTTATTGATTGATGAAATACTTTGCTAGACTATTTAAAGATTAAAGTTTTCTTCTTTTTAACAAATGGTGTTTGCTTTGCAAAGTATTTTTCAAGTTTCTAAATCAATTCCGTGGCTACTAAACATTATGTTTTTCATTATAGAAAATAGCTATCTCACAACTAAATTTTCGCAACACCGACTCAATAGAAACCAAAATAAGCTGCATTTGCCAGAATCAACTTCTATCAACCACTTTTTGGTCAACCACAATAACTCATAAAGAGTTAGAAGGTACAATATCATAAGCTTTCCACGGTCTAGATAACAATCAACCCAATGATGAATAAGTCAAGCATTGCCTCCTCTCCATTGATCTCTCTCGATTGAACTATATAGCAGCAAAATCAGTAGAGCGCATTGCGAAATTTAAATCACTTGGAGATCTCTACTGTCATTTATATATTAATTATATTGTTTTTGTAGAGTTTGCTTTCACCCTGAAATGGATCGCTCAGTGTCAAGTGTGTCTTCCTCCTTCAATTGAATCATACGACAATACCATGTCGCGATAAATCCCCATGCCCTTGCCCTTACCCGCAAATTTACAGGAATGACACTGGCACAGGACGCACTCGTGGCTTTGTTCGTACATAGTTGTAGCGCCACTTCCTGGACAGGGGGTGTCCCACTCGGGGGAAAAGTTTAGGGTCGTTGCCAAGTACCATGTTATAGGCTGACGACATCGGGGGTATTTTGGGGAAAACGCCTCCGTCTATTTTTCGTCCTCTTCGAGTCTGGAAAACAAAATAGAAGTCTGGGAAAATATGATAATTTCAATCGGGACGCGTGAGCTGAAAATCCATCCTTTTGGGGTTGCCCCGCCAAACACGGTATATGGACTGGACTTGCCCGCCCGTACACCGGCACATGTGAACCCAACCGATGCGGGGATGAATCGTCCATCGGTACGCGTGACCCCACATTTTTTTTTGTCATTTCTATTCTATTCCTACTCTACACTCACTTGCAGACTTGTGTCCTACCTCTTGCAGGGCATGGGAGTCGCAATCCACTCTCGAAACTTACGCGTCCCTACCCCCATTCCCCCCTAAAGAGGTGGAGATTTGAACCCCTCACCTCCCCCTTTCATGTTGGAAGGGTGACCATTGGGGCGAACCCCAGTAATTGTGACCCCACATTGATTTAGCATCTTTTTCTTTATTAATTGGCTCCTGCTTCACTGCACACGATATCATCACTCCCCCCATGTGAGCACTGACAGCTGACAGCACGCGCACCATAATCACGACCCCTGTCCTTTTCCTCTGCTCCCCTCCCTCCGCTATCAATTGCTCTTTTGCTGCTGCCAAAAATACGCAGATTTCTTTATCTTTTTTCTTTTCTGGTACTGATTTTAATGATAAACAGAGCTAGCGAATTAACTAAGCCAAGCCCCGACACCACTGCCATGCAGCCGCAGATTTGTGGCCATGCGAGGCTAGCGAACTCTGTCGGTCGCGATTCAATGGACATACGTTCTGAGCTTTGTGCGGAAAGGAAAAGAGACGAAGGGGTAGAAGACAGCGAAACTCGCTGACAGATTGATGCACGAAGTTAGAGCTCGTGATGGCAATGGATGGGCGGCAAATTCGACGATCGCGAGTAAGCGGTTCCATAAAAAATCATAACTTTTATATTTACTGGAATATCGATTATCCAAACTGTTTTTATATCATCAAATCCAAAATTTATATGATAACCAAAAAATACGTTTCATCAAAGTTTGGTCCACGACAGACGTTCAAAAATCCGACATGGTGTCTTGCTTGGACAGCAATGAATTTACAAATCTGAACTTTGCAATTTCTAGAGTATAAGTTTAAGTTTATGAAAGAAAACTGGACTCTGGCAACTTTTAGGGTCCGAGAAGTGAGATAATCTACTTCGCCGTCTTTCTTGCAAAACAAACGAGCTTTTATCCTCTTCCGCTTCGCGCTTGAGATTTCTACAGTTGTCCACCTTGATTTTAGCATTTCATTTTTGGTCTTACTCCTTTTCGAGAGAACTGGGCATGTGATGGGTTTCTCTTTATTTGGATGAAGAGACCAAAACATTCAACATGCCCAGGTTTGGAATTTTTTTATCTTTTCCTTTTATTTAGTTTATTTTCTAGATAAACTTCGTTTAAACTCCACGACAACTCCTTCCACATCCTTCCTTGACCTTTGCACGTTTCTTCCTTTGCTCCAAATCCTTCATCTTCCCCTCGTTGTCACTGCTCTTTGCCCGCACGCCTCCAAAACCCTAATCCCACGCCCATGCCCATGGTCATTTCCAGTGATTGACGAGCTAACCTCCTCAAAGTTGGCGGGGAGTGCATGATTGATGTGAATGCTACAACACCAGCAAGGCCTTCAGATTTCAATGGGTCCTGATGTCGTTTAAACGATTGGAATTCGATAAAGACGACATGGAAAAAGCACATGGTGGGGCAGCCAAGGAGGAAAAATGAAATCCCGCTAGATGTGAAACTGTTGCATTCCGGAATTGATAAGCTCTAAAGTCTTTTTAGATGTACATCCAAATTTGACAAAAGGAAAATTTATGATTGAAGCTATTAATCGCGATGATTTTATGAGTCAAAAAAATACTTTTGAGAAATATCAAATTCATTGATTTGAAACTAACGGGAGATCAAATTTATTCTCCGATAGCTTTAGCTTTGATTATTACTTTACTAAACTTTTGTTTTAGTAATACGAAAGTCTGAAAGTTTTCTTACAGAGTTTTTTAAAATCATATTCCTTCCATTTGAATTGAAATTGAGCTTCCTTCAATATAGCTCAAAGGCTTCGGGAAGAATAGAAAACAGGTGGGATCCCACTGCTTAACTCCTACTCTTTTTAAAGGAAAAGGGAGGCTTTTCGAGTTAGATCCGGCCTGAACTATCAAAGACCTTTGTTTCTTTACCGTAGAAATATCAAGGAAATAAAAAGGAAAGATCTTTTTGAATGACTTTTGGGTAAATCATTGAACTTAGAAGCCACAGGATTGGATGAAATATGTAGAGAGAGTCGCAGGCTAGTTTTGTTTCGAAATTTGGTTAGTAAGGATGATTCTTTGAAGAATCGCTCTAGCTTGCCGAAGTTGACAATTACTTACGTTTCTCAACGCAAAAAATCTCTAGACTCTGTGGTGCAGAAATTTCGGGATTATAATCAACTTTTGCCCCCACAAAAAAATGGTGGATTCATTCAAAGTCAAGTCGATAAAAGCATACATCAAATATTGGTAATTGACAGATGTATTAATTTGAGGTTTAACTATCTATTTGTTATATTTGCACTAGTTTGTGCTTTTTTAATAGTATTGATCCAATTTAACAAAAATTAACGGAGATTAAATTTGTTACAAATATATCAATTTGTGATTTTTTGTATTATTACGGGTATATGAGTTTGACATTTTTCGTGGTATTAACTCTAAAAACAATAAGTTAGAGAAAAACAACTTGGTAAGAACGAGTTTTTAAACTTATTTTTTTTTCTACCTTTTGAAGTGAGATGAATATACTTTATTAATTCTCAAATTTTTTGCATTCCCAAAGCACGATCATATCTATATTTTTCAATATGGTTTCTTAATTTCTATCTTAATTTCTTTGTAATCTTGTTATTTTGATGGATTATAGAATAAACAAAGACGATATAAATTCCATTTTATTGGTCATTTTGTGTTACTTTTAACGATACGAGCCACTTTTAGTGGATTCACTTATTACGAATTATGATAAAATCGTTTTTTTTTTTTCAACTTGTTTTCACCGTAATCAAATTCTTGTGATTCCCTTTATCTAAAATTGAATTTCCAAAAAGCATTTTCTCGAGACAAAAAAATTCTCGCCGAGATAAAGGCACCTGAGAGTTTTCTTTTTTCTTTTTAAAAATTTTCTATTTTTGTATGAGAATATATAATCGGAGGAAATGGTGTGATGAAATTATCAATGAATATGAGAATTAAAGATCGATTTATTACCATGTAAAATTTTGTGGGTGAATGGGAGAACGATGAGTCATTGTTGAATTTTACAGAGTGATCTAGTGACATTTTTTTCCTTCTTTTTGATAAAATCCCTATGTTTATGGAAGTATGATTTTGAGGGACAAAGTTACCAAATGAATGAAGCACGGGTCTAATTCCTTCTTGGAGCAAAGTTAGTTCATCATGGACCGCTGGTAGTCCAAGTCTTCGTAGACTTTTGACTTAGTCCCTCTAATCTTCTTGCACCAACCATATGCTGTTCTGTCTCTTGTTTTTCTCTCTTTCTTTCCGAGAAAATGTTAATACCACATTAAAACAAGGAACAAGGAGCTTAGGTTTTAGATTGTTGACTTCCGTATCAAGGTCACATCGACCAATCTCATGCAATTCATAATCTACCGATTGTATTTCGATACAATACAAAAACTAAATGTATACGGCACTCTCATACTTTTTATTTAATTAAATTAGATGGTATCAACTTTTCTATTAACTGATGATACGATTGGCTAGATTATTTAAAGATAAAAGAGTTTCTCAACAGATGCTGTTTGTTTGTAAGTATTTTTTTATTTTCTAAATCAATTTTGTGGTAATTAAATATTCCATGTTTCACAATATAAAACAAAATCTCACTAGATCTGGAGGTGTAAAGATGTTCCATTCCATAATTCATAACTTCTTAAGTCTTTTCAAGCATAAATCTGAATGTGACCAAAAACAATATTTAAGTTAAAATTTATTAATCATGAAAACTTGATGAGTCCAAAAACACTATTGGTAAATCATGATTTGATCATATTACTTAATATATTTATTTTAGTATACTTATTTAAATTACCTGTAAATAACATAGATTTATTGATTAAACATCAAACGATGAAGAGCTCGTGCTTATTGAGTAAAAGCAGACATATTTTTAACAACATTAAAAAAAATCCACATATTGCTAGCAGTTATAATTAAAATGCCATATGTTATGTGAATCGTTGAATGCCTATTATTTCACAAAATTCTCATAATAAGTAACCCACCGCGAACCTCAACAGTCATTCACGGCGAAACTACCTCAAAGAATCCGAGGGAAATTCTCTTTAAAAGGCAAAGTGATAATGAAAAGAAATAAAGCAATAAAAGTAAAGCAAAAGAAGATGGGGTCATCCTAATGTGAAAAAGAAGACCCGCCAATGCTTTAGCGTGTGCCTTTAGTAGTTCAAGTCTTCATAGACTTGGCTCAATCATTGGTGTGATTCCTTATTGAGCAAGCTGGTCCATCATGGACAGTTAGTAGTCCCAAGTCTTCATAGACTTTGACTTTGCCCCATTAATCCCGTGATGTTTCAGTCCTCTTGCACCGCCCCGCACTCTGTTCTGATTCTTTTCTGTCTTTCCACGAGTGGTAGCTAATGCTAATACCCCGTTAAGACAAGGCACAGGGAGCTTAGATTTTAGATTGTTGGCATCCCGATCAAAATCATATGGACCGGTCTCATGCAATTTTTAATCTAATGATTGTATTTTGATGCAACGCAAAACTATATGTATGGGGCATATTCCATTTTCATTTAGTTAAATTAGATGATTTCAACTTTTTTATTGATTGATTTTGACTTGATTGGCTACTGTTTGTTCGCAAGTATTTTTCTATTTTCTAAAGTGATTATGTGGTAACTAAATATTCCATGTTCAATAATAGAAAACAAAATCTCGGCTAGATGTAGAGGTGTAAAATTGTTCCATTCCGAAATTCATAAGTTCTTAAGTCTTTTTAGGCATAAAACTAAATATGACAAAAAAAATAAAGATTAAAGTTATCAATCACAATGACTGAATGAGTTAAAAATGACTCTTGGAAGCATCGAATTATTTTTCCAATAACTTTAGCTTTGATTATACTCCACTAAATTTTTGTTTTAGTAAAAAATGAAACTCCAAAAGTCTTGTTGCAAATTATTTTAAAATCAAACTCCTTCCATCCAAATCCAAATTGAGTTTCCTCCGTTGGCTTAAAAGCTTAGGAAGAAGAGAACATAGGTGGAATCCATTGCCTAAACTCCTCTCCTTTTGAAAGGAAAAGAAAGATTTTTCGTACAAAAATGAGTGTTAATTATCAAGACCTTTGTTTCTTCGCTACAGAAATATTAAAAGGAAAGATTTTTTTTGAATGACTTTCGGGAGGTGACTGAAACTCGGAAGCCAAAGATCTGGGTGAATATGCAGAGAGTCGTGATCTAATTTTGCTGAAAAATTGGTCGGTAAGGGTACAGCATCACTGCAACCAGCCAAAGTTGATAAATTATTTACATTTCTTAACGCGGAAAATCACCGAATCATTTGGTATAGAAATTTCGGATGGAGAGTCGACTTTTGCCCCCAAATAATTCATTCAAAGTCAAGTCAACAAAAGCCGATGGCACCCCATGTGACCACCGACAACTGACAACTGACAGCACCCCCTCGCTCCATCATAATCACAACCCCTTTTTCCTTTGTTCCACTGTACACGATATCAAGTGCATTTGTCCTTTTGCTGCTGTCAAAATACCCCAATACCCTAAAGGTGAGGAATTTATTTATCTTTTTTCTTTTGAGTATTGATTTTAATGATGATCAAGGCTGAGGGCCGAGGGCCTCTCTCCGTTGCTTAGAAAATCAAGTGAACTCACTTAGTCAAGCCCCGACACCTATGGCCATGCAGCCCCAAATCTGTGGCTGTGCGATGCTAGCGACCTTTGTTGGTCGCGAATTCCATGGACTTGGGTTATGAGCTCTGTGCAGAAAGAAAAAAGAGATGAAGGTGTGGAAGACAGATTCGAGCAGGCGAGATGTTAGCTCGCCGACGGATTGAAGCATGAAGTTGAGGGCTTATGATGGCAATGCGTGGGCTGCAAATTCGATGACAGCAAGCGACCTAAAAATTCATATTTTGATAGGATATAAATGTTGATTCAACGAATTGATTGATATTTTGATAAAGAGAACATGGAGGAAGCATGTGATGGTGGAGACAAGAATGAAAAATAAAATCTTGGTATATCCAAATGTGTAAATAATTCTTATTTCGAAATTAAAAAGTTTTCAAATCTTTTTACACATAGATCCAAGCGTGATAAAATAAATTAAGATTAAAGTTATTAATCATGTTATGAGTCAAAAAAAGAAAATTCCTCGGAAGTATCAAAATCCTTGAATTGAGATCAACGAAAGATCAAATTTGTTTTCTGATAATTTTAGCTTTGATTATACTCCCTTAGACATTTGTTTTAGTAAAACGAAACTCCAAAAGTCTCGCTGCAGATTTTTCTAAAATCAGACTCATTCCATTCAAATTGAAATTGAGCTTCCTCCATTATAGATCAAAAGCTCCAAGAAGAAGAGAAAACAGGTGGGATCCCATTGCTTAACTCCTACTCTTTTTTAAGGAAAAGAAAGTCTTTTCGTACAGATGCAAGCCTTATCTATCAAGACCTTTGTTCCTGTACCACATAATTTTAAGGTAGTAAAAATGAAGATATTTTGAATGACCTTTCAGTAGGTCATTGAACTTAGAAGAAACCACAGGATTGGTTAAATATGCAAAAAAGAGTCGTGGGCTAGTTTTGTTGACAAATCGGTTAATAAGGATGCTTCCTCGAAGCATCACTCCAGCTTGTCAAAGTTGACAATTATTTACGTTTTTTTGACGCAGAAAATCACTTACTATGTGGTGCAGAAATTTTGGGGATGAAGATCCACTTTTGCTCCCAAATGAATGGGCAGATTCATTCAAAGTCAAAGTCAACAAAAGTAGACATGGAACTTCCAAACAAGTTTGTTGTCCCCCCCCAAAAAAAAAGCCCCCGCCCAAAAAAAAAAAACACAAAATCCTAATCAAGGCGAACTCCGATTGATCCAATTTAATGGGCTAAGAGGGCCTAGGCCCGAATTGACATCGAAACATGAAGCTCGGTGGAATTATTGGACTTGATCTTCATCCAAGACACTCCCCCTAGCAATCAATCAAGCTTTGTGCTTATTATACAAAATACTATTAAAATAGAGTACACAAAACCGATTTGTAAGCAGAGTCTTGTGTCAATGTAGATGGAAAAAATTATTCATAAGTGTTGTATTAGAACTTTGGGCTACTAACAAGTTCAGTAAATAAGCTCACAAAGCTAATGTGACCTGTTAAATCCCATTTTTCCAAATTCCCAATCAAACTTGGAAGCCTCTTTAGTAACTGGCAAAAGTTTTGTGAAGCCTCTCCAATAACTATAATGATTAAAAAAAATTATATATTGACTCCTCCTGATCTCAAGTATGAAAGTTCTCCTTTTCAAATAGTGTTTTCAAAGTCATGGCTCTTCATTATCTCAGTTAATGCTTGTGGATTATCTATTACAAAAAATATAAAAAAGAGGCAAAAAGATAAGAACTCACGGCATGAGATTATTCCATGTTAAATTTTTAGACTTGGAACAAGTTTTGCCACACTTCCACACATTTGAAATTTAATGATTGGGTCATTATTTCAAATTTACCTAAACATTAGATAATGTCGGACCAAGTTGGAACTAGGAACATTTCTAAAATTTATTTAAGAATCGTTAAGACTCCTCTTCATCTTGTGTGAATCCAATTAAGAAATGTGCTTTGCCTAAAAACCAAACTGAACATGTGTTTACCTATGCAGATTATAATCTTCTTCATGTCACACTTTTGTGTTGGTTCTTGCCATAGAGGTGATGCCACAACTGCTGCAATGCTTTCATACACATTGTAACAGCTACTTTAAAGTTCTCCTACATGAAGTATGGACATCGACTAGTTTCAAATTCAATAAGACAAAGTAGCAATTTATAAGGTACCTCAAATAAATCATCACATAGTAAATTGACAAAATCATGCACTTGGAGTTCATATAATTTGACTTGACCTCATTAGGTAAGTTGATTAGTAATTCAAAGCCATTGAAACATCTAAAACAAACCAAATTAAAACAAAGAAAATCTGAACAAGGGTACTTGCAGAACTATCACTAGTCAACATGCAAAGTGAACTTAAAAAGAAGATTTACATAAACCTCTAAGATAGACAAATTGTCCAGTGATTCAGGTCAACCAGATCACTAGGATGGTGTAAATGAAAAGCCATTAGTTTCTTCAAGCCACTCAGTCGGCCAATTTGTCCAGTCAGTGGATTCTCCAGACTTTCAAGGCTTTGAATCTCTGTAACTGCACAATACTCAATTGGAAGTTCTTACAGTTTCTTCAAGGTCAATAGGTCTATTAATGCACGCACCGATAGGAAATGTCTAATACATATGGACTGTAAACTTGAGGGAAGCATCGGGAGGCACTGCAGACATTCCCAACAGAGTTCAACTCTCTAGAGATGACGAAGTTGCGGAATATCTAGTGATAAGGTGGTCATTATCGAAGAGAACTTTAAAGACTCTAGTCTGTTTAACCTACCAATCCACCGGGGATAGAATCTTCCACAATCTTTTCAAGTTCCCAGTCAACTGGGGGAAGAGAGTTATTGGCTTTCCCAGAACAAACCTCTCAAGCTTTTCAAGTTGGAGAGACCAGAAATGCCATCATCAACTTGGTATGAATATTGTAGACATATAAGACTTTCTGGGAGCCTTGATAATTGGTTTTCTCAGAACAAGTCAATTTCAAGATCTTACAAGATGAAAATCTCCAAGATATCATTGGAATTTCTATTAGCAAATTTTCTCTAAGCTCTGCATCTTCTAGCCTTTCCAGCTTCCATACTGCACACGTCTAAATGCTGCAGCCCGTGACCTACCATTTCATCTGCAAGTATTCCGTTAATGCCATTTTCATACAATCTTATGAGCCAATTCAATCCAGCAAGCTAGCAATCCCTCATCTTCCCTTGTATACCTGCAAAAAAGTATACAAATAGAACTTAAGAAAGCAGTTAACTTATATTTGCTGGAGATATCCTGTTGGCAAGATAATTGCATAAATCAGAGCAAAACAGAATCTCTCTGGAGCCAGACGACAATACAATAAACAGTGTCCCCAGTGCAAGAGGTTCCTGCCTAGACAAGGGCCGCGAAGGGATGTCAAAAATCTCTACTTAGTCAACACCAAAGTAAGTACTTGGAGTATTATAGTTGTTAGTGATAAGCAATCATGTCAACACCAAGAACATTTACAATCCCACATTATTTAGCGTTCTGAAATTGCAGCAAACATTACAGCTTCTCCAAGTCAAAGCAGGGGTACAGCAGAGATATGAGCAGCAAAGACTTACCTTCTTTCAATCAAACCAGAGAGAGAGAGATTACAAGAAGGTTGTGTCAGCAGCCGTGTGTTTCCCGTACCAGACAAGCCATCTTCTTCCTCCTTAAGACATTCTTCATCCTCTTCCTCTTCAGTTATTTTAGATTCATGACGACCCCTACACGTCAAGCAAAGAAAAACGTCACTGAACAAACATGAATGCTGAACACAGAAATGGTCTGGCAAATGATGACTTGAACTTCACAAACATGTTTTCTTCACTTTTAAGCATGAGCAGATGTTTATTTGTCCACTGGGAGAGAACGATCAATATAAGGTTACAATTGAACATTATTAATTTGCATAAATGTTACCAAATCCCAATTCCCTCTGAATATGGAACCCTAACACCAAATGTAACTGGAAGTGTAGCAAGGGTTAGACCACTGGACCATAGGCACCTTTCCTCTAAAGAATTCCACCATTAGGCAATTATTAATATATAGCAAAAGGCCCGTCAAGGATCAAACAAAGCTTTCTGTCCCAATTAAGCAACCATGAAGTATGAAGAAAGTTAGGACCTATGTAGACATTGTTCAGCAGGTTGTCAAAAGGAACATATGTACAAGAGATCATATCTGCAATGCGCAAAGTACAGAGAGAATTGTCATTGGTAATGGTACCTTCCTTTGATTTTCTGTGAAGCGGACTGGTTTCCTCTAGCAAAATGAGCAAAAATCTCAGTTTGCTGCAGAAGATACTTCAACCGCCCTTTTCCCTTATTATTCTTGAAAAATTATTTCAAAAACAAGAAAATGTTACTGGCATAATCAATACATGAACTCAAAATAATGCAAGAAATAGTCATTTTTAGAATGGAAAGGCACCATATCAGCATCAATAGCGGCATTTTGCTGATCCAATACTTCCTGAATCTTCTGCTTCTTCAACTTTTGCATTTCACAAATCCTGGCCTTTTCAGCTTGCTAACTTCTGTTTCACCATTATCTTCCTGTGCAATGAATGATGAAAAAGAATGCAAAAATAAATAAGTAGCGGCAACAATTCTGATACTCACTATCTGATACTCACTAAGTCATAGTTACAAGTATCTAACAATATTTCAGACGTACGGAAGCACTTGCCAACTTAAGAAGTCATGTGTATGTAAAGACAGAAGCAGAGCGAGATAGACAAGTTCTGTTCGCCATCATTTCCCACTTTGGACATGGTTAGAGGTGATTGATGAAGCCTTCAATCACAACTTCACAGGGAAATGATGAAATAAAAGGGGAAAACCCGAGTCATCAGCTTCGAATATTAGAAACATGAAAAGTTGCAGCTCTGCGCAAGTACTCTAGCCATGGAGATGCAAAAAACCGACCGACCAAAGGCATAATTTTTGGCACGCACAATATTAAGGTTGAACACCATGCCTACACTATGAGCGAGAGACACTCTCAACTTCCGCTCTTCTTTATCCAACCAAGAGTACGCCAGAAAATAGTAAACCCTGAACAACCCTGAACGAAGAGCAAGAAACAAGTTCACCTCGAAAATGCTTTTAACTCTTGTGCTAATTTAACCTTACAGTACCTGTATCTATACGTATATACTTTTGTATTATTAGTGTTCATTCTGCGCAATTGAATAGCAAAGCGGAGGATCAATACAGCAAGCGCCAATCTGCAGAAACGAATGCAGTAAAAGAATCACGAGAGACCACTAGAAACTTGTCTCGAGCGTCTAACCGAACATCCTTGACCGAAATCCAATGCTCATTCTAAAACTTCTTGAAAAACTCGCATTCAAACACGAAGCACACATCCACTTCCTAGCGCAAAACACCAGAGAGACCCACAACCGCACCGGACCCCCGCAAACCCTAGCAAGCAAACGAGAGATCCGGCGCCGAAATTCCCAACTAATCCAGTAAAAGAACAAACAGGAGCAGCCGAGCAACCGAACCTCATCGTCGTCCTCCTCCTCCTCCTCGGCCTCGCCATTCTCGTCGGCGTCGTCGTCGGCGGCGGGAGGGGGGGCGTCGTCCTCGTCGGCGGAGCTGGCGGAGCGGGCGACGGCCTCGAGCTCCTCCTCGTCCTCCTCGTTAACGGGCTCGTCGAGCTGCGGCTGCTCCTCCTCCTCGGAGCCGTCGGACAGGGCCTCGTCGGAGGACGCCTGCTGCCTCGAGGGCCTCGCCATGGCGATCGGTGCTGAAGGCCTCCCTCCGGCGGAGATCGGCGGATCGATCGAGGTCGTCGCTGCTCGTTCTAGAGAGAGAGAGAGAGGCCGAATCGAAATCCGAAGCGACGATCGGAATTAAAAGGGCGGCGGAGGCGGAGGAGCGGGTCGTTCGATCGGAGTCGGTGTCCGAAAATGGAGGAAGCGAGAAGGGGGAGGAGGGTTTGCGCTTTTTCGTAATTTTGTATTAAATAGTCCCTTCGCTTTTATTATGATTTTTAATTAGGTTGGGCTCTTTTATTCCGGCTTTTTTTTTTTCTTTATTCGGTTTCGTTACCTGCGACTGGGTGCGAAAATTTCCCGCCAGTCAGAGTGGTGGGAAATGTAATTTCGTTTCCCGCCGCGGGAATCAAAGCTGGCGCTGGCCGGCGCGCGGGATGGACCCGCGGCTTGAGGATCAGCGGGGTGATCCGGCCTTGCCTCGCCACCGTGACGGGTCACAACAAATAGGAAGATATGATCACTACACTATGGTTACTCATTTTTGGTATTATCATAAGAGTTCTGCACTTATTACAATACATTTGGTTTAAGACATACATTGTCAGCCTATTTGTATATATATAAGGTATTCGTTGTAAACTGTATCGATGCGTTTAGAGTTTGGAAATAGGTTATAAATATCTCAAATACTAACCGGTCATAAATTCACTCTTGATATGATTTGAAATTATGAATCCACGAAAAATTGTGTGACCCTTTTATCATTGAATTACCATGGTTGGGGGTGGGCTATGATTCCTTCCTTAAAAAAATGAGCTACATGTGAATCGGTTTTGTGCTTATAAAGTTTGACTTAGGTTACACAAACAATTCATTATGTTTGTACTACGTTTAAAGAAAAAGACCTCAAGGTTTTTTTTTTTTTTTTTTTTTTTTTTTTTTTATTGGAGGAGGAGGAGAACTGCAGTTGGCCATATGCATGACAAATAAACCCCCAAGTGACACTTAGCGGGAGGACCCACCACCCCCGAGTCACACTTAATACACCTAGCGCCTCCCCTGGGTTTTGAACCCTTCACCTCTTCGTTGAGGATCAGTAGAGTCTTATCCAGTGGAGCCACCGCGGCCGGTGGTAAAAAAGACCTCAAGGTTGGTGTCTACTAAATTGATCATTTTACTCTCCACAGTAACTTTTCTTGAATCTCACTTTTTTCTTAACATCCACTTGTTTTGTGTACTAATTTTGCCACAGTTTTATAACATTCCACTATCAATATAAATTTGCCAGAGCTACTAAATATATTGCGCACCACACATTGATATTCTTATTTATATTATCAATGTGACCTAAACACAAAATAAAAAAAAAATCATATCATTTGCATTCTTAAAATGAACATTTGTGACATTTTGTCCAAGAGTACAAACTCATATCATATTCCTTTACATGTAAAGTCTTAATTTCCCTATGTTCATTTCACTCTTGTATACAATTGATCGATTATGAGATGACAATGCTCTAATTTTTAGTTTAGTGATCAATTCTTAACATATACACATTATAAATAGATCATGTATTTTAGACAAAGCAACTAAACTCAAAATTATAGAAGTATATTTACGTTAAAAAATATAAACCATCAGATCTGACTCAATTAAGTATTTATGCGAAGCTGGTGATATGGACTCCAGAGAGTGCACAGCAAGTGGGTATTCCAAGCTTGGTGACCCAACCTTGCCTTGCACATAGATGGAGCAATTTCGATGAATAGCCTTTAAGCAAAGTGGAATCCGAGAAAGGGCTGAACAAAAAAAGAACCTATTACTAATGCAGTGGATTCCCTCGCTGAAGAATGCCCTCAAAATTAACGTGGATAGCTCGTGGAGCCGCTCATCCTTGGTCGGCTCGATAGCGGGAATTTGGAGGAACAACGCCTCATCACGGATGGCTTCATCAAGGAAACCCATGCTCATTCCGCCCTTGTCGTCGAAACCCTAGCAAAAGGGAGGTTTCGTCGCGGCTGAAAGAGACACAAGCTGCACAAGCGGATTCGAGAAGTGCAAATGTGCAAAGCATTAAACTTTCCTTGGACGATCTATCAATAGTGGAATGGTTGGCGGGTTGGATGGAAGCTTCCTGGGTTGTTTGGTCCATTATTAACGATCGTGGATCTCTCTCGCTCGGGCTAACTACCAAATGTTGACGTCACATACGAGGCCAGAGAAACCAACCGGGCTGCGAATTGGGTTGCAAATACCCACGGAATAAGTTCCCTTCCACCTCAATAAATTTTCAAACCTTCCCATTCCGCTTAGTTGATTTTATGTCTTGATTTTGGAAACTCTTGTTATCCATATTTCGATTAACAATGAAAGTCGTATTATTATGGAAAAAAAATCAACTTAAAAATAGTGAAAATATCAAAAATCAATATTCACGACAAGTCATCATCTTCAACTCTCTTTTAAATAAAGAAAAATAGATTCCAGATTTATGGTCAAGATCTACTCTCTAATTACTCAAGCTTAATTACATTCTTTTAAAATTTAAATGATTCGAGCCTTTAGATCGATTCGGGCTAAAATTCGAAAGTAATCGTCCGAAGTAGTACTTGCGTTTTCATAATACCTCCACGAATATTAACATTAATTTCAGTGTATTTTTTGGGAATATTCTAGTTTGAACCAAGCCGCGAGTCAAAGAGCTGACGTGGAGAAATCATACGGAAGCTCCAAAAGTGAGAAAGAGGGAAACCCCAAATTTGTCTGAAAGCAGAAGAAATCGGCCGCGCGGTCATTCTCAACGCCCCCCGATTTCAGACGAACTTCCTTCCTTGCCCTCGCGCGACCGACGAAATCACCGAACGCGGACACCGAATATGCCGGCCGCCAGAAGAAGATCCCGAGGGCAAATCAGGAAAGATGCGTAACTTCGTCGTCGTCCTCCGCTTCCCTTCGCCCCCGACAAGTCGTTGCGGCTCTCAATCGCCATAATAGAAGTCCACGAACGACGCCGCGACAGACCAGAATCGAGTTTCGAATTCGAGCGACGCGGACGAGGATCTCGCGATCTCTCTCTCTCTCTCTCTATCTCGCCGGGCCATCCGAGCCGTTTTGATCGCGCGTGATTGATTGCGTACATGAGAGGTGCGGAGATTGGAGTTTTTTTTTTTTGGCGCGATTTCGTGCTCTCTTTTTTTTTTCCTTTTCTCGACGACGCTGTTGGATCCATTTTCTCTTGCAGGATATGGAGCGGAGCGTGTCGTGGTTGAGGTTGATGGTTGTTCTGACGTGCTTGGTTGCCGCAAGCGGGGCGAGAGGTAATTGCAGTTCGCGTTCGTGCATCAGTCAACTGCTCTGATTCTCCGATGGGGAGTTTTGATTGTGAGAAGGCGCGAATTGAAAGGCTCTAGGATCGAGTACGTCGGTTTTTGAGCACGGACAGCGAGACTTGTATTGTGAATTCAGGGGATTAGGCATTTCAGGGTTGGGGGAAATCGTTGACTGTGTCGTGGAGCTGGAGTAACTGATTGAATGGGGCAAAACTATAGCTATATGATCCCCCTGGTGTACAATTGGTTGTATTCAAAGCATATGAAGGACGAGCGCTGAGTTGTATTTGGTTGGTTCTGTTAAGCCCTTAGATTACCAAGTTTGGATCAATGCTACGCCTGGAATATGGTCAGATTGATCGAATTTCCTTATATTTGTTTGATGCAAATCTCATTCTGCCGTTTCTACTTTGGGGATATAATTTGTTGAGTGTCTTAGAGTGATTGAATATCAGGTATTCAACTTTTGTTTGGTTGAGTTATGGACTGTTGCCGGTAGGTTTTCATGGAGCATCTTTATTGAAAAGTGGAAACCTATGTTCTTTACTTATCCCTCTTCATCGCATTGCATTGTGTAAATAGTTCTCTCAGTTCACGAAGAAGGACTGCAAAAATATACCAAGTGTTGTTTTGAGTTGATATTTCCTTAAAGCGTTCCCCTCGCTTGATTCGTCAAAATAGCTTGCTAGAGACATGAGAAACTCGATTCATTGCTTGTGATTGAATGAGCTCGCGACCACATTTCAATCTGGAATTTTATCTTCTGGTAAATGCAGAACTCAGAGTGAGGTCCAAGGCTCATAAAGCTGTTTACAATCACACTCTTGCCACGATATTGGTGGAGTATGCATCGGCCGTAAGTGCTCGTTAAAAAAAATTTCAGATTTACCTAGAGCTTATTATTGTTATGCATCAGGTTCCACCATTTCAACACAATAAAATTGTAATTTTATGCAAAGCTCTCTATTGCAGGTTTACATGTCAGATTTGACAGAACTTTTAAGTTGGACATGTCCTAGATGTGATGGAAAGACCAAGGTAATTTGACTACTTTTTAATATAGCATTGTTGCTAAGGTTGCATGAAGAATGGATCTTTAGTACTAAATACCCAATTCCTAAGATGAGATTTTGTGGGCATATGCTACTTCGCCTTATGAGCTTCTGAACTGTTTATTAATGCCTTTTTGATATGAAAGCAGGGGTTCGAAGTCATTGAACTGATAGTTGACGTTCAGCATTGCTTACAGGTATATAAATCACTGTACAGTGGCCTATCAATTTGGATGCTTTTGATGCTTCTATGTTTGAATTGCATCTAATCTTTTGTCTCTTTTCTAAACTATTTTATATATATAGGCATATGTTGGAGTGGCCAAGGACCTTAATGCTATGGTTATAGCTTTCAGAGGTACCCAAGAACATAGGTATGCATGTTAGCTTTTGCAATTCCTCCCCTTACAATTGACATGCAAAAGATTTGAAGAAAATTTAAGCTAAGAAGAGCGGCCTCAGTGAATGCGCACACAGGGCACATGGGAATGCTGTCCATACTAATAGAAAAAGGGTGAATCATTTCCACCAAGACATGGAAGTTACTCTCCTGTAATTTCAGATGGAGTCATGAGGAGATCGGATACTTCACTAATTTTGTTCTGTGAAAAATTCTGTCACTTCTCTTTATCATTTGAGCTTTTCAGTTAGTGATTACTTCTATTCATGTCTATAGCATACAAAATTGGGTTGAAGATCTCTATTGGAAACAGCTTGACATAAATTACCCTGGCATGCCTGGTGCCATGGTGAGTTCTATAGATGATAAGCCTCTTGTGACCTGTGGATACTTATGATTTGGATTGAGTTACGGTCTTACTCTATTGATTGTTGCTTAGGTTCATCATGGATTCTATTTTGCTTATCACAATACGACAATTCGACCTGGTATTTTGGATGCTGTTATTGGAGCCAAGGATTTATATGGAGACATCAACGTCATGGTGACAGGGCATTCTATGGGAGGGGCTATGGCATCCTTTTGTGGACTCGATCTTGTGGTAAGATAAATTGAAAAACCGTTATGCCTGGGACTTGTGAATTTTATTGGTTTCTTTTCTATCGTGTTCTTCCAACTGTTCGGTTTTGGTCTGTTAAGATTTATCTGGAGTTCTCTGCCAACTTTACCTTGAAGTGTCTAGACTCTTTACGTGGATCTTGAACTTTCTATGGCTCATAATTGTATATACAATTTGTCATACATAGCATCTTGTTTGCTTATGTTTTTGTTAGATCAACCCATAGACAAAACACAAGCAGAATGGGTTGTGCTCAGTCTTTACGCGAACCACCAATTATCGGTGTATCTAGTCATGTGAATTGAGTCGCACATGTTAAGCTTTGGAGCTTCGAGTTGGTTGAATACTTAAATGTAGTGGGTAAAGACATCCAACTATTCATTACAAAGTTCACTTGCTGGAAACTTTATGGGATTGTTGATATGTTTGTGGTCCAGACATATAACTATTTTAGGCACTTGAAGCTCAAATTTTATGTATTGTAATCTAAAAGTGCTAATGCATTTTAAGATAGATTATATATCGATCCCAAGTTTGTGTTTTGTGTGCTGTTGCTGTCTGTCTGTCCCTCATCAAATGAAGCAGCTCCACTTCAGTCGGACTACTGGGTAGATATGTTGTAGGTTGGAGCCAATTCTAAGATGTCTCAATTATGCTTTTTGTCTCAGCTTTGTTAAATAGTGGTCCAGTGTACTTTTCTAGGCACCTGTTGTGGAACTGGTACTAGAAATGGTACCCACCGCAAAGTCATGTCCCATTGTGCTCTCTCCATGAGGAGTGGTGATTTTTTGAGAGTCAAACATTCATGTGGCCTATGATAGGATCATAGGTTGCATGCACTTTAGACTATACCTTTTCTCAAAGTACAAGTAGCATGCACGACATCTTGTCCTAACACAAATGATTTTAAAATTTTACTTTTGTTTTCTGGTTTCTTGCTGAAAATTGTTCTTATCTGATTGTGACATCATGCCCACGCGTGGTGGCCCTTATTTTGATTTAGTTTCTCCTTTGCTATTTATGACATAAATTTTGGAGTTCAAGGGGGCATTTTCACCATGAACCTGGAATTTTTTGTTTATGCCATTAGCAGGATGTGACTCACGCCACTAACATCCAATTGCTTATTGTGGCAGCATGTAAATGCGCCTCGATTGTGAATTCACCCCCAATCCCACTATTCCATATTGTTAACATCTTTTCTTGAAGCTGAGGGTAGGGTTGGTTTTATTGTGGGTGTGGGGTTTGGGTTGGGAAAATTGTGGATGGGAACTTTGCAGAGTAACGCTAGACCTTCAATCTTCATGGAGAGAAAGGGCTACTCTTTTGTTCACCATTGTATGTGAAATGCAATATATGGTTTTTGATGCACAACGTTTTTTTCGGCCCATCCTGACAGGGCCATTGATGTATTAACATTCAAGTTATTTGGCTGTCTAATTTGTGTGCTGAAGCTGTTATTCGTCTGCTACTTATATAACTGGGGACGCTTCATTTCCAGGTCAATCATGAAGCACGGAATGTTCAGGTTTTAACATTTGGACAACCTCGTATTGGCAATGCAGTGTTTGCATCTTACTACAGTGACCGTGTGCCAAATACAATACGTATTACTAATGGACATGATATTGTGCCTCATTTGCCTCCTTACTATTCTCGGTTCCCACAGAAGACTTACCATCACTTCCCTAGAGAGGTAAGGCTTTGATCTTGATGGAATATCATCTATGTTATGGGGAATTGTTGCTGATTGACTTTGACGTTTGCTTTGCTTTTCTTCCAACCTATCTAACCAAGTCTCATTTATTCCAACAATGTATGTACTCTCTTTTTTCAGTGTATAAAAAATAATTGTTTTGTTTTTCATCTTCTTAGCAGAGCAGGGTAGTTCGTAGTGCTCATGACTTTTGAGAAATATTCGAGTAACTCTCATTCCTGCAAGAGCCATCTTGAGTTTTTTCATACTGATTCCAAAGTTTAAGACACGTAATAATTTTGCTATATACTCTCTCTTTCTCCTGATGGTGATAACCTAGTCTTGACCTAGTCTTAAGCTATGTGCAATTATACACATTTTAATTATTATATGTCTACTAATGCTTATGATTATTGGCGACTAGGTCAAAGACAGCCATGGATAAACATATTGATGTGAGATAATGCGAAAATGATTTGATTCCACCTGCTTCTTTGGTGACTACTCATAATCTTTTCTATGTCAATGTTCACATGTAATTGGAATGTTCCCTTTGTTGTAGGTATGGCTGTATAATATAGGATTTGGTAGTCTGGTTTATCAGGTTGAGAAAGTTTGTGATAGCTCTGGAGAAGACCCATCATGTAGCAGGTAATGAGGTAGTTTCGGTCGTGGCTACTTGTTCAAGCAATTAGTTTGTGGATTTGTCATGCTAGACGCAATAAGTCGTGACAAACCAGCTTGTTCTAGAGAATGTCAGTCCTTTGTTACTAGGAATATACGTGGACGACTGATGATGGTGCATCCGTGCAGATCGGTAACTGGTAACAGCATCGCGGACCATTTAGTCTACTATGGCGTGGGATTAATGGCTGAGACATGGGGATCATGCAAAATTGTAATGGATGCACGATTGAAGGAATACGGAAGTGAAGACGTCAAAGGAAATCTTTTGCTTTCTAGGAATCCTTCTGCTTCTACATTGAGGCTGCCTTCAGACTCCAATGCCAAGAGCAACTTCAGTTAAAATGCTCACGGGTCACCACCTGGTTTCTCAAAGATTATGAGGGACCTCTGTGATGACAGTTATGAAATGGATTCCATCAATCTGTTGGCCACATCCATCACAGGACGCATAAGAGCTCTACTCAAATTCACTCTGAATGTAAATAGCGCAAAGTTGAATGTGTCATTCTTGTAAATACAAGTCTGTGATTTCTATTGAATGAATGCGTTCGCTAGTTGACCTCTCAATCTTATCTTGGGCCCGTGGCTTTGTTTACCAGACTTAACCGGTTTTGTAAGGTGCAGCAAAGAGTGCCTTGGGAGACCACTTCTCCATTGGTGACCTCACCTTCTACTATAGGCACATTGTCACTAAAGACTTCTTGGCGCGAGTACTTCAACTGTTGTCTGGCAGGGAGTTATGCTGATTAATTTTTACATCAAGCCATCTTGGAAGCAGATGATGACCTTCTCTTGCATCATTTCCACCGGCAACCTTTGCTAAATCTTAACTTTTAGGAGTAGACAATTTATGTCATCTTGGCTTTGACATGTAACACTGATTGGCCTTTGGAACGAGAGTTCTAAGCTTCTACCTTTTTTTTCCCTTGATATACAGGAACTAACATTAGTGGAAAGCTGAAGAACTAAATTTCCTTCATCATTTCAAAGGATATATTGCTAATTATGACCATTCAAAGCACATTGTGCAAGAGACCAGCGAAGTCCTTGATACCTTATGATAATTTACAGTTCGAATGTTGAGATAAAAGCCAGAGTACAACACCAAAGCATTGGGAAAAATGTATTGTCGTCTCATGTATATTTTCTTTACTTGGTGAGCTAGTTGTCAATTCTATGCATTAATGGAGTTAACCACAGCTTACTCGCATAGAAAGACCGTGTAAATTTCTCTTACTTGTTACCGAGAGAGAGAAGCTTAGGCTGTCATGTGGGACTTTTGTTGGGCAGTGGTTCTCCTTATCAATGTTGAAACCTAAAGCTCCATTTCAAGGATAACGAAAAGGTGAATGACAGAGCTTCTGTCTCTGATGAAAACCTACAATTTGGATATATCCTTCATTGTTTAAGGTGTAGTGAAGTTAATATTTACAGGGCATGGATATCAGCTTCAAATTGTACAACCGAGCAAGTTCTGAGGATCTCACATAAAAGACCAATGTGTAAATTGACAAATATTAATGCACTTGACTATAGTAAACTAGCATATCAATTTGACTTAGTCTTTTACCAGAAATTTTATTCACCAACCAAAATCGTCAAAAGGGAATATGTCGAAACCAAATCTAACTCATGAAATAGATCAAAAGAAACCATGGTCCATTTCATGAGCATTTTGCAGCCATCCATCTTCAAAATAGAAAGTGGTTGCAAAAAGGCCAGTAATTAACTATACAAGGGTGCAAGTTTCAAGTCAATTTGCCAAATTGTGATTCTAATTTAGTATAAACAACACAATTCCAGGAAAACAATAATGAATTCGAGGAAAACAATAATGAAGTTTGCTAAAATGACCTAGGCCAATAAGCAATTTGTTTATGTTTCAGAGCTTTATTGACAACATATCTGGCCGTAAATGTTTCACCTTTCAAGAACTGCATGCACTTCTTATTGGAATATGTACTCCTTTGTAGAGCATGTCTTCGAAAGTTTTTGAGAAGTGGACGAATCTCCTAAGCAATGCTAGACATTGCATCATTTGAACCTCTTCAAGTTAAAATAGTCAGGCAGCACACATGTTATCCCCTCTCTGCAAAGCATTTAGACCCGATCAACTTAGATCGGGTATGGCAGGGCCTCCAATCAACAATTCTTCCAGAGATTCTGGTAGTTTGCAACAAGCAAAATCCACATTACTCCAATAATCTAGTTCAAGTGACTTCAACTTCTTCAAATGAGTCGGGTTAAAGAAACTCTCCCTTTTCAAGATTGAAGAGTTCCAGAATTCATAGATTTTTCAAACAGTCAATGGCTTGAATCTCTGTTATTGTAGATTTTACCATTCTTAGTTCTGATAGTCTATTCATATTTGAGAGATCCATCGCTGTTCTCCTCCACCAGCAAGATTCAACAGATAAATAAGACAAACTTGAGGGAAGCCTTTGGAGGCGCAGCCAATGAGGACACCAAAGTTCTAGTCTTTTGAGTAGAGAAAGCTGACCAATATCTGTTGATTAGGTGGTTACAACAGCAGACGATAAGGTCAAAGACTCCACTTTATTTAATCTCACAATGCACCATGGCATAGGATTTTCCACAAGTGGACAATTGTCAACGGGTAAACATCTTGTCAAATTTTCGACCAAAAAAAAAAAAATACATCTCGTCAAATGGCCAAATACAAATCATTTAAGCTAGTCAGGTTTAAGAAATCTGAAATGTGTCATCATCAATGAATCAATGTGTAAGCATACGAGAAAGCCTTGGTATCGTCATGTTTAAATCAGGGTCAATTTCAAGATTCTCAAAGAAGAATATCTACAAATGTCATTTATAGTTTCCAGTTGCAAGCTTTCACCTTGCTGCATCTATTTCTTCAAGCTTTTACAGCAACCATAAGGCACTAGGTACCTTTTCAATGGAACAATTATACTTCCTTACAACGTTCAAACTTTTTATGTTTCCCATCGAGAAGGTGGCTCTTTAATGCAGGTGTAGGAGATATCGAACTCAAGTAGCCATTGTAGATTGCCACTCAAGTCTGGAAGCCTCTATTTACATCTACATTCTTTCAAAGATGAGTATTCAAGGCTTGTAAGAGCTCCAATCGACAAGGGAAGTTGTGTAATTGTGGTGGTTCTCAAAGATAGCCTTGATAGAGACGTCAAGTGACCAATGGAAGAGATTATCTTCAGTAATAAACAATGTGAAGCACTAAGAATCTCAAGATCCATCAGCACTTGATACTTGGTGTCAAGAATTCAGTGATGCCTGAATAGCATAGATATTTTCCCCAAGCGCATTCAATTGTTTCTTCTTGTAAACATTATCAAAAAGGAAGAGAACTCTTTCACTAGATAGCCTATCTTTAATTATCTTGATCCTTTCATCAACATTACTTATTTCAGTCAATTTCCACTAATGGACACAAAAGATGAGTTGATTCTTTAAGTACTGGATGCCCTTGAGCTCTGAAGTATCGCGATTGTTAGAAAGAAAGCAATAGTACTCAAAACCATGTGAAAACTATTGTAGATAATTTTGGTGAGACTCAACTGACATCACCGCCCATTTCATGAATTCCAACAATTCCTGTTTCTTGTGCTGTGAGTGCCTATCATACTCATGAGGAAAACTACCTTGAGCACCATTTTCACATCGAGAAGTCCATGAACTGATTTGGGCAGGCACTACCGAGAACACTTCTGTAAGCACACACAATTTTTCACCTTGTCCAGACAAGCTCTTCGAGTCTTTCCTCGCAAAGCAATATTTGCGTACTGATAAGCAAGTTCTACTGCATGTCAATGAAGAGAACACACATCCAGATGAAGTGCAATATTCATTATGTGGCCCCCCAAAAAAGATTAATAAACAATCAGGTCCTTAAATTGCTTAAATAGCCCTTTTAGTCCCCCCCAAAAAAACATTATATATGATGCCACAAATTTCACAATGAATCCCCCTGCCCTGCTCTGGAAAAAAGTGCCAAACATTCAACTGAAACTTAACATTGAGTTCAACAGATTTGACAATTTCCTCATTAGGCAATGACTTCCCTCCCTGATCTTCAAGTTTCTGTCTCTCGACAGATGGATGCACAGTTTGCTGCCCCAAGATTGTGAAAAGGAATTGAGGCGACATTAAATGTCATCTTCATTTTCCTTCATTCGGTCTTCATTTGTACAGATGCCTGATTAGCCACAGCTCCCTGCACAGAAACATTTCTGTAAGTTTCTCAAACTCTAAAGCCTCAGCAACACTAGAAACCGGCAAAAAGCTGGTTGTTTGAGATGTCTCCCTTCACAGTTCTTGTCAAACCTAAAACCTAAGAGTCCTCTAGTACAACTTGAGGTGAATGAATGGGCTTCTATTACAGATAATCACATAGGCATAACCATTTCTAAAAGATGTAGGCGATAATGGAGATCACACAAGAGTCCATTTATCTGATTTTTGACCCCAGCGAGACTTATCATATGTCCTTCGCACCAGGAATACTGAAATATTAGCCTTTGACTATAAGATGCTTTATGATGCATCGGAGAAGCTAAGTAGCTCCTCTCTCTCCTGTCACAGATGGAAGTTTGCTGTGCGAACTGTTGATGCCACTACCCAAGTGAAATCCGTCTTTCTTCATTGTATAACTTCTCCATAACATTTGCAAATCCCACTAAGAAGCACACCTTTCTTGGAAAATAAACTTTAACATAAGCATATCAATACAGAGTGTCTATTTCACAATTGCATCGATGAGTTGACTATGCTGTAAAGTTCCAGGATGAGAACCATAGTTATATGACCTTCCAACACACATTCCATCTAATTGTTTACAGCATAACAAAGTTATCTCCAATGCGAGGCAAGGATTAAACTTCGAAATATGTGAAGCAGCAAATCGACAAGGATCTCTAATAATTTGTTACATATCAAATAAAAACGATGCAATCGACATACATACCTCCAGCTGGGAAACATAAAAGCAAGGAGAAACCATCCAAGAAAAAATGTAGCTAAAAAGCAAAACCAAACTAGGAAAAGAGAACGAATTTGTACATACTTAACAACCCTTCGGTTGTACAGAGGTATCATAACTTCAATGCCTTTATCAGATTTGCAGCCATCAACTCGTGAAAAGGTAATTAAAAAGTGCATGTGAAACTTCACTGTTCATATCCGTGAAAGAACTAGATTGCTGGAAAGGGAAAACATTAGCTGTCAGATGAATTAACTTACCTCAATCCGTTTAAAGCTTGAACACGAGGGAACAATTTGTGGACGTGGATCAAGAAGCTTTCAAAAGATCGTGCACTCATTCGTCGTCTTCTTCCTCATATTCAGATTCATCGTCTTCTTCATCGTACTTGTCGCCTTCTCCCTCAGATTCAGATTCGTCGTCTTCTTCCTCGCACTCGTCGCCTTCTCCCTCATTGAAATCAGCCTTCCCTAAATTCGACTGACTTCTCCAAGCAAAGCGAAGAAATTGCCTCCACATCTAAATTCCCGCAACAATTTATTTTAACCTTTTTCAGTCCCTTCAAGCTTGACAGATCAGGTAACTCCTTTAAAGATCCACATTCAGTAATGTCCAATATTTCCAAAGATTGGGGTAGTTCGCCTTGAATCTCAACCAGATGACCACATTTTGATACATGAAAAAAACGTAGTGTGTTGAAATTACCTAGAGAAGGTAAAGTCTCCAACTGTCGAAGATTCCAAAGTGACAATTGATATAGGTTCTCCAAAGGATCACGGCATCGAATCTCTGAGATAGCACAGTTAATGATGTAAAGAGATGAAAGTTCCTTCAAATTCGATAGATCCCCCAGGGAAGATAATGACTCGCAAAAGCTCAAGTCCAAATATGATAAACTGGAGGGAAGGCTCGGGAGGCAACGCAGATTAGGGCACTTCAAGAGTGTAAGTGACTGGAGTCGAGGAAGGATACTCATATCTGTGGGTAAGGTGGTCAAGCATTCAGATTTCAATTTCAAGGAAGATAAAGTGGAGGGAAGGCTCGGGAGGCAACGCAAATTAGGGCACGACCAGAGTGAAAGATCCCGGAGTTGGGGGAGAAGACTTATAATATCTGGTAAGGTGGTCACGTATTTAGATTCCAAGGAGAAGCTTGATAAACTGGAGGGAAGGCTCGGGGGGCAACGCAGAAGATCACCGTGGAGTGAAAGTGACTTGAGTCGGGGAAGGATACTACTGAGATCCGTGGGTAAGGTGGTCACGTAATCGGACCTCAGGCTCAGGGACTCTAGTTTGCTTAAATTCTCAATCCACCGTGGCATTGGATATGCTTGCACAGGCCCACCAGATTCCCCACCATCATTGCGTCGGCCAAACCTCAGCTCCAATTCCTTTAAATCAACGAGGTTTGAGAGATCTGGAAATGTATCCATATGTATTTCATTCAACCTTAGAATCTCGAGACTTTTAGGAAGTCTCGGTACTTTGTTCATAACAAAACTCAAGTGCAAGCTCCTCAGGCATCGATTTTCGTAGATGCAATCGCCAATTTCCACAACGATAGAAGACTGAACACCGACTTCTATTTCTTCAAGACTCTTAATCATCCAGAGGGCATCGGGTACTTTGTGTATGAGACTACCAATCTTCACTACTTTCAAATTTTTCCACTTTCCAATAGAATCGGGTAGTTTTTCGATCTTCGTATAAGATGCATCCAACTCAATCAGCGATTCCAAATTTCCGATTGTATCCGAAAGCCTCTCCGACGAATTGCAATGTTGTAGAGTTGCAAGATCTCTAAGCACCACTTGTGGTAGCCTTCGAAGTTTCCAACATGCATCTACTCTTAAGGAAACTAAGTGTTTCAATTGACAAATTGACTCGTCAATTTCGACTAAATTCCCACACCCACTTAGGACCAAGCGTTCTAAATTTGATTGAGCAGAGAAGTTAGGAGTTCTCTCCAATCTAGTACAACAGCACAGATGCATAACTTTCAAATTCTTCATCACCTGTGAAAAGAAAAATCATGCAAAGATTACTTTCGAATGTGAC
The DNA here is from genome assembly GCA_014182725.1 of Eucalyptus brandiana. Lineage (NCBI taxonomy): Eukaryota > Viridiplantae > Streptophyta > Magnoliopsida > Myrtales > Myrtaceae > Eucalyptus > Eucalyptus brandiana. The sequence continues at coordinate 52,879,337 of CM024675.1, read as the reverse complement.
AAGATGAAATAATGAGTTTTTCCTACCATAAAAGATACCTTCATGTGGCTCCACCCTTGCCACTCGTGCGTAATGTTACTCCTAGACAGATCAAGAATAACCACTTCCTCCATAGAGAAATTTGTAATTTTAAATGTTGGGGGAATAAAAATCCATGAAAGCCACCGCAATTCTGGAAGGAGATGCAAATCCTCATTAGTTGGAAAAACATTTGACAGCGATTCATGCCAAAGAAGACTCTCTTCTGCACAAAAACCTCCCATTGAACCACACACTTCAAGGAAACTTAGATTTGGTAGTCTTTTAAAGTCTTCATAGGCAAAAGGGCGCTGATGGTCCAAGCGGAGACGAAGAGCTTCAAGTTTTTTCTTCTTCTGCCCAAAGGAAAAATTTTAAAAAACAAAAGAGTTGAAGGGAAACACATTTATCCAAATTCACTATTTCAAGAGATTGAGTTGAGTAGTATCGTTCCTTTAATTTGAAAAAGAGCAAAAATATTGGTTGAGTACGTCACGATGGTGCTAGAGAATACAAAAAATAACTGTCTCCCTTAGAAAAGAAAATGTCCATAAGAAACTTGGAGATGAATTATACGGAGGGTTTTACCTTTTGTTTCCTCAGCAAACCCAATGCTTCCTCGGGATCCCACACCCTACTTTGCTTCTCTTTTTTGTAGTTACTTTCTCGACGAACTATTTCTCTTCCGAGGTCTCTGACTTGGTCATGCATCCACACTTTATTATAGTCATCAATCTTCATCAATGACCTGTTTTCCAAAACATCCATGGCTCCTTTCGAAACAAATATAGGTTTATCCCAGAAATAAATCACGACGTCTTTCTCATATCCAATGAAAAGACAAGCTATATCGAGGAATATACGCTGTTCATGACCATGTAATGCCTCATAACTTATTTTCAGCTTACTCAGAACATCCTCAGGAGGAATATTTTCCAACTCCTTCAATTTGCCATCCCACTTTTTCTTCTCAATGCAACATAAAAGTGAGCCTATGACCTCTAGAGCAAGCGGAAGACCTCCAGCAATGCATATTGCCTTGTTGGATTGGACCATATCCTCATCTAAAGGATAATCTCTTCTGAAGGCATGTTTGCTAAAAAGGTGAAGAGATTGATTGCGATCCATGCATTCAACCTTATATCTTTGGTCCACATTAGGAACATGGAGAATATCTTCATTTCTTGTAGTAATAATAATTTTGCTCCCTTTGCCAAACCAATCACGATTACCTACAAATGCATCAATATGAGTCACTTTTTCCACATCATCGAGAAGCAGAAGGACTCTTTTATTAGACAACCTTTTTTTTATTGTCTCAATCCCTTGATCTTCATTGTTCATATCCGTTTGTTTCACTTTGAGGATGTTAGAGATGAGTTGATTTTGCAAGCATGCAATGCCCCTGACTTTTGACGTTTCACGGATGTTGGACAGAAAGCAGCAATCCTTGAAATTGCTTGAAAGTTGATTGTAGATGATTTTGGCAATAGTTGTCTTTCCGATGCCACCCATCCCATGAATTCCTATAATCCGCGTTTCAGTTGGCTGAGCACCTATCATCGCCATGATTTTACCTACTTGGTTGTCAACATTGACCAAGCAATCTGATACCACCAAATGAGCCTTTTTCAATTCTTTGAAAACCTTCTCAGTGACTTCTTTTGCAAACTTACCTTCTTGCCTAGTGCTTGTTGAAGGTCAAAAGGCAACGAGTTAGAAAATTGTGTTGAATCTGACAAGAGCAAAATTGAAAACTACAGACCTATTTAGCATGTGTTCTTTGAGGATTTATTTTATTTTACATGAACTAGTGTTGGTACTGAGAGTTAATGAATGGCCTAAAATGAAAAATATGTTGTCTGAAATGAAAAATGACAAATTTTGGACCGTGCCATTATTGAGCGTGATATATGTGGCATAAAGTTCAATTTCAACCAGACTAACAGAAACCTACAAAAGAAACCAATGGAAATGCATCGAGTTCTAATGATACAATGCACTTGAGATGGAATGCTAGGAGAAGTCACCTGTTGGTCTCGTTGTGTAGGTCCCATCCGTGTATTGCCCCGACTGTGCTGAGAGCATCCTTCCAATCTTGCATAGTCTTTTCATCATATCGCTTCTTATTTTCATGTGAACGAAGGGCCTCATTATATCCCCCAGTTTGATATCGAACCTTAGAAGGTGCCACATCATAAAAAATGGGTATGATCTTTTGTCTTCCATTTTTCTGGCACTTGACCATCTGGACTAGCTCCTTGAGACACCATGGGCTAAAGGCATATCCTTTCGAAAATATAGGTATTGAGATCTTCGACTGCTTAATTGCTTGGGGAAGTTCTTGGGCAAACTTTTCCCCAACGTGGAGATCTTCATCGTCCCTAAATGTGCGGATTCCGGCATCTTTAAGACTAGTATAAAGAAAGTCGGTAAAACCTGCTCGAGTATCTGGTCCTCTGAAGCTCAAGAATACTTCATAGTCATGTTCCGATGAAGTAGCCGCTTCTTGACCTTCTGTTGAAGCGTGAGTGGAAGAAGCGCCTCGTGCTGTTCCATCATTTTCACACACGCGCCGTCTCTTTGCACTCTCCTCCATTGATCTCGCTTGATCTCTTCGAGGAAAAAGTTGAAACAGGATAGCAGCAAAATCAGCGGCAGCCAGAGATAGGAAAAACTTTCAAGCCATGAGATCCCTGTACTAAAAATGATTCATTGCGGCCAATCAAAGTTGCCAAAATGCCAGGGTTCTTTTTAAACACCAAAAAGTGGGGCCCTTGGAGACTCACCTCAGATCTTGGCTCCGATTGCGGCAAGGAGCTATCGCGGTGAAATATCGACGGGTCCTTCGCCAGGGGCTCGACGGAGGGAGCGTTCGCCGCGCGTGCCGAGACTGCGGTGGTGTTTTGGCGGACGGGTTTGCGATGTCCACGCGCGAACTTCAGCAGCATCTCCGGCGGAAGCCAAGGCGCTAGTAGAAAACCTTGGATTTTCTAAAGAGATGGGGGAGCAATTGAGTTGCTTCCGGTGACTAAAACAAAATATTGAAAGAAACTCTTCTCACTCGTTCTTTTTGTATTATTGAATTTTAAGTCATCCTGCCTCTGCGGGTCACTTCACACTCTCGTCTTTGCCTGGACATATTATATAGCGCGCTCTCTCTCTCCCTCTCTATTCATCGAGTGGGTATTGTCTGTGCACCGATGCATCTAAACCCAACTTGTGCACCGATAGATCGGTGAATTCTCCATAGGGTCCACCTTATCCATCGGTATTTTATTTTTTTGGTTGAAAGATAAATTTTTTTATTTGTCATATTCGAATATGGGAAGAAAATAGAAAACTTCCAAGCAAATAAATCAAAAGAACTGCAAAACAAAACAAAACCTAGAAATTAAGAGATCACACTGCAGCTCTAAGCACGTTCTTATCCCAAAAGACTATATTTGTTACTGCTTTACTCACACCTGTACAAAATCCTAAAATCCTCATTGCCCTGGTCATTCTAAAAGACCTCCTCAAAGTTATTGGCAATTGCATGGGTGATGTGAACGCACCAACACTAGCAAGACCTTCGGATTTCGATCGGCATAGATGTTGATTGGTCTGAACATATTGATACTTGATAAGGACAACATGGGGGAGCCAAGGAGGAAAAGTAAAATCTTGCGGTATTCAAAGGCGCAAAATTGCTCCATTCCGAAATGTATAAGCTCTTAAGTATTTTCAAATGTACATCTGAACCCGGAAGCGTAAAACGGTCCTATTCTAAAATTAATAAGCTCTTAAGTCTTTTCAGATGTCCATCTGAATCTGACAAAAGGAAATTTTAAGATTGAAGTTATTAATCATGATGACTCGATAAGTTAAAAAGAAGACTCTCGAAAAGTATCAAATTCCTTAAATTGAAATCGACAGAAGATAAATTTTGTTCTTCGATAGCTGTAGTAATCGACAGTCCAAAAGTGTCATTAGGGATTTTTGAAATCAGACCTCCTTTAATCTTAGTTTATTCTTTATAGGTGTGGTCATTAATTTCTTCTTTTTCCTCCGTCAATCTCCAATTATAATGGTGCATATAGTGGGAAAAAAAAAAAAAAAAAAAAAAACCTATGCTTTCCATCTATGCCCATTAGATAACAGTTTTACCCCATCTTACTCATTAAAGAGAATAGTATTTATCAAGGATTCAATGAATATTTCAGGGGGAGGACACCGCATTCAAGTTTTGGGCATTATATAAGTATAACTAAATAACGTTTAGGACTTCAATAGAGCTTCTTCCGACCATAGAAATTTACGAACTCTAATTCCACAACATTTGCAAAAACTGCGTCCATGTCTATATAGTACTGATAACCGCCCAATTAATCTTTTAGATTGCCATGATTCTTGAAACTACTTTTGTTTCAAATATATTGTGTTTATCTTTATATTTTGGGTTCAAAATTTTTATTATATATTTTACTTTATTCTATAGGACGAGTAGCAATGGTAAGGATTTTCGTACGAGGGGAAGCCTCGTCTCTTCCACAAGAGAGCTGTGGTCGAAGCTATTTTGGTTGCAAAAATAGCGGTTCCCCAGATAATAAGCAAAGTGGGTCTTGTTAAGGGCCACAAAAAAACAGAAGTATTGCTGGTGCTGCTTAGAAGACCTCATTGTCTAAGTAAGTCTTTCTTTAATGGTTTGATCTATAATTGAAGCAGTTGGCGACCTGAATCGCACCAATAATTCAAACTTGTCGAGTTAACATATAAATTCGTACTTCATTGACCAAGAACAGTAACCACGCGCTTGTGGTTTTCGTAGAAGCAACGAAAAGGAATAACACCAACAAAAAAGAAGAAGAAAAAGACAAGTGCCATTATACGTCAAACAGCGGGCCAAGATAGAAACTTTGAACTGATCTATTGAACTTAATTGTCGAGTCTACAATATTGACATCTTCCTTCAATAGCTAAATTAACTTGATAAAGTTAAAATGTTAGGGCATTTTTAAAGAAAATTAAAATTTCATCACAACTTAATATTACACAAAATGCTTATATTCTTTGTGATAAAATTAAATGTTCAGGACATTTTTAATAGCAAGTGGAAAGTTCAAGATTCTCTAGAATATCAGGCTAATGGGATCCTAAAAACTTAGAAGTGATTCTTATACAAAGAAAAACGAAAAAAAGAAAATGAGTACTATTCACATTTTCACGCTTGTATAGTATAAATCTATATATTCACTTGCTAAAATTTTAAATTAAGAAAAACGAGAACTCTTTATTAGACGGGGTATCTTCAATTGTTAATCCCTTCATTAATAATCATTATATTTGCCAACTTCCTTTTTAAGACTATAAGAGATGAAATGAATTTGCAAGCACTCGAAGGGCTTTATTTTTTAAGTTTCTCGAATATTGGAAAAGAAAGCAACAATATTGAATCATGTGAAAGCCGATAAAGATGATTTCGGCAATAGCAGTTCGTCCAATGCCACACGTTCCAAGGATAGTGTAGACAATATCAAGGCAAAAAGAATCTGATGCAAATAAGAAGATACAAGGAAAGTCAGGTTTGGCTAAATATGCAGAGAGTTGGGGAATTGGTCAATATGAACGTGGCAACGTCACTCTAGCTTATCAAAGTTGATAATGCAGTTGTTTTAACACCTAATGCATAAAATAAGGGTCTTTAGGGAACATTGATTAAAAATAGACTTGATCTGTATCGAATCTCATGAAATCCTCTCTTTCAGATTACGTTTTCAAAAGATGCGGCTCTCAACTCTATTGGTCAATGCTTCCGGTTATGTCTTATAAAGAGAAAAACAAGGCAAAAATAAAAGAACTTGTACACTTCTGCTCATTTGAAATTAAGGCTCAATTTGTTTAATAGAAAATGTGACATTTTTGGAAAATATTTTTTGGGAAGTCATTCTCCTTGCTCGGCCTGTTGTCGGCCATTGTTGTGGCTGGTGAGCACCATTGAGGCCCCCCTTGCCAAATTTGACGACATTGATCCTTGTGTAAGGCCAGGGCAACCTCACTAGGCATCACTTGGGCGAGGGCGAGGTGCAACTAGCCTTGCCTAGGCCAAGCAAGGCCAACCCTCACCCATGCAATGCTCAGCTAGGTCGCCTTGGCTTGGGTGAGGGTTAGCCTTGCCAAATTTGGTGAGGGCAGCCTCATAGGCACTCACCCTGACCCAAGTGAGGCCAACTCTCTCCCAAGCTAGGCTCGCCCTCGCTGGGCATGGCCTATGACTGACAAAAGAAAAGGTAAGGAAAAAAAATTAAAAAGGAAAAAATAATCATAAAATTATAAAAAAAATTCAAAATATTATTAAAATAATATTCACATTAGCATTGGTTGTGCCACATAAGACTACCGACGTCCACGTCAACGATTTCCAACCTAATCTAGCTCGGGACAAAAATGGTATCATTGTGAAATGGTTTAAAATTAAATTGATTCAATTAAAATGTTTATGACTGAATTTGAACCAATACAATAGGTTTAAGACTTTTTTGGCACTTTTTTCCGCTCTCAAGTCTATTGGTTAATGCTTTCGGACATGTATTATAAAGGGAAAAAGAAGGTGAAAAGAAAATAAGTTTCTACACTTCTACTCATTTAAAATTAAATGATTTGGGTCATTTTTCAGATTTAGCTCAATGTTAGCTAATGTAAAAACATGCACATTTGGTTGCTGTACCCAACCAATCATGTGTACTAACAAGTGCATCCATCTGATCCTTTTTGTCCATATCATCAGGAAGAAAGAGAACTCTTTTATTAGATAATTTTTGTTTAATTGTTAATCCCTTCATTAATATTCATTATACTTGTCAATTTCCTTTTTTAAGGATATTAGAGATGAAATGATTTTGCGAGCACTCGATACCCTTGATGTTTCAGCTTTCTTGGAAATTGGAAAAGAATGTAAAAATGTTCAATCGTGTTACGGCAGATTGTAGATAATTTTGACAAATAGCCATATGTTTGATACCATCCTTCCATGAATATTGCAAAGAGGAAGCCTTTGCCTCCTGGACAGCTTATATCTTTGCAACAGTATCGAGGGAACAAGAAGGTGATACAAATATGGAGATACAAGGAAATTTGGGATTGGCTAAATCCGTAGAGAGTCGTGGACAGGTTTGCTAGGATTGGTCAACAATGCAACATCCCTTCAGCCTATCAAAGTTGATAATGCAGTTTCTCTAACACCTTAATACATAAATTAAGTTTCATTTTGGCAACAATAGGGATGGATTCTTCCAATTTTTTCGACACATAATGCATACAATAAGTTTCATCGTCGATTCCAAGATGCTTCCTATGTAATTTGTTAATATATTTGGACAGTCCTAGATCACCAGTTTTTGGGCATTTTGTAATGTTAGTTCACACTTGGTCTTAAAAAGCATTAGCAGAAGGCTCTAAGCCCATAGACTTTGATTAAAAAAAGACTTGATCTGTATCGAATCTCATGAAATTCTCTCTTTCAGGTTACGTTTTCAAAAGATGCGGCTCTCAACTCCATTGGTCAATGCTTTCGGTTATGTCTTGTAAAGAGAAAAACAAGGCAAAAATAAAAGAACTTGTGCACTTCTGCTCATTTGAAATTAAGGCTCAATTTTTTTAACGGAAAATGTGACATTTTTGGAAAATATTTTCTAGGAAGTCCTTCTCCTTGCTCGGCCTATTGTCGGCCGTCGTCATGGCCGGTGACTAGCCAAAGAAGAAAGAAAAAAATATAATTTTTTAAAATGGAAATAAAAAATAATCAATAAAAAGTGCACAGAGGAGAACGTGTTTGATTTGGGTGAAAGAAAGATGAGGGAAAATAATTTCATGTTTTCAAAAAAAAAGAAATCATTTTCTCCATTTCTGAAAGTGTTTTTTTTTTCATTGATGGAAATTTTTTCCTTGACACATTTATTTTCTATGAAGCAAATATCGAAAAATCTGAATTTTTTTTGGAGTTATTTTTTATGAAATAAACGGAGCCTAAATGATTGGGGTCATTTTTCATATTTAGCTTAACATCAGCTAACCAGAGCAAGCGCATTTGGTTATTGTACCCAATCAATCATGTGTACTCACAAGTGAATCCATATGATTCTTTTCATCCACATCATCGACAAGTAGGGGAACTCTTTTATTAGACAGGCTATTTTTAATAGTTGATCCCTTCATTAATATTCATTATACCTATCAATTTCCTTTTTAAGGATGTTAGAGATGAAATGATTTTACAAGTGCTCAACGCCCTTGTTGTTTGAACTTTCTCGGATATTGGAAAAGAAAGTAACAATGCCGAATCATGTGAAAGCTGATTGTACATGATTTTGGTAATAATTGTGTGTCCGATATCATCCATTCCATGGATATTGCAGAGAAGCCTTCTACTTGTGGACAGCTTAAATGAATGCAACAATAGCGAGGGAACAAGAGTATGATACAAATAAGAAGATACAAGGAAATTTAGGATTGGCTGAAGTTGGACTAGTTTGCTAGGATTGGTCAATAACAACATTGCACCATCACTACAGCCTGCCAAAGTTGATATTGCAGTTTCCTAATTGATAAATTAACGCTAATCAGTGAAATAATATGGATTGATCCTTTCAAGTCGTTCAACACCTAATGCATAAAATAAGATTCACTTGCAGCTCCCAGATGCTTCCTTGATTTTTTTTTGCTATCCTAATCGTGGTGGTTGAGAGCCCTCGCGGTGGTTGAGAGCCCCCATATAATCGATCAAAATATTTGGACGGTCCTTGATCAACACGTTGTGCATTTCTTTCCAACGTTTGTTCACATTGCATAAAGTCTAAGTCTTAAAGAAAAGCATTAGCACAAGCGTCTAAGCTCATAGACGTTGATTAATATAAGACTTGATTCAGTTGGATCTCAAGTATGAAAAGACTCTCCTTTAGATGATTTTTTTCAAAGATGCGGTTATCGACTCCATTGGTTAATGCTTTTGGATATGAATTAACATGGGGAAAAGAAGGAAAAAAGAAAAGAACTTGCTTTTTTCTATTCATCTGAAATTAAATGATTTGTGTCATTAAGCTAAACATAAGCTAATGTCAAAACAAGCGCATTTGGCGACCAGGCAGGTGCAGGGGAGTTTCTCTTTTTTCATGTGCATAATTAGCACGCTTTCGGACTCTATTCAAGAATCTGTCTTGAGCGTGAGGCGCATTAGGAATGTAGTGGTGCTGGACTACAATGCAAGATAATTTCAAGTTGATATTCAAACTTGAGATCGTTTACGTACAAGAGTGAGAAAATAAAACTTGTTGTGGGACTAATCTTCACTTCAATTGGTAGCCTTGCCCAACCCATGGGTTGCCTAGAACTTCGTTTAAATCTTGTGTATAAACTATTTTTTGCTCATCTGGCCGTTGAAAAGAATGCACTTTTTACCAGATTTATTGTTGTTATTCAATCAAATCATAAAATGACCAAATTCATTGTTAAGCTGACTGGGTGAATGATTGGAGCCTTATGTAAGATTTGATTCCTGGAATTTCATGTGCTATCATAATTGAAACATCCGACATGTCATTCTGTTCAACAATTTAGGTGCTGAGAACAGAACGAGACACTAGATTGACAGCATCCCAAAAGACTCTTTATGATCATGGAAGAAAAGATTCAATCCAGTCCTGACTCTTCAATTTAACCGCTCTTCTGATATTCGCTGGAGGGGCTTCTACTTCACCAGAAAATCATCTAGGAACACCTTGGTTTATAGTTACAATACAAATGTTTGACTGCAGAGTCTTTGCATTGACCCGACATGAATTATGAAATGAGTTCATCCATTGACAGTCACTTAGGCATGGTGCATTTCTTTGGAGAAACGGGAATTCATGACATAAACCAAGCATTGCCTCCCCTCTGTTGATCTCACTTGATCTTTTCTTTGAGAAACGATTTAGACATGGAAAAAAGTTCAGAATCCTACTTATCAATATCTGCTAGGCCAAAAAATAAAAATTTTAAAAATCCTTGATCGAATGGTGGCCACCAATCAATCAACTATCAAAGTAATTAACCCACTAGGGACCTCAACCGTCATTCATGGCGAAACTGGCCCGTGAGGATCCAAGGAAAAAGTTGTCAAAAAAGCAAAGTGATAATGAAAAGAAATAAAGCAATACAACAAAGAAAAAGATGGGTCCTAACTTGGAAAAGAAGACCCGCCAATGCTTTAGCGTGCACCTTTGATAGTCCTTTAAGTCCTCGTAGACTTGTGTTAATCATTGATTTGATTCCTTCATGGAGCAAAGCTAGTTCATCATGGACTGTTGTCAATCCAAGTCTTCGTAGACTTTGATTTTGCCCTTCTAATCCCATGATGTTTCAGTCCTCTTGCACGCCCCGAACGCTGTCCTGTCTTCTTCTTTTTTCTCTTTTTGAGAGTGGTAGCTAATATTAATGCCACATTAAGACGAGGCATAGGGAGCTTAGGTTTTAGATTGTTGGCGTCCGTATCAATATCACATCGACTAATCTCATGCAATTCATAATTTAATGATTGTATTTTGGTGCAATGCAAAAACTACATGTATATAGCACTTTCATACCTTCCATTTAGTTAAATTAGACGATGTCAACTTTTCCATTCATTGATGATACGATTGGCTAGACTATTTAAAAATCAAAGTATTTATGCATAGATGGTGTTTGTTTGCAAGTATTTTTAATTTTCTAAATCAATTTTATGGTAATTAAACATTCCATGTTTCACGATAGAAAACAACATCTCGCTAGATTTGGAAGTGTAAATATGTTCCATTCCGAAATTCATAAGTTCTTAAGTCTTTCCAGGCATAAATCCAAGTTTGACTAAAAACAATATTTAAGATTGCAGTTATTAACCACGATGACTCGATGAGTCCAAAAACACTCTTGGGAAGTATCGGATTCTCATTTGAGTAGTATCTAGTTTCGCAAATCTATTTATTCACTTGCTAAATATTAAATCATGATTTGATCATGTCACTTAATGTATCGATTTTAGTATACTTATTTAAATTACTTGTAAATAATCTAGATTTATTAGTTAAACTTCAAATGATGAAGAGCTCGTGCTCATTGAGTAAAAGTGCACATATTTTTAACAACATTAATAAAAAAAATCCACATATTGATAGCAGTTGTAATTAAAATGCCATAGATTTTGTGAAAAGTTGAATGTGTGTTATTTTACAAAATTCTCATAGTAATTAACCCACCAGGGACCTCAATAGTCATTCGCGGCGAAACTGCCTCGAAGAATCTGAGGCAAATTCTTGTTAAAAAGCAAAGTGAATAATGAAAAGAAATAAATCAAAACAACAAAGAGAAAAAGAAGATGGGGTCATCCTAACGTGGAAAAGAAGTCCCGCCAATGCTTTAGCGTGTGCCTTTGGTAGTCCCAAGTCTTCGTAGACTTGGGCCGATCAATGGTGAATCGAAGACTTGTGCCAATCAATGGTGTGATTCCTTCTTGAGCAAGCTGGCTTATCATGGACTGTTGGTAGTCCAAGACTTCGTAGACTTTGACTTGGGTCAATCATTGGTTTTCAGCCTTCTTGCACCGCCCGCACCCCGTTGTCTTTGGCAGCTAATGCTAACACCTTCGGAATTATGGTAACCGGTCGGGCATATTTTGGAGAGAACTGCTCCCCGTCTGGCCATACGAGCTGTTCCTGTGATTTTCTGGAATCTTGTAGATCATCAAGTGCATCACTGCATTTCTCTTTTGCCGCTGCGAAAATACCCAAAATGCATATCTCGAGGCGAAGAAGCCTATTTATTTTTTGTATTGATCGTAATGATAAGTAGGGCCGAGGGTTTCTCTCTCAATTGCCCCCAAGAATCAAGCAAATCGACCGAGTTGAGCTCCGACACCTCGGTCATGGAGGTGGCTTGCCTTACCTAACCTCGAATCTGTGGCCGTATGAGGCTAGCGACCTCCATTGGAGTGAATTGACGGTGGTTGCAACTTCCATCGACATAAGTGGTGAGCCCACGAGGAGATGTAAAGAGATGGAGTTGTAGTGGACGACTACGGGCGAGGAGTTAACGTCGCTATGGTGGATTGACGCACGAAGGTGAGGGCTCCTGATGGCGATGGGTTGCGTTATCAAAATCCCTAATTCGCATCAGTACCTCCATTAAAATTCATTGCTCATTAAAATTTGGATGTTTCCATTTATGTGGACATCGATTGGTAAATGAAGCCAACCTAGCTTGAGAAAATTCTATCAAAAAGCGTAAATTTTACCCGGTGTGACACCAATGCCTCAATTTTTCGTGTTATCAATTTCTTCAAACTTGTATCAGTGACCCAAAAATACCTACTTGTCCCTATGCGGCAGCTTGCGTATACAACAATAGGTGAATGAAGCTGACGTGGATCTTATGTGACTTTAGGATTGCTATCACCGAAAACTCCAAAATTAAGATATTCATGCCATATTTTTGCAAAAACTCTCAAATTAATGTACTTGTACTATATTTATACCAAATTGGTACACATATGAAACATTTACCTCAAATTGTGGTAAAATTTGGGCAAAGAGCTATGGTCTTCTGTACATAGAAACGTCTTGGTTTGTAGAGACTTTGAATTGACTTGATATGAATTATGAAATGTGTTCATTCATTATTGACGATCACCTAGGCATGGTGCATTTCTTTGGAGAAACAGGAATTAGTGAAGACTAGCAATCCCTATTACAATGGTCCTGAGACCCTGCCATTTCTGTTCTGCCTCGCAAACATTTTCGCAAACTCAAGTACCTCTTCAGGATCAGCATTGCTATTGGCTCCCGCTGCTTCCACCATCGATCGTAGAAGCCTCTTTTTACTTTTCGTGCAATTTCTCGTCCTTCACGGCAACCGTCCTCGCCTTCGTATTTAGAATCTTTAGATTAAGGACCGCATTTTTAATAAAACCGGACATGTCTTTTTATCCAGAGCGGCTAATGGTTCTATACTCTGAAGGCACAACTACTTTGGTTCAATGGAGCTCTCCTCTTCCACTGCTTATTAAGCCAAATTGAGAAAAAGTAGGCATATATAACCGAAAACAGTTGCCTTTTAAAGTCGAACATGCCTTTGCGGTGCTTCCAGAAGTGATTACATTTTCATATACCTTGAAAAAAATATAAATAAACAAATAAAGGATATTAAAACTATTGAACTAAAGCTGAGCCGAAGTGCTGATGTGGAGACATCAAGGGGAGAGAAGCTCCAAAAGAGAGAAGACAGAACCCCAAATTTGAATTTCTAGCTGATCTTCCTTCAGTGGCCTCACGCAAACGACGAAATCACTGAAAGTGACCGCCAACAGAATAAGATCCGGAGGGCAAATCAGGAACAAATCTGTAAATCCATCATCCTTTCCTTCCTTTGCCCCAGGTTGCCGTAGCTTTCAGTCGCCATCCGTCGCGAAAATCGCCATAGAATTCACGAACCTGCGAGACCGGAATCGAGGTTTGCATTTGAACAGCAACAGAAAAAGATCGCAATCGATCTCTCTATCTCGCTGCACGATCGCCCCATTCGATTGCAAATAATTATTTGCATTATGTGAAATGTATGGAGATTAAACTTTTTCTTGTGGTGCATATTCGTTTTCTCGAGGACATTGTTCGATACGTTTTTCTTGTAGAATATAGAGTAGGAATAGGTCGTGGTTGGGAGTGATGGTTCTGATGCGCTTGATCGCCGCAAGTGGGGAGAGAGGTAATTGCAATTTTATTTTATTTTTTTGATCGGAAGGTAATTGCAATTTGTGTTCATGAAAGTTACTTCTTTTATAGAAATGTTGGTAAAATACTGACAGTGTTGTAATTTATTGTGGATTTACTCGATAAGCTATTTTCGCTTATATTTATTACCAACAAAATTGAAAAATTCCAAATTTTCAGCCGACGGACGGCAGAATATCGCCCTGCACAAAGCATGGGTATAGGCTTCGGGTTATAGAAAGGAAGCAACAATTCACAAGTATATTGGATAAAGCACCATTTAGTAAAATTGAAAAAACAATATTGCCCTTGAAATTTATTTGACTAGTCTTTACGGGGTAAATTGGCGAATGCAAAACTAAGGATGCAAATTTGACAAAACAAAACGGCTGATAGAACAAAAGATAACACACATTCCGTCTCGTGACCATTCATGTGGCCCTTAAAAATTTTACAATTCAAAAGAGTGTATAAGACTAGCACTGTCTAAGGCTATGCAAATAAAACTCATAAGTAGAATTATTAAGACCTTTGCAAGCCTATCAGTACTGCAAATTAACGGTGCAATTCATATCACATTTTGAGAGAGTATTGGTTTATATTTTAATAAACAAATCTACTCATATCATTTAAGGTGAATAACTAAAGGTGGGGAAACCACCGTTCCAATTAGAAAATTTACAGCACCGTCATCTCATCATTTGCCAATTGTTAACTTACGCAATTGATCGTAGGTTCAATATTTATATAATCATGGACATCCCCTAAAAATAGGATATTCTCTTTACTTTATATACTAGTATGAATAATGTCAGCTCAAAAAAACTGATAGTAGCTATATGTTGACTAAATAATTGACAATGTGATATTCAAAAGCATTCTGACAGCACGCTGCCATCAATTTATCTAGATTCCCAAAATGGGGCCAATTTGATCATCCTCAATTTTTCTAATTCTTTTCCTAATTAAAATAATTCAAATGACTTTCATTTCTATCAAAATGTATTTTTGTTACATGTGTGTGCCTTTATTTTGCTAGTAAATGAATAAAATGCATGGATCTAGTGGATTGATTCCTCAAATATCTATCAAAACCTGGACAAGAAACGTTAGATCATACTTTTACATGCCTTGCGTCCATTGTTTAATTTATATTTCTTTCACTCTGAGGGAGATACTAACGTAGACTAAGAAGCAATGAGCACATGTTGAAACATTGATTTTTTTTTTTTTTTTTATAAATCCATGACAGATCCTTCCTTTACCTTTAGCCCATTTCTTCCTTGCTCCAGATCCTTGATCTTCCCTCGTTGTCACTGCTCTGCTCACACGTCTTCAAAAGCCAACCCCATGCCCATGGTCATTCCTGGTGGTTGATGAGCCGATTTCCTCAAAGTTGCCGGTGAGTGCATGAGTGATGAATGCGCCAAACCAACGGGACCTTCAAATTTTAATCGGTAAATATGTTGATTAATCTGAACCTGTTGATACTTGATAAGGAAGGACTACATGGAGGAAGCACATGGACCTAAGGAGGAAAAATAAAATTTCTTTAGATCTGGAGGTGCAAAAATATTTCATTATGAAACTCATAAATCCATAGATCCTTATATACACAGATCCGGGTGTGATGGAAAAACTTTACGATTGAAGTTATTATTCAAGACGACTGAGTGGATGGATAGAACAAATTCCTTGAATTGAAATCGATGAAAGGTCAAATTTATTTTTTGATAGCTTTAGCTTGATTTTACTGCACTAGAAGTTTGTTTTAGTAATTCATATTCCAACAGTCTCATTGCAGATTTTTGAAATTAGAATTCTTCCATTTTAATTGAAATTGAGCTTCCTCCAATAGCTCATGACCTAAGAGAAGAAGAGAAATAGGTAATCACTGAGGATTGCCTCAGTGACCACTCTAAAGTGGGGAATTTAATTTCAAACCTTCTCAGAGTGTTGGGGGTAGGGATATTTAGTTTTATGTATGAGATTCGACTCCAACGTTCTATAAAAAGGCAAAGAATTAGAGTAGGATAGGAAAAAAGAAAGAGAGAAATATGTAGGATCCATTGCCTAACTCTCACCTTATCAAAGGAAAAGAAAGACTTCTTGTGCAGATGCGGATCCGCTGTCAAGACCTTTTATTCCTTTATCACTGTAAATTAAGGAACTAGAATGCCTCTTCTTCTGACTAAGAGAAAAAAAGAAAAAAAGAATAGGCATCTTATTAAGGAATCTGGCTTTGCTTTTGCAGCTAATGGGTGGCTAGTTGCAAGCTCTGATTCACAACTCCACTTCCCCGTTTAGAGGTGTTGTCAGTAGTTTCTTCTATTCCTCATTCAATGATATTGGTGCATTGGCCTGGAAAAAAAAAAACAATGCTTTCCATCTCTACCCATTAGCCGACAATTTTACCTCATCTTACTCATTACTCATTAAAGAGAATAATATCTGTCAAAGTTACAATGAATATTTTGAGGGGAGGACACCAAACTCAAGTTTTCGGCTTTACATTAGAATAACTAAATAATGTTTGGAACTTTGAATAAGACTTCTTTCAACCATAGAAATTTAGGAATTCTACTTCCACAACATTTACAAAAGCAACTTCCTTATCTATTTAGTACCGATAAAAACGTAATTAATCTTTTAGATTAATATGATTCTAGAAACTACTATTATACCCAATGTATTGTGCTTATCTTTTTAATTTAGGTTCAAAATTTTAATATTTATTTTTACTATATTCTATAGGATGAGGAGCAATAGTAAGGTTCTGGTACGAGGGGAAGTCTCGCCTCTTCAACGAAAAACTTGTCGTGGGAATAATTTTGGCTGCAAAAATAGCAGTTTCCCAGGTATTCAGCAAAGTGGCTTTTGTTCTTATGGGCCACCAAAAAAGAAAAAAAGGTCTTGCTACTGTTGATTAGAAGACCTCGTTATCTTAGTCTTTCTTTAATGGTTTGATTTATCCAATTGAAGTAGTTGGTAGCTGTACTCACACTAATAATTCAAACTCATCAAGCTAAATATAAATTGGTAATTCATTGACTAGGAACAGTATCCACGTCGTAGAAGTAATGAAAATAAAATAAAAAAAAAAACCAAAAAAAACAAAGACAAGTGTTGTTATACGTCGATAGGGGGCCAAGATAGAAACTCTAGTTGGTCTTTTGAACTTATTTGTCAAATCTACGATATGGACATCTTCCACAATGTCAGAATTAACTTGATAAAGTTGAAAGGTCAAGACATTTCATATTAAATTGAAAGCTCACATTATTGTGATAAAGTTGAATATTCAGGACATTTTTTTTTGGTTTTTTATAGCAAGTCGAAAGTTCACGATTCTCTAGAATATCAAGCCAATGAGAACCAAAAAAATTTTACTTTTTCGAAAAGTGATTTTCTTGAAAATAAAATGAGAATTATCCAGATTTTCATGCTTGTAAATATCAATTTTATAAATCTATATATTCACTTACTAAATATTAAATAAGAATTGATCTATCAATTAATATATCAATTTTAGCAAACCTCTGGACTTATTTGTCAAACTTCAATTGATGGAGGACAAATGCTTACCGAGTAAAAGTGCAGATCTTTTTTTTTTAAAAAAAATCCATAATCATTAGCATAAAGCCATTCCCTAGAGACCTAAACCGTCATTCACGGCAAAACTGCTGGCAAGATTATAATCAAAAGAAGCGTGCAAGGGGGAAAGGTATAAAGCAAAGTAATAATGGAGAGGTTGAGCCAAACCCACCCTAAAGCAATAAAGCAAAGAAAAAGAAGATGGGGCCATTGCTAATGTGGAAAAGAAAAGTTGCCAATGCTTTTAGAGTGTCTTTTGGGCCGTTGGCAAGATTATAGTCAAAAGAAGCATGCAAGGGGGAAAGGTATAAAGCAAAGTGATAATGGATAAGTTGAATCAAACCCACCCTAAAGCAATAAAGCAAAGAAAAAGAAGATTGGGCCATTGCTAATGTGGAAAAGAAAAGCTGCCAATACTTTTAGAGTGTCTTTTGGGCTGTTCACAAGATTTTAGTCAAAAGAAGAGTGCTAAGATTATATAAAAAAATATAAGGATGCATTTCGGTGGCAAAAAAAAGTTCGTAATTGATGCATCCTGTCTTGCCCCTTCTTTTCCCATGCTACGAGGAATTTCTTTTCTTTATGAAATTCATGAAAGATGATTACTATCACTATCTTCACTTTTTTGTTCTGACTACAATCACCCTTGAAAAAAAAAGAAAAAAAAAGGCTTTGGGCCGGTGCCCAGGCATTGGCACAGCCCCTTGTTGCTAACAGGCCTTGCCTGGTAGGGCCCCTCACGGGCTCAGGCCCAAGAGGGCCGTTCTGGGTCTGGGCCCGCATGGCCCAGTTACCATTCCGAGGGTAGGGATTTGTTAATGTGCATGTCAGGAAAGGGAAAATGCTCAAGTTCAAGTCTGTTGCAAACTTTGCTCGAAGCCAGAGAAGTGTAATGTGCGAGTATAATGGCTCAAATTCACATTTTGAGGGAGAAAGGAACTTTCAATGTGCAATTGCTGGTGTAGTATATATACCGATAAGTCATGGTCATGGTAATGAACCAAGAATATGTCATGTGGCGTAAATAAATAAATAAAGAGAAGAAAAAGATGTCTTAGAATTTGGAGTAGAATTAAGGATGTTAATTTTTCTTTTTTGGCGAGAGAATATCAGAAATAGAGTGAGTGATCAAAAGTATAATTCCTCAAAGCATATAAAAGTATCAAAAACTCGCTCAGCAACAACACGACCTTCGTAAGACCAAAAAAAAAAAAACATGACTTTTAGGCTCGAGAACTCGTCAACTCATGATTCGATGGCTTCGAAGCCATGCACGCTGTCTCGAGAGTTCGCAGACTCTACTGCATTTCAAGCCTCCGATTCATCTCAGCTCAACTGGATTCATCTCTTCTTATGATAACCAAGTCGTGGAATGTGCGCAAATTTGAGTCCAGGCATATCAAAATCATAGCTCCTCCTCTACTACTTAGTCCCTTGGTTTCGCAGGTAGTGTGCTTGTTGTCCATTAGGCTTTTCCTTTTGGCTACTGAGGAATTTCAAGTGGATTACAGATGCCAAGTTAATGGTTCTTTGTTAGTAGGGGCCTTTTTCAGATTGAGTTTAATGTCTAGATATGGCGGCCAAAAGGAATTTGATGATCGATGAAGAAGTCTGAGTAACTCATTCAAGGAATGTGTACCTAGTGCAGTCAAGTTGAAGCGGAGAGTATATATACATCAGGAATGATTGTGCTGTCAGGTATTGTGCTTGTGAATATAGAGATGTCATCTTTTTATTGTTTTCATTGTGTTTGCTTCGTACAACTCTGATGTTGGAGACATGATTCTGTAACAGAATGAATCATGTCGAATTGTTTCTTCTAGTCTAGCGCTTCATGTCCTTCAGACTTCAATATCAGTTCTGGGTTGAATTATTTCGTCCCCTTGTTGATACAAAACGGAGACGCATTTTTCATTGGCAGTAAGAGGTTTTTGATGTGATGACGTCGAAATTCACGGGGCCAGTTCATGGCAATAGATTGCCTGCAGCCCCTTATTAAATAATGTCAAGTTTACCAGAGCAAGTGCTGGAAAGAAGGAACCTGCCGGTTTTTTCTTTTTTTTAGTTAACAGTGTGGTGAGCTCTCTTGACGAATTGTGTCGTTCTCTGGTATTTAATTCTTATTAAGTAATGCAGAGATTATGAAGGAGATGTATTGCGACATTCTTGAATCCATTAATACGAAAAGAATAATAGCTCCAAATGCATAGATGCAATGCATTATTGAAAAATTGCAAGAAGAGAGGATATTAAGCTTCTCTCTATTGTCTTGCAGAACCTATGCAGATCTTCAGATGACTTCTTGCTTCATTTGAGAAATAAAGTTATGATCTTTTGACAGTTGATAACCAACCTTTTTTTTTTTCTTTTTTTTACTGCAAAGATTATCAAATCTTTGAATTCATGGGAGTTTTTAACTGCAACATGGATGAAGTAGTAACATGACACATATGACATGTTCAAGAAAGAGTTTTTCATACATAGTTTTATGAAATCACATTTTATTTGAAGTACATACAACACTGTTAAATGTGTATAAACATTTATAATGGGTGAGACATGTTAACTTGCTTGACGTGCTTCCATGTGTTTAAATTGGTTAAAAGTGTCTCTGTTTTTCACGTGCAAACTTGTTATATCGTTTATGACTCAGACACTGATATTAAGCTCGATCCAACTTAATACGTTGCATACACTTATTCCGTAAATTGATCTTTTGATGAATTGCCAGCTCTACAAGCTTCTAATTTCTTGAATGACACCTCCACTTCAAGTTATTTAATTCATTACTAGAGCTCACCAAAGAGCATCCGCTTGGGGCAAAAGACGTGTTTTTACAAACTAATAGTTTCAATGGTTATCCGTTCCAGCTGATTCTGGTAATTAAGCTCTTCATTAATTCCGAGCAAAATAAATCAAATCAAATTGCATTTCCACTGCATGTCTCATGTCAAGGGGAAAAGTACCAAAAAAAGTCTTAAACACATGGTATTAGTACCAATTTAGCTCTAAATTTTTTAATTTGATTAATTTAGTTCTAAACATTTTTATATTGGTACAAATTCAGTCCATCTGGCTAAATTTGGCCTATCAACACTGATATGAATGCTAGCTGGCTGACAAGTGTCAACATGGAAATTTTTAAATAATTTTTTGAATTTTTTATTAATTTTTTTCCTTTTCATCTGTTTTTTATTTTTTATTTTGCCTTTCCTTTTCTTTTTCCTCTTCTTCCTCTTGGCCTTCTTCTCAAGCACTGGCCAACCATTGGGCAAGGGCAATAGCGAGCCTCACTAGCCATTGCAAGGAATCTAAGGAGGAAGAAGAAAAAATAGAAAAAAAAAATTATTAATAGTTGTCACGTCAATGGAAGGTCGGCATCAACGTTAGCGCTAACCAATCAAAATTGGCCGGATGAATTGAATTAGTATAAATATGAAAAATTTTAAGACTAAATTAATACCAATATTAGTACTTTTCTTTATGTCAGGAGATTACAGCAATTAATGGTCATTGGGAGTACATAATCATATCCACATTTATATCTCTTAATCCTTATTTTGCTTAATAAGTTAAATCATCATGAGGGACTTAGTCCTTGATGATAGAAAGTTGACAAAATTGTAGGTAAGAAGGCATTGCGGAAGCATAACGTCCATGGATAGAACCTTACAATTGGCTCCACAAACCATATATATGTAATGATGATATGTACTTATATCAAGTGATTTTCTTCCGTCTCGTTATTTTTTTTTTTACACATTTCTTCTGTTAACTTGGGGTATCGAAAAGCATTATGCTAAAATGCACAAAGATGCTACGCTTGTCCAGAAAGTTATGAAGCTCTTGAAAGAGGATAACTTGCCATTGCAACCCGGCCCAGCCATACTGTCTTTAGGTTCACTTTCATGCCGATTGTCCTGCTTCCAAGCTGTTTATCCTTAAAAAGGATGTTATTATCATCATGTACTAAACCATTAAAGTATTTCTGTTACCCATGTGAAAAATACTCTTCACATGAATAAAATCAACTTGTTCTTTATTATTATCATTTTGTCTGCGTTGCTACTCTCAATTTATCGGTTTACTCTTGCTATTTGACATTCCTTTTCCTACGAAAAAATTTTGAAGCCATTTGTTACGATCCAGAAGACATTTGGGGTTTCCTCGCAGAGCATTCCAAGAGACTTGTCAAGGATGGAGTGCAATTGCAGTATTCAACTAATCCAGCAAGAACGGCGCAGGCGAACAACCAACCTCATCGCCATCCTCCTCAGCCACTACATTCTCGTCGGCACCGGCGGCCGCAGCGACGTCATCCTCTTCAGGCAGAGCAGTCTAACAGGCCTCGATCTCCGCCTTGTCGACCAGGCTCGTTGAGCTGCTGCCATTGCTCCTCCGAGCTGTCGGGCGATGCCCGCTGCTTCGAGGGTTTCGCCACGGCCGTGCTGAAAGCCTGTTACGGCGGCGACTGGCCGATTGATCGGTCGATCGAGGTCATCGGTGCTGGTGAGAGAGAGAGAGAGGGGTCGCATTTTGAGTATTTCTGTTTCGAATTGTTTTTCGCTTTTCATTTTCGATTTTGCTTTGGTTTCAATTTCTTTTTCTTTTTATTGGATTTTGGTTTTATGCCACAGGCGCCAAAATTTCCCGCCAGGCAGCGCGCGGGAAATGTAGGGTGCGTTTATTTGTGTTTCTGTTTAAAAATTGTTCTAGGGAACAGAAATAGAAAAAAGTGTTTCTGTTCCGGGGAACAATTTTTGAACAAAAAAACGCGTTTGGTAAACTTGTTCCGGAATAAAAAATAAACGAAAACATGTTTGGTAAATTTGGATAATTTTTTATTTCTTTTATTTTTTCTATTTTTTCCTTTTTTTTTTTTTTTTTCCTTTTTTCTTTTTCCTTTTTCTTTTTTTTTTTTTGGCCGGTCGCCGGCCATGGCCGGCGACCAGCCGGCGAGGCGCGGCCTCGCCGGGCCACCGCCCGGGCGACGCCAACTCGCCCGGATCCGGCGAGGCCGAGGCTCGCCGGCCGCCGGGCGAGCTCGGCCTCGCCGGATCCGGGCGAGATCGAGCTCGCCCGGGCCGGCGCAAGGCCGACCCTCGCCCGGATACGGCGAGCCTCGCCGTGGCTGGGCGAGGCCGTCGGCCCTCGTCGGCCGGTCGCCGGCCATGGCCGAGACCGGCGACCGGCCAAAAGAAAAAAGAACAAGAAAATAAGAGAAAAAAGATATTAAAAAAAAAAGTGTTTCTCATTTGTGTTTCAGAAACAAGAAACACAAAATTTGTGTTTCTTGTTTCTTTCTTTTTTTTTTGTTCCTGGGAACAAAAGAACAAAAAAAAAGAACAGAAACGCGTCAAACGTGTTTCTTGTTCCTTTTTTCCTAGGAACAAAAAAAACAGAAAAAGTGTTTAAAAACAAAAAAAAGAAATACAAACAAACGCAGCCGTATTTTTCGTTTCCCTCCATGGGAATTGAAGCCACCACCCCGTTCACGGCGAGATAGACCCCTGGCTCGAGGTGGGGGTGATCTGACTTGGCCTCGCCGCCGGAGTCATGATGGGCTATGAATTTTTGTTTTAATAAAGAATAGAGGGGATGATTATCCATCACAAAATATTCTATTTGAGTCATTGTTAATCAATTCGATCTTAAGTGTATGGGTCTGTCATCGTAATCCCACCGATGTGCTAAAAGTCTAAAAAATCTTTTCACATAAGGCGACAAACACCTAAGATGAGTAGCATATGAGCTTGGTAAAAAAAGTTAAGCCGTGTATAAATTTATTCTATGCTTACAAAATTTGACTTAAGCCAAATGAGGGATTGATTTATCTATATCACCTATAAAGGAACAAATCTAAAGATTGGATAAGTTCTCTTGGATTTCATTTTCTTTAACTTTGATTTTTTTTTTTTTGTGTACTAATATCTTTGTACTTTTTAAAATATCCCACTACAAATATAAATAAAATAGGCAAAGGATATTGGCCTTAATTTTAGTGCGTTTTTTAGAATCCTGATTTGCTGGTTTTTTTAATTTTTTTCGAATTTTAGAATCCCAGTTGGATTGGAACCCAACTAATTGAACTAAGCTCGATGGACAGACCACCGAAAAAAAAAAGAAGAAGCTCGAGTCAAAGTGCTAATGTGGAGACATCAAAGGAAAGCTCCAAGAGAGAGAACCCCAAATTTAAAATATTATTGGAACTTACTTCAGTGCCCTCTCGCAACAACGAAATCACCGAATGTGGCCGCCAACAGAAAAAGATGAATGCAAAACAAGAAACTTCGTAAATTCATCTCCCTCTCTCTCCTTTGCCCCAAGGAGCCAAGTCGCCGTAGCTTTCAATTGCCATGAAATCCACGAACTTGCGAGACCGGAATTCGAGCAATGCGGACAAAGATCCCTACCGACCCCTCTATCTCGCTGCGCGATTGCACCGTAGTTTTCTCGATGATGCTGTTCGATCCGTTTCTCTTGTAGAATATGGAGCGGAACAAGTCATAGTTGGGAGTGACGGTTCTAACATGCTTGAATGCCGCAAGTGGGGCGAGAGGTCAATTGCAATTCGTGTTCATGTATCGGTTTTTGCTGTGATCCTCCAGCTCAATTCGGATTGAGAGTTTTGATCGTGATGAGGTGTGAATAGACACAGGCTCTACTGTTGAGTACATCGGTTTTGAGCTTGGGGAAGTGAGATTTGTATGGTGAATTTGGCGCATTAGGCATTTCAGGGTTGGGGGAAGTTGTAGACTATGTTGTGTGGCTGTAGTGCCTAGTTCAATGGGGCAAACTATAGATGAATGATCCCTCAGGTATACATTTGGATGTTTTCAAAGCATATGATTGACGGTGTTGTGTTGTATTCTTGATAGTTTTGTTAAGCTCTTAGATTACCGAGTTTGGATTAAATGCTACCACTGGAATATAGTCAGATTGATCGAATTCCCTTATATTTGTTTGATACAAATATTTCACCTTGCTGTTTCTACTTTGGGATTAAAATTTGTTGAGTGTCTCACGGTGATTGACTATCGGTTATTCAGCTTTTCTCCAGTCGAGTAATGGACTGTAGCTTGTAGGTTTCCATGGAGTAGCTTTATGCAAAAGAGGAGCCTCATGTTGTTTACTTATTCCCTTTTCATCACATTGCATTAAATTTATAGCTCTTTAAGTTCACGAAGAAGGACGTTAGGAATATATTGAAATATTGTTTTGAGTTGTTTCCTCAAAGTGTTCCTCTCATCTGATTTGTTGAAATAGCTTGCTAGAGACATAAGAAACTTGCTTCATTGCTTGTGATTGAATGAGCTTATGACTGCATTTTCAATCTAAAATTCTTTTAATTGGTAAATGGAGCACTTAGAGTGAGCTCCAAGGCTCATAAAGCTGTTTACAATCACACTCTTGCGACGATGGTGGTGGAGTATCCATCTGCTGTAAGTGTACTTTATATAGACGTCCTCATTTACCCAGAGCTTGTTGTTGTTATTACCCTTCAGGTTTCACCATTTCAATACAATAACATTGTAACTAGATGCAAAGCTTTTTATTTTGTAGGTCTACATGTCAGATTCGACAAAACTTTTTAGTTGGACATGTCCTTATTGATATGGAAAGACCAAGGTCATTTTACTACCTTTTAATATGACATTGTTGCTAAGGTTGCGTAAACTTAAAGAATATGAGCCCAATATGGTCCTAAATGGCCAATTCTTGTGATGAGATTTTGTGGGCATATGCTGCCTTGTTTTTTTAGCTTCTAAGTGGTTATTAATGCCCTTTTATCTGAAAGCAGTGGTTCGAAGTCATGTTGACGTCCAGCCTGCTTATAGGTATATAATTCGTGCTGTGGTGGCCTACCAATTGGCAACGCTTCTGATGCCTATATATTCACTCCTAATCTCAAGTATGAAAGTTCTCTATTTCAAATAGTGTTTTTGAAGTTGTGGCTCTTCATTATCTCGGTTAATGCTCGTGGATTATCTATTACAAAAGATATAAAAAAAAGAGGCAAAAAGATAAAAACTTGCAGATGGCACAAGATTATTCCATATTATATATTTAGACTTGGAAAATGTTTTGCCACACTTCTATTCATTTGAAATTTAATGATTGGGTCATTATTTCATATTTACGTAAACATTAAATAATGCCAGACCAAGTTGGAATTGGGAACATTTCTTTAATTTATTTAAGAATCATTACCACCTCTCTTCATCTTGTGTGAATCCAGTTAAGAAATCTGCTTACTTAAAAACCAAATTGGACATGTGTTTACCTATGTAGATTATTATTCTTCTTCATATCACAATTTTGTATTTGTTATTACCATAGAGGTGATGCCACAAGTGCCAAGATGCTTTCATGCATATTGTAACAGCTACTTTAAAGTCTCCTACACGAAGTATGGGCATCGACCAGTTTCAAATTCAGTAAAACGAAGTAGCAATTTATAAGGTACCTCAAATAATCATCACATAGTAAATTGACAAAATAATGCACTTGGAGTTCATATAATTTGACTTGACCTCATGAGGTAAGTCAATTAGCAATTCAAAGCCATTAAAACATCTAAACCAAATTAAAACAAAGAAAATCTGAACAAGGGTACTTGCAGAACTATCACT
Source organism: Eucalyptus brandiana (assembly GCA_014182725.1). NCBI lineage: Eukaryota > Viridiplantae > Streptophyta > Magnoliopsida > Myrtales > Myrtaceae > Eucalyptus > Eucalyptus brandiana. Next base: position 52,853,338 of record CM024675.1, on the reverse strand, counting down.
AGTCAACATGCAAAGTGAACTTAAAAAGATTTACATAAACCTCTTTGTTACACATATGTACATCAGAATGGGAAGCACCTCTTATCCAAAATAAAAAAGTACTCAACAGAGCAAGTGTCCATTCTTTTCTGCTGGAGAAGATGGACAAATTGTCCGGTGATTCCGGTCAACCAGATCATTCCGATGATGTAAATGAAAAGCCATTAGTTTCTTCAAGCCACTCAGTCGGCCAATTTGTCCAGTTAGTGGAGCTCGTTCAGCTCCAAAGTTTTAAGATTCTCCAGACTTTCAAGGCTTTGAATCTCTGTAACTGCACAATACTCAATTAGTTCTTACAGTTTCTTCAAGGTTGATAGGTCTATTAATGTACCCACTGATAGGAAATGTCTAATACATATGGACGGTAAACTCGAGGGAAGCCTCGGGAGGCACTACAGACATTCCCGACAGAGTTCAACTCTCTAGAGATGAGAAAGTTGCGGAATATCTTGCGATAAGGTGGTCATTATCGAAGAGGACAACTTTAAAGACTCCAGTCTCTTTAACCTACCAATCCACCGGGGATAGAATCTTCCACAATCTTTTCAAGTTCCTAGTCAACTGGGGGAAGAGAGTTATTGGCTAGCCCAGGACCAATCTCTCAAGCTTTTCAAGTTGGAGAGACCAGAAATGCCATCATCAACTCGGTATGAGTATTGTAGGCATATAAGACTTTCTAGGAGCCTCGATAATTGGTTATCTCAGCACATGTCAATTTCAAGATCTTACAAGATGAATATCTCTAAGATATCATTGGAATTTCTATTAGCAAATTTCTCTGAGCTCTGCATCTTCTAGCCTTTCCAGCTTCCATACTGCACACGTCTAAATGCTGCAGCCCGTGACCTACCATTTCATCTGCAAGTATTCTGTTAATGCCATTCTCATACAATCTTATGAGCCAATTCAATCCAGCAAGCTAGTAATCCCTCATCTTCCCTTGTATACCTGCAAAAAACCATACAAATAGAACTTAAGAAAGCAGTTAACTTATATTTGCTGGAGATATCCTGTTGGCAAGATAATTGCATAAATCAGAGCAAAACAGAATCTCTCTGGAGCCAGACGACAATACAATAAAGGGTGTCCCCAGTGCAAGAGGTTCCCACCTAGACAAGGGCCAGGAAGGGATGTCAAAAATCTCTACTTAGTCAACACCAAAGTAAGTACTTGGAGTATTATAATTGTTAGTGATAAGGAATCATGTCAACAAAGAGAACATTTACAATCCCTCATTATTTAGCATTCTGAAATTGCAGCAAACATTACAGATTCTCCAAGCCAAAGCAGGGGTACAGCAGAGATATGAGCAGCAAAGACTACCCTTCTTTCAATCAAACCACAGAGAGAGAGAGAGAGAGAGAGATATTACAAGAGGGTTGTGTCTGCAGCTGCACGTTTCCCATACCAGACAAGCCATCTTCTTCCTCCTTAAGACATTCTTCATCCTCTTCCTCTTCAATTATTTTAGATTCATGACAACCCCTACAAATCAAGCAAAGAAAAACGTCACTGAACAAACATGAACGCTGAACACAGAAATGGTCTGGCAAATGATGACTTGAACTTCAAAAACATGTTTTCTTCACTTTTAAACATGAGCAGATGTTCATTTGTCCACTGGGACAGAACAATCAATATAAGGTTACAATTGAACATCATTAATTTGCATAAATGATACCAAATCCCAATTCCCTTTGAATATGGAACCTCAACACCAAATGTAACTGGAAGTGTAGCAAGGGTTAGACCACTGGACCATAGGCACCTTTCCTCTAATGAATTCCACCATTAGGCAATTATTAATATATAGCAAAAGGCCCGTCAAGGATCAAACAAAGCTTTCAGTCCCAATTAAGCAACTATGAAGTATGAAGAAAGTTAGGACCTATGTAGACATTGTTCAGCAGGTTGTCAAAAGGAACATATGTACAAGAGATCATATCTGCAATGCACAAAATACAGAGAGAATGGTCATTGGTAATGGTACCTTCCTTTAATTTTCTGTGAAGCGGACTGGTTTCCTCTGGCAAAACGAGCAAAAATCTCAGTTTGCTGCAGAAGATACTTCAACTGCCCTTTTCCCTTATTATTCTTGAAAAATCATTTCAAAAACAAGAAAATGTTACTGGCATAATCAATACATGAACTCAAAATAATGCAAGAAATAGTCATTTTTAGAATGGAAAGGCACCATATTGGCGTCAATAGCGGCATTTTGCTGATCCAATATTTCCTGAATCTTCTGCTTCTTCAACTTTTGCATTTCACGGATCCTGGCCTTTTCATCTTGCTAACTTCTGTTTCACCATTATCTTCCTGTGCAATGAATGAGGAAAAAGAATGCAAAAATAAATAAGTAGAGGCAACACTTCTGATACTCACTAAGTCATAGTTACAAGTATCTAACAACATTTCAGACGTACGGAAGCACTTGCCAACTTAAGAAGTCATGTGTATGTAAAGACAGAAGCAGAGCAAGATAGACAAGCTCTGTTCACCATCGTTTCCCACTTTGTATATGGTGAGAGGTGATTGATGAAGCTTTCGATCACAACTTCACAAGGAAATGTTGAAATAAAAGGGGAAAACCCAAGTCATCAGCTTCGAATATTAGAAACATGAAAAGTTGCAGCTCTGCTCAAGTACTCTAGCCATGGAGATGCAAAATCAACCAACCAACCAGGAAAAAAAGAAAGAAAGAAAATAAAATAAACAGAAATCCCTCTCAAAGGCATAGTTTTTGGCATGCACAACATGAAGGTTGAACACCATGCCTTCACTATGAGCGAGAGACACTCTCAACTTCCGCTCTTCTTCATCCAACCCAGAGTATGCCAGAAAATAATAAACCCCAAACGAAGAGCAAGAAACAAGTTCACCTCGAAAATGCTTCAACTCTTGTGCTAATTTAACCTTGCAGTACACGTATATACTTTTCATTCTGCGCATTCAATAGCAAAGCGGAGGATCAATACAGCAAGCGCCAATCTGCAGAAACGAATGCTGTAAAAGAATCACGAGAGACCAGTAGAAACTTGTCTCGAGCGTCTAACCGAACATCCTCGGTCGAAATCCAACGCTCATTCTAAAACTTCTTGAAAAACTCGCATTCAAACACGAAGCACACATCCACCTCCTAGCGCAAAACACCAGAGAGACCCACAACCGCGCCGGACCCCCGCAAACCCTAGCAAGCAAACGAGAGATCCAGCGCCGAAATTCCCAACTAATCCAGTAAAAGAACAAACAGGAGCAGCCGAGCAACCAAACCTCATCGTCGTCGTCCTCCTTCTCGGCCTCGCCATTCTCGTCGGCGTCGTCGTCGGCGGGAGGGGCGGCGTCGTCCTCGTCAGCGGAGCTGGCGGAGCGGGCGACGGCGTCGAGCTCCTCCTCGTCCTCCTCGTTGGCGGGCTCGTCGAGCTGCGGCTGCTCCTCCTCCTCGGACCCGTCCGACAAGGCATCGTCGGACGACGCCTGCTGCTTCGAGGGCCTCGCCATGGCGATCGGTGCCGAAGACCTGCTCACGGCGGAGATCGGCGGGATCGGTCGATCGATGAGTTCGTCGCTGCTCTAGAATTTCTAGAGAGAGAGAGAGGCCGAATCGAAATCCGAAGCGACGATCGGAATTAAAAAGGGGGGCGGAGGCCGATGAGCGGTTCGTTCGATCGGAGTCGGTGTCCAAAAATGGAGGAAGCGAGGAGGGGGAGGAGGGTTTGTGCTTTTTCGTAATTTTGTTTTAAATAGTCCCTTCGCTTTTATTATGAATTTTTAATTTCCATTCGGTTTTTTTCTATTTCGGTTTTTTCTTTTTTTTTCCCATTATTCGCTTTCGTTATGTGCGACTGGGTGCGAAAATTTCCCGCCAGTCAGAGGGGGAGGGGAGAAATGTAATTTCGTTTCCAGCCACGGGAATTAGAGCCAGCGCTAGCCGGCGCGCGAGATGGACCCGCGGCTCGAGGATCAGGCGGGTGGTCCGGCCTGGCCTCGCCGCCCACGCCCTGATGGGTTGCGAAATTTTTCTGATAAACAAAGAAGTACGAAAATATGATCACTATAACTATTTACTCTTGATATCACCATAATCAGATTCCTTAATCATTATAGTGCGTTTAGTTTGAAACACAACTAATATGTTTATTCATACGTGTATGAGTCCGTTGTTATAAATTTTATCAACATGCTATAAGTTTGGAAGGATATTGTAAATGCTCAAGATTCTAACTAGTCGGAAATTCATTCTTGATATGGCTTGAATTTATGAACCCGCGAAGGGCCATGCGGCCTCTTTAACATTGAGCTAACATGTTCGGGTGGGGTTTGCTATTTTTTCATGTTCATATTTTCTTTTTATAAAGCAAACGAATAGTGTATAGGCCTAGCAACAAAAAATGAGCAGTGTATTAAATTATTAATCAGTTTTGTGCTTGTAAAGTTTGACCTAAGTCACGCCAATTCATTTATCTCTACTACATATAAAGGAAAAGATTGGGTGTCTATGAAATTGATTATTTTGCTCTTCATGATAATTTTTCTTGAACATCACATTTTTCTTAACTCCCACCTATTGTTTTTTTGCTATGAAACATTAACACTTTATGGAAATTTTTGTGTTGTGTTAATGCTTCAATACGCGTCCAACACTTTTGATCAACACATGTCGAAAAATCCAACACCTAATCAATTTTTTCAATACTCTTTGATACTCGAGTCAGAATTTCGGTATATGAGTTTTCGACATGCGATTCCAATATGCAAGGTCAATTTTAAAAAATTTTAATAAATGAATGGTTAATATATATATATATATATATATATATATATATATATATAAAAAAAATAACAATCAATAATACAAATTAAAAATTAAGAAAGAAGAAAAACCTAATATTTTCTCATATTCTCTTTTGACTCTCGCTTTTCATGATACACAATTTACCTTCGAGTTTTTTCTTCTTTCTTTCGACACGTCTGACACGCAGTCTATAGTGTGAATTACTTGTTTTTTCTTTCAAATTTTTATGGATTTATTGAAATAGAGTTGAATTTGTCAAATTAAAACAATAAAGGATATTAATAAATTATGAATTAATGTTTTTAGTGTAAATTTATTATATGATTTTATTATTTATTTATTTATTTGTGAATTTGAATTAGAATAATTGATTGAAATAATCATAAAAATAATAATTTATTAACTATATATAAAATATGAGTATAATATACAACATGTCACAGCATGTCGGAATTTTTTATTTTTTTAGAGATGACATGTTTGGGTGTTGTTTTGTATCGTATCGCGTGTTGGTGTCAGTGCTACTTAGGTTTTCTATAGTAATTTCACTGTAGTTTTATAAATATTCCCCTACCGATATAAATTTGTGAGAGCCACCGAATATGGCACGCACCTCATATTAATGTTCTTATTTATATTATTAGCGTGAGCTAAATGCAAAATCAAAAATAAAAATTCATTTGCAATATTTGTCCTCTTAAAATGTGCACTTGCAACCTTTTTTGTTCGAGATTAGAAACTCATTGTACTTCATGTTCTTTTTATATGTAAAACATTTAATCACGATATTCGTATGACTCACACATTCCATTGAGCAACTATAAGACGATAATGCTGTAATTTTTAAGGTAGTGATCAGCTCTAAATGTGCTCATGTTATGAGTAGTTTGTATATTTTAGACAAAGCAACTAAACTTGAAATTCTAAAAAATAAAAAGAGTTAATATCATGAAAAATTCAAAATTGATGCATTTGTGATAAATTTATCTTGAATTAATATTTTAACCATAAAAAATCCAAAACTTGTATACATTTGATGAACTTACTACAAAAACCTTAAATATAGTACATTTATGGAAAATTTATTTTTCGTTAATTTTCATTTAATTGGATCAATACCATGATAACTATAATAAATGGAAGCTAAAACCTTAAATTTGTACAATGTTAACTGTCATCAAACTCGGCAATTTAATAGTTTAATGTAAACTAATGGAATGTAAAATTTTAAACTAGTATATCCATTAGCAATACAATTTAATAATAAATTTTAACATTGACTAGTAATGAGTAAATTTGTCATAGGTGTATTGGTATAAGTTTTTAGTGATCAAAAAATTAATTTGTGGTAAATTTAGAGTAAATTAACACTAACTAATAATGAGTAAATTTGTCACGTGTATGTCAGTTTGGAGTTTTTTATGGTATCAACCCAAATAACAACTACTGTATCCAACTCAATAAGAACACCAAGAGCATTGAGAATCAATACATATGGCAAGTCGCCTTCTGCAGCTCTCCCTTAAATCAAGAGAAGTAGGTTCCATGATTTGCAATGAAGCTCGACTCGCCAGTCACTCAAGCATACTTGCACTCTTTTCAAATTCGAATAAGTCGAGTTATTAGATCGATTCAAGCTTGAATTCTAAAGCATTCGTCCGAAGTAGTACTTGCATTTCCATATACCTCCACGAATATTAGCATTAATTTTAGCTTCTTCTTCTTCTTCTTTGTTGGAATTCTAGGTTGAGCCAAGCCGCGAGTCAAAGTGCTGGCGTGGAGAAACCCAAGGGAAGCTCCAAAAAGAGAGACAGAATCCCAAATTTTGTCCAAAGGCAGAAGAAAATAGAAGAAATCGCCACCCGGTCATTCATTCTCCCCGATTTCAAATGAACTTCCTTCGTTGCCCTCGCGCGAGCGACGAAATCACTGAACGCGACACGGAATATGCCCGCCGACGGAGGAAGAAACCGAGGGCAAATCAGGAATGATACGTAAATTCGTCGTCGTCCTGCGCTTCCCTTCGCCCCCAACAAGTCGCTGCGGCTCTCAATCGCCATAATAAAAGTCCATTCGCGCCGTTTTGATAGCGCGTAATTGTTTGCGTACATGAAAGGTGCGGAGATTGGAGGTTTTTTTTTATTTTTTCCGCGTGATTTCGTGCTTTTTTTTTTGTCCCTTTCTCGACGACGCTGTTGGATCCGTTTTCTGTTGCAGGATATGGAGCGGAGCGGGTCGTGGTTGAGGTTGATGGTTGTTCTTACGTGCTTGGTTGCCGCAAGCGGGGCGAGAGGTAATTGCAATTCGCGTTCATGCATCAGTCAACTGCTCTGATTCTCCGATGGGGAGTTTTGATTGTGACAAGGCGCGAATAGAAAGGCACTAGGATTGAGTACGTCGGTTTTTGAGCACGGACAGTGAGATTTGTATTGTGAATTTAAGGGATTAGGCATTTCAGGGTTGGGGGAAATCGTTGACTGTGTCGTGGAGCTGGAGTACCTAATTGAATGGGGCAAAACTATATAGCTACATGATCCCTCTTGTGTACAATTGGGTGTTTTCAAAGCATACGAAGGACAAGCGTTGAGTTGTGTTTGGTTGGTTCTGTTCAGCCCTTAGATTACTGAGTTTGGATCAATGCTACGCCTGGAATATGGTCAGATTGATCGAATTTCCTTATATTTATTTGATGCAAGTCTCATTCTGCCGTTTCTACTTTGGGGATATAATTTGTTGAGTGTCTTAGAGTGATTGAATATTAGGTATTCAGATTTTGTTTGGTTGAGTTATGGACTGTTGCCGGTAGGTTTTCGTGGAGCATCTTTATTGAAAAGTGGAAACCTATGTTCTTCACTTATCCCTCTTCATTGCATTGCATTGTGTAAATAGTTCTCTCAGTTCACAAAGAAGGACTGCAAAAATATACCGAGTGTTGTTTTGAGTTGATATTTCCTTAAAGTGTTCCCCTCGCTTGATTCGTCAAAATAGCTTGCTAGAGACATAAGAAACTCGATTCATTGCTTGTGATTGAATGAGCTCGTGACCACATTTCAATCTGGAATTTTATCTTCCGGTAAATGCAGAACTCAGAGTGAGGTCCAACGCTCATAAAGCTGTTTACAATCACACTCTCGCCACGATATTGGTGGAGTATGTGCTCATTAAAAAAATATATATATCAAATTTACCTAGAGCTTATTATTGTTACACATCAGGTTCCACCATTTCAACACAATAAAATTGTAATTTAATGCAAAGCTCTCTATTGCAGGTTTACATGTCAGATTTGACGGAACTTTTAATTTGGACATGTCCTAGATGTGATGGAAAGACCAAGGTAATTTGACTACTTTTTAATATAGCATTGTTGCTAAGGTTGCATGAAGAATGGATCTTTAGTACTAATTACCCAATTCCTAAGATGAGATTTTATGGGCATATGCTACTTCGTCTTAAGAGCTTCTGAACTGTTTATTAATGCCTTTTTGATATGAAAGCAGGGGTTCGAAGTCATTGAACTGATAGTTGACGTTCAGCATTGCTTACAGGTATATAAATCGTTGTACAGTGGCCTATCAATTTGGATGCTTGTGATGCTTCTATGTTTGAATTGCATCTAATCTTTTGTCTCTTTTCTAAACTATTTTGTATATATAGGCATATGTTGGAGTGGCCAAGGACCTTAATGCTATGGTTATAGCTTTTAGAGGTACCCAAGAACATAGGTATGCATGTTAGCTTTTGCAATTCCTCCCCTTACAATTGACATGCTACATTCACTTCAACAGTTCAGATTCACATAATTCTGAGATTAAATATCAGCTTTTTGGCACAGACGCTGCGTTATGTGCAGAAACGTCAAGATTGAGTAATATTTGGAGCAGAGCGTTCTTGTCTGTAGATGCATATGCGAGCAGTTTCCTCGATGTATACAGACTTCTACATGTCACCAGCAGGTCTAAGTTTTCATAATCACACATGTGGACGTGGAGCTGTCATCGACAGCAGCCTCATATTAATCTCAGAGTCAAAGATTCAATCTTTGCCCGGGAAGCATCTCTAATTTGAAAAGACCCACTCTTTTTAACAAACGCACCGTAAATCTTCCATGGATAGTTTTGCTGCGAACACCTAGCTTTTACAAATTTCTTGGTATTTCTAATGAAATCAATATTTCTTTGTGCAGCAATGGAGTTCTTCAGTATAGCTTCCCTAAATTGTATCGCATCATGGAATTTCATACCTACTGACAAAGTAGGAGAGGCAACAGATGGCTCATAGGAAGGAAATTTACTTTTCCTTTTACATACAGCTTGTTGATCTTCTTCAACTTCGTCCTGGGAAGTTGCGGTGTCGATTCTTTCTTCATAATCTGTCTCCAGGACCTGGCCAGCAACACCAACATCTACAGGGCCTTTATCTCTGTTTGGATGAACAGCTACATACAAAGTTGCAAATCTACTTGACAAAAAGTCTATTTGTTTTTTCCTTGACTGTGTAAACTCCTCATCGTCGGCGTCACTTAAGATTAATAAATTTTCAGCTTCAGCAGCCAACCCTTCATTGTCATCGTCATCATCACCGTCACTGGATTCAGCTATTTCCCAATCTAATTAAGTGATGGTGACATCACCCATGTCACAATCGCTCTGATGAACAGCATCTGCGCCCCTCTCCTCCCCATCCTGTCCATCATGACCTACTTCATCCCTAACCTCAGTACTAGCTTGAATACCATCTCCTCCTTCTCCTACTTGGGTGTTATCTTTGTCATCATCTTCGTCCTCACTATCACTATTGTTTTCAACAAACACTTTCACCTCTTCGCCATGAAGATAATGATATAAGACATCCCTAAAACCATTATCATCTTCCAAAACTCTCAAACCATCTCTCAAGCCTTTCCCAGAACACAAGATACGGTAACTTTTGTACTCTACAAGGCAAAAATGTCACTATATCCCTAACAAATCCAATATAAGATGCCTTCTTTATATCTACAAAGATAGTACCCTTATTCCCCCCCTCATACTCCCACTCATCCTCCCCAATCACAAAATCTCCACCGTAGTAAACGATGATAGCAACGTAGTCTTTATGCGCCATTTCTGCAACAAAAGAGGATAAATATACAATTAACTTTTGGGACCACATTAACAAAGAACAGACAATTGCAAGTGGAGGTCTCTACACTCTTTATTAAAGAAAAGAAAAGAAGAAGAGAGAGGGAAGATGCGGTCGGACGACATTTGTAGCTTGAAAACAAGAGGCCTCGGGACAATGACAAATAAAAATAAAGATGGGACCCGACAACTGCTTTGATTATGCCGTTGCATTCCTTTAAAATATGGAGAGATTCCTCAGCATGGGTCCTCAACAATGCAATTTATTAAAAAAATATCCAGAACTCCCCATCCCCACAACATTCGATTCGAACATGTCCAAAGTCCAATACTCTGAACCCTAACAATCACCAATCATCGCACATTTCACATCCGACCACTACAAATTACTTTCGCACATCACAATTCAACACCATAAATGAATCACACATCACAGTGGATGAGGCGACGTCGAGCCCTACACCGGGCCCTAATTTTCCCCCTGCCGAGCCCTACACCGAGCCTATATTTCAATGCCGCTCCTAAACTGTCAATTCGAACCCCCCAATAGGATTGTAGCACCACATCTGAGCCATAAATCTCACATCAAGCTCTAATACCACTAAATGGATCTAGACTTAGAACCACGGAGAGCTAAGAACAATTTTCTGCAGGTATGCCTTCCCACAGTGGGCGAACAACTCCCGTTCAAGCCCTTCAGGGATAGCCTTTTAGCAGAAAACCACTCAGCCCTTTAATTCAGAGCTTAGAGACACCCAGAAATGCCAGGATGGAAACGTTTCTAACCTATCCAAGCTGCATTTCTTGGAGGATCCTACCAGGCTGGAGAAGAAGAGGGATTTAGAAAGCCATGAGAGATTTTCAAAGCACACACTTTACTTCATGGGACTCTGCCCAACACATTACACCCTCCTCACCTTATATAGACGATAAGAGGTCACAAAGACACAAACAAGGACCTAGCTAATAGGTCCGGATACAAACAGAGGCGCCGGAAACTTCCGGGAGGGAATTATTCGCACACTATGAACAGTGACCATACTGTGAACAGTACCTTCCCTAGCCTAGTGCTATAGTAAAAGTGAACAGTAACTTGCTACAGTGAAATAGTACGGACTTCAACGATCTCGTCCGTCACAAGCATTGTAGCTATAGACTGAATCATCTGAGCTGTCTTCTAGGAGATGTGCCTCGTATTTTTGTTCAAGGGCTTCAAGGTCTTCAGGTGAAAGGATTTGACTCAGTCTTCGTGATGAGGATGCTTCTTCATGAGCCCAATGAGATGCTTCTTCTTCAGCCCAGTTTGTGTTATCATCTTCTTGAGTGTCAGCAGGAATGCTTGGCTGAGGCCAGTTAGATGGTTGTGCATAAAAGGATATGTCCATGTTGTGGAACAGGGACGAAGGTCCGTGTTCTTAGGGATCCTGGGACAAAGGGCCTCCAAAGCGTGCATAGGGGTCCTGGGTGGATTGGACAATATCATATGTTCCTGTCATTTCATGCTCTTGGGACGATGCAGCTTGTCTGTATTGCTCGAGTGCTTCCCTAGCTTCTAGTGCTAGGTCATAATGATCCCACGTAGTGGGTGCATTATTCCAAACATGTTCAGGAATGGTTTTGTTTTCTTGACACAAGATTCTTTGGAGTTCTTGGTACTCGTTTTCGCAGAATTTAACAAATCTTGGATAAGATTTGTAAATTCAGGCTTCCCTGCTGTTCAGATGGGGTTTGTAAGATGTGGTCCTTATTTCCTGTGGATTATCGATAATGGTGCCATTATTTGTGAAAAAATGCCATGGACGTCGGAAAAGCAGGATGGTGTGGACTTCAGGATTTGGTGTCATGGTTCTTAGTTCTTTTTCCAAGTCTTGTTTCTAACATGTAGGATGATAAAACCAATTAAGAAAGTCTAAGATATTTTTATTGCTTTCTTTTTCCACATTCCTTCCGAGTAAGAATATCCTGGTGAGGTTTGCAATGAATCTTCTAGTTGGAATTTCAATAGCTATTAAGTACTTATTGGTTAAGTACCATAACAGCGTCTTGAGCTGGTCAGAGAAATCATATTCCTTCCAGATGAGAGGATGAATGAAAGGATAATTCAAATTTAACCTAAAATGATAGAAAATCGAACCTCCATTGAATCTGAACAGATCTGTGTGACATTGCCACATAAGATTTTCCAGATTTTCAGCAAGATTGTCATTCTGGATGTGTTAAACAATCTCCTGGGGATATTTCCAGCTTGACAAGTCTTTGATCTTCTCAATCTTGTATTTTACACCATAATTGAGCATATGGAAGGCAGGTCGCTTGATGTACATGTTGATTTCAACTGGTGCTTTAGGTCTTGACAGGAAGTCAGCAAGTACATTCTTTTTGCCAGAAATGTGTTTGGTTTCAAAAGAGTATTTCGAAAAACATTCAGCCCATCTAAGCAGCTGAGAATTTGAAATCTGCTTTTGTTTAAACTTGGTTATCTGGGGGAAAGATGCCATGTCTAATTCTACCAGGAAGTGATGGCCAATGAAATGAAACTCAAATTTTTTGATTCCATTTTTTACTGCAAAGATTTCTTTAAAAGTGGAGTGGTAATGCATTTCAACTTGAGATAATTTTCCACTTTTGTGAGCACAGAGGTGTCTCTTACCATCAATTTCTTCGAATAGGATGGCTGCCCAGTATTCATCGCTGGCGTTAGTTTGAAGAATTCTTTTTCCTGTTGATGGTATTTGCAGTGGTGGGAGATTTTGCATAATCTCCTTAAGCTCAGCGACTGCTTCAGTCTGGGGTTTTCCCCAAAGTGGGGGATTCTTCTTCAACATGGATTGCAAAGGAATTAGAAGCTTTGCAATAGTTGGGACAAAATCTCTGAGATAATTGATTATCCTGAGAAATTGCTGAACTTGTTTTGTGGTGAAGTTGTCTTCAGGAAACTTCAATAATTCTTGAGCAATATGTGGTCCTGGGTAGTACATACCCTTGTTAAGGTGCATACCAAGAAATTCGATTTCTGTTTGGGCGATATTCATCTTTCTTTGAGAAAGCATGATACCGTGTTTCTTCACAATTTCTGCAAATTGCTCAAGGAGTTGACAGTGTGACTGCTCATCAGGACTGTAGAGCAGAATGTCGTCAATGTATACAGCTACAGTTGACAAGATTGGTTAGAAAATACAACACATGGCCTTTTGGAAAAGGGATGGTGCTATCTTTAGGCCAAAATGAAGAACTTTCCACTGGAAGTGCTGGTTTGGGATACAGAATCCTGTTTTGGATCTGTCTCAGGGTGGATTCCCAGTTGCCAAAATTCGGCTTTAAGGTCGAATTTGGAATAGATATGAGCCTTGGTCAGGCCAGCAAAGAGAGAGTCTATGGACGGTAGAGGGAATTTGTCATCTTGGAGAAAAAGATTGAGAGGCTGATAGTTAATTACCAGTCTCATTTTCCCTATGTTTTGCTCAGCACGTTTATTGACATAAAAAGCTTCACAAGCCCATTGAGAATTGGAGATTTCAATAAGGCCTTGCTGCAATAGTTCTGAGCATTCTCTTTGGGCTAAAACCAAATGCTCTGGATTCATTCCCGTATGACTCACCTTGGTCGGATTTATATCTTCATTTTTCTTAAAAGGAAGGCGAACAAAGAACTCTAGATTTTTCCACAAAGGATGGGGACATTTTTGGGCAAATTCTGAATGGGATTCCGAACAAGATTCTAACAGTTTTTGCATGATTGGATCGAGTAGACTCATCTGAATGGAAAAGAGTCTCTGAATGTTGACAAACTTAGAGAATTGGTCTTTATATCTAAGACATTTTCCAGGAATGATGCGAAGTTGAGAGATTTGAGTCATAATATCCCACCCAATTATCAGATCTTTATTGAGGATACTTGATCCAAAGATTTTTGTGGTTATGGAACACTGAGGAAAAAACCTGGAGTGATTCTGACACTTGTGGAGAAAGTATCTCCAGAAACCGAGTTGAAATATCTGATATAAGGAGTCCATAATTCTTTAGGAAGAACTTTAGTATCTAGAATGGAACAACTTGCTCCAGTATCAATGAAAGCAATAACAGTGATTGGTTTGGCAAATTTTGAGGTGAGAATTTTCACTGAGAAATGAGGACAGTGAGTTTGACTTGAGAAGATGTCAAGATTTAGTTCTGGAGATGTGGGTGAAATGTGAAAAATGTCTTCAGATTCTGTGTCTGACTCATTCTCACTAGAGGTTTGGTACAATGGGATGGCACAAAGAGTTTGTTCAGATGGTTCTTCATCAGCAGAGAATAAGGATTCAATATCGTCATTTTCAAGAGAAATGCCTGTTTCATTCTCAATGAGATGAATTAGATGATTCTGACATTTTCTCGCTTGAGGACAATTTTTGGCAAAATGTCCTTGCTGGTTGCGGATGTAGAAATGGTTTGATTTCTTGCGGCCTGTGCGATCTTTCCTTTTGCGTAGGTATCGCCATTTCTTCTTTTTCCAGAAATGCTTGGAGCCATGTTTGGGTTTGTTCCACCAGAACTTCTTGTAATGCTTCTTTTTTCTAGAATACTTGCCACAAGTACCATCATAGTCTTGCTTGGAGCATTTGATTTTTAACTTCTGGCGAGAACAAGCTGATTCAAGATGCTTGTCATCCGTGATATAGGTGCGGACCATCTGGCGTTTCAAGCATAGTTCTTCGAGGCATAGATGAACTTCTTGCTGTATTTCTCCCAAGGGAATATCTTGTACTCTCCTTTGTTTTCCAAAGAAAGATCTTTCAATCATCTGGGATAATTCTTTCGGGATGGAAGTAAGGAAAACATGCTTTAAATTTGGATCTGCACCAATCTGGTAAAAAAGCTGAAGCATCACTCGATAATGCTTATCTAGATGCTTCTTTTGGAGGGAGCAGCATTTTCTTTCGAAGAATTCTCTTCTTTTGATCTCTATGAGATCAGTGAGTTTTCCTACAAAGACATGGTATAAGAGAGTGATAGCATGGCCAAAGTTAGGTGCTAACAGGAAATGAATCTGGTCCTGTTCACTAAGTGATTGCCACCACATCTTAAGACTGCTTGTGAACCTTGTAACAAAATTGTAAAGGACATCGTTCATATCATGGTTGGTAAGAGACTGAGTATTCAACCAAGTATGAAAGTCTTCAAGTCTTTCTGGCCATTTGTGATAAGGAATATCATCAATGGTGAAGAACTGCTTAGATGTTATGGACATATGTCTAGCAGGATTGCTCGTTTGACCGATTTGTGGGTCAGAATAGTTTGATTCCATTTCATCATCCGGAGGATCAGCCATGAATATTGATGAAGTGACTGGCACAATAGGAAGGGAATCAACTATAGGAATTGAGAAGGATGAAGAGGAGGAAAGAGATATTGAATCTGATTTAGTATCAAGAGAAGTTTGTTCTGCTGGGAATAAAGTCTGCTTTTCTGGAATGGCATAATCTGGTTGTTGTATGGCAGGGTTTGATTCCTGAGTACTCAAATCCTTTAGAAATTATTCTAATGGATTTAATAACATCATCTGATCTGGCCTCTCTCTTATCACAAGCGAACTTGATTCTGTAGGCGCCATTTTTTCTTTCCCTTTATCCTTCTGTAGGGCCTTGAGGCGATTTCTTATTTCTGCCATGTCTGGTTCTCTTCTGTAGGGATCCTAGGATAGTGGCAAAAATAAAGGTCTGTGGTGGTGGAGGTACATACCCGGTTCTAACAGAAGCTGCCAATGGATCGAAAGGTCCAAACCTTTCTTCTTCAAGAAGTTGGATTTGCTTCTTGAGCTTTTCAATTTCTGGTTTTGGACTTTCAAGATAATGATACCCAAGATGTTGTCCTGATTCCAAGGCATGAAGCCTTTTCTGGAACTCAGAAAGTATCTTCTTGATGCTTTCATCATATCTTCGGAAATCTTGTTGCACATTTCCAATCTTGGAATCAATTGCCTTAAAGGCATTGTTCTGTGCTGACAGAGTCTCTGATTGCCAATTTAGAACAGCTTCAACAACAGAAGACTTTTTTAGTCTTCCATGTTCATCCACATCAGCGGGGGTTGCTATTTTTGGAAC
Source organism: Eucalyptus brandiana (assembly GCA_014182725.1). Taxonomy (NCBI): domain Eukaryota; kingdom Viridiplantae; phylum Streptophyta; class Magnoliopsida; order Myrtales; family Myrtaceae; genus Eucalyptus; species Eucalyptus brandiana. The sequence goes on along the minus strand of CM024675.1, from coordinate 52,837,299 downwards.
ATGACGATATTTGTTTTGTGGATCAATGAATTCCTTTGGAGCAGGGAACGAAAGTTTTGAACTTTCTCTAACAAGAGGGGGAAAATAAGTTTCTTGGAACATGGCAATAGAAGAAGTGGGAGGTGTCTCTACTGGAGCCTCAAATGGGTAAGAATGTTTCTTGGCCCATTTTTGGATTGGCTTATAAAACTGGGAGAGGGCTTGCTTTTTCTGAGGAGGAGATGGTGGAGGTGATTTTGGTGGATCTGGTGGGACTTTCGGTGTAGTATTGAACTTTGGTGGTGGAGGTGGAGCATAAGAAATCATGTACCGGTACTTGTCACACTCACCAAGAGTATCAACAGAGGGATCTCTGTTTAAGTATCTTTGGTACACCTTATTCTTTGACTTTTTTCGTCGAGGTGGAGATCTTGCTAAAGGATTTACCTCGTCAAGGGAATTTGTGCAATGGGAGCATTGGCAAAAAGGATCCCAAAAGCAATGACCATAATTGTCTTTATAGTAATGGACATGATGTCCATCACTGTCAAAGTGTCGAACAAGCTTTTTTGGATCTGGCTCGGAAATTGATTGAGGAACACATGGTTCAATCATGAAGAGGGTCTGGAAGATTGAAGGACTTTCTTCCTTTTCCTTGCCAAATTTGATGGAAACAATTCCATCTTTTTTCCGAACGAACTCTAAGTCCGTGGACTTGAAAGGCTTGTTATGCTGGTGTAGCTTTTCGTAGTTGGTAATCCAAATCTCTGGGAGGAGCTTGGCCAACGTATCCTTTGGGATCTGTCTAGGAACATGGATGCACGAAGCCTAGATCCTTTAGCAAGATCTCCACCTCGACGAAAAAAGTCAAAGAATAAGGTGTACCAAAGATACTTAAACGGAGATCCCTCCGTTGATACTCTTGGTGAGTGTGACAAGTACCAGTACATGGTTTCTTATGCTCCACCTCCACCACCAGAGTTTAATACTACACCTAAAGTCCCACCAGATCCACCAAAATCACCTCCACCATCTCCTCCTCAGAAAAAGCAAGCCCTCTCCCTGTTTTATAAGCCAATCCAAAAATGGGCCAAGAAACATTCTTACCCATTTGAGGCTCCAGCAGAGACACCTCCCACTTCTTCTATTGCCATGTTCTAAGAAACTGATTTTCCCCCTCTTGTCAGAGAAAGTTCAAAACTTTCGTTCCCTGCTCCAGAGGAATTCATTGATCCACAAAACAAATATCGTCATGTTCCAAAAATAGCAACCCCCACTGATGTGGATGAGCATGGAAGACTAAAAAAGACTTCTGCTGCTGAAGCTGTCCTAAATTGGCAATCAGAGACTCTGTTAGCACAGAAAAATGCCATTAAGGCAATTAATTCCAAGATTGGAAATGTACAACAAGATCTCCGAAGATATGATAAAAGCACCAAGAAGATACTTTCTGAGTTCCAGAAAAGGCTTCATGCCTTGGAATCAGGACAACATCTTGGTTATCATTATCTTGAAAGTTCAAAACCAGAAATTGAAAAGCTCAAGAAGCAAATCCAACTTCTTGAAGAAGGAAGGTTTAGACCTTTCGATCCATTGGCACCTTATGTTAGAACCGGGTATGTACCTCCACCACCGCAGACCTCTATTTTTGCCACTATCCTAGAAGATCCCTACAGAAGAGAACCAGACATGGCAGAAATAATAAATCGCCTCAAGGCCCTGCAGAAGGATAAAGGGAAAGAAAAAATGGCGCCTACAGAATCAAGTTCGCTTGTGATAAGAGAGAGGCCTTATCAGATGATGTTATCAAATCCATTGGAATCATTTCTAAAGGATTTGAGTACTCAGGAATCAAACCCTGCCATACAACAACCAGATTCTGCCATTCTAGAAAAGCAGACTTTATTCCCAGCAGAACAAACTTTTCTTGATACTGAATCAGATTCAATATCTTTTTCCTCATCTTCATCCTTCTCAATTCCTACAGTTGATTCCCTTCCTATTGTGCCAGTCACTTCATCAATATTCATGGCTGATCCTCCGGATGATGAAATGGAATCAAACTATTCTGTCCCACAAATCGGTCAAACGAGCAATCCTGCTAGACATATGTCCATAACATCTAAGCAATTCTTCACCATTGATGATATTGCTTATCACAAATGGCCAGAAAGATTTGAAGACTTTCATACTTGGTTGAATACTCAGTCTCTTACCAACCATGACATATGTCCATAACATCTCAAGTCCACTGCTGTTCTCATTGCTTCACCCCAAAATGACTTAGGCAACTTCGCATGAGAAAGCATACACCGAATCCAATCATTAATTGTCCAGTTCATTCTCTCTGCTACTCCATTATGCTGTGGTGTTTTTGGAACAGTTTTCTCAAGCTTGATACCATAATTCCTGCAATAGTGTTCAAATGGGCCTCTATATTCACCATCGTTGTTAGCCCGAACACATTTCAGTTTCTTCCCGGTTTCTCTCTCCACATTGACATGAAATTGCTTGAAAGCCGCAAGTACCTGATCTTTAGATTTTAAAGCAATAGCCCACACTTTTCTAGAACAGTCATCAATAAATGTCACAAAGTATAATGCACCTCCAAGAGTTCTAGCATCCATGTAACAAACATCAGTGTGAACTAAATCAAGTACATTTGATTTCATGTGTAGAGATGAACTATGAAATGAGAATCTATGTTACTTACTTGTAAGACAATGAGTGCATTCCTTTAGATTTTTCTCCTTCAAAGGTAAAAGGTTCTTTCTAGCAAGAGTTTCAAGTCATTTCTTGCTAAGATGACTTAGCCTCATATGCCATAAATCACTCGAGGAATCCTCCACTGCATTTACCTCTTCTTTAATCAAGTCAGCTTGCATGGTGTAGAGAGAGTCTGTCTTCTTATCTTTTGCTACTATCATGGAACCTTTAGTCAACTTCCATTTGCCATCAAAAAAGGAATTACAATAACCATCATCATCTAAGGCACCCGTAGAGATCAAGTGAAGTCGAATATCCGGAACGTGTCTCACATTTTTCAAAACCAAATTACATCCGACGTCAGTTTCCAAATAAACATCTCCCATGCCAATAACCACCATCATCTAAGGCACCCATAGAGATCAAGTGAAGTCGAATATCCGGAATGTGTCTCACATTTTTCAAAACCAAATTACATCCAATGTCAGTTTCCAAATAAACATTTCTCATCCTAATGCAACCAAAGTCGCCGCCCCGATAAGAAGTAAAGTAATCACGCCGTGAGGTGACATGAAAGGAGGCTGCAGAATCAACAACCCATGTAGAGTCTTGGCATGTAAAATTCACATATCCGTCGTCACATACGAACACAATATCACCATCGGATACAACCGCCGTTGTAGCTTGTTTCTCTTCTTTCTTTTGATCTCCATTTCTATCATAGAATCTATCTCTCTTTGGCAACCAACACTCTTTTGCATAATGTCCCATTTTGCCACAATTATAATACTTGACACTCCTCCTCGGTCTTGATTTCAACCTTCCTCTTGACTTGCCTCGGGTATCATTTCTTTGAAACCTTCTTGATTGACTTCTCGCCCTGTTTTCATAACAAGAGCATCCGACGTAGAAGCATAATTCAAGCATTTTCTTCTTGTTTCTTCATTGAACAAGCTTTCTTTAACCATGCTCATAGAAAGCACACCAAAAGGAGCCGAGTTATTTAATACCACAACCAAGGTATCCAAACTATCAAGAAGAGTACCAAGTAATAAGCATGATTGCAATTCATCACCAAGATCAATCTCAAGATTTGTCAATTGATTTACAACATCTTGAAATCCACTCAAGTGTTTCGCCATGTTACTCCCCTCCTTGTATCTCAAATTCACAAGTCGCTTAACTAGAAGAGGTTTATTTTGTGGAGTTTTTCTCTCATAAAAATCTTGTAATTTCTTCCACAAAGTGTCCGCCCTTGTTTCTTAAGCAACATGATGAAACACACTATTATCAATCCATTGTCGGATAAACCCAACGGTTTTTCAATTCATTCTCTCCCATTCTTTATCTTCCTTATCTCCTTTGGCTTCATTACCTTAATAGGATCAAATAAGTCTTTGCAATATAACACATCTTCCATCCGAGACTTCCAAATAAAATAATTCGAGGCATTTAATTTAAACATGGTGCTGCTGGTTTCTTCCATTTAATACTAAAATTCAACCGTGCTCTGATACCACTTGTTGGGGAGAACCCGGGGACACAATTCACCACGGCCAAACACAATCCAAGATCAATTTCTCCCCCGATACTAAATCAACTTAAAATCTCTCAACCCCTGGCAATAACCAACAATGTATAACCTCACAAAATGCAAATATAACGCTGAAATGATAAGTAGATAAAGCAAATAACGACACAAAAGATTTAATGTGGAAAATCCGATGCGGGAAAAACCACGGACCGCCCAAAAACATCCACTAATCACCAAGAATAGTAGGATACACAAAGTATTCTTCTCTAGTCACACACTAGAGGATCAATATCAACATTACAATCTTCTTCTCATCACATAGGTAGATAAACAAGTTTTGAGTAAGAAAATCTTAATCGCAATTGGAGAATTCGGAGACGGTTCTCGACGAACAAAAACCATCAACTTGTAGCCCTTGGTCTCATGAACAACATACTGAAATTTGAACCGATTCCGTCAATATTTGGCATTCAAATCAAAGCCGCAAAGTTGCAGCCCTCTTCTTTTCTTCTCTCTTCTCCCTTGCAGTTTTTTTTGTTTCTCTCTCCTCCTCTTTTCGGACGCCCCAACTTCACGCACGACACTCCACTTCCTTTTTGTTCTTTTTCTTTTCTTTTTGTTTTTTTTATTTAATGCTGGCTGGGCCCCACATGAAGGTGGACCCAGCCAACACTCTTCAACGTAATACGTTCCCTCAAAAGTTATAACCCCTCAACATAACACCTCTTCATATATGGGCCATTATCTAGCAGGCCGGGCTTTTAGGCCCAACATGGGCGGATGGGCCTTAAGCCCATCATCATACAAATAAATAAAACCACCATCTCCCATTAGCACATGGCGGGCCGAACATGATTCTCTTTACCTCTTTGCAACATCCATACTGGTAAATAATCCGTGCGACCACCATACTTTGAGAGCTCGTTACTATACATTTGTTAGGAATATATAGCAGCTCATAATTGGCATCATACTTTGAGTAGATTTAGTATGCAATATCTTAGATCGATAGATCACATTTATATCTCTCTTAATCTCTTTTAAACAATGATATATCTATTATATTCACAATTATGATTATCCTAAAAACAGTCATAATTGGTCGACCAGTGAATACAAAACTACAATGTGATTCTTCAAATTCGATCTTCCTCTTTCCTTCAAACTCTCAATTTTTGTTCAGCTTACTTTTCTAGAAATGTCCCATTAGATCAAATCAATTCACGACCATTGGCAACATCCTAATATAGCAAACACTAAATAGAAATCTTGAGAATAAGTAAAAGTCATGAGGGCACTAAAATTGAGGAACTCTTTTCCTCAAGAGTCTCACACGGCATAAAAGTTGAGATCAAACTTTTGCCACTCTACTGGTCGTCTCATACATAGATAGTATGAAATACATATTACGGTATTAACTCATTTCCCATAGAGCATATGTCTACACCTTCAATACCGTACAGATGATAGTTCAGACATATCCAATGTCTAACTTGAGTTCACATATCTACTCATTCACAAAATTCATTAGAACTCACACCTGGTATCTTAGATAGATAAATTAAAATATGTGGGGTATTTCACTTTCGGACATAGTACATATCATGTCCTTATCTTAACACTTAGTTAAGGCGACATATATATTTTAAGCTTGAGCTCTCGATTATCACCTAGCTAATAAACTTAAAAACCGTCTCATCTCTATTTATCACATAGTAAATAGAGGCGATTACCCGTGTGAGTGGGCTAATCTTATAGCTGTCCGACATACTTTCTCAACTTAATGTAATGCACTGAGCATTAAGATGTATAAAGGTCAAACAAAGATTCATATGCATTAATAATAAAAACACAAGTTCATAAATGTGAACAACTCAGGGAAATTACAATATCCAGTACATCAGGCTCTACACAATTCTAGAGATTTTACATGAACACAAAATACATATCTAGGTATTGGCTTTGTCATAGGATCTGCTACCATTCTATGCGTAGATATATACTATAAGTCTACATCCTTTCGTGCAACTATATCTTTGACAAAGTTATACTTGGTATCTATATGTTTGGTCTTGCCATGATACTTTGGATCTTTGATGTACGCTATAGCTGTTTGGCTATCACAGTTAACCAATAATGGATTTGCAGCTTTCTTAATAACACCTAAATGATCCAAAAATCTCTTAAGCCAAACTCCTTCTTGTACCGCTACTAATAATGCCACAAACTCAGCTTCCATTGTGGACAAGGCTATACACGTTTGCTTCTTACTGCTCCATGATATGGCATCATTGTTTAGTAAGAAAGCAAATCCAAAAATAGATTTCCTTTCATCTAAATCTCCTCCCCAATCAGCGTCTGAATAGCCTTCAAGTCGCAAATCATTTCCTTGGTAATTCAGCTTGTAATTAGCAGTTCCCTTAAGATACCACAGTATTCTTTTAACGGCTTTCCAATGTACTTGACCTGAATTGGATTGGTATTCTATTCACCATTCCAACTGCAAAACATATGTTAGGTCTTGTACACATCATAGTGTACATCAAGCTCCCAACATCACTAGCATAAGAAACATGTTTCATTTGTTCATTCTCTTATAAAGTCCTTGGACACAGTCTATGGCTCAATCCTTCACCTTTTGCAATAGGAGTGTCTATGGGTTTACAATCTTGCATACGAAATCGTTCAAGAACATTATTGATGTATGTTTTTTGCAAAAGAGATAACGATCTCTTCGAACAATCTCTTGAAATCTTAACTCCATGAATATATGCAGCCTCACCTATATCCTTCATCTCAAAATTGGAAGACAACTAACTCTTGACAATATTAACAAATTCCATATTGCTTTCGGCAATTAGTATATCATCACCATATAATGATATGATCACAAATTGATCTTTGGATCTTTTAATATATACACAATGATCCTCATCTATCATTGTAAAATCATATGCCATTATGGCAATATGAAAACGTATACCATTGTCTTGACGACTGCTTAAGACCATATATTGATCTCAAAAGTTAACATACCTTTTCTTCTTGGCCTTTCATTATGAAACCATCAGGTTGTTCCATATATATTTCTTTCTCTAATTCTCCATTGAGGAAAGTAGTTTTTATATCCATTTAATGTAACTCAAGATTAATACTAGCCACTATTGCTAGAATAATGCGAATCGAAGTAAATCTCAATATAGGAGAAAATGTTTCTTCCTAATCAATTCCTTCCTGTTAATTATACCCCTTCGCCACAATGCAAGCCTTTTGCCTTTCTATCGAGCCATCAACTTTACGCTTTATTTTGAGAACCCACTTGTTCCCAATAGCTTTGCGTCCTTTTGGAAAATCAACCAATTTCCAAACTTGGTTTGACTTCATTGACTCAATTTCCTCTTCCATTACATGAATCCATTTTTCCTTACTATGGCAAGTTAGAGCCTCATTAATATTTCTTGGTTCATCCTTATCTTGTGGAGCAACCATGAAAGTTTCTCCTTCGATGTCAAAACGTCGACGGGGAATACTTTTACGACTTGTTCGCCGTATGGGAGATTGTACACTTTGCACATCATTCCCCATCATGCTCCCACTCGGATTAGATAATGACAATATCATCTCATCATGTGATTGTAATTGAGAGTGAGTTAAATTAAATTCATCACTTCTCATGTTACTCTCACTTGGACGAACTCCATTAAGTTCATTATCTTGATCCAAGATTTCAAATAGGGAGAAATCATCACCTATTTCGCCCTTCTTAGGAAATTCATTCTCTAAGAATGTGACATCCCGTGATTTGAATTCAGTTATACTTCCACTTTCTTGCTCACCTATAAACACATACCCTTTCGAGTGTTTGGAGTATCTTATGAAAATACTCTTCTTTCCTTTGGGACCCAATTTCCCAAACTTGTGAGAGGGCTCATGAGTATAGGCAGCATAACCCCATGGCTTAAGAAAACTTAAGTTTGGTTTTCTACCTGTCAATAACTCATATGGAGTGGAAGTAACTGATTTGGAAGGCACCCGATTAAGTATATAGGCAGCAATTAACAATGCATCACTCCAAAAAGTGATAGGTAAATTAGCATGCGCTATCATAGACCTAATCATTTCTAGTAGGGTTCTGTTTCCTCTTTCCGCAACACCATTTTGTTGAGGAGTATATGGAATAGACAACTGTCTTTCTATTCATTTTTCATCACATAATTTTCTGAACTTATCAAATAAATATTATCGATCTCGATCGGATCTCAATGCTTTTATTTTCTTGTCTAATTGATTTTCTACCAAGTTCATAAACCTTTTGAAACAACTTAATGCTTCATATTTATGAGAAATCAAATAGACATATCCGAATCGAGTATAATCATCTATAAAAGTGATGAAATAAACAGCCCCATGCCTTCCTTTCACATTCATTGGACCACAGACGTCAGAATGTATTAAATGCAGAGGAAATTCAGCTCTTTTACCTTTTCCAAATGGTTTCCTTGTCGTTTTCCCTACTAAGCAATGCTCACATATGGGCAAATCGACTTTTTCAATGTTGCCCAACAAACCCTCTTTGGCTAGTCTATTCATACGTTGTAGGCTAATATGACCAAGTCTAGCATGCCACACATTCACATCATTATCATATGAATTAAGAGACGTGAGAAGGGAATAACAAACATTTGCATTAACATAGTCAATATCTAATACAATGAAACCATCCAGAAAATAACCACAACCATAGAAATTTGTATCCAAAAACAAATCCACACCCTATTATGGAAGTTCATATTAAAACCTAACTTAACCAACACTAAAACAGACACTAAATTCCGACGAATATCCGGAATATACAATACATCATGTAGGAACAAAGTGCGTCCACCGCGCATGTTCAATTGACAGATGCCAATCCCTTTTACTTTTGCTTTGAAGTTGTTTTCTAAATAGATCCACTTAGTTCAAGTTGGTACTCGTCGGAATTCCACGAAGGATTCTCTATCCTTCGCTACATGGTCTGTTGCTCCTAAATCCACAGTCCACAAAGGATTAGACTCAGTTAAGAATATAGAACTTGACACATAAGCAAAATTCTGAAAAGTATAAGGGGTGTATACCTTATTTGGCTCACGACAGTTGCAAGCATAGTGACCATTCTTGTCACAATTGTAACACTTCACCCTTGTAAGCTTCTTCATTTGAGGACGATTTCCTCTTTTATGTTGGTCAAGCTTAGGTTTCTTCCCTAAAGGACCTGCTTCCTTGCCTTTTCCTTTATCGAACCAGTTAGGATGTTTGCGCTTGGAGCTCGAAGCTCCATGTGAGCTAGAACTAGCATGATAGATTTCAGCTTCCAGCTTAGCCGCAAAGAGGCGGTCCTCTTCTAGCTCAAGATGACGCACTGCATCCTCAAAAGTTTTAATATTCTCATTATGGGTCAGGTGTACCTTCATATGCTCCCAACTCTAAGGCAAGGAACGAATCACTGCTTACACTTGCTGCTCATCAGTCAGGACATAGCCAGCATCTTTCAGCTTATTAATCATGTTTGACATCTTTCTAAGGTGTTGCTTCATGGTCTGACCATGAGGCTTCTTATAAGAGTCAAACCTAATAGTGAGTTGTCTCAGTCTATCACCGAAGTATGATCAAATCTTGCTGCCAATGCTTCCCACATTTCCTTGGCATTCTCAAAATGCCTAAACTCTCGCATGACGTCATTTTCTATGCTACTCAACAACGTAATGTGAGCAAGAGAGTTCTTTTTTTTCCATGCAACAAATGCTTCTTTATCTCTCTTATGTTGTGCAGTGTTTCCTTCTTAAGGTCTACCATGGTCAGGTTAAGAGCTTCTAGTGCCTCTTGCTCTTCCAGCATATATTGGATTTTCATGTGCCATATTTCATAGTTATCGCCATTGAGCTTCTCACCTTATTCAGTTTAGCAACTATGCTCTTTGTGGCTGAAGCCATTGATCTAAACATATCAGACATATATGCACGAATTATTAATGCTTATCATTTATGCATCCATTTTGCACAAAACCATCATATTAATAAAAAATTTCAAGTAAGGTTTTAGAATCAAAATGTCACTATGTTTCTAATCATCATCCAAAATCCTAACTTGGAGCTATTATTAATATAATATTCTATGGAAAATAAATTCTTTAAAATTACAAAAATTTCTATGAACTACCCACAATAGTTAATAATAACATAAAGCAAATAGTACTTGATATCAAACAATGATATAATAATAATGCTTTCACATAATACAACTAACATATCAGTTAACACACCAACAATAATTTGGTAGATAACATTACATAAGATGTCCACAAAACACACTAAATAAAGACCAGCAAAAACATCTAGCACCAAGTCAATATGCGAACTGGGAAAGATACTCTTTTGTTCAACTTCTTGATTTTTTCCCTTGTAACAATCCAGTAATAATCATCTATAAAATCCATCACTATTTTCCTATACTAAGCAGCTCTGTTGACTTCTCATATGCGATTCAACACTCCTTCCCATTCTTGTGGAAGAGTGTTCATGAATAATCACACCATCTCAAACTGTGGCATGAGACGACCATTCCATATGACCTTTTGTATTTTCCCATTGACTTCAAGAACGTGATCAATTAACTCGCCACTCTCCCAACGATGATCAGTAAGCTCAGCTATTTACTTAAAAAGCATTTCCTTTTGTTCATTGGTAATTGCGCGAATAGGTGTGCGCAACCTAAGGGGAGGCATTTTTCCTGCAACAAATGCAGAACAAATAAGGGATTACATATAATCCACATAGACTTAATTGGAAAAAGAAACACATTCTTTTTTTTTTTGTCAACGGTCAACGGTCGTCAATGGTCAATGGTCAATGGTCAACAGCCAGTCGGTCGAGGTCAACCGGGTCGGACGGACTAACCCGGCATGTGCGGAACACGTGTGCAGCTGACGTCATGATGACGTCAGTTGGCGTGTGCCGCGCACGCACCATCGGCAGCCCCCGTGCACGTGCGTCACACGTGCACACATCGGCCTCACGTGCATGTGCATCACACGTGCACGCATTAGCCCCGTGCGCACGTGCAATGCACGCGCCTGCGTCTTCCCATCGGCCCCGCACGCACATGCGACGCACGCGCCTGCGTCTTCGCATCGGTCCTGCGCGCACGTGCCTGCTCTTCATTTTAAAAGGGGAGGTGCGAGAATTCTTCAGCCGAGTTGTAATGTATGGTACCAGCATCAACAGCCCCCGCGCACGTGCATCACACGTGCGCGCATCGGCCCCGCCCGCACGTGTGACGCACGTGCCTGCGTCTTCGCATCAGCCTCGCGCGCACGTGCGACGCACAAGCCTGCGTCTTCGCATCGGCCAAACGCGCACGTGCGACGCACGCACTTGCTCTTCATTTTAAAAGGGGAGGTGCAAGAATTCTTCAGCTGAGTTGTAATGTACGGTACCAAATGAATCTTAGTGGGGAACCTAGAGGACAAGCACCAGCACCTTCTACAACAAACAAAACCAGCACTGAGTCCGGCAGTGAAGGTACGAGTTATCTAATTCTCAAAATGGGCACACAATTTTTCATGGTAAGCATATAATTGTGTCATTCCGTTTCTTCTAATTCTCAATATAAGTTGTTTTCTGTATCATATTGCACTTGACTTTCTTTTACGATCTTAACTATGATCATACTCTCTTGCTTTCAACGAGTTCTTGGTACTATTTACACTTGGTGAAAGAAAGAGTATGCGGATTTGTGGTATGTTTAGATGCAAGGAATTTTCCTTTCTTGACAGGGGTCAAACGAAATCCATGGATTGCAATAGTTAGCTCAGTAATTGGATCGGGGTTACTAATAATCATCATAGGTTCGTTTATATTTTTAAGGAGGACAAAGAGATTGAAGAAAGGTATGAGTGAATTCATCTTGCTTGCCATTGGAATGACCATCTTCTAAGCTTTATCTAACGAGAGTAAGCTCTTGGACTCTCAGAGAAGGAAAACAGCCCAAAGGTTCAGTTACTTCAACTAAGACGAGAAATTGGAGAAGAGTTTTCAAAGGAAAGATCTCGAGGAGAAAAGCTGGTGGCTTCTCAAGAATTATCTCTGATACGATTAGACATTATACGTGCGGCCACACAAAACTTCTCCAATGAATGTAAAATTGGGGAAGGCGGGTTTGGCCCCGTGTACAAGGTAAGCATTGAAGCGACTCAACACCTGTTTATGGGAAAATTAGGAAAACTGGCGGTTATTATCCGAACATGAACTGATTCGAATTTGGTTATCATTGCTAATTCTCATATAGGGATTTCACTACTGACATTACCCTGTTTTAGGGCATAATGGCAGATGGAAAAGAAATTGCAGTTAAAAGGCTTTCAAGAACGTCAGGCCAAGGACTTATCGAGTTTAAGAATGAAGTGATCTCGATTGCTAGACTACAACATAGGAACCTTGTTCGATTATTGGGATGCTGCTTGGAAGAGCATGAAAAACTCTTGAGATATGAATACATGCCCAACAAAAGCCTGGATGTCTTCCTTTTTGGTTTGAGCTTTAGCAGATGCAATGAATATTTTAGCTAGTTAATTTTAGTTTTATATAGTTGATGTTCATCTGAGTCTCTCATGATCGACAGGTTCAACTATGGGGCAATCTTTAGACTGGAAGATGCGCATGAACATCACCTTTGGAATAGCTTGGGGGCTTCTATATCTACATGAGGATTCTCGCCTAAGAATTATCCATAGGGATCTGAAAGCTAGTAATATTTTACTAGATGGCGAGATGAATCCAAAGATATCTGATTTCGGAATGGCTAGGATCTTTGGTGTAAATCAAGATGAGGCCAACATGAATAGAGTTGTTGGAACATAGTAAGTTCTTTAATATCTTTCTACATCTGTCATATGTTTGAATGATTCACTAGGCCAACAAAGAACTCTGATGATCAACTCAACAACACCAAAATGAGCATATACATATTACAGAAGTTTAAATATAGAAAATAGGTTTTCATTGTTTCTTACTTCCAAGTAATTGCACTTCATCGCATAATTTCGGTCAGTGGATACATGGCACCGGAATATGCGAAGCAAGGACTATTTTCTGTTAAATTAGATGTCTTCAGTTTTGGAGTTCTCTTGCTAGAGATGATAAGTGGGCGAAAGAATAATGGTTTTCATCTCCAAGAGCACGGTGAAAGCCTTCTCACCCTTGTATGTTCCTAGTCACCACACTTTTTTAATATGAAACCTCAGAATTATGTGCAATTGTCTTTGCTTACTTCCCTTCCAAAATGACAGACATGGAAGTTGTGGTCCGAAGGTCGAAGTTTGGAACTTACCGATCCATCAATCAAAGAGTCATGTGATGCAGTTCAAGTGGTGATCCTCTCCGACTTATACATGTTTCTGTCTCCCCACCTTTTTTCAACTTCAGAGAACTATGCGGGGGGAACAGAGATGTCAAGAACACAAGGAAGCACCAATCTCTTCTGCGTTTCTCCTCCTCCTTATTAGCTCCCGACAAACGAGCCAACTTCCAAAAGCAACTTCAAATTCAACCTTCCAGCTTCCAACAGCATCGATTTCCCAAAAAAAAATAAACAAAAGAAAGCAAGTTTACTTATGTGGCTACTGATCGGTGATTCCAGGGTAGCAAATCCAAGAACCCTCCTGCGCCATCAACCACACGGACCAACTCCCGAAGATGGGTCTCAAGTTTACAACGGCATTGGCGCTAGGGTTTCGCGGAATTGAGGTTCAAGCTTCACAATTTCAAAAGTTACGCCAGCGCGAACGAGCTGCGAGCGCAAGCAATCCGCGTGAGTAGCGCGCAAGAGTCGTGCAAGCAGCGCAAACCGCAAGTGTGATCAAGCCATGTGAGCCACGAGCGCGATCAAGCCACACGAGCAGCGCACACGAGCCGCACGAGCTGCGCACGCGAGCCGCACGAGCCGCGCACGAGAGCCGCACGAAGAAGCGAGAGAAAGGAAGAGGGATGCTCGAGTGGCAGCAGGTTTCAACGATGAGCGGCGGCGACAGCCAACTATTCCGGCGAGTCGCAGCGACAAGTGGCTGCTCCGTCGTCTAGGGTTCCGACCAACCTTACTCTGATACCATGTGAAAGAGATAATTATTTTCTATATATATTAAAAAGTGAAAAAGGGTTACAAATATATATGCTCATATGTGCTTAACCCTAATCATAAGTAAGTTACTATTTTACCCTTATTACTCACAATATTTCTCAACAATTGTTTCTTACTTCCAAGTAATTGCACTTCATCGCATAATTTCGATCAGTGGATACATGGCACCGGAATATGCAATGCAAGGACTATTTTCTGTTAAATCAGATGTCTTCATTTTTGGAGTTCTCTTGCTAGAGATGATAAGTGGGCGAAAGAATAACGGTTTTCATCTCCAAGAGCACGATGAAAGCCTTCTCACCCTTGTATGTTCCTAGTCACCACACTTTTTTAATATGAAACCTCAGAATTATGTGCAATTGTCCTTGCTTACTTCCCTTCCAAAATGACCAGCATGGAAGTTGTGGTCCGAAGGTCGAAGTTTGGAACTTACTGATCCATCAATCAAAGAGTCATGTGATGCAGTTCAAGTGGTAAAGTGCATACACATCGGTCTATTGTGTGTTCAAGAAAGACCCAATAGATCGACGAACCATGTCGCCTGTAATTCATATGCTAGGAGCCGATACTATCCCACTTACCCGACCATCTTTGCCTGCATTCTCAGTTGGGAGAAATGTGAGAACACTCAATCCTATCGGTCTAATTCACAAAACTTCCACTGTTAATGAAGTGACCCTTTCAGATGTTTCTCCTAGGTGACCAAGTATCATCAGCTCGTCTTCAATTGATTTCTCTTTTATAAAGTGGAAATGGTTCACAATTTAAATAAATAGAATGATAATTACAGTGAGATCTCTTTAGCATTGTGAATGTCATCTCTTAATGATGATCATCACTAAATACAGTTAAATTAATCACACTTGGTTCTATTTGAATTACAATCATCAATTGATAAAAGGGTAAAAAGCTTGATCATTAGTCATCATTTCTATTCTAGTTTACCACTTATGTTCTATCATAATGGTTTGTATACTTACTTGAGTAATGTATGAATATCCAATTCTATAAGTATTCCATTGATATATATATAAATAAATATATATATATATATATATATATATATATATATATATATATATATATATATATATATATATATATATATATAAGCACAAATTCTATAGTCTACATTGAGTATATTAGCCGAAATATAATGCGTGAAGAGTGTTGGAGTACTTAGATTTTAAACAATGCCTAATCAAGAGTTCCCGCATTCAAGTCTTATCAAGTCTCTATTTGCCTCTTCAATTAGATATTTCTACACTTTAGTCTTAGACCAATATTTAGCTTATGCATGAGGGTAGCGTTAGAGTATTTAAATATTGACCATGCCTTCGATAAATAGGCTTAAGATTTTAGAAAAATTGACCATCGTCACAAAAAATTTACAAAGAGTGCTACCAAGTTAGGGCAGAATTACTAGTAACCTATTTAATGTATAAGTACGTAATATTCGATCCTATCTTCTGTTGTCAACTTGTCATTCTCTCTTGAGTTCATGTCACTTTTAATTATATTGGGATCCATGAACAATTTTTCTGTAGTGGAATTGGATAATTAAACAATATTTGATCTTTCGGAGTCGAACTCTATACGATAAAAGGAGAAATATTTGAAGTAATTTGAAGATAACGATCAGAATTTTTATTCGTCCTTCCTACTTTCTAATCCTCGGGGGTTGGGTTAGCGTGTCCTGTTAGAGTGTGATTTGAGAAATTGCTAAATCAATCTTTAACTTATTGTATGGAATTTAATTTTAAAATTTTCAACTTTATCAATTTAATCTTAAACATTTTGATAATTCAAACATAATTCATTTAACTGATTTTCTATGAAAATCGGTGACATGATGATTCAATTATCATCGATAGTCTTATATGGTACGGTCGACAATTTAAGGCGGACAAAGAGGACGTTTGGTTTCTTATGATTTTTCTGATTTTTTTCCCTTCCCTCCTTTTAAACACTTAGACTGCCACGTCATTATACGTGAGCTAATATCATCGACAGTCTTATATATATATATATATTCACGCATGGAGAACATGCGAACGGGCAAGATTGCAGTGGTGACGGCGGTGGCGCCTAGCCACCGCCGTGGGTCATGCGTTCCTCGCGGGGAAAGCGCAGATCTTTGCGGTCGTGGCCTCCATCGTCTCTAAATGTAGGTGAAGACAAAATATACACACGGAGAAGCGCAGATCTTGAGCAACTCAAAAGTGTTTGTGTTGCGAAAGAACACCTTGATTTTGTTCGACATCTTGATCTTGCACATGCCCTCAAATGGCCGTCTCTCATTAGCCACCGGGCCTAGCTTGTACGCTGGCCCTTCGTCGACAATCCTTCCTTGCCCTCCACGGGCGCACTCATGCCTCTGACGGCGTCTTCAGCTTCCTCCCGCTCGCCGATGCCCTGCTCCCTTCCCAGTAGATTGATCGAATCAGAAAACTGCACTTCCCCATGTCTGTCTTCTGAGAAAGTGAATTTTGTGTGCCTTTTGCTCAAGATTCTCGGGGTATCGCTCGTCGAATCATACGGTAGAGAGAAGAGTTGACTTTGTGTGTTTTTAATTCAAGTTAGTCCATGCAGTCAACTTGTTTGATAGAATATCCCGGAGACAAAATTACACGTTCTGGGCAAAGTTATAGCAACTTGATATTTACATCAACGCGATATTCATTAGACAATGCGATCTTTTCCCAGACTTATTGCAAATTGTTAAAATATGATCCATTTTTGGAGAACTCTAGATTACTAGACTACACTTGTTTATGAATTAAGTATACTTAATGAAGAAGAAAGAAGTTGGCAGCTACAATTTGCTTCATTAATTTAACTTTTTGCAGTCTCTTCAAGCTCGACAAATCAGGCAACTTTTGTAAAGATCCACATTCACGAATAACCAATTCTTCCAAAGATGGTGGGAGTTCGCCTTGAATCTCAACCAGATCACAACAAACAAATACTTAAAGAGTCTGTAGTTTATTGAAATTACTTAGATTGGGTAATATCTCCACCTGTTGAAGTTCCAAAAGCAACAATACTTGTAGGTTCTCCAAACGATCAAGGCCTCGAATCTCTGAGATAGCACAGTAACAAATGGAAAGAATTGATTGTGTCTTCAAATTCGATAGATCCTCCACATCTAATTTCCTGAAACCCCATATTTTAACTTGTTGCAGTCTCTTCAAGCTTGAAAAATCAAGCAACTTTTGTAAAGATCCACATTGATTAATCTCCAATTTTTTCTAAGATGGTGGGAGTTCGCCTTGAATCTCAACCAGATTTCCACAATGGAATACTACAAGCAACCCTAATTTATTGAGATTACTTAGATCGGGTAATATCTCCACCTGTTGAAGATGCAAAAGCCCCAAATATTGTAGGTTCTCCAAACGATCAAGGCCTCGAATCTCTAAGACATCACAATCAATGATGCGAAGAGTTGATAGTGTCTTCAAATTCGATAGATCCTCCATGGAACAACCCGACTTGAATGCGCACAAATGTAACTCTAATAAACTGCAGGGAAGGCTCGGGAGGCAATGCAGATTAGGGCACTTGAGTGAAAGTGACAGGAGTCAAGGAAGGAGACTACTTATATCCATGGGTAAGGTGGTCAAGCATTCAGATTCCAATTCTAAGGATGATAAAGTGAAGGGAAGGCTTGGGAGGCAACGCAAATTAGGGCACCTCGAGAGTGAGAGATCCCAGAGTTGGGGGAGGAGACTTCT
This sequence comes from Eucalyptus brandiana, assembly GCA_014182725.1. Classification (NCBI taxonomy): domain Eukaryota; kingdom Viridiplantae; phylum Streptophyta; class Magnoliopsida; order Myrtales; family Myrtaceae; genus Eucalyptus; species Eucalyptus brandiana. The sequence continues at coordinate 52,819,170 of CM024675.1, read as the reverse complement.
CATATCTATTTGTATGGTGTTCGCGTACCAAGAGCTTAGGGATAGGGATTCTAGTTTGCTTAAATTCTCGGTCCGCAATGGCATCGGAAGAGCCTCTTCCACAGGCCCATCGGATTCCCCATCAGAATCACATGTCCTGAAGTTCAGCCATAATTCATTAGAAGATGGCCTGAAGTCCAGCCATAATTCTTTTAAATTAGGCAGGTTTGAGAGATCTAGCGGCTCCTCTGTGTAAAATGTAGACAACTTTAGAATTGTAAGACTTTCAGGAAGCCTTGATACCACGTGTGTTGTCGTACCATACAATTTCAAGATCCTTAGAGATCGATTTCTATATATGCAATTGCTGATTTCCATATGAAAATGATGCATCATTTCGCCTTCTATTACTTCGAGCTTCTCTAATGTCCAGAGCGTATTAGGGAGTTCCTTAATCCCCGTTCCACTTATATTCAACTCATTCAGTGATTCCAAATTTCCGATTGTATTCGGAAGCCCCTCTAACGACTCACAATCGCTCATATATAGGTATTTGAGACTTGCAAGATCTCTACCCATCTTGTTCGGCAACCTTCAAAGATTCACACAAGATGTTACATCTAAAAAAATTAAGCTTTTCAATTGACAAATTGACTTGTCAATTTCAACTAATTTGTGACAGTCCTGTAGGATCAAACGTTCTAATTTTGAATGAGCAAAGAAGTCAGGGGTTCTCTCCAAGCAAACGCATCTGGTCAGATTCATAACTTTCAAATTTTTCATCACCTATGAAAAAGAAAAATTATGCAAAGATTACTTATAATCTAATAAGGCGAAATGATAAGTGTTGTCTAGCATATAACATACCTTTATATGGCTCCACCCCTTCCAATTGTGCGTAATTTTACTCTTTGATAGATCAAGAATAACCACATTCTTCATGGAGAAATTTGTAATCTTAAATGTTGGGGGAATTTTAGGCCAAGAAAGCCATCGTAATTGTGGAAGGAGATCTGAATTCTCCTGGAAAAATTATCAATTGGAAGAACATTTGATAGCGATTCATGCCAAAGAAGCCTCTCTTCTGCACGAAAGTATTCCTTCCAATCGTCAACTTGAAGAAACCTTAGATTAGATATTTCCTCAAAGTCCTTATAGGTAAAATAGTACTACCGCTCATGGTCAAAGTGGAGACGAAGAGCTTCAACTTTTGTTTTTCCCTGCCCAATGGAAAATTTTAAAAACAAAAGAGTTTAAGCGAAATGCATTTATTCAAATTCACTATTTTAAGGGGTTGGAGTACTATCATTTCTTTAATTAAGAAAGAATAATCTCAAGAGTTAGAGGAACCTCCAGTAGTGCATACTGCATTTCTGGTGTGGGCAAGATAATCATCCAAAAGACAATCTCTTCTAAAGGCATGTCTACCGAAAGATTGAAGAGATTTGTCAAAATCCATGCAATTAATTTCATAGGTCCAATCCACTTCAGGACATTGAGAACCTATTTGTTTCTCTAGAGATGATAAGTTTACTTCCTTCACAAAACCAATCACCCTTGCCCATCAATGCATTCAATTGATTCTTTATTTTGACATCATTGATGAGAAGAAGCCTTTCGAAACACAGCCTATCTTTAATCATCTTAATCCCTTCATCACGGTTACTTATATTTGTCCATTTCCTTTTGAGGATGTCAGAGATGAGCTAATTCTGCAATTACTCACCACCCTTCACCTTCGAAGTTTCTAAAATGTTAGAAAGGAAACAACAATCTTCGAAATCAGGTGAAAGTTGATTGTAGATGATTATGACAAGAGTGGTCTTTCTAGCACCGCCCACTCCATGGGTACCAGCAATCAGTGTTTCATCTATATAAGGGCCAATCATTCTCATGATTTCACTCACGCGGTTATCTACTTTAACCAAGCAATCCGATAATACTGAATAACCCTTTTTCAACTCGCTAAAAACCATCTTGATGAATGTTTTCTCTAAGTCACTTTTGAGGCTGATACTTGGGGAGTAGAAGAACACTTGGAATTGGAAATTTGGGTTGACCAACGGATTGTCAGGCAAAACCAAATTAGAAAAATTTAAGACCTCGTTTGGACAGAATCCTTGTTGAAATTATTCGCCAAGTGAAAGAATGAAAATGGACTTACAACATATACTTAAGCTAAGAAAAAGTCAAACCCCGGTGAACAATGCCATTTTTGGCATGATTTCTGAATGATCTGTCGGGCATGCTTTATACGTCCCCTCCCTTTAGTGCTCGAACTTCCATGGAGTGGCCTTCCGTTCGCTAATAGTTCCATCACTGTATCACCTCTTGTTTCTTGCTACCAAACCTCAGAAGGTTCCACATCCAAGAAAAACTAGCATGATGTTCTGTCTCTTGGTTTTCTTGCACTCCAGCATCTGAACCAACTCCTTGAGACACCATTCAATAAAGGCATAATGTTTTGACAAAATCGATATGGACATTCTTGACCGCTTGATTGCTTGGAGAAGCTTAATGCCAATCTCTACCCCCAATGCACGGTTCTTCATCATCTCTGTAAGCACGGATTCCTGCATCGATCAGGCCGATATAAAGGAAGTCGGTAATACCTGCTCCAGTATATAATCCCTTAAAGCTCAACAATACCTTGTAATCAAATCCTGATCAAACCTTCATTTCCTGAATTTGTTTCGAGCATGTATGCAAGTAGACGGGTCTACCATTCCATTGTTACAGCTGCTTCATTTTTTTTTTTTTTGTAGTACCATCTCCAGTAATGCCTACTTAAAGTCTTCTCTTGAAGAAGTCCTTGAAATAAACGGCAGAGAAGACAATCTCCAGAGATGATTAATTGGAAGCTGATTTTCTAGACACAGTTATCCTGTTTCAATAGGATATTGCAACGTAATTTGACAGTGACAAAATCAACAATTCTCAGTAACACTCTTTTTTTCCGATATACAGCCAAAGAGCAGTGGGGTTTCGTGTTTTTCATCTTCTAATGCATAATATAAGGGTCATCAACAATTCCGTGGATGATTTTGATATATATATTTTCAATAATCTAGTCAGGATGATTGAGAGTCCCCTTGATATGGGGAAGAATTGATACCAAACCTCAGCTTCTTATATAACTAATCCATCAAAATTAGGAAAGGCACATTCCCACATTGTCAGGCATCTCAGAAATAAGGATGTCCCCGTTGAATGATTATTGAAAATGTGATCATACTAGGCTCCGAGCTCATAGACTACGATTAGGAAAAAAATTGCTCTGCTTATATTTAAGCATGAAAATTGGATCTTTCTGATGTGGTTCTGGAGATGTGGCCCTCCACTTTCCAAACTACCACTCACGAAATTTTCTCCGCCAAGGACTTGCATTCAGATATTGTGAGAACATTAGTCTTAGGTATTCCGAGTTCAGAATACAATTTTGACACACTGCCGCTATTCACTTGATGTCTTCAAATGAAGTGCCAATATTGTAGTCATATTTCAGATATAGCTAGATGTTCAAATTGCATTTGAGCTAGTGTACTTGTTTAAGTACTTTAAATCTAGCCTCCATGACTCTTTGATTATGATTTGATCACCTTTGTGATTCAAGGATCCTTTTGATTTCAACTTCGTCTTCTGAGAGTGTAACAACGCAAGGTGACAGCATCCCTTGGGAGTTTCTTTTACATAGAAATTAGGATCATCTCTCCAGCCCCAATGCACGCATATCAAATCATATAGATTGCATTCCAGGCTCCAACCTCAAGTCTGTTCTCTGTTCTGACAATTTTCGGCATCCAGAACCAAACTACATGATTGTTATTCTAAGTAACTAACGCATAAAATGCTGCTTGAGATTAGTTATGGAAATTGTTCTCACAATGCTGCTTCTTCGATTCAGTTGCTCTTCGCCACTTCTCCACTTGCTAAATTAGCCACGACTTCCTGCACAGAAACATGGTTCCGTAAACTTTTTCTAGAGTCAACCATCTCGATCAGAAAACCAGCTCAAACAGTCAAGTCTGAGATGTTTGTACTTCTTGGTCTTCACGTCAATGTCCAAATGCACAGTAAATGTATCAAAATCAAGGGAAAAGAACGGGTTGTCTAGCATAAACACAATCCACGTGAAGACATATGTCTGCGAACCTGCAACCGTGACCTTTTGATCCTGAATACATGTCTCTATTATTAGAACTCAGCCATCAAATCTCACAAGACTCATTCAAGTACCTCATCAGGAGCGGAGTCAATTTCCTTCTTCCATTCCCCTGCCTTTTCCAGTCCAGTAGGATTCTTCTCTTCCACAACCACTTTACTGTACTCGCCCTCCTTCACCGGTTCATGCTGGGGTGAGTTGTACTCGGAGGAGAGCCCCTCAGACACGTTCCCTTCTAGCGCTTCCTCATCTATTCTTGGAGAGAAGTAATGATCCAGCGAGTCACAGGATATGAATCTCCCAGGCTCTGCCTCTTCCTCTTCTACTACCGGTTTCATTTCTGGCTCTAACTCTTGCTCTGGCTCGATCTCCTTCTCTTCCTTGACATGCTTCTCTTCCTCTGTCTTCATCCTCCGCCTTTGTCTCTTCTCCTTTGTTCTCTTCTTCTTGTCTGGGCCCAGGATGTTCAGTTATGTCCTTAACATCAGCTGCAGTTCCTGTATCCTGGCTCACCGCATTATTACTTTCTTGTTGCACAAGTAATGCCGCGCCATTCCCAATTGCTTCCATCTGAGGAACGTTTTGTTCCACTTCTTTGTTCTTCTCTGGATGGGCGCTTGAACTCCTGCTTTTGGTTATGGTGTTTCCGGTGGCAACAGCATGCTTCGACTCCCCACAACCCATTTTTGTAAAAAAGAACGTCAATCAAAGGAATTTAAGATTGGAGGATTGATCCTCTCTCCCTTTATGCATCAGATTGTAACGAAGTTTCGGGTTTTTTTCCTCTTTGTCTGTTGGAGTTTTGATTTGCTTAAGCGGTCCGTTTCCGTGGCTGACAAAAGGAAGGAGTTTTTTTCTGTTGTGTATAGAGGGTGGAGGGGAGACAGTTGCAGCTTAAGTTAAACAAAGGGGAGTATTTCCCTCGAATCTAGAAAACGACAGCTCGTCTCTTATTATCGGTGTTTTTTTTTTTTTTTTTTTTTTTTTTTTTTTTGCTTTCAACCCAACCTTACTGTGGGTAGTTCAATGAAAAACCTAGTTTACAATTAACTTTCGCATGCATCTAAGTAAAATCCAATATTGAAAACATCAAACCGTCCTTTCTTGAAAACTTATTTTAGTTTTTTGTTCCACGTTTGAATGGTTTAATTTTAAGTTGGCTTCGAGTGCTTTTTTTTGGACATAAGAATTTGGGATATGGGGTAGACATTTTCTTGAGAAAAAATAAGGCTGCGAGGCAAATTGATGCGGGAGTGTAAAGGGTCTCCAAAGGTAAAACTCATATGTATTTGGTACATTTAAACTTAGAGGTATGTAATAAAATTCATCTAAATATGATATTGTTTGCACTTAATCATGTAGAAAATTCAACTTATACGATATTCCAAACACACATACAAATCCTCTCTTGAACCACTAAATCAAAATGGGCCAATTAATCCCAAAAAATCAACTTAGAAAGCTAAATATCGTCTTTTTGTGAAGATGAATTATAAAAAATGTTAGTAAAATGAATTATCAAGATATCATCAATTAATCCCACAAAGACTTTGCTTCCCAAATGGAATTTAAATTTCTCTCAACTTGCCATAATTTTTTTTTTAGGCTAAATAATAAGCATTTCTAAACATTTGTCCATTTCCATTTGAGAGTGTCGTTTGCAAAAGTATTCTGAATGTTCCACACCGTAAGTGGCCATAGACGCCGCCGCAGGTGAACATTACCTCATTTCTTCTTCGTCCTCGCAAAACCCTGAGCAGCCGAAAAACCTCGCTCCGCAACAGCACGGACCTTCCGGCGCGAGGAACTCGTCGGCTCGTTGATTTGATCGCGCCGGAGCTATGCACGCCGCCGCGAGAGGTCGCGGGCTCTGCCGCATTCTCAAGCCTCCGGTTCATCTCGGCTTGGCCGGATTCGTCTCTCCAAATGACTACCGAGTCGCGGAATGCGCTCGGATTCGTGCGCAGGCATGTGGAGATCGCAGCTCAGCTCCTCCTTCTCCTCTGCTGCTCAGTCCCTCGGTTTCGCAGGTAGCGCGCTTCTCGCCCGTCAGATTTTTTTGTTTATTGCTGCCGAGGGATCTCGACGTGGATTGTAGATGCCGGAGTGATGGTTCTTTGTTAGCGGGGGCTTTTTAAGGATATCTGGATTTTTTTGGGGGGGGTTTGATGATTGATGAAGAATTCTGAGTAACTCATTCGAGGGATGTGCATGTTGGAAGATATGCGGATTGCCTAATCCGATTTGATCTTAATTGATCATGATTGATCACAATCTTCATGTATATGTAAAGATTTAGATTGATAGTCAGATCAATTACTTCCTTATTCAAGATAGAGCTTGTATTATATCTCTGCAGAATGTATCAGTGATAATACATAAAATCTCCCTACATTGCTTTACACTTTTTTCTCTCCAAACCTTGTTCTTCCTTCACTCTTGCCTTCTTTCATGGTATCAGAGCATCTTGATCTCTTATTCGCTTCCGCTCCAAAGGACTGCCGAAGAAAATTCTCAACCTGCAAAAGGTTTGATCTCTCGGCATTAGGCATACTCTCGAAGGAAGAAATTTAAAATTATCTTACCATGGCTTCTCCGCAGGACTCCAATCTGGCTGCTGACGACAGGACCACCGAAGAAAGTAGTCCTCAAGTTCCACAGATCCAGAATCTCTCTGCAATAATACCAGCATTCGACCAACAACTGTTTCTAACCCAACCTCAGCAATGGCGGCCCACGCAGGCTCAGTTTCAATTGGGGCAACCCATGACGGGTCAACCATACCAGTGGATTCCCTATCCACTCTATTTTGGACCAAGCCAAAATTCCTCATCGCCTTTCTTCATGGGCCACCAGAGTCACGATGGAGGCTCGCCAACCACGAATGGGGCAAACCCAACCATCGCAAGAGAGCAGACGGGCGGTTCAAGCAAATCGGGTACGGGGCATAATCCCTACCTGGGACATGTCAATGCGGGGTATCCAGTCAGGTCGAGCGAATCGGGTCAAGGGACGAATCCCTACCCGAATTTCGCACCGAGTTTTCTGCCCGTTCCAACGGCGGCATTCACCGGACGACCAGAAATAGGCGATCCTCTGTTTGTCTCCACCGCCGACGGACCGAAGCTTCGACTGATAAACCAGCAACTTACCAAACCAGAGACCTATTCGAAATGGTCATAGGAGCTCCGGCGGGCATTGGTGACAAAAGACAAAGACGGATTTCTCGATGGAACGATTTCCATCCCCTCCGATGAACGCTTGGCCCGACACTGGCGGAAATGCAATCAACTCGTCCGAACGTGGATCGGAAATTGCATATCCTCAGAAGTCGCTGCCGGGCTTCCACCCACAGAGGATGCCAAAACCATGTGGGAAAATATTCGAGAAATGTACAGTAAAATGGATCAAGCAAAGGTTTTTAATCTTATGCAGGAAATCAGCGAACTCAAACAGGGAAACTCAACGGTCATGGCCTGCTTCAACAGGCTATCGTCTCTCCTGAATCAACTCGAAGCAGTAGAAGAAAAGCTTGAAGGGCCAGAATCCACCCTCAAGTAGTATAAAAAAATCAAAGAGAGAGAAAAGGCCACGCGATTCCTGCTGATTTTGAATGAATCGTACCTCACATTTCGGTCACAGATCCTTGCCATGGATCCCATGCCACCGATCGGGCGTATTTTCCAACTGGTGATGCAGGAGGAGAGTCAGCGACTCACAATCACGAAGAACAGTGAGAGCATTGCTTTGGCTGCGCGCGGAGAGGGGAGAACCCTAACTCTAGCCCATGAAAAGGAGAAGAAAAACCCCTTAGGGTTCGGCGAACACGATTCGCGCGGCCTTAAAAGGGAAGGGACGAACGGCCAGGATTACATGCAAGGATCGAGCAGCCTAGATTACGCTCGAAGATCTGACGGCCCAGAAAACATACGGAGATCCGATGGTCATCAAGGAATTGAAATTGCGCCTGGATCGGACGGTGGACAGCAGATCGCGATCAAAGGAACAAACGGACAGATCTTTGCCACGTCATCAAAGAATTTCACCCGAAATTTTAAAGGAAAGGGTAAATTTTTTTGCGATTATTGCAAGCGTACTAATCATACCATTGACAATTGCTGGAAATTACACGGGAAGCCAGGAGAAAAGGAAAAAAAAATTTCCACCGCTTATCAGGTCACCGGACCGACTGGTCCCAAAATTGACCAACCAATTTCATATAGTCAGTACCAGCAACTCATGCAGAAACTACAGAAGATGGAAATGTCCAACAAAGGGGGAAGCTTCTCAGGTATTTCACATTGCCTAATTAATTCCATTTCCAGGAAGGCATGGATTATAGACTCTGGGGCAAGTGACCATAATATATGCGACAAGGAGTTTTTTTCAAATATAAATGAGAGTTTGAATTTTCCTGTCTCCGTGCAATTACCCAATGGAAATGTTACTCATGTCAAGGTGACAGGGACAGTAAATCTCAGTCCTCAGATTATTCTTCAGAATGTGTTATATGTCCCAGAATTCCAATTCAACCTCAGTGTCTCAAGTATGCAAAGACAACTCATGCCGGGTAATATTCAATGCTGACACATGTTTATTTCAGGCCCTTTCGACTGGGAGACAGATGGGCTTGGGTAGTCTTTCTGAAGGACTCAATTTCTGGATGAGTTTTCCAAGTAATTTCAATTTTTCATGCAATTCCTTGAATAAGAAATCATTGTGTAATTCAACTACCAATGATAGAAATTTGACTATGCATATGAGATTGGGTCACGGTGCTTCATTTTCATATCTGAATGTCCTATATGTCCTCTTGCGAAGCAATCACGCACACCATTTTCTTCTAGTACCTCACAGACTAGTCAAATATTTGCGTTACTTCATGTGGACATTTGGGGACCTTATTATACAGTGAATCATGATGGCTCCCGTTATTTTCTTATGATAGTAGATGATTATTCTCGGGCAACATGGATATTCCTTATGCAATCCAAAAATCAGGTCTATTCTCACCTGAAAAATTTCATTATGCTATCTAAGAACCAATTCAGGAAATCCATTCAACGGATTTGCATTGATAACGGGAGAGAATTCTTCAGTCATGAATGCTCCCAGTTATTTAATTCTCATGGTATTCTACATGAAAGTTCCTGTGTTTACTCACCATAGCAAAATGGAGTGGTTGAAAGAAAGCATCGCCATCTACTGGAAGTTGCTCGTGCCTTGAAATTTGAAGCTTCAATTCCGGAAAGATATTGGGGTGAATGTGTCACCACGGCAGCTTATCTAATTAATAGAATGCCTACTCGGATTCTTAATGGGCAGACGCCATTTAAGCTGCTATTTGGAAAGAAACCGGACTTGAATCATCTCAGGATCTTCGGATGCCTCTGCTATGCTGCAGTCATGGGGCCTCGAGATAAAATGAGCCCACATGCGCGGCGATGCGTCTTTATGGGCTATCCCAATCTCCAGAAAGGGTATCGGGTGCTTGAGATTTCCATAGGAGAATTTATAGTAAGTCGTGATGTTATTTTTCATGAGACTATTTTTCCATTTTCTGAAGGGGAATTTTCACAAGGAGATCCAGAGATAACTTCCAGCCATAATTTTCTCCATGATGAAGCACCACACCGGGAATTCTACCAATAGTTCAGCCGAGGAATCCTATTCTTCCTACAATCCCAGCTCCACAAGATTCTAATGGAACTTCGAATCCTTCAGAAAATATTCAGGGAGATACCTTGGAGGAACCCATTGTTGATGCAGAAGTTGGTGACACTACAACAACTTCAGTGACATCACAACAAACCACCGAAGTTGGGCATCCTAGGAGGTCTGGACGAGCTACAAGATCACCAACCTGGACGAATGATTATGTCTGTGCTGCTCACAACTCTCCAGGTATTCGGTATCCAGTCTCTTCATATGTTTCCTTTGATAGATTGTCTCAGGAACATAAATGTTGTATTAGTCAATTGTCTGAAGAAAAGGAACTGTCCAGTTATAAAGAAGCCTCCAATAACCCAAAATGGCAAGAAGCCATGAAGGCGGGAGTGAAGGCCCTCACCGATAATCATACATGGGATCTTGTTCCATTACCAGCTCATCGTAAACCAATTGGGTGCAAATGGGTTTACAAGATCAAGTATTGGGCTGATGGCTCCATTGAACGGTACAAGGCAAGATTGGTAGCCAAGGGGTTCACCTAAAGAGAAGGTTTTGACTACCACGAGACGTTCTCACCAGTTGCCAAAGATGTTACAGTTCGTTCATTCTTAGCTGTCGCTTCCATTAATGACTAGCACCTACACCAGATGGATGTCCATAATGCCTTCCTCCATGGCGATCTAGATGAAGAGATCTACATGGATATTCCTCAAGGAATACGGAAATAGGGGAAAAATAAGGTGTGTCGTCTCCGTAAATCCCTTTATGGATTAAAACAGGCGTCCAGACAATGGTATGCTAAATTTGCCAATGCTCTTACAACAGCAGGCTTCAAGCAATCCAAGCATGATTATGCTCTGTTCTAAAAAACTAAAGGTATGTCATCTATCTATTTGATGATTTATGTTGATGACATACTTGTTATGGGAAATGATAGAGCCTCTATAGAGAATTTCAAGGAATATTTGCATGCTACCTTCCATATTAAAGACTTAGGAGCACCAAAATACTTCATTGGAATTGAAATTGCCCGATCTGACAAGGGAATTTCCCTTAACCAGCGGAAGTTCATTCTAGAGATTATATCAGAAGCAGGTCTATCAGGATGCAAGCCAGCTGTAATTCCTATAGAGCAAAACACTAAGTTGACCACTGCAGACTATGATAAGGGAATATTTCGAAATGATGATTCCCTACTCAGTGATTCGTCAGGCTATCAAAGATTTGTTGGAAAACTTATATATCTGACAATGACTAGACCTGATATCTCATATTCGATTCAGACACTTAACCAGTTTATGCATCAGCCAAAGCGTTCTCATTTGGATGCAGCTTTAAAGGTCGTAAAATATCTGAAGAAATGTCCGGGGCTAGGGATACTTCTTTCAAAGGAATGTGACATGAGGATGACAGCATATTGTGATGCAGACTATGCAACATGTCCGATTAGTCGAGGATCTGTCACTGGATATTGCATTAAATTGGGGGGGATCTCTTCTATCTTGGAAAACCAAGAAACAAGCCACTATGTCTCTATCCTCAGCTGAAGCGGAATATCGAGCTATGGCCAAGGCCACTTGTCAAGTGGTTTGGATGCGAGGATTACTCAAGGATCTTGGAGTAGAAGTGCAAGGACCCACGAGGTTATATTGCGATAATGATGCGGCTCTTAAACTTGCATCTAATCCTATAGTGCATGAAAGAACCAAGCATATATAAGTGGATTGTCACTTTACATGGGAAAAGATCCAAGAAGGAGTAATTGAGACAAGAGGAATTGGGACAACGGAGCAACCAGCAGACTTGTTCACCAAGCCCCTATGTCAGAGACAACATGCATATCTATTAAACAAGTTAGGCGTCTTGGACATCTACAAGCCACCAGCTTGAGGGAGAGTGTTGGAAGATATACGGATTGCCTAATCCGATTTGATCTTAATTGATCATGATTGATCACAATCTTCGTGTATATGTAAATTAAATATTGAGATCTAGATGTAGATTGATAGTCAGATCAATTACTTCCTTATTCAAGATAGAGCTTGTATTATATCTCTGTAGAATTGTACATTCAGAATGTATCAGTGATAATATAGAAAATCTCCCTACATTGCTTTACACTTTTTCTCTCCGAACCTTGTTCTTCCTTCACTCTTGCCTTCTTTCAGTGCACCTGGTTTAGTCAAGTTGAAGCGGTGGGATGATTATACTGTCAGGATTGTGATTGTTTAATTGAGATGTTGTATTTTTATTGCGTTCATCATGTTTGCTTTTGTGGATTTGATGTTGGAGACGTGATTCTGTAATAGGATTAATCACATCGAATCGTTTCTTTGAATCGAGTTGCTTCATGTTCTTAAATGTTGGTTCCGAGTTGAATTAGTTTGTTGATACAAAAGGCCAGGGCTGCATTTCTCTTGGCAGTGAAAGGTTTTGATGTGATTGTCGTTGGAATTCCTAGGGCCGGTTCATGGCAATAGATTGCCTGCAGCCTTGTATTCGATAATTTCGAGTTTACAGTAATTCTGAAGCAAGTGCTAAAAAGGAGGACCCCACAGGTTTTTTCCTTTTCCCCATCTAATTTGTTTCTTGACAAATTGTGTAGTTCTTTATCTGATATTTGGTTCTTGTCATATTATGCAGAGACCATGAAGGAGATGTATGATAAAATTCTTGAATCCGTTAATATGAAGGAAAAAAAACAGTGGCTCCAAACACATGGACGTGGTCGATGATCGAAAATTGCAAGAACATAGAGGATATTAAGCTTCTCTCTGATGTCTTGCAGAACTTACGCAGATTTGTCAGTTGACCTCTGGCTCCACTTGAGAAGTATAGTTTTAATTTTTGAGTAGTCGATAAATTAACCTGGTTTTTTCTTTCATCACAGAAATTGTCAAATCTTTGAATTCATGAGAATTTTAACTACGACCTTTGTCCGGAAGTCACAAAAGCATGTGTGCGTGCAAGGGCTCTTGATTTTGGCGAGCTTTATCTACACAAGTTGTGTGCTAAGTTCAAAATTTTATATCTTGCTAATATAGTCATCTCGATTCTTCTTCGCATTCGATTGTTGCTACTTACCTTTTCATTTGCACAATCATTTTGTTGTATGTTTTGGTTCTCAAATGATCTTTTGGGAAAATTCCAAAATTGGATCCAAAGTGCCCTCATTTTCTTAAATAAGAGCCCGAAGTGGATCTTGTTTCAAATAAGGACGCGAAGTGCCATCACTTTCTCAAATAAGAGCTTGAAGTGATTGTGTCTGTTTCAAATAAGGGTCTGAAGTGGCTATGTCCGTTTCAAATAAGGGCTTGACTCTCTAACAGTCAAGGTATTTTCGTCATTTACCATTTTATTTTATTTTCCTTTTTTTTCCCCGGTTCTTCCTATTCCTCTTTGATGGTGGCCAATTGGCCACCGGTGATGCCCACAGAGGGTTGGGTAAGAGCCACCCATGCCGGCCACAAGCGAGGGATGGCCTCACCTATCTCACTCGAGCAGAGGCCGCCCCTCGTGGCCATTCATGAGGGCTTTCAGGTCCTCACCCATTGCTGGTGAGTGCTTGCAGGCCCTCACCAACCCTTCCCAATGGCCCGGTGACGGTCGTTAAGCCTTCGCCGGCCTTTGCTAGCAATTGCCGGCCGACGCCGAAAAAGAAAAAAAGAAGAAAAGAGAAAAAAAAAAAAAGAGGAGAAAATTTGGACGAAAACACTCTCAACCAATCAAAAAATTTTAGTCAAGTGACGACCGATAAGGTCAGGCTCTTATTTGAAACAACCAAGGCCACTTCAGGTCTTTATTTAAAACAGAGTCAACTTCAAGCTTTTATTTGAAAAAAATAAGGGCACTTCGGTCATTTTTTAAATTTTTCCCTAATTTTTTGACTTCAAGCCTGTCATGTTTGGAGAACATATTTGCTCATGAGAACTTTTGATAAGTTAAAAAAATGTCAGAAGAGATGATAAAAGATGATTATCCATTCTTGTCATTACATAAAGTGTTATGTCTGTCTCAAAATATCTCATTTAAGACATAACCACTCAGTCCATTGTCAAGTGTGTAAGCCTATCATTGTAACTACTATGCCAAAAGCTTAAAAATATTTCCATGGAACGTTGTGAATGCCTGAAATACTAACTAGTGAAAAGTTCACTTGCGACATGATTTGAATTGGTGAATTAATGGAAGATGGCATTATCCCTTCACCATTGGGTCGTCGTGCTTGGGGTTGGGGTTGGGGTTGGGGTTGGATTGTGAATGCAACTTTTTCACTTTCAATTTTGGTTTTTTTATACTTTCAAAGTGAATGAGCAGTGTATGAACTTGATCAAAAAAGGAGTGATTTATAAATCTGTCTTGTGCTTATAAAATTTGACTTCAGGCGAATGAGGGATTGATGCGTATATGTTACCAATAAAGGAAGAGATTTGAAGATTGGTTTCTATAAAATTGATTAATTTACTTTTCCCAATAATCTCTCTTGAATTTCACTTATTCTTTAACTTCGACATTTTTTTTTGTGCGTACTGATTTTTCTGTGATTTATAATCATTTGATTATGAATCCATGAGAGCAACCAAACATTGCATATACCACGCATTGGGGTGTGGTTCTTATATTATTTTGTTTGTGTGAGCTAATTGCGATTTAAAAATAAAAATCATTCACACTCTTTTTGATATTTTTAAAATGACGTCATGTGACTTTTGTTGCATGAGGTTACAATTGTTTTCACTTCAAACTTAGCCCGTGAAAAAAGTCCAATGACTTTTGTTCTCAAAGATTATGGACCTTTTTCTTTTATTTAATAATCTTTTACACGTAAAGTAAAGTTTTCATTTCCCATGATTGTACAACTCATTTATCAAATGAGCAATTATGAAATGATGACAGCATCATTTTATAATATGGTGATCAGTTCGTCATATTCTTGCTATAAATATTTTGTAAATTTTCGATTCAACGACTCAGTTCAAACTATTGTATATATGTTTATTTTTAAAAAAATTTAAAACTATTGAATCCACTTCCATTTAGTTTCAAAGAATATTCAAGAATCGATACGTCATTAATAAGCCACGTTCTCGAACTATGGTTCCACAGTCCACAATGAAGTTCCGCTTGCTTTGCACACATGTCGAAGTGCATTCTTTTCAAGTTTGAATAATATCGATAAAAGAATTTTTTTAAATAATTCGAGTTATGAGATGGATTCGAGCTTGGAATAGCAAAAATTTATCTCAATAAGCTTGTGATCATAATAGAGTAATCCGCATCTTTATATACTTCCACGAATATCAATAAATGGATAAGTAATATTCGCTCTAATTTTCGTGTATTTCCCGTAATTCTAGTTTGAACCCACTAATTGAACCAAGCAGAGCCAAAAGTGCTCATTTGAAAGACATCAAAGGAAGCGCCAAAGGAAGAGAGAGAGAACGGAAATTTGTCCAGGAGCACGCCTCATTTTAGCGAAACTTCCTTCATTGCCCTCACGGAAACGACGAAATCACCGGACGTGACACCGAGTACGCCCGCCAACAGAGCAAGTGCCCGAGTGCAAATCAGGAAAATTAGCAAATCCATCGTCCCCCTCCTTCCTCCCCCCCACCCTCGCCCCCAAGTCGCCGGAGCTTTCGATCGCCATCCGTCGCAAAAATCACTATAAGAGTGCACTCACCTGCGAGACTAGAATCCGAGGTTTGAATTCGAGCAATACAGACAAAGACCGCAATCGATCTCTCCATCTCGCCAGGCGATCGCGCCATTCAATCGCGCGTGACCGTTTTGTGTATATGGAAGGAAAGGTTGTGGAGATTGGAATTTCTTTTGTTGCACGATATCGTGTTTGTTTCTCGACGATGCTGTTCGATCCTTCCCTCTTGCAGAATAATGTGGAGCGGAACAGGTTGTGGTTGACGGCAATGGTGGTTCTAACAATGCTTCATTGCAACTCGTGTTCATGTAATTAGTTACGGTTGTGATCCTCTGACTTGATTCGCGTTGGGAGTCTGGATCGCGATAAGGTTCGTATGGACCGGCTCTAGTATCGAGTACGTTGGTTTTGAGCCTGGGGAAGTGAGATTTGTGTAGTGAATTTGGCTGATTAGGCATTTTAGGGTTGGGGGAATAGTTGACCTTGTTGTGGTGCTGTAGTGCCTGATTGAGTGGGGCAGATCATAGCTGAATGATCCCACTAGTGTAGATTTGATGTTTTCAAAGCATATTTGTGTTGTGTTTGACTGGTTCTGTTAAGCTCTTGGATTACCGAGTTTGGATCAACGCTGCAACTGGAATATGGTTTACGATTGAATTTCCTTATGTTTGTTCAATACAAATTTCATCCTGCTGTTTCTATTTTGGGGATAAAATTTGTTGGGTATCTCACAGTGATCGACTATAAGCTATTCAGCTTTTCTCCAGTTGAGTAATGGACTGTAGCTTGTAGGTTTCCATGGAGTAGCTTTATTTGAAAGAGGAGCCTTATGTTGTTTGCTTTTTCCCCTTACGTTGCATTGCCTTGAATATATAGTTCTTTAAGTTCATGGACAAGGATTGCAGGAATATACTAAGTATTGTTTTTAGTTGATGTTTTCTTAAAGTGCTCTTCTCACTTGATTTTGTCGAAATAGCTTGGTAGAGACATAAGAGATTTGCTTCATTGCGTGTAATTGAATGAGCTTGTGACTGCATTTTCAATCTGAAATTTTCTCAACTAGTAAATGCAGAACTTAGAGTGAGGTCCAAGGCTCATACAGCTGTTTACAATCACACTCTTGCGACGATGGTGGTGGAGTATGCATCTGCTGTAAGTGTTCTTTATAAAGATTTTCACATATACCTAGAGCTTGTTGTGGTCATTACCCTTCAGGTTTCACCATTTTAATACAATGACATCGTAACTAGATGCAAAGCTTTTTATTTTGCAGGTTTACATGTCAGATTCAACAGAACTTTTTAGTTGGACATGTCCTGGTTGATATGGAAAGACCAAGGTAATTTGACTACATTTGAATATGACATTGTTGCTAAGGTTGCGTAAACTTAAAGAATAGGTCCTCAGTACAGTACTAAATGGCCAATTCTTGAGATGAGATTTTGTGGGCATATGCTGCCTTCTCTTATTAGCTTCAATGCCTTTGGATTTGAAAGCAGGTGTTCAAAGTCATTGAACTGATAGTTGACGTCCAACACTGCATAAAGGTATATAATTCATGTGGCGGAGGCTGACCAATATGCGATGCTTGTGATGCCTCCATGTTTGAGTTTCATCTAATTTTTGTCTTTTATTTATAATCATTATAAATTACCTGTAGGCATATATTGGGGTGGCTAGGACCTTAGTGCTGCGGTTACAACTTTCAAATGTACTCGAGAACATGGGTATGCATGTTAACTTTAGCAATCATTCCTCTTACCATTGACATGCGAAGAATTTGATGAAAATTTAAGCTAAGAGTAGCCTTCAGTGAATGCGTACACAAAGCACATGGGTCTGCTGTCCATGAGAAGGGAAAACAGTGAATCATTTCCACCATGACATGAAAGTTATGTGCTTGTAATTTCAGATGGAGTTATGAGGAGATCACATACTTTACTAATTTTGTTCTTGGAAAGTCTGAGCTTTTCAGCTAGTGGTTACTTATATTTATGTCTACAGCATGCGGAATTGGGTTGAAGATTTCTACTGGAAACAACTTGACCTAAACTACCCTACACATCTGGGTCCATGGTGAGTTCTAGAGATTATTAGCCTCTTGCAAGTTGTGGATACTTCTAATTTGGAATGAGTTACAGTCTTATCACAATATGACGATGTGATCTGGTACTTCGGATGCTGTTAAAAGAGCCAAGGATTTATATATAGACCTCAACGTCATGGTGACAGGGCATTCTACAGTAGGGCCTATGGCATCCTTTTGCAGACTTGATATTGTGGTAAGATAGCTAAAAGCTTGTTATGTTTTGGAGATTGGTTCTTCTCTACCGTGTTCTTCCCTTGAAATACCTGGAATTCTTTGCCAACTCTGCCTTCAAGAGTCTAGACTTTGGAGACTCTGGATATCATGAACTTTCTATGGCTTCATATTTATATTCACTATTGGTCAGCATCTTTTTTTTTTTTTTTCCTTTTTAGGTAAATCATTCTGTAGACAAAACACAAGCAGAATGGGTTGCAAACAACCCTTTACTTGAACCACCTATGGTCTACGTATTTAATTGTCTGAATTGTCTTACATGTTAAGCCATGGAATTTCAAGTTGGCTGAATACCTAAATATAGTGGATAAAGACTTCCAACTAATCATTACGAAGTTTACTTGCTGGAAACTTTATGGGATCATTGATATGTTTATGGTCTGGATATATAACTTTTGCAAGCACTTGACGCTCAAATTTTATGCCATATAATCTTGAAGTGTTAATGCATTTTAAACTAGAATATATTTATCCTAAATCAGTGTTCTATGCGCTGTTTCCATCTGTCACTCTTTGACCGAAAGAAGCAGGTCCTTTTAGTTGGACTACGGGCCAGAAATGTTGTAGGGTGGAGCCAATTCTAAAATGTCTAACTTATGCTTTTTGTCTCATCTATATTAGACAGAGTGGTCCAGAGTTTTCTAGGCACCTGTTGTGGAACTGATGCCATAAATGGTACCTACCCACCCCAAAGTCATGTCCCATTAATTCTCTTCTCCATGACAAGTCGTGATTTTTTAGGGTCAAACTTTGTCTTGGACTCAGATTATAGAAATTCACATGGCTTATTGCATGAACTTTAGACTAAACGTTTTCTTGAATTATCAATAGCAACTATGACATCTTGTCCGAACACTTGCATGATTTAAAATGCCATTTTTGTTAGCTGGTCGCTTGCTGAAAATTGTTCTGAGCCGATTGTGACGTTATGTCCATGGATAGTGGCACTTTCCATGCGTTGTGGCCCTTTTTAGGATTTAGTTTCTCCTTTGCTAATAATGGCTGTAAGTTTTGGAATTCAAGGGGCACTTTCATCATGAACCTCGCATTTTTTGTTTATGTCATTTGCAGGATATGACTCACCCCACCATCCAAGTGCTTCTTGTGGAAGCATTTAAATGTGCCTTGGTTGTAAATACAACCCCAATCTCACTATTCCATATTATTAACACCTTTTCTTGGGGTTGAGGGTGGGGTGGGTTCTGTTGTGGCTGTGGGGTTTGATTTTGGGAAAATTCTGGATGGGATCTAGACAGAGTAACACTAGACCTCCAACCCTCACGGAGAGAAAGGGTTGTTCTATCGTTCACCTTCATATGTGAAATGCAATTTATGGTTATTGACGCATAGTAGTTTTTCCCCTTGTGAAAGTACTAACATTCAAGTATTTTCAGACCAGCACTTGCTTGATTTACTTATATAACTAAGGACACTTATAATTTCGAGGTAAATCATGAAGCACAGATTGTCCAGGTTTTGACATTTGGAAGTCCTCGTATTGGCAATGCAATACAATACATATAACTAATGGGCATGATATCGTGTTCCATAAAAATTTCACTCTGCTGTTTCTATTTTGCGGGTAAAATTTGTTGAGTATCTCACAGTGATTGACTATCAGCTATTCAGCTTTTCTCCAGTCAAGTAATGGACCGTAGCTTGTAGGTTTTAGTGGAGTAGCTCTATGTGAAAGAGGGGCCTCATGTTGGTTACTTGTTCCCTTTTCATCGGTTTGCATTGAATATACAGCTCTTTATGTTCAAGAAGAAGGACATTAGAAAAATACTGAATTATTGCTTTGAGATGTTGTTTCCTTCAAGTGTTCCTCTACTTGATTTGTCGAAGTAGTTTGCTAGAGATATAAGAAACTTGCTTCATTGCTTGTCACTGAATGAGCTTGTGACTACATTTTCAATCTGAAATTTATTGTAACTGGTAAATGTAGAACTTAGAGTGAGCTTCAAGGCTCATGAAGTTGTTTACGATCACACTCTTTCAACAATGGTGGTGGAGTATGCATCTGTTGTAAGTGTTCTTTATAAAGATTTTCACATTTGCCTAGAGCTTGTTTTTGTTATTACCCTTCAGGTTTCACCATTTCAATACAATAACATTGTAACTAGATGCAAAGCTTTTTATTTTGCAGGTTCACGTCAGATTTGCCAGAACTTAATAGTTGGACTTGTCCTAGATGTGATGGAAAGATCAAGGTAACTTAATGTGTTTTAATACGACATTGTTGCTAAGGTTACCAGAAGAATGGGTCCTCAGCACTAAATGGCCAATTCTTGAGATGACATTTTGTGGGCATAAATGCTGCTTCCTTTTAGTAACTTCTGAACTGGTCATTAATACCTTTAGATATGAAAGCAGAGGTTAGGAGTCATTGAACTGATAGTTTGTGTTCAGCACTGCTTGCAAGTATATAATTCGTGTCACAGTCACCTAACAATTTGCGATGCTTGTGATGCCTTTGTCTGAATTGAATCTACTTGTTTGTCTCTATTTCTAAATTTTATAATATATATATATATATATATAGACCTTAATGCTGTGGCTCCTTCTATTTATGTCAACAACAGCATACAGAATTGGGTTGAAGATCTCTACTGGAAACAGCTCAACATAAACTACCCTGGCATGCCTGGTGCCATGGTGAGCTCTAGAGTTGATTGGCCTCCTGCAAGCTGTGGATACTTCTTATTTAGATTGAGTTACAGTCTTAATTAATCTTTGCTTAGGTTCATCATGGATTTTATTATGCTTATCATGATACGACAATTCGACCTGGTATTTTGGATGTTGTTATAAGAGCCAAGGATTTATATGGAGACATCAACATCATGGCGACAGGGAATTCTATGGGAAAGGCTATGGCATCCTTTTGCAGACTTGATCTTGTGGTAAGATAGTTAAAAGCTGTTATAGTCAGGACTTGTGAATTTTGTTGGTTTTTTTTTCTATCGTGTTCTTCCAACTATCCAGTTATAATCTGTTAAGAGTCATCTGGAATTCTCTGCCAAAACTGTGTTGAAGAGTCTAGGCTCTTTATGTGGATCCTAAACTTTCTATTGCTCTCATATTTACATTTTCAATTCGTTATAGACAGCATCTTGTTTTCTTTCGTTTTTGGTAAATCAACCCATAGACAAAGCACGAACAGAATGGGATGCAAACAGCCCTTTACTTGAACCATCAATTGTTGAAGATCTAGTTGTGTGAATCGAGTCTTACCTTTTAAGTTATGGAGCTTGAAGTTGGTTGAATACCTAAATATAGTGGTTAAAGACACTTCCAACTAATCATTACAAAGTTTACTTGCTGGAAACTTTATGGGATTGTTGATATGCTTATGGTCTGGACTTAATAACTTTTTAAAGCACTCGAAGCTCAAATCTTATGTGGTAATCTTGAAGTGCTAACGCATTTTAAAATATATTATATATCGATATTAAATATGTATTTGGTGTGCTGTTTTTGTCTCTGTCTCTCTCTAATCAAAAGGAGAAGCTCTTTTTCGGTTGGGCTACAGAGCCAGATATGTTGTACGCTGGAGCTAATTCAATGATGTCTGAAGTATGCCTTTTCTCTCAGCTTTATTGGACAGAGTGGTCCGGGGTACTTTTCTAGGCACCTGTTGCATTACTGGTCCCAGAAATGGTACCCAATCCAAATTTATGTCCCATTGATTCTCATCTCCATGACAAGTGGTGATTTTTGATAGTTAAACTTTATCTTGGAGTCTGATTATACAAATGTTCATGTGGCCTATGATATGATCATAGGGTGCATGAACTTTAGACTATACCCTTTCTCGAAGTATTAGTAGCAAGTATAACATCTTGTCCTAATACTTTTAAATGATTTAAAATTTCACTTTCTCGCTGAAAATTGTTTTGAGCCAATTGTGACGTCATGCCCAATGCATTGTAGTCCTTTTTAAGATTTAGTTTCTCCTTTGCTGTTTATGACAGTAAGTTTTGTAGTTAAAGGGACATTTTTACCATGAACCTGGAATGCTTATATTAGAAGCAGGATGTGAGTCACCCCACCAACATCCAAGTGCTTCTTGCGGAAGCAATTAATTGCGCCTCGGTTGTAAATTGACTCCCAATCTCACTATTCCATATTATTAACACCTTTTTTGGGTGCTAAGGGTGGGTTTGGTTTTGTTGTGTGTGGGTTTTGGTTTAACACCTTAACAGTGTTAACGCTAGACCTTCAACCCTCATGGAGAGAAAGGGCTATTCTATTGTTAACACCTTAATATGGTTATTGATGCGAAGTGTTTTTTTTTTCCCATCTTGAAAGGACCATTGGTGTATTAATATTCAAGTTATTTGGCTGTCTAGTGTGCTGAAGCTGTTTTTCCAGACCGGCATTTGCTTGATCTAGTTATATAACTGAAACACTTCATTTCCAGGTCAATCATGAAGCACTGAATGTTCAGGTTTTAACATTTGGACAACCTCATATTTGCAATACCATGTTTGTGTTTTAATGCAGTGACTGTGTACCAAAAACATTACAAATTAGTACTGGACTTGATGTTGTGCCTCATTTGCCTTCGTACTATTCTCGGTTCCCACAAAAGTACCATCACTTCCCTAGATGGGTATAGCTTTGATCTTGACAGAATATCAAATAAATTACGGGGAATTGTTGGTGACTGAATTTGACTTTTGCTTTGCATTTCTTTCAACCTATATAACCAGTGAAGTCTCATATATTCCAACATTGTATTCAGCGTATAAATTATAACTGCCTTGTTTGTTTGTCTTCTTAACAAAGCAGGGTAGTTAGTAGGATTCATGATCTTTTGGAATTGTTTGAGTAACTCTCATTCCTGCAAAAGCCATCACGAGTCTTTCGTACCAGGAATATTTGTGGACAGTTGATGAGGGCGTGTTTCTGAAGATTGATAACTGGAACAACATTGTAGACCATTTAGTCTTACTATACTGTGGAATTAATGGTTGAGACATGGGGATCATGCAAAATTGTCATGGACCCACTATTGACAGAATATGGAGGTGAAAATGTCATAGGAAATATTATGCTTTCCAGGAGTCCTTCTGCATTGAGGCTGCATTCAGACTCAGATGCCAATAGCAACTTCAGTTGAAATGGTCCTGGGTCAGCACTTGGTTTCTCAAAGATCATCAGGGACCTCTGTGATGAAGTTTGGCCATGAAATTCATTCCATTGATTTGTTGTCCATTGTTGACAACTAAATTTTGGCGGCCCGTTTATTTATTTAGTGCATAGAAAATTAGGGGTTAATTTTA
The DNA here is from genome assembly GCA_014182725.1 of Eucalyptus brandiana. Taxonomy (NCBI): domain Eukaryota; kingdom Viridiplantae; phylum Streptophyta; class Magnoliopsida; order Myrtales; family Myrtaceae; genus Eucalyptus; species Eucalyptus brandiana. The sequence goes on along the minus strand of CM024675.1, from coordinate 52,796,089 downwards.
TCCCTAAAAAAAAATTAATTAATTGCATTGCATATAAATTCAGGTGCATTTACATTTTTTGCATTTTATTGGATCGGTGGTGAATGGATTCGGATTAGTGGTTCTAAGCTTTAATTTGGCAGGTCGGACTGAGCCCACGAAACAAGTAAATTGGCCTGAGCCCATTTTCTTTTAATGACAAAAATTACTTAAATGGAGATTTGAAATGATATTACGGTGGATTTTTGGAATTTAAGAAAATTGGGTTGCAATATTATCTTTAGGCGATAAAATTAGGAGATGTGAAAAATAAAAAAAAAGTGATATTGTGTGCGAGAAAGAAATATTCGCGGATGTTGATTTGAAAAGGAAATTAAAACCCTAATCTTCGGCCTATAAAAAGGTTTTTCACGTAGGGTTTCAAGGGAGAGGCCACGCACAATAGAATACACGACCATTGAGAGAGATACGCATTGAGAAGAGAAAGTAGAAAAGGTTTTTCTGGGGGTCTTTCACGGCCCGAAGTCAGTGGAAGCACGGAGAAGAAGAAACCAAAAGAAAAAGAGGAAGTGAAGCTTTGAGACACCATTAGCGAGCGGAGATTTGTAGAGATTAAAATATGTGAATCTCTCAGCAATTCTCACATCTCGGAAGTCACTTCTCCAAGACGAACATCCACAACACTGGTCCTCGCCCACTCCGTAGCTTTCCGGTGTCTCATCCGGTGCATCCTGCTTTTACCGCATTGATTCCACCAACACCATAGCGAGTCTCGACGGCCTGCCGCACTTCTGCTAAGATGACGCGGCCGTTGCTTCTCTTGACCCGTTGCCGGCCCTGCTAAAACAACAACGCTGCTGCCGTGAGACCACACGTGGATCTGTTGTCCAGCTGTTGCCTCGTTGACGCCGTCCCTGCTTTGCTGATCTGCTTCGAACCGAGAAGGCCCTGCACTGTTCGATCCATTCACGAGCCACCGCCATGATCCCATTAATTGCTTTAGATTCATTCCTCCAATTTGAGTTTTCTTTTTATTTGTTTTCTCTTCACTACCACTAACCAGGAAGAAAACTTTTAGGGGGGCCGCACAATTCGATGGAAGGAACGTTGAGAGAAGAGATAGAGCGAAGGATCCAATAGAGAATAAAAACCGAAGTTCTTTTTGCTCTTTGGGTCCCAATTCTGAGATTGCTCCATCACCGCCTTCCGAGATCCACTAGCCATCATTGTTGCTGCTAGACATCCACGTTGTACTTGCACCGCGACGGCCCCCACTTGGCCGAGTCTACACTGCAGCATCGCGCTAGCTGCCCTTGAGTTGCTCTTGAAGCCGAGGTGAAATCCGTCCCGCGGTGACGTTTCTAGATCATTACAAGGCTTCCACAGCTACGTCCTTGTCTCCGGTCAAATATTGCATGTCTTGATGGTGTGTCCAGTGGCAGCAACATCACATGCAACTGTGATATTTTCAAAAGTACTTGGTAATTCACCAAGGGAGAACATGATACAGGCGAATATTGTGGAAATTCCGATCGCCACCACCGGTCATCCGTCGAGCATATTCCATTCGATTCAAATTTGACAATATTATTTGCGGAATTAGGTAATTATCTTATCTAAATTTGATTTGGATATTTTATTGCCTAATACATGCTTTTCAATATCTTACGTGCATATTTGAATTATGGACGTACTTCCGGTTAGGATTTATTGCCTAATTCGCAACCGCACACGGATTTTTTATTCTATTTATAAGGCTTTAGATGGAATAATTATTCACGCGGGAGTAAAATTGATATCTTGATTTTTAAGGCTTAAGATCAACTTATCGGTTTTATTAGCGAAATAATCAAGTTTGATTTAGATATTGTTTCCTGATTCGGACAATGTGTGATATCTTTGATAATTCTGAATGATTTTGTGCTTATCTTTTAATTTTTTTTATCTATCCCGAAAATACAAAAAAGATTGCATTTGCATATCATGTAGATTATATTTGATTTCCTATATAGAATTGTATGAAAGAATAGTTAGGTACATTTTTAATTATATTAGAATGCATGTTTAGATGATATCTAGGTTAGATAATATCTTGGAATTAAATTGCATGTCAAGATAAATCTCTAAGTTAAGATATGATTCAGATTAGTCTATTTCCTAACTTAAAACAGATAATATCTCACTTTAGTTAGATTTTTATTGTTAGTTATTTTTAATTACGAATTTTTATTAAAAAAAATACAAAAAATCATGCGCATGTCATATAGGATTAGATTAACGAAATGCACGTCATTTAGTGATTCTTGCTAGGTCCATTTAATTAGAAATTGCATTTCATTAGAATTATGTCATTTAGTTAATTGCATATTGCATGATTTTCATTAATCAAGTGAAAAAAAAAAAAGAAATTGCGTGTTAGTTAGAAACCATATCTAGGGTTGTTGATGTGGATTTTAATTTAATATTGCAGATGCTTTCGTTGCTTTGAGGTAAGTTTTTTACAATTTATTTATCGTTTATCTGGGTGTTAAATTGGTGGATTGCACACCCGCATGATCACCTTACATAATAGGGAAATAAATTTAAAACCAATTCAAGCTGCCTGCCAAATATTTTTTCAAAATAAAAGAGAAAGGTACCGAAAGAGCGTTAGAGAAATCTCTAGCGTAACCAAGTCCCCGAACTCATAAATCTCTGGTTCGTAGGAATAAAGTAAAACTCCCATTACTTGGGTTTCTAATCAACCCACAAAAAATAGATTAGTGGCAACTCCTGATTAAAAAATCAATTGCATGTTAAGAACTTAAACCTAAGTCGCGAATTGGTATGAGCTTGGGAGAGCCTGCGTTAAGTCTAGGCTTAAAAATCCATTAGCCAAACTCTAGGTGGTTTAAACCCCGAAGTCGCGACATCCATATTCATCAGAAGATGCATAGGAGCTCTACTCAAATTCACTCTGCATGTAAATATCACAAAGTTGAATATATCATCCTTGTAAGTACAACTCCGTGATTTCAATTGAATGAATGTGTGCGCATGTTTGCCTGTCGATCCAATCCTGGGCCTGTGGCTGTTTACCAGACTCATGTGTGGATGCTGAACTGAGCTATTCATAGTTGAATCACGAAGCTATTATACTTCTTCCCCCCCCTCTTTCTTGGGGGTGGGGGGCGGGCGTTGGGGGCGCTTGAACTCGTGTTTAACTTAGCAAAATTAGCAGATGTGTGAAATTTTGGAACTGTGAGACTTGCATGGTTAGGTAATTAATCGGTTTTATAAGGTGAAACGAAGACTGTCTCGGGAGGCCACTTCTCAAGCTGTGACCTTGCCTTTTGCTACAGGCACATTGGCACATAAAATTTCTTGGCAAAAGTAAGTAGGACTTTTGTCAGGGAATGATTCTCCTTATCAGTATTGAAACTAAAGCTCCTCAAGGATAATCAAAAGGTGAATGAAAGCGCTTTTGTCACCGATTACAGCCTACACATTTGATTATATCTTATATTATTTAAGCTGTAACAAAGTTAAATTTTATAAGGCATGGGTATTGACCTCAAATTTAAAGTACAAACTAGCAATTTTCAAAGATTTCACATAAATGACCAACATGTAATTTAACAAAACTAATGCACTTAATGTAATAATACTAGCATCAATGTGTATTCAAGGCTCGTAAGAGCTCTAGTTGGCGGGAAGTTGAGTAATTAATTGTCTTCAATGATGAGCAATGTGAAGAATTTTGAGATCCTTGAATGCTTGATATTCAGGGATTCCTGTATCATTGTGCAATCAACCGAAAGTTTCCAAGCTCGTCCAATAGGTTGCGAAGTTTCCTGCAGTGCTTCACATTTAAGGAAGCTAAGTGATTCAACTGATCAATGGATCATCAATTTGGACCTAGCTTTCACATAACTGTAGCAGGTCAATCGTTCTAAATTAACATGCAGAGAGAAGTCCGGAGGTCTATAAGGGTGTTTTGCATCCCGTTAGATCCTTGGTTTCTTTGCTATCTACAATAGAAAGAGCTTGCTAAGAAAAGTTTCGGATATAATGAGATACAATGCAATATATACTAGATGCTCCACAGCATTTATCTTGTACCTTAATGTGTGGCTCCAACCATCCCATTTCTCTGTAACTTTGCTCCATGACAGATTGAGAAAGACTACATTCGCAACAGAAAAATTGGTTATTTTGAACATGAGAGAGGAGTGTCATCCCCACCATTGCAATTCGGCAAGGAAAGGTGACTTCTTTTTTAAAACACATTTTGGAAGAACATTCGACGGCCTGTTGTGCCAAAAGTCCATAAGTTCATTCGACCTCATTCGTGCATGAACACTCGACTCATTTGTGCCCGAAGGTCTTCCACAAGTTCAACCTGCAAGTATACACTATCAACTCGAGAGAATCCTAGGTTGGAAAGTCTCCAAAAGTCCTGGCAGCACGGTCGATGGTGGTCAAACTTGAGACACAGCGCTTCGGCTTTGTCTCTCTCGCGCCAAAAGGAAAAAACATCACTTCCAGTTCATTTTTTTTCTCAAGGGTCGAGAAAATCCTCCCATTACTTTACCGGATGTTGAATATTAGTGCAGTAGATGAGTACGGTGCTAAAGAAATTAGAGTACTCAAAGTAAGTCACCGAATGAGAAGGGCATATTACTTGTGTTGTTGAACTTGGAAATAGATCATAGCAGAATTTTGCCTTGGTTCTGACCAGCAAATCTAATGCTTCTTCGTAATTTAACAGTCTACTCTGCTTCTGTATTTCCATACCACCATTTTCACAGGTGATTTCTCTTCCTAAGCCTTGTAGCTGATCATGCATTCATATCTTGTTATCCTCAAGAATCGTTATCAAGGACGTGTTCTCTAGGACTTGCATAGCTTCTTCTAGAGAATAAGCAGGCTACATTCCAACATGAATCATGATGTCTTTTGTCATATCTGATGAAAAGACAAGCTACATTGACAAGGATTTTCTTTTTCTCGTAATTTAATGCCTCGTAACTTATTTCAACGAACACCAGGGGGAAACTATCATTGCAAGAAGCTCTCGTTTTGTCGAGTCTGTCTCTACCGCCATGGTAGTCTGTTACATCTTCTTTGAACCCTAATTACATTGATTCTCTACCTTTGCCTTCTTAATGGCAATTTCCCCCTCGTTACACTACATTCATGCCCATCGCAAATCTTTCTACTCCAATTCCAGTTAGCAGATCTACGTTCTGGTTCGCATCGGTGGCTTTTCTTCCATCCTCTTTCTTTCATCACATTATCCATGCAATTACAGCCAATTCACTATGGATTTCTCTAGCAAAATCTTTCTTTCCATCCTAGCAAGCTCCGCCTCCCTCTTTCTGTTTGTAATCCTTGCATGCACGGACACTTTGCTTCCCATCTCATCATCCAAAGAGCATTCCCCTCAATTTTAACTTTTTACTATCATTGCAATTACCACTTTTCTTCATCGGTGTTTGCATGTTGCAACAACTCATCTCCCCTCAATAGTTTTTTATGGACGAATCTCATCAGCAAGACGATGCTCGGGTTGCTGCTCTCTGCCAAAGACTTGGACGACTCTGGCTTGAACAGGACGCGGAAATCTGGGAAGATGAAGCACCGCCAGAGAAGCTGCAAGAATGTAAACTCACATTAATAGGTAAAATTCTGTCCAATCCTACTATCAACTTCCCAGCTTTTCAAAATACCTTAAGAAGAGTCTGGCACAATGACTATGTTGAAATCTCTCAACGTGAAGAAGGATTCTATGTATTTAAATTCAATTCTGAAGGGGAAAAGCAGTGAATCTTAGACAATGGCCATTGGTTGTTCAGACATCACCTGATTATTCTAAAACCTTGGCTGCCCAATACTCCTTTGCACTGCTATGACTTTACAACTTGTGCATTCTGGGTGCAAATTTATGGACTTCCTCTTGAACGATGTACTGAAAATATGATCACAAAAGCTGTTCGACAACTTGGCACAATGCAGGAGGTGAGAATTGATGGCAATGACAGTTCTTCAATTAGATCAGTGAGGGTAAAAGTTGAACTTAATTTACAAGAACCTCTGAAATCTGGTAAACTTATCAAAGTGGATGGGAAACACATATGGATTGACTTTAGATATGAACGCCTATCACATTATTGTTATTCATGCAGAATCCTAGGCTATTATGCCATGTACTGCAATGACATCCCTTATGATGCAGCAAAAATAGACGAAAATGATAAATTGTCTTATGGTAAATGGTTGAGGGTAGAGGTCAATCAACATAGTCCATTCTGGTCTGCATTTTATAAGCAACACCCGGATCAAGAAGATGTTGAAGAAATCGTACCAGAAACTCAACTGCAGGTAGCTCCTTTACTCCTTCAAGCACCTCAGATTCATACGCAGCATCCAGCAACTGTGGAAACTAGAGCAGAACAATCCCCTCATTGCAATGCCTCAACTATGCAGCAGTCTTCTCCTCCTGCTGACCTAAAATAGAAATCCCCTATGTTCAACCAGTTAACTTTACCAAACAGTGCAGCAGAGGATTCCTCGATCAACAAGAAGATCAAGACTCCAAGGTCAACCTCAAAGTCTAGTCCACTGAAAAAAACCAAAAGATATAATCCTTATGGGACGTCTTCTAATGCAAACGCAGTTCTAGACGACTCGACTCTCCTGGATACCCCTATCTTTTCCATTGAAGGGGTTGGAAAATGGGCCGTCGTGGCTTGCCCAAAAAAGCCACCACGTGACAAATGAGGATCATAAGTTGGAATTGTCAGGGGCTGGGCAACCCCCTGACAATTCAAGCATTAAGGGCCCTTGTGGCCAGTGAAAGGCCTAACATTGTTTTTTTGATGGAAACGAAAAATCAAGAAATGATGATCCAGAATCTAAAGAGAAAGCTGAAGTTTTCAAGTTATTTTGTGGTGAATCCTATGGGTTTGGCTGGAGGTTTGGTAATTTTTTGGAATGACCAGGAGGTGACTTTAACTGTTGAGCATTCTACTAGCCACTTTATCGACACAATTTGTACAGAGAATCAAAGTGCAAAAACCATGAGACTCACATGTCTTCATGCAACTTCGATATACCATCATAGACAGCAAGTATGGGCAGATATCAGACAGATCAAGTCTTCAAGTTTGCTTCCATGGGTGTGTATAGGTGACTTTAATGACATACTTTATCATTGGGAAAAGGAGGGCAAAAAGATAATGGAGTCATATAGATTAAATTCCTTTCAAGAATTTGTGAATGATTGCATGTTTATGGACATTGAAAGTAAGGGTTGCTTTTATACATGGGTGAACAAAAGAGATGGTGATGAAGCTATTAAAGAAAGGCTCGACAGGGCCCTGTGCACAATTGAATGGAGGTTATCTTACCCGGGGGCGGAAGTCTTTGCTTTTCTTGCTTTAGCCTCTGATCATAGTCCTCTGCTCTTACTCACGGAACCGAACTCTTTTAAAGGGAAGAAAACTTTTTTCTTTGAAGCTTTTTGGCTTCAAGAGAAAGACTGTAGATCGATCATTAGCAATGCATGGGCTTCATCAACAACGCGAACTCAATCCTTGACCAGCAAGCTTCAACGTACTTCATTTGCTCTTGCCAAGTGGAGTAAATCCCTTTTTAGTAAAGACCAGCAACAGGTTTACTTGTTACAACAGCAGATTCATAATCATCTTAATCAATTAGGTCCTACCTATGACAAGGCACTTGTATCTAGTCTACAAGAAGAAATTCACAAAATATGGCAGAGAGAGGAAACATATTGGGCAATGCGTTCGAGGATCCAATGGCTAAGGGAGGGCAACAAGAATACAAATTTTTTTCATGCAACGACAATTCAACGCAGACATCGAAATCGCATCAGCATGTTAAAAGACGAGCATCTTGGCTGGATCCGCGATTCTACTCAACTTAAGCACACGACACAAACATATTTCCAAAATCTTTATCGCTCGACTGGCTATAGAAATTATGTGCCTGTTCTTATGCAATGCCCCCAGGTCATTACAGCAGAAATGAATGCAAGCTTAACAGCACTTGTTACTAGGGAGGAAGTTAAACAGGCTGCTTTCCAGCTTGGAGCCAACAAAGCCCCAGGACCGGATGGTTTCAATGGGTTCTTCTATCATAATCACTGGGATATCATTCAAGAGGACATATACACATCAGTCAACAATTTTTTCAGTTCAGGAGTGATGCCCTCTACTTTCAATAGAACTCTCATTACTCTCATCCCTAAGGTTCCGCATCCGGAAAGGTTAGAATAGTATCGCCCTATTAATCTATGCAATTTCATATACAAAATCATTTCTAAAGTGTTGGCAAACCGTTTAAAGCAGTTGCTCCCAGGATTAATTTCAACAGAACAGAGTGCTTATGTCACAGGTAGACAGATCCAATACAATATTTTGGTTGTGCAAGAGGTTCTGCATCATTTAAAAATCAGTAAACGAAAGAAACATTTTCAGGCGGTTTTAAAGTTAGACATGCATAAGGCTTATGATCGGGTTGAGTGGGATTTTTTAGAGGACTATCTTAAATGACTGGGGTTCCATGTTCAATGGGTTTGGTGGGTGATGCAATGTGTCACGACCACAACATTCGGTGTTAAATTCAATGGAGAATTTTTGGAATACTTCCATCCTACAAGGGATCTAAGACAAGGGGATCCACTATCTCCATATTTGTTCATCCTTGTTGCCAACCTGTTATCTACTCACATACATCAAGCTGTCCACTCAGGCACTCTCAAAGGAATCAAACTGAATAGGTACTACCCTACCCTTTCCCATTTATTTTTTGCAGATGATGCCATATTTTTCTTAAATGGAAGTACCCTAGAAAGCCAAAACCTAGCCAATATTTTACATCAGTACTGTGTTGCTATGGGCCAGGCTATAAACAGAAACAAATCTGGTCTATTCTGTGGTATGGACTGTCCCTTTATTTTGCAACAAAACCTCGCTGCCGAGTTAAGAGTTCCTGTTATATCTAAGATAGGCAAGTATTTGGGTATTCTATCTGATTGGGGTGTGTCCAAGAAGGATATGTTCACTTGGATTTTGGGTCGAGTTAGTGCCAAACTTCGAGGCTGGAAAGAGCACTTTATTTCTAAAGGAGGAAAGGAAATATTGTTAAAGATGGTAGTGCAGGCACTCCCGCAATACGCAATGTCCATATTCAAACTTTCAGTTTCTATATGTAAGTCTATTGAGCAGAAAATCACTAAATTCTGGTGGCAGACACGCAGCACTACAACCGGTATTCATTGGAGGGCATGGGATCTACTCAAACAAAGGAAGCTAGAAGGAGGCCTTGGCTTTCGAGATCTACTAACCTTCAATAAAGCCCTCTTAGGGAAACAAGCCTGGAGACTTTTTCAAAACCCATCCTTATTATGGGGTAGACTTTTTAAAGGCCTATATTATCATTCTAGCAGTTTCCGGCACGCAAGGAATAGGACTAATTCCTCTTGGAGATGGAAAAGCTTACTTTTAGGTCGAGATGCTATACTTTCTAAGCTCCAGTGGTCTGTCGGTGATGGACAGCAAATCAACATCCGAGAGGATAAATGGCTTACCTGTGGAATCATCGGTGGACCAGCTCCTAGAGCAGAATCAAAACTGGTTGCTGGTTTCATAGTCCCTCACGAGCTCATTTGGAATATCCCTCTTCTACAACAACATTTTGACCGCCACATAGTTGAGGAGATTATTCATATCCCATTAAGTCATGCTCCTTCATCAGATCATCTCATCTGGACAGGCACACAAACAGGTCAGTATTCAGTTAAATCTGCCTACTACATCCTTAGATAGTCAGGTCACCCTACAAACAGCAATCTAGCCTCATCCTCTTATCAGCCATCAGCCCGTCTCTGGCGATATATCTGGAATCTCAATACTCCCCCTAGGATTAAAGTTTTTATTTGGTCATTATGTCATAATGCTCTCCCTACTAAAGCTAACATTTTCTGAAGACACATCTTATAGGAACCTCTGTGTCAATTCTGTTCTATGCACACACCTGAAACCACTGAACACATTCTGTTATTTTGCCCATGGACAACAAAAATCTGGTCTCACTCTAGAGTACAAATTGATCATTCAGCCTACAGAAGAAATTAAATAGATGCGTGGCTTGAGGACTTTTTGAAAACCAGTCGGGTTTACCTTCCAAGGAGATCATTGCCTCCATCCTCTGGCAATTATGGAAGGCGCGCAACCATTTTACTTTTTGACATATACGAACCGCTCCTGATCAGCTGGTAGATGTGGCACTCACTGAAGCAAAGCTGTACAGCAGCTCCGTGCAGCAATCAACCACTGCAGGATCTACTCTGCTCAACCCTAATCGAGTTTGGACTCCACCGGATCGAGGCAGCTTCAAGGCCAATATTGATGGGGCTTCTCCCTCTGCTACTAACATGGGTGCAATCGCGTGTGTCCTCAGGGATCACACCGGTGGTTTGATCGACGGATTTAGCTGCACAGTTCGTGCGTCTTCTGCCTTGCAATGCGAGGTTCAAGCCCTAATTTCCACTCTCACTTATTTGCTAGAACAGGGAAAGGCAGAAGCTCACCTAATCATCGAGTTTGACTGTCTGACTCTTGTGGAGATACTCAACGATCGCCGTTCGTCACCATGGGAGATTCGAGCGTTAGTTGCTGACGTCTCTGCGTTGCGTCTCTCCTTCCCCCACTTGCGGATTCAACACTGCCAAAGAGAAGCTAATGCTGCAGCTGATTGGGCCGCTAAGGCCCAAGCCCGTACTTCACTCTCACCTTCTTGGTCCACATCTCCTCCTACAGAGTTAATGACGTTACTATGTATTGATGCCCTTTCTATGGGTTGTAACTTCCATCCTCCTTGAATGAAAAGGTTCATCGTTTCAGTCAAAAAAAAAAAAAAACTTATTTCAACGAACTGCTAACTTCCACATGAAGAATTCTTTCCAACTTCTTCAAAGTGACAATTCCACATCTACATGGCAAGTTTCTAAATTTAAAGAGATTAGTTGAAATCCATAACATTAAGTTCGTACTTCCAATCAATTTCATCAACATTGAAAACATTTTTTTTTATGGAGGTAAATATAAGCCTGCTTCCCCATCAAACCAATCACAATTACCCATGAGTACATTCAATTGATTCTTCTGATCAACATCATACAAAAGGACAAGAACTCTTTTACTAGACAGCCCATCTTTCATTGTTTTGATCCCTTAATTAACATTACTTATTTCTGTCGATTTCCTATTGAGGACATGCAGAATGAGTTGATTGTGCAATTACTTAATGCCCTTGAGCTCTAAAGTTTTATGGGTGCTAGAAAGAAAGCTACAGTGTTCAAAATCATGCGAAAGCTGATTGTGGATGATTTTGGTGAGAGCAGTCTTTCTAACACTATCCATTCCATGAATTTCAAAAATTCATGTCTCCTGTGAGAGCCTATCATAATCATGACTAAGACTCCCTTGAGCATCATTTTCAGAGCGAAAGGTCCACCAAATGGTTTTGGCAGGTGCAACTAAGACTACCTTGAACTCCACCTTAAGTGTACCCAATACTTCTCCCCGTCCAGACAAGCCCTTCAAGTGTTTCCTAGTGAAAGCACATTTGGGTACTGTTAAGCAAGTTCAATTGCATATCAATGAAGAGAACACACATTTAGATGAAATGCAATATTCATTCTTATAGCCCCCCAAAAAAAGATTAATAAACAATCTGGTTTGCATAGATAAACCTTTTACCCCCCAAAAGCATTACGTATGATGCCCGAAATTGCACAATAAACCCCTCTAACCTACTCTAATGATTCCTCAGAAAGAAAGGGCAAACTATTCAACTGAAACTTCAAATCAAGTTAAACAGATTTAACAATTTCATCAATAGACAATGACTTCCCTCATTTATCTTCAAGTTTATGGCTCTCAACAGATGATACACAGTTTACCAACCCAAGATTGTGAAAGGGATTATAGTCCAAATTAAATCTCATGCTTCATCATCCTTCATTCGGTCTTCATTTGTAAATTTGCCTAAGTAGCCAGAGCTCTCTGCACAAAAAGAGTTCTATAAGTTTTCTCTTATTTAATTCCTCTCAGCAACATCAGAAACCGACAAAAAGGCAGTGGTTTGAGGTGTCTTATTGAGCCCTTCTTGTCAATCTTAAAACTTAAAAGAATCCTCTAGTATATGTGACATCCTGAAATTCGACCTCGTTTCGATAAAGTGAAATGAGCATTTCGTCGACGTGCCTATGGCCCTTTTTCTCTGAGCTGATCACTCACGAGTTAACTAACCTATTAGGTGAAGCCGTTAAGGGATGTATCTGCAGTAAAATCCCTAAAAGCTACCTAATTAGTTTGATTGGGCTAAAATCATGTCTGATTGATTTTTAACCACGAAATTGAACTCGATTTCAGGAATCGAATTTTGAGCGCATCATAATTCTTTTTTTTTAGGACATTGTCTCATCGCTCGTCAATTTATTGACGAGTCCGAAATTTCAAGAAAGAAATTATCGGAAGAAAAATTGAAGACTGAAAGGAAATAGAAAGGGAAAGAGAAAAGGAAAAATAAAATAAAATAAGAATAAGGCTATTTCTTTTTCTCTCTCTCCCTCTCTTTTCTTTTCTTTCTTTTCCTCTCTTTTTCTCCCTCCTCTCCCTCCCCCTTTCGTGCGAAACCCTCCCCCACGCCAACCATTCCCCTTTTTTCCATCTTGCTGGCTTCCACTTTGCTTTTCCCTCTCTCTTTTCTTTTACCAGTCAAAATCTTATCTTCTCTCTCTCTCTCTCTCTCTCTCTCTCTCTCTCTCTCTCTCTCTCTCCCTCTCTCTCTCTCTCTCTTCTTCTTCTTCTTCCTCCCCGTGCGTTGAGCGAAACTAGAAAGCATAAGCTCGAGCGGAAGCTGCAGGCGCACGAAGACAGCAGCCAGCCGCCCGTCGCCGCCGCACCAGAGCCGGACCGCCCACGCGCCCGCCGCTCGCCGCCGTCCTGCCGTCCGAGCACACCCCACGTCCGTTGCTCGCTGCAGCGCCTCCCCCGCGCGACCATAAAAGATGATAGGATCTAAGTTCTCATCCGAGTCGTACTCAGACCATCATCGAGGTTCTCCTCCAGGTACTCATCTTCGGTTTCTTTCTCCTCAGGCTCCTCATCATGGTCCTGAAATGTTGTCCCACAACCAGGATGAGACTACGTCTCAGCAAGTTCTACCCCACTAAGACTCAATTAGGAAACCAATATGCTAACCAGGCTGCCTATACACGCACGGGTCAGAGGGCTTACCTTGGCCTCAGATTCCACCTGCATATTAGCACAGTTCAATAGACACCCAAGCAATTACATCACAAATCAATATCTCGATCCATCGACCTAGTCGATTTCATGTCAATTCGACCATTCCCCAGTCGTTTCCCTTATTTAGTCTCAAATCGTACTCACGACTTCACGAGTATAGTCTACCACTTTTCTTGGCAACAAATTACGGTCCAAAAGACACGACCTATCTTTAGGTAGCAAATTACGGCCCAATGGGCGCAATCTTTAATAGGTGGCAGATTACGGCCTTATCAGACGCGACCCCTATCGGATGGCAAATTACGGCCTTAACAGGCGCGACCTTTAATAGGTGGCAATTTACGGCCTTAACAGGCGCGACCTTTAATAGGTGGCAATTTACGGCCCAATGGGCGTGGCCGATTCCAAATTCGGTGGCAAAACTCGGCCCCACTAGCACAGCCATACTCACAACCTTTCACAGTCAAATTCTAATTGAATACCGACACTGATCAATCTTGGGATAAATCCCCACATACTCATCAACTCACTCAATTTTCACACGATATTAACGTACCAGATGGATCTTAACCAAGAGTATATTCAATTCACTCTTACAAACTTCTCCACTTAATAGCCCATCAAAGCATTATTGACGCTAAACAATCATACTCGGCCATCCGCAACTCAATTACTCAATCTTAATCAATTTAGGAATAATTCCTTAAATTGCACAATTAATTCAATTTAGCACAACATATAGCTCAAATAAATAAACGGACTGCACCACGACAATCAGCACGAAATTTCGGTCGTTGGCTATCCTTGCCTAATTTCCGAAAAATAAATAATTAAATAATTAATTTCGAAAATTAATAAATAAATACTAAAAATCCAATTTAGGCCCGTAATGCCTAATTGAAGCCCACTAAGGGTCGGGAAAAATCCCGAGTTGCATTCAATAAATAATAGTACGTCTCTACTTGCTAATGACTAAGTCTAACCACCTAACATGCATCATTAAGTCACTAATTTAATTGTTCTAAACTAATCTAACCACCTAATTGCACTTAATTAAATCTAATCAACCCTTAAGCATCATTAATCTACTAAGCGAGGATTAGTGAGATTACTCACTTGATTAAAAGCGGGGACCGGGACACTGTGACGACGACGCGACGGCGGCCGAAATTGGACTTTCGACAACACCGGCGAGCTTGGACCGGGCCTTAAACTTGGGCCCAACAAATCTCAGCCCAACTGAGATTTGTTCTTGACTTTGGGTTGAACTTGCTCTTGGGCTTGGGCCAAACAACAAAAGAATCTGCTGGACTGGGCTTGAAACAAAGCTGAATTGGGCTTGTTGGTCTTGAGTTGAATTCGGTGGCCCAAAGGACTGAAGACAGGCCTATTTGATGGGCCACGAAATTTCTGGCTTCGCTGGGCTGCACAAGAAAGATTCAGTGGGCTTGCCAGGCTTCAGCTTCATTGGTAGATGGTCCACGAAAGTTGCTGGATTTGCTACTGGGTTTCGAGGATTCAACTGGCCGAAGACACGCGAGCTAATGACGCATGGACGGAAGCAGCTGCTGGCGAAGACGTCCGTGGAGATGCCGAGAGATGGAACGGACAGCCGTAGCTTGAAGAACTCTCGTCGATGGAGTCAACACAGGCTCTTGCGGGCATTTTCTATTGACCGAAGACTTGGACGTGAGCTGGCGATGGGGATTCGATGGATTGAAGCCGCGTGAGCTTTGGTGGTCAACAATCGGGAGAAGGGGCAGCTTCGTTTGACCAGCGGGGGACGTGTGGAGACTTGGATGAAGACGACGGACTTCGGTCTTGCTGGCGTTGAGCTGGTGGAGAGATTCACATGTGTTATTCGGTCAACAAAGAGGCTTCAGTGCTTCTGGTTGTTGACTGAAGAGGACGCCTGGCAGAAGACATTTGATGGAGGAGCAGCTTCGCTTGAGCCAAGAGAGACGCGCGTTGAGAGGAAACGGATGAGGGCAACTCCTTCGGTGGCTTCGGTGGACTTCGTGGACGCGCGTTGGACGAAGCAACCGCAAGGGACGCCACACGTGAAGCTGCTTCGTTTGTTATGGGCTGGTCGGTGAGCTCTCAGGCTGAAGCAACAACGAGAGGGAGAGAGAGAGAGAGATGAAGTTGCGGAGGGGAGATTGGCGAGTGATGATGAAGACCGAAGATGGAGCGCACGTAAAGGAGAAGCTAGCTAAGAGGAGGGTGAACTTAGATAACCCTTAGCCATTGCATTGAATGCTTTGGCCCCACAAGCCCACAATCTCATCCCCTATGTCTCTCAATCACTTTCAAGCACAATATTCCACCAATAAATCAATTTAAAGTCCAAATTAATGCTGCCCTCCTTTAAATCCGAATTTCACAATTTTTCGGGACATCTATTTCTTCGACAATTTCCCAAATTCGACGTCCAATTTGATGTAAAAAAAAGTTTGCATAATTTCTAAAGGTCCCCTTTGCCATATAGCTCAGATTGAAAGTCGAAAATCTCTTCAATTTGGCCGATCTGAATTCCTGTTAATTTTCGCGACATCCGAATTTTTTTTTTTGTAAAAATCCCGGAATCTCCGAAAAATCTTATGAGACTGAATCAACGTTCCTAAAATAGCTCGTGACACCACAGAACTTTCGATTTCTGAAATCGGGTTTGAATTCACGGTTAATTTCCATTCGATGCATTTTTAGCGTGACCTAGATTATCGGGTAGTTTTCAGAACTTTTTAGTGCAAATGACCCGTGGTCGATTTTCTTCGAGCCACAATGAACCCACTCGACACATTGGCAACTCTCGATTGTCGTAGAAATTTCGAGAATTCAAATACGGACACAGAGTACCAAAACGATAGAGAATTCAGTCTAATGTCGGTCAACGAGAATTTTCCAATTTAGTGGTGTCACCCCCGATTTGCCACACATCTCTGTCGAACCGACCTATAGCTAATCTTTAGTCAATTTACGTCTGTGCCGTAATGATCTCAAAGAGATGAACACAAATCGAAATAGTTGATTGATCGAATTCTCAAGTCTATTTGCCTTAAAATTCTTAATAGTTTTCCCAGATAGTCTAGTTATCTCTAGAATGATCAGTTTTGAGAACAGCCCTATAGACGCGTCAATGAAATGCCCAATTTATTCAATAGAAAACAAGACTGAAAATCTGGGCTGTCACCATAGGCATGTATGGTTCGGTGATTAAGGACATCACTGGCAAAAACGGCGCCTTAAAGAACGCATACACTTGTCTATTAAATACATTTGTTATAGGCATGTGTGGTTCGGTGATTATGGATGTCACTGGCGAAAACGGCGCCTTAAAGAATGCACACAATTGTCTATTGAGTACATGGTTATAGGCATGCGTGGTTCGGTGACTAAGGATGTCACTGGCGTAAACGACGCCTTAAAAAACGCACGCAATTGTCTAGTGGATAAGTCACCTTGGTGAACTTGATGCCCGAGAGCATTGATCTAGAATGGTCCGTCTGACATGTAATCGACTAGGTCGATTGATCATTGCTTTGATTTGATGTTGTGAATTGATTGACTGAATGGAAATGACCGTGAGTGTTCTTGTTGGCATATAATCGATTCGGTCGATTTGATCGATGCTTCGATCGGTAATATGATTGCTTGGGTGCCTATTATGAATTATACTAACTTGCAAGTGGGATCTGATACTAACTTGCAGGTGGGATCTGATGCCAAGGTAAGTCCTCTGCCCTGTGCGTGTTTAGGCAGCCTGTAGTATAATAGTTTACTAATCGGGCCTTAGTAGGGTAGAACTCGCTGAGACGTAGTCTCATCCCGATTTGGGGAAATCATTTCAGGACCCCGTTGAGGAGCTGAGGAGGAGGAGTCGCTGAGACGTAGTCTCATCCCGATTTGGGAAAATCATTTCAGGACCCCGTTGAGGAGCTGAGGAGGAGGAGTCTGAGAAGGATTTTTGGGAGAAGAAGATAATCCCGAGAGGGGCCTTGAGTACAGCCCAGATGGACTGAAATTCTGTCTTCTTTTTAAATCTCCATTTTGATATGAATAGAGATAGAGTAAAATGTTGTGAAGTGCTCTGGTTTGTGTTTTGTATAAAAGTTTGGTTATAAATTTCAATATGAAAAATATGGCCCTACTTTTCTATCACATCGTTTTATTGTCTGGGGATTTATAACTACTTCCGCATGTGCTTAATAAAAGAAAGGGTCGGCGATACATAGTACTGGGATATCGCATTTTAAAATCGACCAAGAGAAGGATGTGTGCGTGCCTGAGGATCGAGGCGTGACAGTATAAGGTGAATGGAAGGACCTATATTACAGATAATCACCTAGGCATAACCATTCCTAGAAAATGTAGGCAATGATGGAGAGATCACAGGAGTCCATTTACATGGTTTCTGACCCCAAGTCAATGCTTTTTATATGTCCTATGCACAGATAATACTGAAAAATGATTTATAATACCTTGGAGAAACTAAATAGTTCTCCTCTCCTGTCACGGATGGAAGCTTAGCTGCACCATCTTTTGATGTCACAACTCAAGTGAAATTCCTCTTTCTTCATTTTATAACTTTTCCCTAACGTTTATCCACTAAGAAGCACACCTATTCCTGGAAAATAAACCGAACATAAGCATATCAATACAGAGTTTGTCATCTTCACAATTGCAACAATGAGTTGATTATGCTGTAAAGTTCCAGGATGAGAACCATAGTGCTATGACCATCCAACACACATTCAGTCTAATTGTTTATAGGATAGCAAAGTTATCTCCAATGTGAAACAGAGGGTATCAACTTCGAAATATGTGAAGCAGCAAATCCATGAGGATCTCTAATGAACGGTCATAAATCGAATAATACTGATG
This sequence comes from Eucalyptus brandiana, assembly GCA_014182725.1. Classification (NCBI taxonomy): domain Eukaryota; kingdom Viridiplantae; phylum Streptophyta; class Magnoliopsida; order Myrtales; family Myrtaceae; genus Eucalyptus; species Eucalyptus brandiana. The sequence goes on along the minus strand of CM024675.1, from coordinate 52,777,907 downwards.
CAATCCACATGCATACCTCCAGCGGGGAAACATAAAAGCAAAGAGTTAACCATGCAAAGAGAATTCAACTGAAAAAGCCAAACCAAACTAGGAAAAGAAAAGATTCATTTGTACGTAATAAAGAACCCTCTGGTTGTACGGTCGTACCATAATTTCAATACCTTTTTTAGATTTGCAAGCATAATTTTTTTTTTTTTTAAAGTGGATGAAAAACTTGACCATGAATGTCATCTTCATTTTCATTTATTCAATCTTCATTTGTACTGTCACCCAATTAGACATAGTTCCCTGCACAAAAATATTCGTGTAAGGTCTTCAAACTTTAATTCCTCTTAGCAACATTAGAAACCGGCAAAAAGGCAGTCATTTGAGGTATCTCCCTGAGCACTTCTTGTCAGTCTTAAAACCTAAAAGAATCCTCTAGTATAACTAGAGGTGAATGGAAGGGCTTCTATTACAAATGATCACCTAGGCATAACCATTTCTAAAAAAATGTCGGCAATAATTGAGATCACACAAGAGTCCATTTACATGATTTTTGACCCCAGTGAGACTTATCATATGTCCTAGATGATTTATGATATCTTGGAGAAGTGAGCCATTAGATGGTTCTCCTCTCAGGACATAGATGGAAGTTTTACTATGTGAACTATTGATGCCACTACCCAAGCGAACTTCGTCTTTCTCCACTTTATAACTTCTCCATAACATTTGCAATCCCAATAAGAAGCACACCTTTCCTAGAAAATATGCTGAACATAAGCATATTGATGCAAGTGTCTTGTCTACTCAACAGTTGCAAAAATAAGTTGATTATGCTGCAAAATTTCAGGACAAGAACCATAGTGCTATGACCTTCCAACACCCATTCCATCTGTTTTACAACATAACAAAGTTATCTCTAAAGCGAAGTGAGGTTATCAACTTTGAAATATGTGAAACAGCAAATCGACAAGTACCTCTAATAATTTTGTCACATATCGAATAAAAACGATGGAATCGAGATGCATACTTTCAGCTGGAAAACATGAATGCACGGAGAAACCATCCAGAGAATAAATAGCTAAAAAAAGCCAAACCAAACTAGTTGCACATAATTAAGAACCCTCTGGTTGTTCGGAGGTATCCTAATTTCAATAATTTCATCAGATTTTCAGTGAGAAGGTAACCAAACAAGTGCATGTGAAACTTCTCTGTTCATATCTGTGAAAGAACTCGATTGCATAAAAGGGAAAACATCGATTGTCAGATGAAATAAGTTACCTCAATTCGTTCAAAGTTTGAACACGAGGGAAAAAATTTTGGTTGTGAATCAAGAAGCTTTCAAGTGCAATGTGCACTCATCCGTTGTCTTCTCCCTCAGAATGTGGTTTGCCGAAACACTATTGACTTCTCCGAGCAAAGCCTAGAAATTGCCTCCACGTTTAATTTCTCACATAAACATATTGTAACCTCTCGCAGTCCATTCAAGATCGACAGATCGGGCAACTTCTGTAGAGATTCACATTCAAAAATGCGCAATTTTTCCAAAGACTCTGGTAGTTTGCCTTGAATCTCAACCAGATTATGACAACATCCTACTTGAAGACTCCTCAATTTGTTGCAATTGGTTAGATCAAAGAGTATCTTCACCTGTTGAAGTCCATAAAGCCACAAATATCGTAGGTTCTCCAAACAACCAAGGTCTTGAATTTCTGTAATTGCAGCATTATTAATCCGAAGATCTGATAGTTTCTTCAAATTCGATAGATCCTCCATCAAGCAAAGTGACCTACAATTTCGTAAATTCAAGGAGGATAAACTCGAGGGAAGCTTGGGGAGGCAACGCAGATTAGGGCAGCGGAGGAGAAGTGACTTGTTGCGAGGAGGGAAGGTAAGGTCTGCTGGTGAGGTGGTCACATAAGGAGAGCCCAGCTTCAGAGACTCCAAATTGCTTAAGTTCTCAAATCCACCGTGGCATGGAAACTTCCACAAGCCCATTAGAAATCCCCTCATAACTAGGTGGGCCAAATTGCAGCTCCAATACCCTTAAATTCGTTAGGTTTGAGGAATCTGGAAACATGTCCATATCCATGTCCAAACAAGACAGTTTTAATCCGATAAGACTGCTAGGAAGTGTTGGTAGTGCATTTATTTCCACATTTAACAATGTCAAGATCCTCAGTGATTGATTCCTGCAAATGCAATCGCCAATTTTCACGTGGATTCCACAATATATTGAATATTGGTACTCTATTTCTTCAAGCGTCTCAATCGTCCAAAGGGCCTCGAGTATTTTGCTAATGCGACTATACGACATGTTCACTACTTTCAAATTTTTCAAATTTCTAATGGAATCAGGTAGTTCTTTAATCCCTATGCCAGATATATGTAACTCAATCAACGATTCCAAATTTCCGATTGAATCTGGAAGCCTTTCCAACGATTTGCAATAATTCAAAGATAGGTCTTCAAGTCTTGCAAGATCTCCATCAAGCACTTCTGGTAGCCTCATAAGATTTCGACAATTACTTGCATCTAAGGTAACTAACCATTTCAACTCACACATTGATCTTTCAATTTCGATTAGTGAATTACAATCCAATAGGATCAAACGTTCTAAGTTTGAATGAGTAGAGAAGTTGGGGGTTCTCTCCAAGCGTTGGCAATAGGATAGATTCAGAATTTTCAAATTCTTCATCACCTATAAAAGAAAAATCACGCAAAGATAACTTCTTAATCTAATAAGATGGGATAATAAATGTTGTTCAGCATATAACATACCTCCATGTGGCACCACCCCTTCCAATCATGCGTAATTTTACTCCCAGATAGATCAAGAATAGCCACGTCCTTTGTGACATCCCAGATTTTCGACCCTATTTTCTGCTGAATAAATCGGGCATTTCATTGACGCGCCTATAGGGCTGTTCTCAGAGCTGATCACTCTCGAGATAACTAGACTATATGGGAAAGCCATTAAGAATTTTAAGGCAAATAGACTTGAGAATTCGGCCAGGGAATCGACCTTCCGACCGTGTTCATCTGTCGAGACCATTACGGCACGTATATAAATCGATTTGAGATCAGATACAGGTTGGTTCGATTGAGATGTTGGCTAATCGTGGGTGACTCCACTAAATTGGAAAATTCCCGTCGACTGGCTCTAGACTGATTTTCTTATTGTTTTGGTACCCTGTGTCCGTATTTGAATTCTCGAGATTTTCACGATAATCAAGAGTCGCCAATGAATCGAGTGGGTTCATAGTGGTTCGAAGAAAATCGACCACGGGTCATTTGCACTTAAAAATATCTGAAAGTTATCCAGTAGTCTAGGTCACGCTAAAAGCGCGCCGGAGTGAAATTAACCGCCAATTCGAGTCCGATTTCAGAAATTGAAGTTTTGGCCATGTCACAATAAATTTTAGGAGCATCGACTCGCCTTAGAAGATTTTCGGAGGTTCGGGAAATTTTACGGAAATTGGGTTCGGACGTCGCGGAAATTTGGCAGAAGTTCAGATTGCCTAAATTAATGGGAAATTTGACTTTTGAGTTGAGCCTGTGTGTGTCGGAGATTTATATAAAATTTCTTGGGAGTTTTCTACATCAAAATTGGACCTCAATTTGGAGAGATTGGAATTGAAATTTAGTTCGCATTTAGTTAAAATCGAATCTTGAGATGGGGATGTGCAACAGTGGTATCAATTTGGATTTTTGGTGGATTCTTGAATGAGGAAAAATGCGAGAGACGATCATGAATGATCGATCAATCAATGAAATCAAATGTCCATTTGAGAGAGATAGTCTGCCAATTTCGTGTCTCCACCTTTTTAGTATTTTTGGGCCATGTTTGAGAGGTCGTGGGGGATGATGGTGGATCGTTGGTAGCCAAGATCCATGCATGGCCAATATTGAGTCTTGAAGATATTTGTGTGGAAATATCAAGCCATGGAGCCCTCCACCTTACCTCTATCTCCTCTCTCTCTCACCCTCCTCAACCGGCGATAATAATCTCCCCCCTCATTTTTCACACACCACCATCTGGCAAAGAAGAGCCAGCGGAAGGAGCAGCCGCGCGTCCCTCCTCTCCACCGAATTCTTCCTCCTGCCGCTCCACTTCAGTTTGTCTCCCATGAGTCAAACCTCACAGCAACCTTCAATTGTTGACCTTCTCCGGCCGTCCAACTCCCTCATCCAGCAGCAATTCGACCGAAACAGCTCAGCCACGCGTGCGTTCAACCAGTGAAGCGGCATCACTGTCCGCCTGCAGCAGCTCCGTGTCCGCGCCTTCTCTCCACGCATCTCCATCTCTCGGGTTTTTGGATCGCCACACACAGCACCGAAGACAGCCCAGCCACAACTAAAGAAGTTGCCACACGTCCAAGGTCTGCCCTCTCTGAGTCAACCAACGAGCTCCTCAAGTTTATTGACTCCTTGCTGCGTGGAGTCGACCAAAGCAAACCACCAGTCATCCGAAGACAAGCCGTGCGAGGCCAGCGGATCTCACGGCCCAGCATCTCCGTGAGCTTCATCCATCTTCACGAGCCACAAGTTCCCCGAGCAACTCACGCCATTCTCCAAGCGTGGCCAATCTTCAGCTCGAAGCAACAAGCGAAGGCCACCGAATCTCCCCTGCAGCAGCGACCGGTTTTTCTCTACCACCGCTCCACGTTTGCTCGAATTTAGCCCACGTATATTTGAGCCCGCAAGCCTTCTTCGAAGGCCTCAATTTGGCCCAACTCTTTGCAGCCCAAGTGAAATTCAGTCCTTTGGGCCACCGAATTCAACTCAAGACCGGCAAGCCCAGTTCAGCTTTGTTTCAAGCCCAGCCCAGCAGTTGAAGCCCAATAGAGATCAGCCCAATCTTGAAACCCAAGCCCGCGAAGCAAGTCAGCCCAGCTCAGGCCCAAGTTCAGTCCAAGCCCAGAATTTTCTGTGGGCTTTGCGAGCTTTTAGGCCCGGTCCGGGTGTTCGTCGACGCCGCCGAAAGTTTCGTTTTCGGCCGCCGTCGCGTCGCCGCTTGCGCCGTCGTCGCGTGATCCGAGTCACCGCTTTTAACCAAGTGAGTTTTACTCACTAAAGCTTTCTTAGTTTCTTAATTATACTTAAGGTTGGTTAGATTTAATTAAATGCAATTAGGTGGTTAGATTAGTTTAGATCAATGAAATTAGAGACTTAATGATGCATGTTAGGTGGTTAGAAATAGACATTAGCAAGTAGACATGCCATGTTATTTATGGAATGAGTCTTGGTAATTTTCCGGGCTCGTCTCGGCGTCCAATTCGGCATTACGAGCCTAAATTTGATTTTTATAATTATTTATTTAATTTTCGAAATTATTTATTTAATTATTTATTTTTTTGGAAATTCAACCGGGATGGCCGGTGACCGGAATTTTATGCTGATTGTCGTGGTGCAGTCCGTTTATTTAACTGAGCAAAGGGCAAGTACAAGCAGCCCTCTCTACGGTTTCATTCTTTGTAGCTGAATCGTTATCTGCTCTGCCCTCTACAGTGATCTGACCTGCTCTTTTCTTCAAGAATTCTTTGAACAAAAAAGCAGAGAGAACGATGGCAGCAACCGTCACCATACAGGGCAACCACAAGTACTCAAACATTTTGTGAGTTAGCAACGAGAAGGATTTGAGTTTGAGATACAGGCGAACGGTGGAATAGCAGAGATGAGAATAAGCACTTAAGATCAGGATGGAGTAAAGAATAAGAGGCCAAGGCAGTTTCAAATCTCAGGGAGCGAATAGGCCAGTGTTTGTGGTCAATAAACTTAAAAACGAAACGAGGATTGGCTCAATATTCCGAGAGTCGTGGCCCAGTTTGCGTGAATTGGTCAAATGAGAATATGATTCAGTGCAGCCTGTTAAAGTTGTCAAATGCAGTTCTTTTTAGCACCAAAAGTGGACCCTTCCCAACCCAATCCTTTTCTTTTTTTTCTCCACCATCATAACGCAATTGAAAAAAGAACAATGCAATTGCGGGGTAAATAAATTAGTGGAATTCTGTGCTTTAGGGGACCAAAACGAAGTATTAAAAGAAATTCTTCCCGTTCTTTTTATACTTTTGAATTTTAATTATCCTGTCTCTTGTGGAATTACTTCACACACAATTGGCCACAAATTATAAATATATTTTCCATTGGATTTTGTAACATGTGTCTCCGGATAAATGCCCACACCCTTTCCCACAGGCTGCAAGGATGACACTAGGAACGCTTGTGTCTTCGCTTGTACAATAATTGTAGAGTCACTTTCACGGTTGGGGTGTCCAATCAGGGATATATTTGGGGAAACACACCCCGTCCGTCTCTGTGCTTTCCAAATCTAAAAATTGCAAAATACAAGTTTGGGAAAATACGGCAATTTCAATCGGGACGGGTTGTGGGCTAAAAATCCAACATTGTGGGGTTGGCCCGTCCACTGGTACATGTGAATCCAACTCGTGCATCGATAAATCAGGTGAATTTTTTATGGGGTCCACCTAAGATCCGTGGCCGTGCTAGGCTAGCAACCTTTGTCGGTCCTGACTACCTTTGGACAAAGTTCGCCAATTTCGTGCGGAGAAAAAGAAGAGATAAGGGGATAGCAAACAAGTTGTATACGTGAGGAGGTAACGTTGTCGGTGAATTCATGTACGAAGTCGAGGGTTCGTGATGGCAATGGGTGAGCCACAACAAGTGGCGATTCTGTAAAAAATCTTAAACTATATTTACTGTGACATAAATTAATCAATCTTTTTTTTTTTTTGTGTCATTATAAATCCAAACTTGTATTAGCGACTTAAATGTATATTCCTTCAAAATTCCATCCAAGCCAGTCATTAAAAAATTGATTTTTTTTCTTTTGCATAGACAATAGTGGACAAACAAAGCTGACATGACTTGGGAGAATTCCACCAAAAAGCCTAAACTTTATCCGTTATGACATCAAAACCCGATTTATTTTGGTCTTACTAAAACTCTGAACTTGTACGAGTGACCAAAAAATAGTTTCCATCACCACTCTGTCTAAGATAGCTGTTAAGAATCCAATGTAGTGACTTGTTTGGGCAACAATAGACAAATGGAACTAACGTGAATATGATGTTACTTTAATCTGGTCCAAAGTGAATCATGACCACTTATCAAAGTTTACGCTTTTAAAAAACTAAGCCTCCATCATGATAGGTTGTCTCTGACAATTTTTAGGGTCCTAGAAGTGACATAATCCGGAGATGCGGTTTCTTTGAATAATCAATGGGACTCTGTTTCTTTGAACCGAAAGAGCTCCAAGCTTACTTTGAAACTGAATATACAAAATAAATAAGTTTCGACTTAACTTTAAGAAAAGGGGAATGGATCACATTCTTGCTTTGCTTTTGTCCTTTTTTTTTTTTGCTACGTACTTGAGACCTTACATTCATCCACCTTGATTTTAGCATTTCACTTTTGTTCCGTTCCTTTTCAGGACAAGAAATTATATGAAGGGATATGATTGTTCACTTTGAATCTCTTTATTGGTGTGAATTATGTGGTTTATCATAATACAATCTGACATTTATCAAGGACTTCTTCTTCTCTTCTTTTTTTGGTCTGGATTTATCAACGACTTTAGTTTGCAAACAATTGTGGGATTTTGTTCCAAATGGCAATACTTCCCCAAAAAAAGAAGAGAAAGGATGGAATCGTCTCTCACGCTCTTCCTTCTTTATTAAAACTCATTTTTGGGATTTTTTCCCCGTATTCTCTAGCGTTTGAATTACATAAAACTATTCGATCGATGGAAAAGGTTTATCATGGATTAAAAATAATGAACTTAGAGAAAAACGACTTGGCAAGAAGCAATCGTTTTCTTGATTTCTTGCTGTGTGTTGAAGTGAGAAGAACATACTTCATTAATGCTCAATTTTTCTACATTCCCCAAAACACGGTCGTATATGGTTTCATAATTTCTATCCTAATTTCTTTGCAATTGTTCTTATTTCGGTAAATTACAGAATAAATATAGACAATATCGATTCCACTTCATGAATCACTATATGTTACTTTTAACGATACAAGCCGCTTTTAGTGGATTCACTTATTACCAACTACAATACAAGCAAAATGTCCAACTTGTTATACCATAATCAATTTTGTTTGGGATAAAAACATTTACTTTAGAAATTTTTGTTTTTGTATGATTTTCGATTTTCACAATATGGTATTTGATTCAAAGATGACATTATCAATGAATATGAGAATTGGAGATCGATTTGTTGTCATGGGGAGAATTACCAAAAAAGTTCTAAACCTATTACAATTGTGCCAATTCAGTCATAAACTTTTTTTTTGGCCAATTTAGTCCTAAACCTTTTACTTTTATTCTAGTTTAGTCCATCCGGCCAAAATTGGTCGGCCGGTGCTGATGTGGCAGCCGGCCGGCGCCGGCGTGATTTTATTAATAATATTTTATTTTCAACATTTTTTATTAATTTTTTTTTTTCCTTTTTCCTTTTTTTTTTTTTTTTTTTTTTGCCTCCTCTTTCTTCCTCCTTCCTTAGGCTCCGGCGACCGCCGCCCGGCCGGCCGGGCGAGGGGATCCGCGGGGCAAGCCCCCGTCGGATCTCGGCGAGGAGGCCTCACCAAATGCGACGGCGAGCCCCCTCGCCGGATCGCGAGGGCTCGCCTCGCCCAAAGAACCGCGAGTCGAGCCCTCGCCGGATCCGGCGAGGGGCTTCGCCGTCGGCCGGGTGCGAGCTCGCCGGGCGGCGAGGCGAGCCCTCGCCGGATCCGGCGAGGAGGCCTCACTAGACGCGACGGCGAGCCCCCTCACCGGATTTGGCGAGGGCTCGCCTCGCCCGGCGACCGCGAGTCGAGCCCTTGCCAGATCCGGCGAGGGGGCCTCGTCGTCGCTGGGCGTGAGCTTGCCTCGCGGTCGCCGGTGAGGCGAGCCCCCTCGTCGGATCCGGCGAGGGCTCGCCTCGCGCAGCGGACCGCGAGGCAAGCTCGCGCCCAACGATGGTGGGGTGAGGCAAGCCCTCGCTAGACGTGACGGCGAGCCCCCTCGCCGTCGGCGGGCGCGAGCTCACCTCACGGTCGCCGCGCGAGGCGAGCTCACGCCCCGCCGACGACGAGGGGGCTCACTGTCACGTCTAGCGAGGCCTCCTCGCCTCGCCGGATCGCCTTAGTCCGGCGACCGCCAGCCTAGCCGGTCGCCGAAGCCCAAGGAAGGAGGAGGGACGAGGGAAGAAAAAAAAAAAAAAAAAAAAAATTAATAAAATATTAATAAAATATCATTAAAAAAGCTCGCCGGCACCGGCTAGCTGCCACGTCATTGTCCGGCACGGCTAATTTTGGCCGATGGACTGAACTGGAACAAAAATAAAAGGTTCAAGACTAAATTGGCCAAAAAAAAAGTTTAAGACTAAATTAGCACAATTGTAACAGGTTTAGGACTTTTTCGGTAATTCTCCCGTTGTCATGTGTTATTTGCTGGTGAACAAGAGAACAATGAGTCAGTGTTGGATTTTACAAAGTGATCTTAATGACTTTTTCTTTTCTTTTCCTTTTGATAAAATTTCTACGTTCATGGACGTTTGACTGCTTTGACTGCGAGGCACGGAGTACCAAGTAAATGAACCATTAGTTTGATCCCTTCTTGGAGCAAAGTTGGTTCATCGTGGACTGTTGGTAGTCCAAGTCTTCGTAGACTTTGACTATGCCCCCTCTAATCCCGTGACGTTTCTGTCTTCTTGAGCCCAACCATATGCTGTTCTTTTATTTGTTTTTCCTTGGAGAGTGTTAGATCATGCAATTTTTAATCTGATGATTGTATTTAAGTGGAAGGCAAAAACTACATGTATCCGGCACTTTTATACTTTCCATTTAGTTAAATTAGATAGTAACAAACTTTTCTATTGATCGATGATATGATTGGCTAAATTATTTAAAGATCAAAGCATTTTTAATAGATGCTGCTTGTTTGCAAGTATTTTTCTAAGTTTTCAGATCAATTTGTGGTAATTAAAAATTCCGCGTTTCATGATTGTAAAATAGTCACTTTGCAAATGAAGTTTCACGATACTGACTAGACAACAACCAAGATAACCTGCATCTAACGAATCAACTTCTTTCGTCATTCTTTTAGCCAACTAAAGTCACTCATAAAGTGTTGGTACATACGATATCATAAGCTCTTTAGAGTCTGGATTATGATCAATCCAATTATGAATAAACCAAGCATTTATCAAGTGGTGGCCGCCTATCAATCAACCATCAATATAATTAACGCACCGAGGACCTCAACTGTCATCCACAGAGAAACTGGCCCGCGAGAATCCATAGAAAACCTTGTCAAAGAAGCAAAGTGGTAATGAAAAGAAATAAAGAAATAAAAGCAACGAAAAAGAAGATGGGGTCATCCTAACGTGGAAAAGAAGACCTGCCAATGCTTTAACGTGCTTTTGTGTTGTCGGCAAGATTCTAGTCAAAAGAAGCCCACAAGGAAAAACAAAACATGTGGATACATTTCGGTGGCAAGAAGTTATTCATTGTTGCTCATTCCTATTTTGCCCTCTTCTTTTCCCGTGCCACGAGGAATTTCTTTTCATAGTTATTTATACTCATGAAAGATTGACATTGAGATCTTGTTTTACCATCTTCACTCTTGTTTTGACTACAGCCACAGGGCTACGCATTAGCACAGCCCCTTACTGCTAACAGCCTGGCCTGGTCCCTCATCATGCTGGGCTGGAGCCCAAGAGGGATGAGTCCGTGCTGTGTCGGGGAAGCATAGGCCAGGCCCCAGTTACCAATTTTAGGATAGGGGTTTGTTAATGTACATGTCAGGAAAAGTAAATTACAGTAGTTCAAGTCTTAAATGTAATGCATGAGTATGATGAGTCAAATTCAGATTTTGAGGGATAAAGAAATTTTCAAAGTGGAATTAATGGTGTAATATTGAAACTGATAAGTTATGGCCTTGGTAATGAACAAAGAATACGTGATGTGAACTACTGAATTAGATTATAAAAGAAGAAAAGAAATAGATGTCCTAGAATTTGGAGTAGAATTGAGAATGTTATTCCTTCATTTATTTTTTATTTTTGGTGAGAGAAGAATGTCAGTTCATCATTTTCTTGAATGCAATATCTCCAAGTACCAAAAACTTATGTTTTTAGTTTAAGTTCAAGTATTATATTATCAAAAATAGAGAAAAATAACTGAGCTTATATTATGAAATTCCGTGATCAAAAGTATTATTCCTCAAAGGTCATAAAAGTATCATCTCTTTTCATAAGATAGTTCTTTTTGTTCCTCTTCTTGTTCTTTCCAGTCAAAACTTTCTTTAAAAGCAATAATAAAGTTTCTGCTAGTACCATTAGCAAGAGTGTATCTGCGTTGCTTGTATGCGAAAAATTAATAGTTAAAAAGATTTGGCACAATTCCCTTATTACGAAAAATTTAAATTTCAATGAATCAAAAGATATTATTCATATAATTATGAAGATATTGTATACATGTATATTGTTCCTCTAGTCAATACTTTTTTGTAAGCAATAATAAAAATTCTGCTACTACCATTAGCAAAAGATTTGGCGCAATTTCCTTATTACGAAATATTTAAATTTCAATGAACTGAAAGATATTATTCATATAATTATGAAGATATTGTATAAATGTATATGTTGAAACTATATTAGAATTGTTTTTTTAAAGATTATTAATTATGAAGATATTGTAAACATGTAACTTACCCCCCAAAAAAAAAAAAAAAGAAAGATATTGTAAACATGTATATTTTTCCTCTAGTCAATACTTTCTTTATAAGCAATAATTAAGTTTCTGCTAGTACTATTAGCAAAAGTGTATCCGCATTGCATGTACGTGAAAAATTAATAATTAAAATATTTGCCACAATTCCCTTATTACGAAATATTTAAATTTTAATGAATCGAAAGATGTTATTCATATAATATGAAGATATTGTATACGTGAATATGTTGAAACAAAATTAGAATTTGAAACTTTTTTTTAAAGATTAATTAGTACTTATAAGATAGAAAAGATTCAAATTTTAAAGTTGAAATGCATGAAAGATAAAGTAGAATTATTAATGCAGGCACTTGTCTATTGATAGGAATATTTATATAATAACTAATTGAAGATATTTTGGAGAGAAAGGGATCGTGCTCCCTAAAAAGTATAGATAGTAACCTTTAGTAATAAAAACACCCTTTTATATTTAACTTATCAAAATGTCCTTCATAGTTTTGTTCACACTTGCATGTACCTTATATCTTCTTCCTAATTCGTATATTGAGTCAAGGACAATACTGTAGCTTCGCGATGTTGACGTTGCACTCCGAGCATCAAGGCGTCGCTGCCCTAGCCACATATACCCACTTGCGAACTCCCTCGATGCTAGCTCCCTTTGCCAAATTCAAGCACGCAGACCACCCAGTTCGAGGGTAGCTCGGATTTAGTAAAGTCATTTCTAATTTTTAGATGCTCCGTAACAATTGGAAAAAAGAAAATAAAAAGAAAAAGAGAGGACTTGGGAAGCATTATTCCAGCTTGAGAAATTTCTCTTTAATGGTTAAAGAGTGCATTTTGATCTTGGAGACAATTTGCTTGTGGAAAATCAGCAACATCTTATAATCGTGACCAGCAAGCATGACGGCTTCCATTTTGAGTAGTTTTCATTTTCTTTTTCCCTTCTTCAATTTTTAATTTTTTTAAGTTCTCTCAGTTTGATCATCAAAAAAAGAGAATGACACAATTTTGGACATTGGTAATCAAACACGAGGCGCCTACAATGCCCGGCATTTATAAAGAATAGGAAATGTCGATGGACACAAAGTCGAGTCGAATAAAATCCATTCTTGAAATCTTTGTCGATACATGAACCAAGAGGAATTCTTTAAAATGGAATGAAAGAGAGTAAAAAATTGACTTAATTGGTCTATATCCAAAACAACTGAAAAGCTCTTACTGTTCAAAGTGCTGCTGTTATTATACTCCTACACTTCTATTCATTTGAAACTAATGATTTGGGTCATTTTTTCTTATTTTGCTCGACATTAGCTAACGTCTGAATAAGCACATTGGGTAACTAGGCAGGTACAGGGGGTTTCTCTTTTCCAAGTATTTCGGTTTTTGGTCGGTCTTTTCCATGTACTTTTTTTTTTTTCTTTTCCATGTACTTAGCTAGCATGGTTTTGGACTATGTCTAAGAATTGGTCTTTAGTGTGTGACAGATTAAGTACATAGTGATGAGTGTACTAAAATGCAAGATATAGTCAAGTACATATTTCAAACATGAGATTGTTTACATGTAAGAGTGCAAGAATTGTTTACATGTAAGAGTGCAAGAAAGTAGAATATGTTGTGGGACTGGTCTGCACTTACATTTCTATCAATTGATAGACTAGTCTAACCGAGTCCAACACACGGGTTGCTTAGAACCTAATTTAACTTGTGTATACACTAATTTTTGCTCAGTTGGTCATTGCAAGAGAACACACCTTTTACCAGACTCTTTGTTATGATTCGGTAAAAGAACGCTTCAAGTGCCATAATTTTGGCCAAAGGGATACTTAAGTGCCATAACTTACGAAAGGTACACTTAAGTGCCACATTCGAAGAAAAACGGATCACTTAAGTGCCACTCCAGCCAAAACGCCAACATGGCGTTTTTCCAGCGAAGCGCGCCCAAAATGACGTCGTTTTGCATGCGACGTGGCCAAAACGGCGTCGTTTTGGGCCGACGTGGTAAAAAAAAATATTAAAAAATTAATTTAATTAATTTAAAATTAAATTTAGTTAAAATATTTAAAAATAATAATTTTAAAATTAGTTGAAATATTAAAAATTTAAAAAAAATTTAAGAAAAAAAGGAAAGGGGGAGGCGGGCGAGGGATTAGCCCTCGGCCGCCCGCCGCCGGAAGGGCCGGCGACGGCGGGGGGGTCGGCCGGGGTCGCCGGGCCCTGGCCGGGGTCGGCGACCCCGGCGACCGGCGGCGAGGGCTCGCGGCCCTCGCCCGGATCCGGCAAGGGTCGGCGGCCCTCGCCGGCCGGGCCAAGGGCCGCGACCCTCCCAGATCCGGCGAGGGCTGCGAGCCCTTGCCCGATCCGGCGAGGTCGGCGGCCCTCGCCCGGCCGGGCCAAGGGCCGCCGACCCTCGCCAAATCTGCGTGAGGGCTGCGACCCTCGCCACGATCCGGGGCAAGGGCCGCCGACCCTCGCCGAATGCGGGCGAGGGCTCGCGAGCCCTCGCCGCCGGTCGGCCGGCTGGGGTCGCCGGCCCCTAGCCGGGGCCGGCGACCTCGGGCGAGGGCTAATCCCTCGGCCGCCTCCCCTCCTTTACTTTTTTTTTTTTTTTAATATTTCAACTAAATTTAATTTTAAAATTATTATTTTAAAATATTTTAAATAATTTTATTTTAATTAATAATTTTTTTTTTTTTGCCATGTTAGCCAAAAAACAACGCCGTTTTGGCCACGTTAGCGTGCAAAACGGCATCGTTTTGAGCTCGGTTTGCCGGAAAAGTGCCACGTCGACATTTTGGCCGGATTGGCACTCAAGTGATCCATTTTACTCCAATTTTGGCACTTAAGTGTACCTTTCGTAAGTTATGGCACTTAAGTGTCCATTTGGCCAAAGTTAAGGCACTATAGGGGTCCGCGCGTAGTTATGATTCAATAACATTATGGAGATGACCGAATTCATTTTCATGGTAACCAAATAATAAAAATTGGAGCTTTATTTCTAGATCGGAATTTTCTGTCCAATTCGATTCCCATAAGCTAAAACTCAGTCAAAATATCAAATACATAATTCCACTCAGCAAGTTAGGCACAAAAAACAGAACTAGAATCCTTATGACTATGGAAGAAAAGATCTAATCCGGTCCTGATTCTTCAATCTAATCGCTCTTCTAATTACTTCAGCTGCAGAGTGAGCCACAGCCTCCTGCACATAGACATTGTTCTACAACTTGTCTACTTCACCAGAAAATCACCAAGGAACCGCCTTCAGTAATTTGTTACTGCCTCTCCCAACCCAATTCTTCTCTTTTCTCTACACCATCATTACGAATTTAGTAAAAAGAAGTACAAAATTGGCGGAGCAAATGAATTAGCGCAATTCTGAAGAGATGGGAAGCAATCGAGTGCTTCGGTGACTAAAATAAAATATTAAAAAGTATTTCCCTCTCGTTCTTTTCTACGTTTTTGAATTTTAATAATCTTTGTCACTGTGGAGTTACTTCGAACCGGAACTGACCGCATGGTGTAAAATGAATCTTCGCGTTGGATTTTCGGACACCACCGTGTCGCCATAAATGCCCACGCACTTGTGACCAAATTGCAGGAATGCCACTGGACAGGACACACTCGCGTCTTTGCGCGTACATAATCGTAGTGGCACTTTCGGGGTTATGGTGTCCAGTCGGGCCTATTTTGGAGAAAACCGCTCCCCGTCTGGCCATACGAGTTGTTCTTGTGATTTTCTGGAATCTTGCAGATCATCAAGCGCATCACTGCGTTTCTCTTTTGCTGCTGCGAAAATACCCCAAATGCATTTCTCGAAGCGAAGAAGTTTGTTCATGTATCTTTTGTATTGATTGTAATGATAATTAGGGCCGAGGGTTTCTCTCTCAATTGCTCCAAGAATCAAGCAAATCGACCGAGTTGAGCTCCGACACCGCGGTAATGGATGTGGCTTGCCCCACGTAACCTCGAATCTGTGGCCGTATGAGGCTAGCGACCTCCGTTGGAGTGAATCGACGGCGGTTGCGACTTCCATCGGCATAAGTTGTGAGCCCGCATGGAGATGTAAAGAGATGGAGGTGTAGTGGACGACTCGAACGTGCAAGGAGTTAACGCCGCTATGGTGGATTGGCGCACAGAGTTGAGGCTCCTAATGGCCATGGGTCGCATCATCAAGATCCCTAACTTGTATTAGTATCTTCGTTAAAATTCATTGCTCATTAAAACTTGGACATGTCCGTTTGTGGGACATCGATCGGCAAATGAACCTAACCTAACTTCAGAAAATTCCATAAAAAAAAGCCTAAATTTTACACGGTGTGACACTGATGCCTCAATTTTTCATGTTATCAATTTCTGCAAACTTGTACCGGTGACTTAAAAATACCTACCTATCCATACGTGGCAACTTGCATAAACAGTGATAGGTGAATGAAGTGGACGTGGACTTGATGTGACTTTAGGATTATTACAGCCAAAAACCCTAAAATTGATATATTCATGCCATACTTTCACAAAAACTCTCAAGTTAGTACATTCATACTACATTTATCCCAAGCTGATACACATATAGTATATATACTTCAAATTGTGGTAAATTTGATATTTTTTTGGGTCTTCTGTACACACAAGAACGTCTCGATTTGCAGTTACAATACAAATGTTTGACCATAGAGACTTTGTATTGACTTGACATGAATTATGAAATGTGTTCATTCGTTGACAATCACCTAGGCATGGTGCATTTCTGTGGAGAAACAGGAATTAATGAAGACTATAGCATGAGTAATCCCTATTACAATGGTCCTAAGCCCCTGTCAGGATCTTATCATTCCCTAATGTATCCCCTGCCATTTCTATTCAGCCTCGGAAACATTTTCGCAAACTCAAGTACCTCTTCAGGATCAGCATTGCTATTGGCTCCCGCCGCTTCCGCCGTCGATCGTAGAAGCCTTTTTCTTTTTTCTTTTTTCGTGTAATTTCTCATCCTTCACGGCAACCGTCCTCGCCTGCATTTTTAGAAACTTAGATTAAGGACCACATTTTTAATAAAACTGGACATGTCTTTTTATCCGAAGCAGCTAATGGTTCTATACTTTGAATGCACAACTATTTTGGTTCAATGGAGCTCTCCTCTCCCACTGCTTATTAGGCCAAATTGAGAAAGGTAAACATATCTAACTGAAAACAGTTGCCCTGCTTCTTTGCTGAGTATGAGTTGAAAGTTAAAGTAGAACAAATAAAAAATAAAAATAAAAACTGAAAACAGTTGCCTTTTAAAGTCGAACATGCCTTTGCGGTGCTTCTAGAAGTGATTGCATTTTCATGTACCTTTAAAAATATACACCAAATGGGTATTCCGGATAGTATAATATCAGCCAATTTCCTTAGCTTCATCTAGTTTTGCTGCCCGAGTCTAGTATTGAAGGAATCGGGTCTTCGGTCCTTCCCTTGTAAACTCAGTAGAAGCTGTGGTAGCAGAATGGAAAATCAGAATCAAGAAGATAGACGACTAGCAGCCCTTTGTAAAAGCTTGGGTAATCTTTGGTCAGAGGAGGACGTAATTCATGTTAAAGAAACCATTCCTGAAGATAGACTCATAGAATGCAGACTTACCCTGTTTGGGAAACTATACTCCAGACCAAACGTAAATTTCCCGGCGTTTTTAACTACAATGAAAAATGCATGGAAGGTGGATGCGGTCAACTGTACTCAACTAGAAACTGGTCTCTTTTCCTTCTCCTTTAAAACGGAAGCTGAAAAACAGAGAATACTGGATTCAGGGCCCTGGTCATTTTCAAGCAATCTCCTGGTATTAAAACAATGCGATCCAGACACGCCGGATATGTGCTATGATTACACTCACTGTCCCTTTTGGGTACAGTTGTATGGACTACCTTTTGGGCGAGTTACCAAGGAAATAGTACATGACATTGCATCTAAAATCGGAGAGGTGATTGAAGTCAAGTTGGAAGCAAAAGGGAACAGCAGCTATAAAGCAGGCAAAGCTAGAGTTATCCTGAATCTAGCTAATCCCCTCAAGACGGGCCTAGTAATTAACCTGGGGTCGAGCAACCTATGGATCGAATTTAAGTATGAACGGCTACCACATTACTGCTATTCCTGTGGTAAAATAGGGCACTACGCCACGGATTGCAAAGAAATTCCATATGAGAAGTCAGGGCTTCAAGAGGACTTACCAGGG
The DNA here is from genome assembly GCA_014182725.1 of Eucalyptus brandiana. Taxonomy (NCBI): domain Eukaryota; kingdom Viridiplantae; phylum Streptophyta; class Magnoliopsida; order Myrtales; family Myrtaceae; genus Eucalyptus; species Eucalyptus brandiana. Next base: position 52,759,981 of record CM024675.1, on the reverse strand, counting down.
AAGTTTGGGAACTGGCTCCGAGCGGAAGTGAAAGTACTTAGCCCTTATGGGAAGGTATTCTACGGTCAACATAACGACACTAAACCAGACCCGGGAAAAGGCCCAAAGAAGTCCAAATCGTGCTGCAAAACAGAGACAATCGAAAATGAAAGCTATAGTTGGGAATCTAAATCAATCTGGGAAAGGGCAGCAATCCACCATGTCAAATGCCGACAAGGAGGGTGAGAATTCTTCCCTTGAAATATCGATCATACCCACAGCTATGATTGTAGAAGACAAATGCATTCAGAAAAGAGGCAGCAGCTGCTTGGAGAAGGAATCTACCATGGTTTTATACAAAGAACAGACGTTAAAATCAGAAGCTGACATGCTGGAAATTCAAGCAACAACCCCTACCCTCGTAAGGTGTAAAGCAAAATCAACCAAACTCGCATCAGCAAAGAAAAGTAAAAGATTCTGTCCCTACGGAGCAAACTCTTCCAATTCAGCATCCCTTGACACATCCCACCGATAGATAATCCCATCACTCGGAGGAAAAGGAAACATCATGGGCTTTGGTGGCTAGCCCTAATAAGCCACCAAATAAACCATGAATCTTCGAGTTGGAATTGTCGGGGTTGGGCTCACCCCGACAATTCAAGCCCTGCGAGTCTTAGTGACTCAGGAAAAGCCCAGTTTAGTTTTCTTAATGGAAACAAAAAATAAAGAGCAAAAGGTGTTAAATCTCAAGCGAAGACTTAAATTCCAGAACAGTTACCTGGTAAACCCGAAAGGGATTGGTGGGGGTATGGCCATCTTTTGGAACAATCAAGTTGACATACAAGTGGAAGCAGCTACAGATCATTTCATTCACCTTCTTTGTCACCTGCAGGAAAACAGAAAGTTTATGCATATTACTCTCCCCGCATGCACCAAATGAATTCAAAGACAGTATTACTATGGGAAGACATACAACAAGTCAATGCTGCCAATACACTACCATGGTTATGTGTGGGGGACTTCAATGAAATTTTATATCCTTGGGAGAAAGTAGGAAAGAAGAAGGCAGAACACTACAGGCTCACAGCATTCAGAGATTTCCTGCATGCTTGTTCCCTCATGGAGTTGGAATCAAAGGGATGTGTTTTCACTTGGGATAATCGAAGAGAAGGGGAGGATCTAGTTAAAAAGAGGCTGGATAGGGCGTTATGTACAATGGAGTGGAGAGTCGAATATCCAAACGCGGAAGTGGTAGCTATGCCGCTATTGGATCGAGACCATAGCCCCCTGCGTCGGTGTCAATCTTCCCAAGAAGGAAAAACGAAAAGAAAGAATTCCGATATGAGGCCTTTTGGGATGAAGATGAGGAATGTGCGCAAATAGTTGAAAGAGCCTGGTGTAATTCGGGTTCTACTTGAAGCGACTTAGTCGCGAAACTCAAAAAACGTCAAATCAACTAGCTGAATGGAGTAAAAATCGCTTCCCTAATGCTTATAAAAAAATAGAAATGCTGCAAAGTGAACTTCAAAACTTGCAAAACAGGCCCAATCTATCTAACGACATCCAGAGAACCAAACATCTGCAAAAAGAGATAGAAAGTCTATGGAGACAGGAGGAAATGTACTGGGGTATGCGATCAAGGGTGAATTGGCTGAAATGGGGCGATAGGAACACGAAGTTTTTTCATGCAACAACCATTCAAAGGAGGACTCGTAACCGAATCTCTATGCTTAAAGATGCAGCTGGTATGTGGGTCAGAGGAGAAACTACTCTCAAGAATATGACGAGTGAGTTTTTACTAATCTTTATACCACAGTGGGACCTAGAAATTTCGAGCCTGTTCTAAACAACGTCCCTATCTTGGTTGACAATGATATGAATCAAAAACTCTCAGAACCTGTCACCATGCAGGAAATTACAGCAGCTACTTATCAACTAGGGGCTTCTAAGGCCCCTGGTCCGGATGGAATCAATGGGATATTTTTCCAAAAACACTGGCAGGTTATCAACCAAGATTTACTCACAGAGATTCAGCAATTTTTTGAGACTGGAATACTAAACCCTGCCCTAAACAAAACCTCTATCATCCTCATCCCCAAAATACCCAACCCTGAAAAGCTAGAACAATTTCGCCCAATCAGTCTTTGTAACTTTGCCTACAAAATCATCTCTAAAATCCTCACAAATAGGCTCAAACCACTGCTTCCCGGACCTAATAACAGCGAACAAAGTGCCTTTGTAGAGGGCGAGCAAATTCAAGACAACATCCTGATGGTGCAGGAAGTCCTACACAAAGTAAGAACCAGAGAAAGGAGGAAACAGTTCAAAGCAGTCCTAAAAGTAGACATGCAAAAGGCATATGATCGTATAGAATGGGACTTTCTAAAAGAATGCCTTACAAAGATGGGATTTTGTGGGAAATGGGTACAATGGATCATGCAGTGTGTATCTACGGTCTCCTTCAAAGATAAGATTTAATGGTGATCCTACACCATACTTCAAGCCAACCGAGAGAATCCGACAAGGGGATCCGCTCTCCCCCTATCTCTTTATAATGGTGGCAAACGTCCTCTCTTATATGATGAAAGAAGCAATTGCAGCAGGGTCTCTTAGGGGAATAAAATTAAACAGAAATTGTCCTACACTCTCCCATCTACTATTTGCGGATGATTCCATATTCTTCCTCAATGGAACGATCCTAGAATGTCAAAACCTGGCCTCAATCTTACATCAGTATTGCTATGCTTCAGGACAAGCCATAAACTTAAACAAATCTGGCATCTACTTCAAAGAAAGGTTGTCCTGGACAGCTTAAAAAGAAACATGGCAGCGAGCTAAGAGTTCCGAGATCCTTAAAACAGTAAATACCTGGGAGTTCCGTCGGAGTGGGGAGCTACCAAGAAGGACATGTTTGCATGGATCCTCTCAAAGGTCAACATGAAACTGGAGAGCTGGAAAGGAAACCTGTTATCAAAAGCAGGAAAAGAAATACTAATTAAATCCGTGGTGCAGGCGATTCCTCAATATGCGATGTCAGTGTTTAAAATTCCAGTTTCCATTTGCAAAGCTATAGAAAAACAAACAGCCAACTTCGGTGGAGGAATAGCAATAAATCAACCGGTCTTCACCGGAAAAGATGGGAAATTTTAAAGACTCGAAAGGAGGAAAGGGGACTTGGCTTTAAAGACCTCATTGCATTAAATCAAGCACCGTTAGGTAAACAAGCGTGGAGAATGTCCCAACATCCGAAACTCTATGCGACGAGACTTATGAAGGGGCTATACTACCCTGATTGTGACTTTTGGCAAGCAAGGAAAGGGTCAAATCCTTCATGGGGATGGCAAAGTCTACTAACAGGGAGAGATATTATTGCCCCACAACTCAGGTGGGTGGTAGGAAACGGAAAAAGAATCTCCATTAGAGAGGACAAATGGCTTAAAAACGGACCTTTAGGTGGCTCAACAACCAGATATGAGCCATGCAAAGTTGCTGAGCTAATAGAAAAGGAAACAATGCAATGGGATGACAACCTACTGCGGACTATGTTTGACGAGCAGTTAGTAACGGAGATCAAAAGCATACCTATAGGCCTCCCCACTACTGAAGATAAACTAGTTTGGACTGGGAACAAGTCGGGAAAGTACACTGTCAGAAGTGGGTATCACGCTTACTGTACTCACGCCAACAAACAAACATCTACTCCAACTACCTCATATCAACCAAAACCGAGTTGTGGAAGCTTATCCGGAAGTCGGTTATTACACCCAAAATTAAATTCTTCCTATGGAATGCATGTCAGAATGCACTGCCTACCATGGAAAACCTGTTCAAGAGGAATATAGTACCTGCCCCAATTTGCCCAATCTGCAAAATTGAACCAGAAACACTAGAGCATACCCTGTTACTGTGTCCATGGACTTCGTTGATCTGGAATGTCTACTCCCTACAAGGACAAATAACAAGAGTAGGGTTATCTCGACTTGATAACTCGGCTACTTAAAGTTACGAAAGGGCATCGAGCACACCAACATTTACCCAACTTGCGTCAATCCTGTGGTGGATTTGGAAGGACAGAAATCACTTCATATTTCGGCAAACTCCCCTGAATCCGACTAGTACCATGTTCAACGCCTCAACAGCACATAACAGTTTTGCACACTGGAATGTAAAGCAATCAAAAAATCAGAAACAGGGTTCTGCCGCTTCAAAGTGGCTACCTCCAAGCCCTGGCACCATCCTCATCAATATTGACGCCTCCTTTGTGACAAAAACATCTCTAGATGGGTACTATGCGAATCTCGAACCGAGGGGCCTCTTCCAACAAAGCAAACGATGAATCCTCAATCCCCTCACTATACCAAACCCGAATCCCCAAGAAATCAACAGATGATCCGGTCCGGAGGAATACCCACTCACTTGAATCTGGTTACAAACGGGGACCGAACAAAACCAGTTCAAGGCATGCTTACCCTGCAGTTGAACAAAACAGAGGGCCTCGGCAAAAAAGAAATACCCTGTCTCCTCGGATGAAGACCCGTCCGCAACAAACGTAAACCTCATACCCGAGGTACATAGTAAAAAGAAGCTTGAATGGGATGAAGAACTTACCTGTGAGCACCGGAAGAGACCGGCATCCCCCTTCACAGACGACGGCTCCCAACCAGAAACCTATCCTACCTCTGAGGATGACAGAACGGCAGCCCAAACCCCCGCAAATCCAACCCACACTGAAGCCCCGAATCGCATTGATGGCCAATCCCTAACTCTTGCCTCTTCAAAGAGATGAGTATCACCACGAACCCCCGGATCTAAAGTACAGCTTCTTCCTCTCTGTGGGTCTAACGCCAGATCTGATACGGCACAACCAAACAGGGGAGCTATTGCCTGTATATGCCGAGACTCCATGGGAAAAGTGCTGAATGGCTTCACTAAATCCGTGGATACCAAATCGGCTGAACAAGCGGAGGCCACGGCGCTTGCTGAAACCCTAGACTTCCTCCTCCGCACGTTTCCCCCGAACAGAACTCAACTTAAACTCCAAGTTGTTACTGACTGCTGGACGCTCGTGCAAGCCATTGCGAATCCAGAGGAAAGCGACTGGAATATACGCCCACTGGTGGACCGGGCCAAAGCGAAAATGGCAGCCTTACCGGGCCTAACTCTGGCCCATGTTCGAAGAGAAAGCAACAAAGCAGCGGACTGGCTGGCCAAGACACATCGTTTAAAGCTTCTTCCTTCCAATTGGGTATCACATCCCCCTGTTGCTCTGTTAGACATACTTTGCGTAGATGCTCTTGATGTAAAATCCCGGTGTTGACGTCGTAATATATAAGTATTTTCGACCAAAAAAAAAAATATGAATAAACAAATAAAGGATATTAAAAGTAATTGAACTAAAGCTGAGCCGAAGTGCTAATGTGGAGACATCAAAGGGAGGGAAGCTCCGAAAAAGAGAAGGCAGAGTCCCAAATTTGAATTTCTAGCTCAACTTCCTCCAGTGTCCTCACGCTAACGACAAAATCACCGAAAATAACCGCTAACAAAATATGATCCGGTGGGCAATTCAGGAAAAAATCTGTAAATTCATCATCCTTTCCTTCCTTTGCCTCAGGTTGCCGTAGCTTTCAGTCGCCATCTATCGCGAAAATCGCCATAAAATCCACGAACCTACAAGACCAGAATCGAGGTTTGCATTTGGACAATAACAGACAAAGATCGCAATCGATCTCTCTATCTAGCTGCATGATCGCCCCATTTGATTGTGCATGATTGTTTTGTGTTTTGTGAAACGTACGGAGATTTTTTTTTATTTTTATATGACACATATTTGTTTTCTCGATGATGCTGTTCGATGCGTTTCTCTTGTAGAATATGGAGTGGGAACAGGTTGTGGTTGGGAGTGATAGCTCTGATGTGCGTGATCACCACCGCAAGTGGGGAGAGAGGTAGTTACAATTCGTGCTCATGCAATTTACTTCTTTTATTGAAGTGTTGGTAAAATGCTGATAGTGTTGGTAATTTACAATGGATTCACTCGACAAGTTATTTATCACTTATATTTATTACCAACAAAATTGAAAAATTCCAATTTTTTAGCCGACGGACAGCAGAACATCGCCCTGCACAAAGCATGGGTATAGGCTTCGAGTTATAGAAAGGAAGCAACAATTCACAAGGATCTTGGATAAAGCACCATTTAGTAAAATTGAAAAAAACTATAGTGCCCTTGAAATTTATTTTACCAGTCTTTACGGGGGTATATTGGCGAACGCAAAACCATCTAAGGATGCAAATTTGACAAAATAAAACAAGCTGATAGAATAAAAGACAACACGTTCTGTCTTGAGCATTCATATAGCCCTTAAAGATTTTATGATACAAAATAGCGAGTAAGACTAGCACTGTCTAAGGCTATGCAAATAAATCTTATAGAAAGAATTATTAAGAGCGTTGCAAGCCTAACTGTACTGTAAACTAAACTAACAGTGCAATTTATATCACATTTTGAGAGAGTATTGGTTTATATTTTAATATACAAATCTACTCATATAATTCAAGATGGAGAACAAAACATGGGGAAACCACCATTTCAATTGGAAAACATACAGCATCGTCACTTCATCATTTGTCAATTATTAGCTTGAGCATTCGATCACAGGTTCAATATTCATTTTTGAGATCCCAACAATTATGATATTCTCTTTACTCTATATAATGGTATGGATAATGTCAGCTAAAAAAAAACAGATAGTAGCTATATGTTGACTAAATAATTGACAATGTGATATTTAAAAAGAGTCTTGACAGCATGCTGCCACCAATTTATCTAGATTCCCATTATGGGGCCAATTTGATCATCCTCGCTTTTTCTAATTCTTTTCCTAATTAAAATAATTCAAATAACGCTCTCGTTTCTATCGAAATGTAATTGTGTTACCCGTGTGCATTTTTTGTGCTAGTAAATGAATTAAATGCATGGATCTAGTGGATTGATTGTTCAAATATCTATAAGAACCTGGACAAAAAACGTTAGATCATACTTTTACATGCTGAACATTCATTTTTTAATTTATATTTCTTCCACTCCGAGAAAGATATAAATATTGACTAAGAAGCAATAAGCACGTACCGACACGTCGATCATTTTTTATAAATTCATGGGTTGCATATTAATGGTCACGAAAATTGACTGAGTGCCTGCTGTAGCTAGCTAGTAGTAGGGTAGATTTATTTTCGTAGACCTTACTACGCAGCTGTTAAAGCGAAGAGACCAAAATGGTCAACGTGTCCACGTTTAGAATATTTATCTTTCCTTTTATTTAAATTCTTTTCTATGTAAGCATTTCTTTTAACTCCACGATAACTCCTTTTCCTTGATCTTTGCACGTATCTTCCTTGCTCCAAACTCCCTTAACCTTCCCTCGTTTTCGATGCTCTGCTTACACGCCTCCAAAACCCAACCCCACGTCCAAGTCCATGGTCAATCCTTGTGGCTGGTGAGCCGATTTCTTCAAAGTTGCCGGCGAGTGTATGAGTGATGAATGCGCCAACACCAACGAGACCTTCAAATTTCAATCGGTAAAGATGTTGATTAATCTGAGACTGTTGATACTTGATAAGGAAGGACTACATGGAGGAAGCACATAGAGCTAAGGAGCAAAAATAAAATTCCATACTTTTAGTGTGCCCTTGTGTTGTCCACAAGACTTCATCAAAAGAAGCGTGCGAGATGGAGAGGTATAAAGAAAGTGATAATGGAGAGGTTGAACCAAACCCAACCTAAAGCAATAAAGCCATAAAAAGAAGATGGGGTTGTGCTAATGTGGAAAAGAAGAGTCGTCAATGCTTTTAGTGTGCATTTTGTGCTGTGAAAAGATTTTAATCAAAAGAAGCACACTAGAATTATAAAAAAAAAAAAATGAGGATGCATTTTGGTGGCAAGAAAAAGTGCATGACTACTCTATCCTGTCTTGCCCCTTCTTTTTCCGTAATATGAGGAATTTATTTTCTTTATGAAATCCATGAAAAATCACCATCAAAATCTTAAAATACTGTCACCATCTTCATTTGTTTTGTTCTAACTACAGTCACCCCTGAAAATGAAAATGTTCTTGGATCAGTGCCCTGGTATTGACACAGCCCCTTACTGTTAATAGGCCTGGCCTGGTACAACCCCTCATTGGCTTGGACCCAAGAGGGCCGGTCTGTGCTGGGTCTGGGCCGGAGTGCCCCAATTACCATTCTTAGGATTGGGATTTGTTAATGTACATGTTAGGAAAAGGAAAATGCTTAAGTTCAAGTCTTTTGCAAACTTTGTTCAAAGCCAAAGAAATGTAACGCACGAGTATAATGAGTCAAATTTGGATTATGAGGGAGAATGAAGATTTCAATGTGCAATTGCTGGTGTAGCATAAATACTTATAAGTTATGATCTTGGTAATGAACTAAGAATATGTGATGTCGCATGAGAAAATAAATGTAGAAAAGAAAAAGATGTCCTAGAATTTGGAGTAGAATTGAGGATGTTAATTTCTTTTTTTGGAGAGAAGAATGTTAGTTCAATGCAACAACTCCGAGTATCAAAATTGTATCTTTTTGTTTAAGTATTTATTATCAGAAATAGAGTGAGTGATCGTAAGTATTAATCCTCAAAGCTTATATAAGCATCAAAAAATCGCTCAGCAACAACCCGACTTTATATGACCCAGAAAAAAAAAAAAAACAACAACAACAACACGACCTTCAGGCTCGAGAACTTGTCGACTTGTGATTCAATGGCGTTGAAGCCATGCATGGCATCTTGATAGCTCGCAGACTACCGCATTTTCAAGCCTCCAATTCATCTCATCTCAGCTGGATTTATCTCTCCTTATGATAACCTAGTCGTGGAATGTGCTTAAATTTCTGTCCAAGCACAAATCAAAGTCACAGCCCCTTCTTCTCCTCCGGTGCTCAGTCCCTCGGTTTCGCAGGTAGCGTGCTTGTTGTCTGTTAGGCTTTTCTTATTTGTTGCTGAGGAATTTCGACGTGGATTGTAGATGCCAGGGTTATGGTTCTTTGTTAGTTGAGGGCTTTTTTAGGTTGAGTTTGATGTCTAGATATGGGGCGCAAAAGGAATTTGATGATCGATGAAAAAGTCTTGAGTAACTCATACGACGGATGAGTACCTGTTGAAGCGGAGAGTATAGATTAGGAATGATTATGCTGTTAGGGATTGTGCTTGTGAACATAGAGATGTTACCTTTTAATCGTTTCCATTGTGTTTGTTTCATACAAGTTTGATGTTGGAGACATGATTCTGGAATAGGAAATGAATTATGTCGAATTATTTCTTCTAGTCAGAGTGTTTCATGTTCTTAAATGTCAGTTCTGGCTAGAATTATTTCGTCATCTTGTTGACACAAAACGGTGCTGCATTCTTCGTTGGCAGTAAAAGGTTTTGATGTGGTGTCTTTGAAATTCACGGGCCCAGTTCATGGCAATAGATTGCCTGCAGCCCCTTTTCCAATAATGTCGAGTTTGCCATATTGTTTTGGAGCCATTGCTGAAAAGGAGGAACAGATCGGTTTTTCGTTTTCTCCAATTAACTGTGTGGTGAGCTCTCTTGACAAATTGTGTAGTTCTGTGATATTTAATTCTTATAATATTATGCAGAAATCATGAAGGAGATGTATTACGAAATTCTTGAATCCATCGATAGGAAAAGAACAATGGCTCCAAATGCATGGACACGGTGCATGATTGAAAATTGCAAAAACAGAGGATATTACGCTTCTCTTTGATGTCTTGTAGAATCTACGCAGACTTGTCAGTTGACTTCTTGCTCCATTTGAGAAGTAAAGTTTTGATTTTAACAGTTGATAATGAACCTTTCTTTTTTTTCATTACAAAGATTGTCTAATCTTCGAATTCATGGGAGCTTTTAACTGCAACATGGATGTAGTAGTAAGATGACACATATAACATGCTCAAGAAAGAGCTTTTCATATATAATTTTATGAAACCACATTTTATTCAAACTACATATAACATTGTCAAATGTGTTTGGACACGGGAGTAACACGTTAACTTGGTCAACGTGCTTCGATGTGTTTAAATTGGTTACATCTTTATTTTTCACATACAGACTTGTTATCTCATTTATGACTTGGGCATTATTAAGCTCGATCCAACTTAATATGTGTCATACACTAGTTTTGTAAATTGATCTTTTGACGAATTGCTAGCTCTATAAGCCTCCGATTTCTTGAATGACATCTCTATTTGAAGTTAGTTATTTCATTACTGAAGCTCAGCAACGAGTGTTTACTTTGGGCAAAACATGTTTTTACAAACTGATAACTTCACTGGTTATCTATTTGAGCTGATTCTTAATCAAACTGCATTTTCATAGTGTGTCTCTGGTCAGGAGATTACATCAATTAATTCGTTGCTGGAAGTACATAATACAATCAACATTTATATCTCTTAATCCTTATTTTGCCTGAGCATTTAAATTACCGCGCACTTAGTCCTTGACGATAGAAACCAAGGGTTGACAAAATTGTAGGTAAGAAGGCCCTGTGGAAGCATAACGTCTATGATATTATATCAAGTGATTTTCTTTCGTTTTGGTTTATTTGCACATTTCTTCTGTTAACTCGGGGTATCGAAATGCAGCATTATGCTAAATAGAATAAAGATGCTACGCTCGTGCAGGAAGTTATGAAGCTCTAGAAAAAGAACAACTTGCCATTGCAACCCGGTACGGCCAAAACTGTTTTCAGGTTCACTTTCATGCCGATCATCCTGCTTCCAAGCTGTTTATTCTGAAAAGGATGTTATTATCATCACGTAGTACGCCATTAAAGCACTTAACTGTTAACCATGTGAAAAATACTCTTATATGAATAAAATCAACTTGTTCTTTATTATTATCATTTCGTCTGCATTGCAGCTCTCAATTTATCGGTTTACTCGTGCAATTGACATCCTTCTTCCTATGGAAAAGTTTTGAAGCCATTTGTTATGATCCAGACACTTGGGGTCTCCTCACGGAGTATTCCAAGAGATTTGTCATGGATTGCAGTGAAATTGCAGAATTCAACTAATCCAGCAAGAACGGCGCAGGCGAACGTCGAACCTCATCGTCGTCCTCCTCGGCCCCGACATTCTCGTCGGCGCCGCAGGCCGCAGCAGCGTCATCCTCTTCGGGCGGGGCGGTCCGGGCCTCGAGGTCCTCGTCATCGACCGGGCTCGTTGAGCTGCTGCCACCGCTCCTCGGAGCCGTCGGGCCACGCCTGCTGCTCCGAGAGTTTCACCACGGCAGTGCTGAAAGCCTGTTACGGCGGCGACCGGCCGATCGACCGGCTTGAGTTGGGGTTGATCTGTCTTGGCCTTGATGCCCAAGTCATGATGGGTTGTGAATTTTTGTTTCAATAGATAAAGAGAGCAGGATGAGATGACGTGCTAAAAGTCTAAAAAATCTTTCCACGTGATGCAATAAACACTTCATACTGACTGGTTAGAAGTATGCTCGTGACATAACAATTCATGAAAAACGCTATAATTCTTTAATCACTTAGGGGTGAGTTGGAATCTTTTCATGTTCAATTTTTTTTTTAATTTCATTTATTTAAAGTGAATGACCAGTGCATGAGCTTGGTAAGAAAAATTAAGTCATGTATAAAATTGTTCTATCTTTGTACCTTTTTAAATATCCCACTACAAATATAAATTCATGAGAGCCACCGAACATGGCGTCTACTGTACATTTGGGCTCTTATTTTATATTTATCAAAAAAATCATTCATGCTCTTTGTTCTTTAAAAATGTATCATGATTTTTGTTGTCTAAGATCATAAACTCTATTTACTTTTTTCTTCTATTCCTCATTCATTTACACGTAGATGCAATGCTGACGATCGTATTGCTAACGTATTCAATTAGAGAGATTATGGGAAGATAATGATAGAGTTATGGAGTGTGACAGAAGAAAGTGCTATTAAAGCATAGAGGCTTTTTATTGCTAATGGTGTACATGTAATTCTCATGTTAAACTAATATTGATAGTGTAAAAATTGTATAGTGCAACATTGTAATTTTTTTTTCTTTTTGATTTCAAAGGGATTTTTTCACTTGAAACTTCGCTTGTCATCTTTTTTTTTTCTCTCTCTCCAACAAATTGCGTTCCTAACAAGATAATGCCACAATTTTCAAGAAGGCTATAAGTTTCTACAAGGTTATAAGTTCGAAACACATTCGCGTTATAAATAGTTTGGAAATTTTAGACAAATTGTCTTGACTCAAAATACTATAAGTACATTTAACTAAAAAGGAAAATAAAATATTGCATCCAATTCAACATAAGTATTTAGAGAGCATTCGAGAATCTATACATAATAGCAAGTCGTCTTCTTAAACTCTCTTTCTAGCCCGAGAGAAGTAGATTTCATAATTTGCAGTTAAGCTCAACTCATGAGTCACTCAAGTTCGATTACATTCTTTTGAAGTTTGAATAACTTAACTTATTAGATTGATTTGAGTTTGAATTCAAAAATATGACTCAAAAAACTTTCCACCATAGTGGAGGGAGCATTTTTTATATACCTCAAAAAATATAAATTAAATAGATAAAGGATATTAATTAACCTTTACTTTTGGTGATTTTTGAGAATCCTGGTTTGTTGTCGTTTTTTTTTCTGTTCAAATTTCAGAAACCTGGTTCGGACCCAGCTAATTAGGGCCTGCATGTTTGTGTTCTTTATTTCTGTTTAAGAACATATTTTCTTTTTTTCTTTTTGTTCTTGGGAACAAAAAAAAATAAACGCGTTTGTTTACGTTTTTGTTCCAAATCTGTTTTTTTGTTCCCGGGAATAAAATTGGAACAGAAAGAAGAAACAAAAAAAAAAAATTCTTTCTTATTTCTGGAACAATTTTTAAAAATAAATTTTCTCTCTCCTTTCTTTTCTTCTTCTTTTTTATTTTGTCGGTCGGCGGCATGGCCGCCGACCGACCGTCGAGGGCTAGTGACCTCGCCGGGAGCGTCATCGGCCCCGGCGAGACTCGACCTCGCCGGTAGGCCGGGCAAGCTTGGCCTCGCCGAATCGGGCAAGCCCGAGTTCACCCAGCCAAGGCGAGGCCGCCGGCCCTCGTCGGCAGTCGCCGACCATGGATGAGGCCTGTGGCCGGCCAAAAGAAGAAAAAAAAAAAAAAAAAAGAAAAAAAAGGAAAAATAAATAAAAATATTAAAAAATTAAAAGAAACAAAAAAAGAACACAAATTTACCAAACATGTTTCTATTCTTTTTTTATTCCCAGAACTAGTTTACCAAACACGTTTTTCTCTGGTCAAAAATTGTTCCCCTAACATAAATAGTTTTTTTAATTTCTGTTCCTTGGAACACTTTTTAAACAAAAACACAAACAAACGTATCCTTAAACTAAGCTTGAGAGACGGACCAAAATAAACAGAAGAAAAACTAAGCTTGAGTCAAAGTGCTAATGTGGAGACATCAAAGGGGAGCTCCAAGAGAGAACCCTGAATTTGAAATGTTAGAGGAACTTACTTCAGTGCCCCTACGCAAACGCCGAAATCATCGAATGTGACAGCCGACAGAAGAAGACGCTGAGGGCAAAACAAGAAAATTCGTAAATTCATCTTCCTCTCCTTCCTTGGCCCCAAGTCCCAGTAGCTTTCAATCGCCATGAAATCCACAAACTTGCGAGATCGGAATTAGAGCAATACGAACAAAGATCCGCGGTCAATCTCTCTATCTCACTACGCAATCGTGCCATAGTTTTCTCGATTACGCTGTTCGATCCGTTCCTCTTGTAGAATATGGAGCGGAACGGGTCGTGGTTGGGAGTGATGGTTCTGACGTACTTGATCATTGCAAGTGGGGCAAGAGGTCAATTGCAATTCGTGTCCATGGATCGGTTTCTGCTGTGATCCTCTGGCTCAATTCTGATTGGGAGTTTTTGATTGTGATAAGGTGCGAACAGACAGGCTCTAGTGTTGAGTGCATCGGTTTTGAGCTTGGGGAAGTGAGATTTGTATAGTGAATTTGGCTGATTAGGCATTTCAGGGTTGGGGGAAGTTGTTGATTGAATTTTCTTATATTTGTTTGATATAGATCTCACCCTTTTTTGTTCACTTTGGGGATAAAATTTGTTGAGTGTCTCATAGTAATTGACTCTTGGCTATTCAGCTTTTCTCCAGTCGAATAATGGACCGTAGCTCACAGGTTTCAGTGGAGTAGCTTTCTGGGAAAGATGGGCCTCTTGTTGTTTACTTATTCCCCTTTCATCGCATTGCATTGGATATATAGTTCTTTAAGTTCACAAACAAGGACGGCAGAAATATATTGAAATATTATTTTGAGTTGATGTTTCCTTGAAGTGTTTCGCTCACTTGATTCATCGAAATAGCTTGCTAGAGACATAAGAGACTTGCTTCGTTGCTTGTAATTGAATGAGCTTGTGACTGCATTTTCAATATGAAATTTTCTCAACTGGTAAGTCCAGAATTTAGAGTGAGCTCCAATGCTCATAAAGCTGTTACAGTCACACTCTTGTGACGATAGTGGTGGAGTATGCATCTGCTGTAAGTTTCTTCATAAAGATTTTTGCATTTTCCTATAGCCTATTGTTACTACCCTTCAGGTTTCACCATTTCAAAGCAATAAGTTTGTAATTAGATGCAAAGCTTATTATCTTGCAGGTTTAAAAGTCAGATTTGGCAGAACTTTCTAGTTGGACATGTCCTCGTTGAGAGGGAGAGACCAAGGTAATTTGACTTCATTTTAATATGACAGTGTTGCTAAGGTTGCGTAAACTTAAAGAATAGGTTCTCAGTATAGTACTAAATGGCCAATTCTTGATATGAGATTTTCTGGGCATATGCTGCCTTCTCTATTTAGCTTCTAATTGGTTATTAATGCCCTTTTATTTGAAAGCAAGGGTTTCAAGTCACATTGATGTCCTGCCTGCTTATAGGTATATAATTCGTGTTTTAGTGGCCTACCAATTTGCAATGCTTGTGATGCCTCTATGTTTGAATTGTATCTACTTGTTTGTCTCTATTTATAATCAATATATATTACCTATAGGCATATATTGGAGAGGCCCAGACCTTAATGCTGCGGTTATAGCTTTGAAAGGTACTCAAGAACAAGGGTATGCATGTTAACTTTAGCAATTCTTCCTCTCACATTTGACATGTGAAGGATTTGCTGAAAATTTAAGGTAAGAAGAGTAGCCTACAGTGACTTTGTGTGCAAAGAACATGGGTCTCCTGTCCATAAGAAGGGAAAACGATGAATCATTTTCACTGAGACACGAAGGTTATGTGCTTGTAATTTTACATAGAGTCATGAGGAGATCATGTACTTCACTAATTTTGTTCTTGGAAAAGTTTTTTGAGCTTTTTAGTTAGTGATTACTTCTATTTATTTCTACAACATATAGAATTGGGTTGAGGTCTTTGCTGGAAACAGCTCGACATAAACTACCCTGGCATGTCTGGTGCCATGGTGAGTTCTAGAGACAATAAGCCTCTTGCAACTTGTGGACACTTCTGATTTGTAATGAGTTACGGTCTTATTCTATCATCTTTGCTTAGGTTCATCATGGATTTATTATGATTATCACATTACGACAATGCAGCCTGGTACTACGGATTCTGTTAAAAGAGCCAAGGATCTATATGGAGACATCAATGTCATGGTGACAGGGCATTCTATGGAGGGGCTATGGCATCCTTTTGGGGACTTGATCTTGTGGTAAGATAGTTAAAAGATTGTTATGGTTCAGATATTGGTTCTTCTCTATTGTGTTCTTCCATTTATTTCAGTTTTGGTCTGTTAAGAGTTACCTAGCAATTTCTGCCAACTCTGCCTTGAAGAGTCTAGACTCTGGATATCTTGAACATTCTATGGCTTCATATTTATATTTGCAATTGGTCAACATCTTGTTTTTTTTTTTTCTCTTTTTTCTTTTTTTTGGCAAATCAACCAATGGACAAAACACAAGCAGAATGGGTTGCAAACCTTTACCTGAACCACCTATGTTCGATGTATTTAGTTGTTTGAATTGAGTCTTACGTGTTAAGCCGTGGAGCTTCAAGTTGGAGGAATACCTAAATATAGTGGATAAAGACTTCCAACTAATCATTACAAAGTTTACTTGATGGAAACTTAATGGCATTATTGATATGTTCAACATATAACTTTTTCAAGCACTTGAAGCTCAAATTCTATGTCATGTAATCTTGAAGTACTAATGCATTTTAAATTTGAACATGTTGATCCTAAACCTGTGTTCTGTGCGCTGTTTCTATTTGTCTATCTCTAACCAAAAGGAGCAGCTCCTTTTCAATCGAACTATGGGACCAGATATGTTATAGGCTGGAGCCAATTCTATCTAAATTTTTCCTTTTGTCTCAGCTTTATTGGGCAAAGTGGTCCAAAGTTTTCTAGGCACCTGTTGCGGAATTGGTACCAGAAATGGCATCCACCCCAAAGTCATGTCCCATTAATTCTTTTCTCCATGACAAGTTGTGATTTTTGAAGGTCAAACTTCATCTTCAGATTGTACAGACGTTCACATGGCCTATGATATGATCATAGGTTGTGTGAGCTTTAGACTAAACATTTTCTCAAATTATTAGTGGCAATGGTAACATCTTGTCCGAATACTTGGATGATTTAAAATGTCATTTTTATTTGCCAATTTCTGGTAAAAAATGTTTTGAGCCATCGTGCCCATGCGTCGTGGCCCTTTTTAAGATCTAGTTTCTCCTTTGCTATAGATGACTGTAAGTTTTGGGGTTCAAGGGGCAATTTCACCATAAGCCTGAAATGTTTTGTTTACGTCGTGGCCCTTTTTAAGATTTAGTTCTCCTTCACTATTAATGACTAAGTTTTGGGGTTCAAGGGGCAATTTCACTATAAACCTGGAATGTTTTGTTTGTGTCATTAGCAAGATGTGACTGACCCCGCCAGTATCCAAGTGCTTCTTGTAGTAGCATTTAAATGCCCCTTGGTTGTAAATTTACCCCCAACCCACTATTCCATATTATGGACACCTTTTCTTGGGGGTGAAAAAAGGGGAGGGGGGGGGGGGTTTTTTTTTTTTTGGGCTGTGGGGTTTGGTTATGGGAAAATTATGGATGGGGTCTAGACATTTGGACGTCCAACCATCATGGAGATAAGGGCTGTTCTATTGTTCACCTTCGTATGTGAAAATGCAATATATGGTTATTGATGCAGTAGTTTTTCCCCTCACGAAAGTGTTAACATTCAAGTTATTTGGCTGTCTAATTGTGTGTGCTGAAGCTGTTTATTCCAGACCAGCACTCACTTGATTTACTTGACATTTGGACGACCTCGTACTGGCAATGCAATGTTTGTGTCTTACTACAGCATGCCAAAGACAATAACATAGCTAATGGACTCGATATTGTGCCTCATTTGCCTTTGTACTATTCTTAGTTCCCCTAGAATATCAGATAATTTTGGGGAATTGTCGTTGATTGCATTTGACGTTTGCTTTGCATTTATTTCAAGCTATCTAACTGGAGAAGTCTTATTTTTTTTCCAACAATGTTCGTACTCACTTTATTTAGCATAAAATTTTTAATATTTTCGTATGTTTTATCTTCTTAACAAAGCAAGGCAGTTCATAGTACTTATGACCTTTTTGACAATATATAAGGAGCCCTTCTCATTCCCGTAAAGCTATCATGAATTTCCCATATCAATTCCAAAATTTAAGATGCATAACAATATCTCTCTCTCTCTCTCTCTCTCTCTCTCTCTCTCTCTCTCTCTCTCTCTCTCTCTCTCTCTCTCTCTCTCTCTCTCTCTCTCTCTCTCTCTCTCTCTATGATAGCTGATGACCTAGTCTTAAGCTCTGTGCAATTTTAAGGTATTACTCATTTAAATAATGTATGTCTACTAATGCCTATATTATTGGCAACTAGCTCAATGACGGCCACAAATAAGCATATTGATGTGAGATAATCTTACTCTTTTCTATGTCAGTGTTCACATGTAATTGGAATCCTACTTTTTTTTGTAGGTATGGCTCTATGATATTGGATTTGGTGGTCTGGTTTATCTGGTCGAGAAAGTTTGTGATGGCTCTGGAGAAGATCCAATGTGCAGCAGGTAAGGAGGTAGTCTCAGTAGTAGCTACCTGTTACAAACAATTATTTTGCGGATTTGTCATGCTAGGTGCAATAAGTCATGTGATAGAACAGCTTGTTCCAGAGAATGCCGGTCCTTTATTACCGGAAATATTTACGGACGATGTATCAAAGTGTGTTTCTATGTATTGGTAACTAATAACAGCCTTGCGGACCGTTTAGTCTACTATGGTGTGGAATTAATGGCGGAGACATGGGGATCGTGCAAAATCTTCATGGACCCATGATTGAAGGAATATGCAAAATCCTCATGGACCCACGATTGAAGGAATATGGGATCGAAGACAAAGGAAACCTTACGCTTTCCGGGATTGCTTCTGCTTCCGCATTGAGGCTGCGTTAAGACTCCGATGCCACGAGTCAATTAAAGTAAAAATGCTCCCAAGTCAGCACCTAATTTCTTGAAGATCACTAGGTAGCTCTAGATGAAGTTTATTCGTGTAATGCATTCCATCAATCTGTTTACATGTCCATCACAAGATGCAAAGGATCTCTACTGAAATTTACTTGGAATGTAAATAGCATGTAACTGAAAGTATCATCCTTGTAAATACAACTCTGCGATGCCTATTGAATGAATGTGCTCGCAAGTTTACTTGTTAATCTAATTTACTTTACTCGACAAAACCTAATGAGGATGTGTGGATGCTGAGCTAAGCTATCCATAGTTGAATTACCCCGCCCTTGTCCATCTTCCTTTTTTTTTTTTTTTCTTTCTTTTTTGGGGGTTGAACTCATGTTGAACTTCACAAAATAGTCAGATGTGACTTTTGGAATCGTAAGACTTGCACGGTTTGGTAATCAATCGGGTTCAATAAGGTGAAACAACGATTGTTTAGGGAGAACACTTTTTGATCAATGACCTTACCTTCTACCACTGGCTCATTGGCAAATAAAATATTTCTTGACGTAACCAAGTACTTCAACCGTTCCATGGCAATAAATTATGCAGACTAATAGTTAAATCAAGCCATCTTGGAAACAAATGATGATCTCGTCTTAAGTTTGCGTCATTTTAATTGGCAACCCCTACTGAATTTCAACTTTTAGGCGGTAAACAATTTATGTCATCTTGGCTTAGACATGTAAGAATGATCTGATCAGCCTTTGGAACGAGAGCTATAAGCTTTTACCTTCTATTTCTAATATGCCAGAATTAACATTAGCGAGAAAACTAGCAAAACTGAAATTCCTTCATCATTTCAAAGCATAAATTGCCAATTGTGACCATTCAAAGCGCATTGTGCAAGAGACCAGTCAAGTCCTTGACACTCCATGATAAGTTGGAGTTTGCACATTACACTAGAAGCGGAAGTATAGCACCAAAATGTTAGGGAAGATACACGGTCGTCAAATCTACTAGTTATTGTAATAGGGGTAGCTTACCTTTACGGAAAGACCCCGTTAAGTTTTTCTTATTACCGAGAGGAAGAGCTCAGGCCATCATATTGGACTCTTTGTCGTTTATTAACCAAAAAGTGAATGAAAGAGCTTTTGTCACGGACTAAAACCTAAAAATTTGACTAGATTCTTTGTTGTTTAAGGAATAACAAAGTTAAGTTTTACAAGGCAGGGTTATAAGGTTCAAATTTAAAGTACAAACCAGCAAGCTCCAAGGATCTCACGTAAAAGACTAACGTGTAAATTGACAAAAGTAATGCACTTGAATTTAGTAATACTATAATGCACCTGACTGGAGTAACACTAGCATCAATTTCACTTGTCTTTTACTCGTAACTCAATTAGCCAACCAGAACCGTCACAAAGTAATATATCTAAACCAAATCAAAGTCATGAAATAGATCAAAAGAAACCACGGTCCCTTTTCATGAGCAGTTTACAGCAATCCATCTTAAAGATAGGAAACGGTTACGAAAACAGCTAGTGCTAACTCTAGGTACAAAAACAATAGATTTCTAGTCCAGTTGCCAAAATGTGATTGTAATTTATGTATAACAGATAACGATCCCAAGAAATACAACAATCAATATCTGGTGAATGTAGTAACACTATAATGCACCTGATTGGAGTAAGACTAGCATCAATTTCACTTGTCTTTTACTCGTAACTCAATTAGCCAACCAGAACTGTCACAAAAGTAATATCTAAACCAAATCAAAGTCATGAAATAGATCAAAAGAAACTATGGTCCCTTTTCATGAGCAGTTTACAGCAATCCATCTTAAAGATAGGAAACAGTTACGAAAACAGCTAGTGCTAACTCTGGGTACAAGAACAATAGATTTCTAGTCCACTTGCCAAATTGTGATTGCAATTTATGTATAACAGATAACGATCCCAAGAAATACAACAATCAATATCTGGTGAGATGACATAGGGCAATGAGAAATTTGTCTAAGTTTCAGATCTTCCTTCACAGACCTTTCAAGTACTACATGCACTTCTTATTGGAAAATGAACTCCTCTGCTGAGCATGTCTTCTAAATTTTTAAAGAACTGGTTGAATCTTCTAAGCAATGCCAAACATTGTGTCATTTGGACCAGATGAGAGGGCTCACGCGTCCCTTTCTGCAAACTATTTCAACCCGATCAACTCACATTAAGGATGGCAGTGCCTTCTATCAGCAAAAAGCACTGATATTCAATGACAAACAAAAAACACTTGAGAATTTCGAGATCCTTTAGCACTGGCTATTCAGCATTGAAGAATTCAGTAATGCTCGAATATCACTGATGTTACCCATGAGTGCATTCAATTAATTCTTCTGGTCAACATCATCAAAAAGGATGAGAACTCCTTTACTAAAAAGCCTACCTTTAATTGTCTCGATCCCTTCATTAACATTACTTATTTATGTCAATTTCCTTTTGAGGACATTGGAGATGAATTATTCTGCAAGAATTGAATACCCTTTAGCTCTGAAGTTTCATGGATGTTAGAAAAAAAAAAAAAAAAAAAGGTCCCCAAAGCCATGTAAAGTTCATTTTAGATAAGTTTGGTGAGAGTCATCTCTCCAACAGCCCATTCCATGAATAACAGCAATTCGTGGTTCTTGTATTGTGAGTGTCTATCATACACATGACAAATACTACTTTGAACACCATTTTCACATCAAGAGGTCCATGAACTAGTTTTGGCAGGAGCAACTAAGACTACCTCGAGCACCACTCTAAGCACACACAATGTTTCTCTCAGTCCAGACAAGCCCTTCAAGTGTTTCCTTGTAAAAGAAGATTTGGGCACTGATGAGCAAGTTCTATTGCATAACAATGAAGAGAACAAACATTCAGATGAAATGTAATAAGCATTTTTGTGGGACCACAATAAAGGAAAAAAACACAATCAGGTTTGCCTAAATAACCCTTCTACCCCCCAAAACAAATGAAAACAGGGTTTACCACCCCAAGATTGTGAGAGGGAATGCGCTCAACATCAAATTTCATCCATCATCTGCCTTTCTCCAGTCTCCATCTATAGAACAGCCCAATTAGCCATAGCTCCCTGCAAAGAAAGATATTTGCAAGTTTCTCAAACATTTAAGTCCCTCAGCAACTTAGAAACCAGCAAAAAGTTGGTTGTTTGAGATGTCTCCCTTAGCTCAATCTTTAAACCTAAAAGAGTCATCTAGTATAGCTTGAGATGAATGGAAAGGTTTCTATTACAGATAACCACCAAGGCATAACCATTTCAAGTAAATGGAGGTGATTATGAAGACACAAGGGTCGATTTACATGATTTCAGACCCCAAATGAGACTTATCAGATGTCCTATGCACCAATAGTACCGAAATTTAGCCTTGACTATAAGATGATTTATAATACCTTGGAGAAGCTGGATAGTTCTCTCCTGTCACAGATGGAAGCTTTGCTGCCCAAGTGCAAATTCCTCATTCTTCATTTTATAGCATCTCCATAACATTTACAAATCCCACTAAGAAGCACATCCTTTCCAGGAAAATAAATTGAACGTAAGCATCTCAATACAAAGTCTATCTTCTTCACAATTGCAACAATGAATTGATTATGCTGCAAAATTTCAGGATGAGAACCATAATGCTATGACCTTCCAACACACATTCCATCTAATTGTCTACAGTATCGCAAAGCTATCTCCAATGCAAAGCAGAAGGTATCAACTTTGAAATATGTGAAGCAGCAAATCGATGAGGATCTCTAATGAATTGTCATAAATCAAATAATAATGATGCAATCGACATGCATACCTCCAGCTGGGAATCATAAAAGCAAGGAGAAACCATCCAAAGAGAATTTCACTAAAAAAGCCAAACCAAACTGGGAAAAGAAAACATACATTTGTACATATTTAAGAACCCTCTGGCCTTACGGAGGTACCCTAATTTCAATACCTTCTTCATATTTCCAAGCATCAACTCCCAAAGTAACTGTAAAGTGGACAAAAAACTTTATTTTGAATGTCATCTTCATTTTCCTCTATCTGGTATTCATTTGCATAGCTGCCCAATTAGCCACAGCTCCCTGCACAGAAAGATTTTTGTAAGTTTTTCAAGCTTTAATTCCTCTCAGCAACATTAGAAACCGGCAATAAGGCAGTCATTTGAGATATCTCCCTTAGCACTTCTTGTCAATTTTAAAACCTAAAAGAATCCTCTAGTGTAACCTGAGGTGAATGGAAGGGCTTCTATTATAGATAATCACCTAAGCATAACCGTTTCTAGAAAATATAGGCAATAATGGAGATCACACAAAAATCCATTTCTATAATTTCTGACCCCAGCGAGACTTATCATTTGTCCTAGGCAGTAGGCATTGATATTACTGAAATTTAGCCTTAACTACAAGATGATCTATGATACCTTGGGGAAGCTAAATAGTTCTCCTCTCCTGTCACAGATGGAAATTGTGCTACACCAACTATTAACGCCGCTACCCAAGTAAAATTCGTCTTTCTTCATTTTATAACTTCTCCCTAGCATTTGCAAATCCCAGTAAGAAGCATACCTTTCCAGGAAAATATATCGAACATAAGCTTATCAACACAGATGATCTGTCTACTTTACACTTGCAATAAGTTGGTTATACTGTAAATTTACAGGATGAGAATCATACTCATATGACATTCCAGCACAGATTCGCTCTAATTGTTTACAACATAACGAAGTCATCTCAAATGTGAAGCGAGGTTATCAACTTCGATATATGTGAAACAGCAAATCAACAAGGACCTCTAATAACCCGTTAGATATCCAATAAAAACAATGCAATCGAGATGCATACGTCTAGCTGGGAAACATAAAACCAAGGAGAAACCATCCCTCAAGAATATAGCTGAAAAAAACCAGACCAAAATGGAGGTAACATAATTTCAATGCCTCCATCAGATTTTTACAGACGTCAGCTCACGAAAAGGTCATTAAAAAGTGCATGTGAGGCTTCTCTGTTCTTATCCGTGAAAGAGATTGATTGTAGGAAAGGGAAAATATCAGTCGATGAAATGACTTACCTCAATTCGTTTGAAGTTTGCACACAAGAGAGCGATCTGCAGTCGGGGATCAAGAAGTTTCAAGAGCGACGTGCACTTATCCGTCAGTCTTCTCCCTCAGATCCACATTCAAATTCGCATCCAGATTCGTCATCTGTCATCTTCTCCCTCTGATTCGTCGTCAAATTCGATGTCGTCTCCCTCAGATTCGTCATCTTCTCCCTCTGATTCGTCGTCAAAATTGATGTCATCTCCCTCAGATTCGTCATCTTCTCCCTCTGATTAGTCGTCATAATCGACCTCCTCCTCCTCCGAAGAAAGCGGATAAATTCCCTACTCATCTAATTTCTTGCGATCTAATTTCTTGCAATTCTTTATCAAAATGCTTGGCGGTTTGTTCAAGCTTGACATATCAGGCAACTTCTTCAAAGATCCACAATCCAAAAGCCCCAATGATCCCAAAGATGATGGGAGTTCGCCTTGAATCTCGACCAGATTACCACAACCGGATACTTGAAGATGCCATAGTTTGTTGAGATTCCTTAGATCAGGTAATCTCTTCACCCGTCGAAGTTTCCGAAGCCTAAGTGTATTTAGGTTCTCCAAACAAGCAAGGCCTTGAATCTCTAAGATTGCACACTCCACGATTACAAGAGATGCTAGTGTCTTCAAATTCGATAGATCCCCCAGGGAAGATAATGACTCGCAACCGCTCAAATCCAACTTTAATAAACTGGAGGGAAGGCTCGGGAGGTCAAGCAGATTAGGGCACCAGCGGAGTGTAAGTATCTCGAGTCGAGGAAGGAGACTACTCATATCCTCGGGTAAGGTGGTCACGCATTTGGATTCTAACCACAAGGATGATAAACCGGAGGGAAGGGTCGGGAGGCAAGGCAGATTACGGCACCTGAGCGTAAGTGACTTGAGATGGGGAAGGAGACTTATATCTGGCAAGGCGGTCATGTCTGGAGACTCCAGTAATAGAGACTCTAGTTTGCTTAAATTCCCAATCCGCCGTGGCATTGGATCTTCCTCCACAGGCCCATCAGATTCTCCATCGGAATCACGTCCCGCAAAGTGTAGCCCTAATTTTTCTAAATTAGTCAAGTTTGAGACATCTGGAAACATATTCATGTACAAGTTGGACAACTTTAGAATGGTAAGACTTTCAGGAAGCTTCGGTACTTTGTATATTCTTACCCCATTCAATTCTAAGATCCTCAAGGCTTGATTTCCATAGATGCGATTTCCAATTTTCACATTGAAATGACAATGAGCTGTGACTTCTATTACTTCGAGCTTCTCAATCCTCCAGAGGGCATTGGGTATTTTGCTTATGAAACAACCATTCATCTTCACTACTTTCAAATTTGTCAACTTTTCAATGGAATCAGGTAGTTCTTTGATCTCACTTCCAGATATATCCAACTCAATCAACGATTTTAAACTTCCGATGGAACGAGGTAGTTTTTTGATCCCCATTCCATATATATTCAACTTATTTAGCGATGTTAAATTTCCAATGGAATGAGGTAGCTTTTTTATCCCCGTATCAAGTATATCCAATTCTATCAGCGATTCCAATTTTCCAATTGTATTCGGAAGCCTCCGAAGCTTCCCACAATAGCTTACATCTAAGAAAACTAAGCTTACCAATTGACAAATTGACTTGTCAATTTCAACTAATTCCGAACAAACCTTTAGGATCAAACGTTCTAATTTTGGATGTGCAAAAAAGTCGGGGGTTCTTGTTAAGTAATCGCAATGGCTTAGATCCATAACCTTCAAATTCTTCATCACCTGTGAAAAGAAAAATCATGCAAAGATTACTTAGAATTTAATAAGACGGACTAATAAGTATTGTCTAACATATAACATACCTTCACGTGGCTCCACCCCTTCCAACCATCTGTAATTTTACTTTGAGATAGATTAAGAATAACCACATTGGCCACGGAAAAATTTGTAATGTTAAATGTGGAGGGAATATTATGCCATGAAAGCCACCGCAATTCTGGAAGGAGATGCGAATCCTCATTAGTTGGAAAAACATTTGACGGCGATGCATGCCAAAGAAGCCTCTCTTCTGCACATAAAGTTCCCTTTGAACCACAAACTTCAAGGAAACTTAGATTTGGTAGTCTTTCAAAGTCTTTATAGGCAAAACGGCGCTGATGGTCCAAGTGGAGACGAAGAGCTTCAAGTTTTTTCTTCTTCTGCCCAAAGGAAAAATTTAAAAAAACAAAAGCATTTAAGGGAAACACAATTATCCAAATTCACTATCTCAAGGGATTGAGTAGAGTGGTATCGTTCCTTTAATTTTAAAAGAGCAAAAATATCGTTGAGTACGTCATATGCTAGAGAATACAAAACATAACTGCCTCCCTTTGAAAAGAAAATGTCCATAAGAAACTTGGAGATGAATTGTATGGAAGGTTTTACCTTTTTTCTCGTCAGCAAACCCAATGCTTCCTCAGGATCCCACACCCTACTTTGCTCCCATATTTTGTAGTCACCTTCTCGATGAACTATTTCTCTTCCGAGGTCTCTGACTAGGTCGTGCATCCACACTCTATTATCGTCATCAATCTTCATCAAAGACATGTCTTCCAAAACACCCATGGCTTTATTCGGAAGAAATATATCATCCCAGAAATAAATCACAACATCTTTCTCATATCCAATGAAAAGACAAGCCATATCGAGGAATATATGCTGTTCTCGCCTATCTAATGCGTTATAACTTATTTCCAGCTTTCCCAGAACGTTCTCATGAGGAACCTTTTCCAACTCCTTCAATTTGCCTTTCCAATTTTTCTTTTCAAGGTGAGATAAAAGTGTACCTATGACCTGTAGAGCAAGCGGAAGACCTCCAGCGATTTCTATTGCCCTGTTAGATTGGTTCATATCCTCATCTAGAGGAGAATCTCTTCTGAAGGCGTGTTTACTAAAAAGTTTAAGAGATTGAACACGATCCATGCATTTAAGCTCATAAGTGCAGTCCACTTTCGGAAAACAAAGAATACCTTTGTTTCTTGTAGTAATAATAATTCTGCTCCCTCTGCCAAACCAATCACGCTCACCTACAAATGCATCAATATGATCATCGAGGAGGAGGAGGACTTTTTTATTAGAGAACCTTTCTTTGATTTTTAGAGTCCCTTCATCTACATTGTTTATATCTGTCTCTTTCATTCTGAGGATGTCAGAGATGAGTTGCTTCTGCAGGTATTCAACGTCCTTGCCTTTTGATGTTTCACGGATGTTGGACAGAAAGCAATGATCGTCAAAATTGCTTAAAAGTCGATTATAGATGATTTTGGCAATAGTCGTCTTTCCGACGCCACCCATCCCATGAATTCCTATAATCCGTGTCACACTTGTCTGAGCACCTATCATCTCCATGATTTCATGTACATGGTTGTCAACACCGACCAAGCAATCTGATACCTTCAAATAAGCCTTTTTCAATTCTCTGAAAATCTCCTTAGTGAATTCTTCTGCAAACTTACCTTCTCGCCTAGTGTTTGTTGAAGGTCAAAAGGCAACGAGTTAGAAAACGAGCAAAATTGGAAACTACAGACCTATCCGGCATGTGTTCTTCGAGGATTTATTTTATTGTAAATGAACTAGCGTTGCTACTAAGAGTTAATGAATGACCTAAAATGAAAAATATGTTGTCTGAAATGAAAAATGACAAATTTTGGACCGTGCCATTATTTAGCGTGATTTCTGTGGCATAAAGTTTAATTTCAATCAGACTAAGAGAAACCTACAAAAGAAACCAATTGAAATGCATCGAGTTCTAATGATACAATGCACTTGAGATGGAATGCTAGCAGAAGTCACCTTTTGGTGTTGCTGTGCAGGTTCCACCCGTTTATTGCCCCAACTGCACTGAGAGCAGCCTCCCATTTGTGGATAGTCTCTTCATTGTATCGCTGCTTCTTTCTATGTTTGTGAAAGGCCTTTGCATAACGCCCGATTTGATGTCGAACCACTGAAGGTTCCACATCATAAAAAATGGGCATGATCTTTTGTGTTCTATTTTTCTGGCACTCGACCATCTGGACTAGCTCCTTGAGACACCATGGGCTAGAGGCATATCGTTTCGAAAATATAGGTACTGATATCTTCGACTGCTTGATTGCTTGGACAAGTTTTGCGGGAAACTCTTCCCCAATGCCGAGCTCTTCGTCGTCCTTAAATGTGCGGATTCCCACACCATCAAGCCTAGTGTAGAGAAAGTCGGTAAAACCTTCTCGAGTATCTCGCCCACTGAAGCTCAGGAATACTTCATAGTCATATCCCTGACCTTCTGTTGAAGCGTCAGTGGAAGAAGCGCCTCTTGCTGTTCCATCATTTCCACACAAGCGCCGTCTCTTTGCACTCCCCTCCATCGATCTCGCTTGATCTCCT
Source organism: Eucalyptus brandiana (assembly GCA_014182725.1). Lineage (NCBI taxonomy): Eukaryota > Viridiplantae > Streptophyta > Magnoliopsida > Myrtales > Myrtaceae > Eucalyptus > Eucalyptus brandiana. The sequence goes on along the minus strand of CM024675.1, from coordinate 52,731,975 downwards.
CTTTAAGAAAAAGTCGAAACAGGATAGCAGCAAAAGCAGTGGCCGCCCGAGATGGGAAAAACTCGGAAGCCGAAAACTAGCAAAATGGGGAGATCTCTGTACCAAGAATGATTCATTGCAGCCTGTCAAAGTTGACAAAATGCCAGGGCTATTTCTGAACACCAAAAGTGGGGCCTTGGAGACTCACCTCAGATCTGGCTTCGACTGTGGCAAGGAGCTCTCCAGGTGAAATGTCGACGGGTTCCTTCGCCGGGGCTCGACAGAGGGAACGATCAGCTGCACGTGCCGAGACTGCGGTGGCGTTTCGGGGGACGGGTTCGCGAGATCTGCGCGCACAACTTCAGCAGCAGCTCCGGCAGAAGCGCAGGCTCTGGTAGAAAATCCTGGATTTTCTAAAGAGATGGGGGAGCAATTGAGTTGCTTTCGGTGACTAAAACAAAATATTAAAGAAAACTCTTCTCTCTCGTTCTTTTTGTATTATTGCATTTTAACTCATCCTGCATCTACGGGTTACTTCACACTCGCTTCTTTGCCTGTCCATATTATATAGAGCTCTCTCTCTCTCTCTCTCTCTCTCTCTCTTTATTCATCGAGCGGGTATTGTCTGTGCACCGATGCATGTAAACCTAACTTGTGCACCGATAGATCAGGTGAATTCTCCATAGGGCCCACCCTATCCATCGGTATTTTCCTTATTTGGTTGAAAGATAAACTTTTTTATTTGTCATAATTGAATATGGGAAGAAGAAGAAGAAAACTTCCAAGCAAATAAATCCGAAAAGAACTGCAAAACAAAACTAAACCTAGAAACCAAAAGATTACAACTTGCAGCTGTAAGCACTTTCTTATCAATCTATTACCACTACTGCTCTACTTACACCTGTCCAAAATCCTAAAATCCTCAATTGCAATTGCATGGGTGATGTGAACGCACCAACACTAGCAAGACCTTCGGATTTCGATCGGCATAGATGTTGATTGGTCTAAACATAATGATACTTGATAAGGACAACATGGGGGAGCCCAGGAGGAAAAAGTAAAATCTCACGGTATCCGAAGGCACAAAACTGCTCCATTCTGAAATTAATAAGCTCTTAAGTCTTTTCAAATGTACATCCAAACCCGAAGGCATAAAACAGTCCTGTTCTAAAATAAATAAGCTCTTAAGTCTTTCCAGATGTACATCCGAACCTCAAAAAAAGAAATTTCAAGGTTGAAGTTATTAATTATGATGACTCGATAAGTTAAAAATAACACTCTCGAAAAGTATCAAATTCCTTGAATTGAGACCGACGGAAGATCAAATTCTTATGATTCCTTTTCTTTGAAATTGAATTTCCTAAAAGCATTTTCCTGCAACAAAAAAATTCTCAGCCAGATAAAGACACCCTAAAAGTTTTTTTTTTTTTTTTTTTCGATTTTCATATGACGGTATATGACCGGAGGAAATGGTGTGATGAAATTATCAATGAATATGAGAATTGGAGATCAATTTGTTATCATGTAAATTTTGTGGGTGCATGGGAGAACGATGAGTCCTTTTTGGATTTTATAGAGTGATCTAGTGACATTTTTTTTCTTCTTTTTGATAAAATTCCTACAATTATAGAAGTATGACTGTAAGGGACAAATTTACTAAATGAATGAATCATGGGTGTGATTCCTTCTCGGAGCAAAGCTGGTTCATCATGGACCGTTGGTAGTCCAAGTCTTCGTAGACTTTCGACTTGGCCCCCCTAATCACGTGATGTTTCAGTCTTCTTACACCAACCGTACACTATTCTGTCTTATTACACCAACTGTACACTGTTCTGTCTTATTTTTTTGTCTTTCTTTATGAGAAAGGTAGCTAATGTTAATGCCAAGTTAAAACGAGGCACGGGGAGCTTAGGTTTTAAATTGTTGGCAGTCCGTATCAAGATCACATAATCAATCTCATGCAGTTCATAATCTAATGATTGTATTTCGATGCAACGCAAAAACCACTTATATACAGCACTTTTGTACTTTTCATTTAATTAAATTAGACGGTATCAACTTTTCTATTGATTGATGATACAATTGGCTAGACTATTTAAAGATCAAAGTATTTCTCAATAGATGGTGTTTGTTTGCAAGCATTTTTTTATTTTCTAAATCAATTTTGTGGTAATTAAACATTCCATGTTTCACAATAGAAAATAAAATATCGCTAGATCCGGCGGTGTAAAGATGTTCCCTTATGAAATTCATAAGTTCTTAAGTTTTTTCAAGCATAGATCCGAGTGTGACCAAAAACAACATTTAAGATTGAAGTTATTAACCACAATGACTTGATAACTCCAAAAACACTCTTGGGAAATCATGATTTGATCACATCAATTAATGTATCGATTTTAATATGCTTATTTAAATTACTTGTGACTAATCTAGATTTATTGGTTAAACTTCAAATGATGAAGAGTTTGTGCTTATTGAGTAAAAGTGCACATATTTTTAACAACATTAAAAAAAAAAAATCCACATATTACTACTAGTTGTAATTATATTGCCATCTGTTATGTGAAATGTTGATGCATGTTATTTTGCAAATTCTTTGTAATTAATCCACCGGGGACCTCAATAGTCATTCACGGCGAAACCGCCTCGAAGAATCCGAGGGAAAATCCTGTTAAAAAGAAGAATGACTAATGAAAAGAAAAAAAGCAATACAACAAAGAAAAAAAAAAGATGGGGTCATCCTAACGTGGAAAAGAAGTCATCCCGCCAGTGCTTTAGCTTTAGTGTGTGCCTTTGGTAGTCCAAGTCTTCGTAGACTTGGGTCAATCAATGGTGTGATTCCTTCTTGAGCAAGCTAGTCCATCATAGACTGTTGGTAGTCCTAAGTTTTCGTAGACTTTGAGTTGGGTCAATCATTGGTTTCAGTCTTCTTGCACCGCCCCACACGCTGTTCTGACTCTTTTTTCTCTTTCTGAGAGTGCTAGCTAATGCTAATACCACGTTAAGATAAGGCACAGGGAGCTTAGGGTTTAGATTGTTGGAGTCCATATTAAGACCATATCGACCAATCTCAGGATCATATTTCAATGCAACACGACTATATGTATGCATCACATTCTATTTCCATTTAGTTAAATTATATAGTATCAATTTTTTTATTGATTGGTGACATGATTGGCTAGTGTTCATTTGTAATCATTTTTCTATTTTCTAAATCAATTTTGTGGTAACTAAATATTCCATGTTTCACAATAGAAAACAAAATCGGCCTAGATCTGGAGGTGTAAAATTATTCCATTCCGAAATTCATAAGTTCTTAAGGCTTTTCAGGCATAAATCCAAGTGTGACAAAAAAAAGATTAAAGTTATTAATCACGATGAATCGATAAGCTAAAAAATACTCCAAAGAAGTATCAAATTTGTTTTTCAATAACTTTATCTTTGATTATACTCTACTAAACTTTTTTTTTTTAGTAAAAATGAAACTCCAAAAGTCTCGTTGCAAATTCTTTTAAAATTAGACTCTTCCATTCCAATTGAAATTGAGTTTCCTCCGTTAGCTCAAAAGCTTAGAGAAGAAGAGAATATAGGTGAGATCCATTGCCTAAACTCCTCTTCTTGTATAGAAACAAGCCTTAACTATCAAGACCTTTGTTCCTTTATCATAGAAATATTAAGTGGGAAGATTTTTATGAATGACCTTCCAAGAGGTCACTGAACTCGGAAGCCAAAGATTTGGGTGAATATACAAAGAGTCGTGGGCCAATTTTGCTGCGAAATTGGTTAGTAAGGATACTATCTTGAAGCATCACTGCATCCTATCAAAGTTGACAAGTTATTTACGTTTCTTAACACTGAAAATCATTGGACGATATGGTGCATAATTCATTCAAAGTCAAGTCAACAAAAGCCAACAGCACCCCCATGTGACCACCAACAACTGACAGCACCCACTCCATCCATCAATAATCACTACCCTGTGACCGCTGACAACTGACAGCACCCACTCCATCCATCCATAATCACTACCCCATTTCCTCTATTTCACTACACTCGAAATCAATTGCATTTGGGTCTTTTGGCAGCTCCATCCATCCATAATCACTACCCCATTTTCCTCTATTTCACTACACTCGAAATCAATTGCATTTGTCTTTTTGCTGCTGCCAAAAGACCCAAATGCCCTCATTGTGAGGAATTTATTCATCTTTTTCCTTTTGGGTATTGACTTTAATGATAAACAAAGCTGAGAAAATCGAGCGAACTCACTAAGTCTAGGCCCACATCGGTGGCCAAGCAACCCTAGATCCGTGGCCGTGCGCGAGGCTAGCCACTTCTATCGGTTGCGAATTCCATGGACATAGATTATGAGCTTTGCGCGAAAAGAAAAAGAGACGAAGGCATAGAAAACAGACTTGAGCGGGCAAGGCATTAACACGCCAATGGATTGACACGCAAAGTTGAGAGCTTGTGATGGCCATTGGTTAGCGGAAAATTCGACGAAGCAAGCGGCAATTCCCTAAAAATTCCTAACCTTTACATTCATCGCAATGCCAATTATCCAAACTATTTTTTGTATCATCAAAATCCAAAACTTGTATGATAACCAAAAAAATACGTTCCGTCAAAGTTTGGTCCATGACAGATGTTGAAGATCTGATGTGGCAGTTTGCTTGATCAATGACGAGCTTAAAACTGCACATTTCTTCCTTGTGCCAAATCCCTTGATTTTCCAAAATCCTAACCTAACCCCATGCCCCTCATAGTTGATGAGCTGACCTCCTCAAAGTTGCGGGCTAGTGCATGAGCGAATTGAACGCACCACACCACCAAGGCCTTCAGACCTCGATAGGGTACAGCTGTTGATTAATCAAACTGATTGATATTTTGATGAGGACAACACAAAGGAAGAACGTGGTGGAGCCAAGGAGGAAAAATAAAATCTCACCAAATTTAGAGGTGTAAAAAGGTTCCCACTTCGGAATTCATAAATTCTCTAATCTTTTTAGACATAAAAAAAATTAAGATTAAAGTTATTAATCATGTCAAGCCGATGAGTCAACAAAGACTCATGGAAGTATCAAATTCTTTGAATAATTTGTTTTCCAATAGCTTTAACTTTGATTGCACTCCACTAAACTCTTGTTTTAGTAAAATAAAAGTCCAAAAGTCTTGTCACAATTTTTTTTAAATCAGACTCCTTTCATTTGAATCAAAATTGAGCTTTTTCTATAATAGCTCAAAAGCTCTAGGAAGAATGGGATCCCACTGCCTAAACGCCTACTCTTTTTAAAAGGAAAAGAAAGACTATTCATATTAGATGCAAGCATCAACTATCAAGACTTTTGATCCTTTGCCACAAAAATATTAAGGAACTAAAAAGGGAAGATTTTTTGAACGACTTTTTGGTAGGTCATTGAACTTAGAAGCCAAAGGATAGGGTGAATATGCAAAGAGTTGTGGGCCAATTTTGTTGCAACATGGGTTAGTAAGGATGATCTGTCAAAGCATCACTCCAGCCCGTCGAAGTCAACAATTATGTATGTTTCTTAACTTGGAAAATCACTGAATTATGTGGTGCAGAATTTTGGGATTAGAATATGTCGAAGTCGACAATTATGTATGTTTCTTAACTTAGAAAATTGCTGAATTATGTGGTGCAGAATTTTGGGATTAGAATGGACTTTTGCATCCAAATAAATGGGCGGATTCATTCAAAGTAAAAGTAAATGAAAATCCACATCAGTCATGTGCAACAGTGAACGCATGTTATTTTACAAATTCTCATTATAAATTCCTGGAAAAATATTGAATGTGTTATGGAATAATTTATCAAATGCTGCTGACAAAAAAAAAATCATTGATCAAATGTTGGCCGCCAATCGATCAACTATCAAAGTAATTAACTCACGGGGACCTCAGTCGTCATTCACGATGAAATCGGCCCGGGAGAATCCAACGAAAATCTGGTCAAAAAAGCAAAGTGATGATGAAAAGGAATAAAGCACCAAAGCAAAGGAAAAAGGAAAATGTGGGTCCCGCTAACATGGGAAAGAAACCCGCCCATGGTTTGAAATTAGCCTGCCTTTGTGTTTTTTTTTTTAGCCTGCCTTTGTGTCGTCGGCAAGATTTTAGTCAAAAGAGCCCGGAAAAAAGAAAAAACAGAAACATGGGGATGCATTTCCTTCCTATTTTGCCCTCTTCTTTTTCCGGGCCACGAGGAATTTCTTTTCCTAGTTATGTTCGTGAAAAATCGTCATTGAGATATTGTTTTCCCTCTTTCCTTTTGTTTCGACTTTAGTCACAAGTCTTGGATATCATGATGAAAGCAACAATTCCCAAAATCTTGTCAAAGTTAATTGTATATGATTTTCACAATAATCATCTTTCCGATGCCAGTCATCTCATAAATTCCGAAAATCAGTATTTCATTTATTTGCACACTCATCATTTTCATGATTTTATCTACTTGGTGATCAATATTGACCAAACAATCTGATACTTTTAGATAAGTGTTTTTCAACTCATTTTAAGAGAAGTGGAATGGATTGGATTATATTCTTTCTTTTCTTTTGTCTTTTTCCACTACGCACTTGAGACCTTACATTCGCCCACCTTCTTTTTAGCATTTCACTTATGTTCTTCCTCTTTTCGGGACAAGAAAGAATACGAAGTAATATGATGTTCACTTTGGTTCTCTTTATTGGCATCAATTATATGGTCCATCATCATTCAAATCTGACATACATCAACGTCTTTTTTTGGGTCTGGATTCATCAACAACGTTAGCTTGCAAACATTTGTACAATTTTCTTCTGAAGGGTAATACTTTCCCAAAAAAAGAAATCAAAAGATGGAATTGTCTCTCAGTTCTTCCTTCATTATTTAAGTCAAGGTCAATTTGTATGATGAAAAATCATTTTTGAAATGTTTCTTTCCATACTTTCTAGTGTTTGAATTACGTAAAACTACTCGATCGATGGAAAAAATTTACCATAAGCTAAAAATAATAAGCTTAGAGAAAATGACTTGATAAAAAGGAATCATTTTCCCTTATTTCTATCCTAATTTCTTTGCAATCGTTGTTATGCTGATGGATTGCAAAATAAATTAAGACAAATTGATTCCGGTTTATTAGTCATTACATATTACTTCTAACAATATAAGCCACATTTAGTGGATTCGCTTGTTACCAATTACGATAAAATTAATTTTTTTCAACTCATTTTCACCATAATCAATTTTTTTCTGATTTACCTTCTCTAAAATTGAATTTCCTAGAAACATTTTCCCGCGACAAAAAAATCATCATTGAGATAAACACACCCTAAGAGTTTGTTTTTATATAATTTTCAATTTTGAAATGATGGTATGTGACCAGAGGAAATTGCAAGATGAAATTATTGGTGAATATGAGAATTGGAGATCAATTTGTCGTTTTTTTGCCAGTGAATGAGAGAACAATAAATCAATGTTGGATTTACACAGTGATCAAGAGACTTTTTTTTTTTGGATTAAATCTCGACGTTCATGGAAGTTTGCTGTGAGGCACAAAGTACGAGATAAATGAATCATTCGGTGTGATTCCTTCTTGGAGCATAGCTGGTTTATCATGGACCATTGGTGGTCCAAGTCTTCGTAGACTTTGACTTTGCCCTTCTAATCCCATGATGTTCCAATCTTCTTGCACCACCGTGCGCTGTTCTATCTTATTTTTCCCTCTCTTTTTTAGAGTAGCAGCTAATGTTAATGCCACGTTAAAACAAAGCATAGTGAGGCTTAGGTTTGGATCGCCGGCGTTCGTATCAAGATCACATCGACCAATCTCGTGCAATTTTTAATCTAATGATTGTATTTCAATGCAAGGCCAGACTATATATTTATATATATAGACACCACACTTTCGTACTTTCCATTTAGTTAAATTAAGATAGCAATAACTTTTTTTATTGATTAATACATGATTGATTCGACTATTTAAAAATTGAAATGTTTATGAAGGCATACTGTTTGTCTGGAAGTATTTCAAAGTTTATAAATAAATGCTGTGGTAACTAAAATTTCCATATTTTCCAATAGAAAAATAGCCACTTTGCAACTTAAGTTTCACGATACTGACTTGACAAAAACCAAAATTAGTTGCATTTGTTGTAATCAATTTCTATCGACCATTCTTTAGCCAACCAAAGTCACTCGTAAAGAGTTGGCACGTACAATATCATAAGCTTTCGATCTAGATAACGATTAATCCAATGATGAATAAACCAAGCATTGCCTTTCCACCGTTGATCTCTCTTGATCCTCTCTCGGAGAAAAAAATTTGAACCGTATAGCAGCAAAATTAGTACAGCACGTGGCGAAATCTGAATCACTTTAAGAAGCCAGAATTATAAATGGAGTCACTGCGGGTCATTAAACGAGAAGACGGGATTCGCTAACTATGCAAAGAGTCCGGGTCAGTTTGTATTCTAATGACATTGTCTTTGTAGGGTTTGCTTTCACCTGGAAACGGGACCGCACCGTGTCTACTGCCTCTTCCTTCTTCCATTAAATTATCTGACAACACTGTCTGGCGATACGGGACCCACTCTTAGCTTTGCTTGTACATAATTGTGGCGTCACTTTCGGGATAGTGGTGAAGCGGGGCTATTTTGGGGGAAAAAGCCCCATCCGTTTTTCGTGTTTTCCAAACCTGAAAAATACAACAGAAGTTTGGGAAAATATGGCAATTTCAATTGGGACGTGTGGGCTGAAAATCCATCATTTGGGAGTTTGCCCCTGCCAAACGTGGCATATGGACTGTATTTACAGCTCTCTTCAGTCTTCACTTCTTCCCCATTATTGGAGCAGGTCTTGTCTGCCCACGCACCTGCGCGTGCAAACGCAGCTCATGCACAGATGGCTCATGTGAATTTTCCGCAGGGTCCATCTCATCCGATGGTACGCGTGAGCCCTGATTGATTTAACATCTTTTTCTTATTAACTGACTCCTGCTCCACCGCCCACGGTATCATCAGTCACCCCATGTGAGTCATGTGACCACCGACGTTTTTGCGCTTTGTCTACTATAATCACGATCCATTGTCCTTTTCCCTCTGCTCCTCTCTCTCTCCCCTATCAATCGCATTCTGTCTTTTTGCTACTGCAAAAATACCCAAATGCCCCTCATGTTGAGGAATTCTTTTATCCTTTTTCTTTTTGGGTGTTGATTTTCATGATAAACAGGGCTGAGGTCCTCTCTCCGTTACAAAAAAAATCGAGCGAATTAACTAAGTGAAGCCCCGACACCACACCCATGCAACCGTAGATTTGTGGCTATACAAGGCTAGTGACCTTTGCCGGTCGCGAATTCTATGGACATAGGTTATGAACTCTACCCGGAAGGAGAAAGAGATGAAGGCAGAAGAAGACAGACTCGAGTGAGCAAGGCATTAACTCACCGATGGATTGATGCATGAAGTTGAGGGCTTGTGACAGCAATGGGTGGGCAGCAAAGTCGACGATGGCGAGTGGGCGGTTCCACAAAAAATCCTAATTTTTATATTTACTATAATTCCAATTATTCAAATTGTTTTTATATCATCAAAATTCAAAACTTATCTAATAACCAAAAAATACATTCCATCAAGCTTGGTCCAACACGGATGTTGTGGCGTTTTGCTTGGACATCAATGAGCTTAAAAATCTGAACTCTGTAATTTTTAGAGTCAAAAGTTTAAGCTTTTGAAAAAAAATTGGACTTAGCAACTTTTAGGGTTCAAGAAGTGAGACGATCCACTTATGCGGTCTTTCTTGCGAATGAAACGAGCTACAATTTTAACTTCAAAAGAAAAGTGGAATGGAAATATAAATTCTTGCTTTGCTTTTATCCTTTGGGTTAATACTCTGAAAAATCCAAAACTGGTATACTTGTGACAAATTTATCACAAACTATTTTTTTGACCACCAAAAATCCCAAACCGGTATACCTTTGACAAATTTACCCCAAATTGATACATTTGTGACAAATTTACCCTTTGTTAGTTTTCATTAAATTTTATTCTCAAATTAGACACGTGATAGTTAACTGATATACCAATTTAGGATTTTACACTCTGTTTGTTACCATTTACAATTTTTGTGATTTTTTTTGTGGTATTAATCCAATTTAGCATAGGGTATATTTGTCACAAATTTATCATTTTCGGGGTTTTTTGCAGTCGAATAAATTAGTTTGGGGTAAATTTGTCATAAATGTACCAGTTTATGGTTTTTTATAGTTAGTCGGGGTAAATTTGTCACAGGTATACCAGTTTGGGGGTTTTCATGGTCAAAAAAATAGTTTAAGGTAAATTTATCACAAGTGTACCAATTTGAGATTTTTTAGGGTATTAACCCTTATCCTTTTCAACTACGCACTTGAGACTTCACCATTCGTTCACCTTCTCCTTAGCGTTTCACTTTTGGTCTTTACTTCTTTTCGGGAGAACAAAGCAAATGATGGATTTCTCTTTATTTGGATGAAGAGACCAAATTATTCAACATGCCCAGGGTTAGAATAAAATGTTGAATATTTTATCCTAACCTTCATTTAAACTCCACGACAAACTCCTTCCACATCCTTCCTCGACCTTTCGCACGTTTCTTCCTTTGCTCCAAATCCTTGATCTTCCCCTCGTCGTCACTGCTCTCTGCTCACACGCCTCCAAAACCCTAATCCCATGCCCATGGCCATGGTCATTCCCGGTGATTGACGAGCTAACCTCCTCGAAGTTGCCGGGGAGTGCATGATTGATGTGAATGCTCCGACACCAGCAAGACCTTTAGATTTCGATGGGTACTGATGTGGACTAAACGAACTTGTTTTTATTTGATAAGGACGACATGGAGGAAATGGTGGGGCAGCCAAGGAGGAAAAGTAAAATCTCGCAAGATCCGGAGGTCTAGATCTGCTCTGTTGCAGAATTCACAAGATCTTTAAGTCTTTTTAGATGTAGATTCGAATCTGATAGATTAAAGTTATTAGTAACATGACTCAATGAGGCAAAAAAAGCTCTTAAGAAGTATTAAATTCATCGATTTGAGACCAGAGAAAAATTAAATTTGTTCTTTGATAGCTTTAGCTTTGATTATCACTCCATTAAACTTTTATTTTAGTAAAAAAAAAAAATCCAAAAGTCTCGTTGCATATTTTTAAAAATCATATTTCTTCCATTTGAATTGAAATTGAGCTTCTTCCATTATAACTCAAAAGCTCCAGAAAGAAGAGAAAACAGGTGGGGTACCACTATCTTAACTCATACTCTTTTGGAAGGAAAAGAAAGACTTTTCGTGCATATGTGGGCCCTAACTTTTAAGACCTATGTTCCTTTCCCACAGAATCTTAAGGTACTAAAAATGAATTTGAACTCAGAAGCCAAATGATCAACTAAACATGCAAAGAGTCGTGGGCCAGTTTTGCTGCAAAATCAGTCAGTAAGGATGCTTCCTTGAAGCATCACTCCAGGCCATCAAAGTCGACAATTATTTACGTTTGTTGATGTGGAAAATCACTGGTCGACGTGGTGCAGAAATTGTGGGGACGAGAATCGACTTTTGCCCGACAAATTCATTCAAAGTCAAAGTCAACAAAAGCAGACATGGAACTTCCAACCAAGTTTGTTGCCCCAATCTAATTAAGGTGAACTCCGGTCTATCCAATTTAAAGGGCTGATTGGGCCAAGGCCAATGAATTGACTTCAAAACATCAAGCCCGGTATAATTATGTTGTTTGATCTATGTCAAAGCTCTCCCCCTAGCTATCAATCAAATAAAGAAAAGATCATGTTTATTTCGTGATAAACCATCCTTCACATTTAATCCGTTGTTAGTGTCAATAAATTGCTTGTCACGAAGCGATCTAGTTAGACAAAATCCATGCTTTGTGCTAATTATTATACAGAATACTATTAAGATATAGTACACAAAATCAATGTGTGATCATAGTCTTATGTCAATGTAGATGGGAAAAAATATTGACTCCCTCCAATATTAAGTATGAAAGTTCTTCTTTACCAAAAAAAAAAAAAAAGTATGAAAGTTCTTTATTTCAGATAATGTTTTCGGAGGAGTGGCTCCTTAGTCTCTCGGTTAATGCTTATGGATTATCTACTACAAAAGAAAAGAAAGAGGCGAAAAATATGAGAACTTGCAAATAGCGCGAGACTATTCCATGTTATACTTTTAGAATTGGAAATTTTTTTGCCACACTTCTATTCATTTGAAACTAAACGATTTTGGATCATTATATCATATTTACCTCAACATCAGATAATGTCAGACCAAGTCCATTCGCAACTAGAAATTTTTTTTTTTTAAATTTAATTAGGAATCGCTACGCATTCTCTTTAACTCTTGTGAATCTAATAAAGAGTTGTGCTTTACTTGAAAAAAAAAACAAAAAAGAAACTAGATATGTGTTTACCAATGTAGATTATTTGTCTTCCTCACATTGCGGTTAGTGTGATACTTTCGTACACATTGTAATGGCTACTTTAACGTATATAGTATAATGAAGTTAACTTCCTCTTGTAGAAAGCATGGGCATCGACCTATTTCAAATACAGTAAGATGAAATGGCAATTTATAAGGTATCTCAGAAAATCACCAAATTGTAAATTGACAAAATAATGGACATAACTTGACTTGACCTCACTTGGTAAGTTAGTTAGCAATTCAAAGCCACTAAAACATTTAAACAAACAAAAATTAAACAAAGAAGATTTGAACAAGTGGAGGAGGATGAGGAGGAGAGAGGAGGAGTGGGACGTTTGATCAGAGTCGGTGTCCGCAAATGGAGGAAGCGAGGAGGAGGGTTTGGGTTTTTTCGTAATTTTGTTTTAAATATTTTTTCACTTTTATTATTATTATTATTATGTTTTTAGTAGTTCTTTTATTGCAGTTTTTTTTTTTTTTTTTGCCATTTTTCATTTATGCGGGTGATGTGAAAACTTCCCACTAGCCAGTGGAGGGAAATGTATTTTCGTTTCCTGCCGGGGAAATTGAAGCTAATGTGGGCTTACGCGCTGGATGGACCCACCAGCACAAGGATTGGGGGAGGTCCGACTTGGCCTCCCCGCCCGAGTCCCGATAGATTGTAATTGTTTTTTACTTGATAAGCTAAAAAATGTGGGAAGAGATGATCAATATGATTATCCATTCTTGTTATTACATAAAATATTATGTCCATAGTAGAATATCTCGTTTTAGCCATGATCACTTGGTCCATCATTGGGTGTGCGAGTCTATCATCGTAACTAATATGCCAAAAGCTTAGAAATCTTTTCATAGAATGCTGTGAATGTCTGAAGTACTAACCGGTTAAAAATTCGCTTGCGATATGATTTGAACTCGTGAATTAATGGAAAATGGCATGATCCCTTCATTGGGTTGCCATGCTTGGGGTTGGATTGCAACTACGGCTTTTTCGCGTTCAATTTTGGTTTTTTTTTTTTTTTTTTTTTTATACTTTCAAAGTGATTGAGCAGTGTATGAGCTTGATAAAAAAAGGAGTGATCTATAAATTTGTTTTGTGCTTATAAAATTTGACTTAAGGAGAATGAGGGATTGATGCGTATACATTACCAATAAAGAAAGAGATTTGAAGATTGGTTTCTATAAAATATTAATTTACTCTTCCCAGTAATTTCTCTTGAATTTCACTTATTCTTTAACTTCCACTTTTTTTTTTTTTTTTTTTTTTTGGGTGTATTGATTTTTCTGTGATTTTATAAACATTTGACTATGAATATAAATCCGTGAGAGCCACCAAACATCGCGTATACCATGCATTGGGGTAAGGTTCTTATATTATTTTGTTTGTGTGAGCTAAATGTGATTTAAAAATAAAAATCATTCACACTTTTTGATATTTTTAAAATGACATTATGTGACTTTTGTTGCGTGAGGTCACAGCTCTTTTTACTTCAAACATAGCTTGTGAAAAAAGTCCAATGACTTTTGTTCTCAAAGATTATGGACCCTTTTCTTTTATTTAATAATTTTTTACACATAAAGTAAAGTTTTCAATCCCAATGATTGTATGACTCATATATCAATCAAGCAATTATGAGAGGGCGATGGCATCATTTTATAATATGGTGATCAGTCTAATCGTACTCGCATTATAAATATTTTGTAAATTTTAGATAAAACAACTCAGCTCGAACTATTTTATGTCCATTTATCTAAAAAAAATAAAAATTATCGAATCCACTTCTATAAAGTTTCAAAGAATATTCAATAATCAATATGTCATAATAAGCCGCGTTCTCGTATTGTGGTTCTGCAATCCATAATTAAGCTTCGCTTGATTCACACCTGTCAAATCGCATTCTTTCCAAGTTTGAATAATATTAACAAAAGAAAAGTTTTGAATAATTTGAGTCATGAGATAGATTTGAGCCTGGAATTGCAAAAAATTATCTCAATAAGCTTGTGATCATATTAGAGTACTCTGCATCTTTATATACCTCCATGAATATCAATAAATAAATAAGTAATATTGACTCTAATTTTAGTGCATTTTTCATAATTCTAGTTCGAACCCACTAATTGAACCAAGCTGAGTCAAAGTGCTCATTTGAAAGACATCGAAGGAAGCGCCAAAGGAAGAGAGACAAAGAGAACGCAAATTTGTCCAGGAGCACGTCTCATTTTAGCAAAACTTCCTTCATTGCCCTCACAAAAACGACAAAATCACCAGACATGACACTGAATATACCCGCCAACAGAACAAATTTGTCGCGAAAATTGCTACAGAGTCCACGAACGCTGCGAAGACCAGGATTCGAGGTTTGAATTCGAGCAATACGGACAAAGACCGCAACCAACCTCTCCATCTCCCCAGGCGATCGCGCCATTTGATCGCGTGTGATTGTTTTGCATATATGGAAAGGTTGTGGAGATCAAAATTTCTTTCGTTGCGCAATATCATTTTTTTTTTCTTCCTTCGACGACGTTGTTCGATCCGTCCCTCTTGCAGAATAATGTGGAGCGGAACTGATCATGGTTGAGCTGAGGGTGATGGTGGTTCTGATAATGCTTCATTGCAACTTATGTTCATGTAATCAGTTATGGTTGTGATTCTCTGACTTGATTCTGATTGGGAGTCTAGATTGTGGATAAGGTTCATATAGACAGGCTCTAGTATCGAGTACGTTAGTTTTGAGCCTGGGGAAGTGAGATTTGTGTAGTGGATTTGGCTAATTAGGTATTTCAAGGTTGGGGGGAATTGTTGACTGTGTTGTGGAGCTATAGTGCCTGATTGAATGGGGGCAAACTATAGTTGAATGATCCCTCTGGTGTAGATTTGGATGTTTTCAAAGCATGTGACTGACTGAGGATCGTGTTGTAATTGGTTGGATTTGTAAAGCTCTTGGATTACCAAGTCTGGATCAACGCTACCACTGGAATATGGTCAGATTGATTGAATTTCCTTATATTTGTTCGATACAGATTTCATCTTGCTGTTTCTACTTTGGGAATAAAATTTGTCGAGTATTGCATAGTGATCGACTATTGGCTATTAAGCTTTTCTCCTGTTGAGTAATGGACCGTAGCTTGTAGGTTATAGCGGAGTAGCTTTATGGGAAAGAGGAGCCTTATGTTGTTTACTTATTCGCCTTTCATCGCATTGATATATAGTTCTTTAAGTTCACAAAGGAGGAAGGGTAGAAATTTACTGAAATGTTGTTTTGAGTTGATGTTTCTTTGAAGCGTTCCTCCCACATGATGTCAAAATAGTTTGCTACACACATAATAGCCTTGCTTCTTTGCTTGTAATTGAATGAGCTTGTGACTGCATTTTCAATCTGAATTTTTCTCAATTGGTAAATGTAGAACTTAGAGTGAGGTCCAAGGGTCATACAGCTATTTACAATCACACTCTTGCTACGATGGTGGTGGAGTATGCATTTGTTTAAGTGTCCATTATAAAGATTTTCACATTTACCTAGAGCTTGTTGTTATTACCCTTCGGGTTTCACCATTTCAATACAATAACATTGTAATTAGATGTAGAGCTTTATATTTGGCAAGTTTACATGTTAGATTTGACATAACTTTTTAGTTGGATGTGTCCTAGTTATGATGGAAAGAAAAGGTAATTTGACTACGTTTTGATATGACATTGTTGCCAAGGTTGCGTAAAGAATGGATCCTCTGTACTAAATGGCCAATTCTTGAGATGAGATTTTGTGGGCATATGTTGCCTTCTCTTATGAGCCTTTGACTAGTTATTAATGCCTTTGGATATGAAATTAGGGGTTCGAAGCCATTGAACTGATGGTTGACGTCCAGCATTGCTTACAAGTATATAATTCGTGTCGCAATGGCGACCAATTTGCGATGCTTGTGATGCCTTTATGTTTGAATTTCATATAATTTTTTGTCTTTATTTCATATATATATAGCCTAGGACCTTATCGCTGCAGTTATAGCTTTCAAAGGTACTCAAGAAAATAGGTATGCATTTTAACTTTAGCAATTATTCCTCTTACATTGATATGTGAAGGATTTCATGAAAATTTAAGCTAAGAAGAGTAGCCTCCAATGAATGTGTACACAAAATACATGGGTCTGCTGTCCATAAGAAGGGAAAACAATGAATCATTTCCATCAAGACGTGAATGTTATGTGTGCTGATATTGTCTTGAATTCCACAAATTCAATTGGGAAATCTAGGAAGGCTTGAAGATTTTGAACTATTTGTTTTCTAATATATTTCCTAGATTTGGGTTTTAAATATGATAGTATCTTTATGGTGGAATTCCTTTCCTACTAGGTTTAGGAAAGTGGGGATCTAAAGATCTATTTATTTCAGCATTGTACCTTGTACTCTTGACATACACTCAAATAAGAAATCGTTTCTCTCTCTCCCGTGGACGTAGGCGGATCTTTCGCCAAACCACGTAAATCTCCATGTTCTTAATTATTCTTGTTTACTTTTCTCATCTAGTTAGGGTGTTCTTCCGCACAACAGTTGGTATCAGAGCTATCCAGGTTCTCTGTTCCTATATTGTGACTTCTAACTAGATGGCTGGAAAAGGTTCAACCGTTCGATTTGATATTGAATGATTCACTGGGAAGAATAGTTTTACACTATGGCGGAGAAGGATGAAGGATCTGTTGATTCAACAAGGTTTATCAAAGGTTCTTCTGGGAAGATCAAACAAGCTGAACACCATCATTGATGATGATTGGGCTGACATGGAGGAGAGGGTGTGCAGCGCAATCCGATTGAACCTATCGGATGAGGCCCTTCAATATGTAGCGGAAATCGAATCTGCTCCGGAGGTATGGCTCAAACTCGAAAACATTTACATGACGAAATCTCTTACGAACAAGTTGTTCTTGAAGAAGAGATTGTATTCACTTCAGATGAGTGAAGAAGGAGATCTGTTGGAACACCTTAACGTGTTCAATAAGATGATTAGTGAACTTACAAGCTTGGAGGTAAAGTTTGAGGATGAAGACATAGCGCTTCCACTACTGGCATCGTTGCCGGATTCGTTTGACCACTTGGTGACTATGCTCTTTTATGGCAAGGAAACCCTGGAGATCGGAGAGGTGACTGCTGCCCTAATTTCAAACGACACTCAGAAAAGGGCAAGTAGTTCAAAATCTTCGGGAGAGGGACTCTTTGCAAAGGAGAAAAACAATCAAGGAAGAGGAAGATCAACGGATCGAGGATCGAGCGGTAGGGGTCGATCAAAATCCAAGGGAAGGTTCAAAGGAAGATGCTACGGGTGCAATTAGGAAGGGCATACCGAGAGATTCTGTCCAAATAAGAACGAGAAAAAGAAGAAGAGCTCAGATGAGGCAAGTATAGCCGACAGCATTGAGACCAATGATGGGGACGTCTTGTCCATATCATCGGGGAAGGACACCTTTGAAGATTCGTGGATCATGGACTTCGGATGCACTTTTCACATGTGTCCTCATCGAGAAGCCTTCAATGAGTACAAGGCATATGATGGTGGTTCAGTTCTCATGGGTAATGATAGTTCGTGCAAGACTGTGGGTGTTGGAACCGTGAAAATCAAGATGTTTGATGGCATGATTAGAACCTTGGCAGACGTATGTCATGTTCCAGGTCTAAGGAAGAATTTGATCTCATTGGGAGCACTTGAATCCAATGGATGCAAGTACACGGCTCAAGGTGGAGTCTTGAAGGTAATTAAGGGAGCTCTGGTTGTTCTTAAGGAACAGAGGCACGAGAACTTATATCGACTTATAGGAACCACAGTGCAAGGTGGAGCATCTGTGTCCACAGATGCTAGCATGGAGATAGATAACACCTATCTATGGCATATGCGTCTTGGGCATATGGGAGAAAGAGGATTGATGGAGCTTCACAAGAGGAATGCACTCAAAGGTATAAAAACATGCAAATTAGATTTTTGCAAATTTTGTGTGTTTGGAAAACAATGCAGAGTACGGTTCAATGCTGCAACTCATACAAGCAAGGGCGTGCTTGAGTATGTACACTCGGATGTATGGGGTCCTTCACCGGTAAAGTCAAAAGGAGGGAAGGAATACTTCGTGACATTCATTGACGATTTCTCTCGCAAAGTTTGGGTCTACTTCATGCGACACAAAAGTGAAGTCTTTGAAAAGTTCAAAGAATGGAAAGCTGAAGTTTGACTTCAACGGGAAAGAAGATTAAGTGCTTGAGATCGGACAATGGAGGAAAGTACAAATTGACACCATTCATGGAGCTTTGCAAGAATGAAGGGATTAAACGTCACTTCACAGTTCCGGATACGCCCCAACAGAATGGCATAGCGGAAAGGATGAATCGGACCTTATTAGAGAGAGCTCGAAGCATGAGGCTACATGCGGGACTGAGCAAGGAGTTTTGGGCAGAAGCTATCTGCATGGCATGTTATCTTGTGAATCGGTCTCCATCAACTGCAATTAAATGCAAAATTCCTGAAGAGGTATGGACTGGTAAAATTGTCGATTATTCTAATTTAAGAATATTCGGTTGTCCTGCTTTTGTACATGTGCAAAGTTCGAAGCGCTCGAAATTGGATCCAAAATCAAAACAATGCATATTTCTCGGTTACGATAAAGGAGTGAAAGGCTACAAATTATGGGATCCAAGTGAGAAGAAAGTTCTGACGAGCAGGGATGTTATATTCGATGAATCTGCAATGTTGAAGTCAAGTTGTGTGCCACGCGCGGCTGCTGAAGAGGAGAGTGATAAATCTATCGTTAAGGTGGAGCTTGAAACTAGAGAATCTACAGAGAATGGCGAGTCATTCGATGAAGCTCCGGAAGTCAAAGAAACGGTAGAAGTTCCTCGTACCATTGCGACGGGTCGAGGAAGGCGCACTCCCAAAGCACCGGAGAGGTACGGTTTTGAGGATATGGTTGCCTATGCTCTTACCGTAGGCTCCGGCGATCCAAGCTCCTACCATGAAGCTTTGAAAAGTGATCACAAAGAAAAGTGGATGACCGCAATGATGGAGGAGATGTAATCGTTACAAAAGAATGAGACATGGGAACTTGTGAAGAAGCCCAAGGATTAGAATGTCATTGGTTGCAAATGGGTTCTTCGAAGAAAGGAAGCAGCAACAGAGAAAGAGCAAGAGAGATACAAGGCCCGACTTGTTGCTAAGGGCTATGCACAGAAGGAGGGGATTGATTACGACGAGATATTTTCCCCAGTTGTAAAACACACATCAATTCGTGTTTTACTAGCTATAGTAGCCATGTATGACTTGGAGCTTGAGTAGCTAGATGTGAAGAAGGCATTCCTTCATGGTGACTTGGAGGAGGAAATCTATATGGAGCAGCCTGAAGGCTTCAAGGTGGAAGGGAAAGAGGATCATGTTTGTTTGCTCAAGAGATCACTTTATGGTTTGAAGCAATCTCCGAGGCAATGGAATAAAAGGTTTGATTCTTTTATGCTTCGTATTGGCTACATGAGGAGTGTGCATGATTCTTGTGTCTACTACAAAGTTTTGGATGATAAGTCGCTTATTCTGTTGATGCTCTATGTTGATGACATGTTGATTGCTGAAAGAAAAATGAGAGACATTAATTCCCTAAAGTCTCAGTTAAGTAGTGAGTTTGATATGAAGGATCTTGGTGCTGCAAAGAGGATCCTTGGCATGGAAATCTTTTGAGATAGACATGCAAGTAAGCTTTGGGTGAATCAAAAGAAGTATGTTGAGAAGGTCTTGGAGCGGTTCAACATGGGTAAAGCTAAACCGGTTAGTACACCCTTAGCAAATCACTTCAAATTATCGGAGAAACAATGCCCTGTTTCACATGAGGAAGTTGTAAAGATGTCTCGAGTACCCTATGCCAGTGCAGTAGGGAGCCTCATGTATGCTATGGTTTGTAGCAGACCGGATTTGGCTCATGCGGTGAGTCTCGTCAGCCGATACATGAGCAATCCGGGTAAGGAGCATTGGGAAACTGTTAAGTGGATCTTTCGTTATTTGGCTAGAACTATCGGAATGGGTTTAATGTTCAGTTCCAAGGGAGGATCAATTGATTTAGCAGGTTATGTTGATTCAGACTTCGCTGGTGATTTGGACATGCGAAGGTCCATCACGGGATATGTCTTTACTCTTGGTGGTGGAGCTATTTCGTGGAAGGCAATGCTTCAACCTACTGTAGCATTGTCTACAACCGAAGCTGAGTATATGGCAGTAACTGAGGCTGCGAAGGAGGGAATATGGCTGACTGGTTTGGTCACAGAGTTGGGTATAAAGCAAGAAAGTGCTACATTATATTGCGATAGCCAAAGCGCAATATGTCTCATGAATAATCAAGTGTTCCATTCTAGAACAAAACACATTGAAGTTCGGTACCACAAAATTCAAGAATTTGTGGAGAATGGTAGCATTGCTTTGAAGAAAATCCATACTAAAGATAATCCCGCAAATATGCTCATGAAGACGGTTACTACAGAGAAGTTCAAGTCCTGCAGGGACTTGATTTCTCTTACTCATCATTGAAGTTGATGGAGGCCGCACTGATCCAGGTGCAGGCGTACCTTTGCGAAGGTACGGTGGAGGGAGAGATATGTTCGTTTTCTTGGTTCAAGTGGAGGCTTGTGGTTTATTCAAGCCAAAGGTGGAGATTTGCTGATATTGTCTTGAATTCCACAAATTCAATTGGGAAATCTAGGAAGGCTTGAAGATTTTGAACTATTTGTTTTCTAATATATTTCCTAGATTTTGGTTTTAAATATGATAGTATCTTTATGGTGGAATTCTTTTCCTACTAGGTTTAGGAAAGTGGGGATCCAAAGATCTATTTATTTCAGCATTGTACCTTGTACTCTTGACATACGCTCAAATAAGAAATCGTTTCTCTCTCTCCCGTGGACGTAGGCGGATCTTTCGCCGAACCACGTAAATCTCCATGTTCTTAATTATTCTTGTTTACTTTTCTCATCTAGTTAGGGTGTTCTTCCGCACAACAATGTGCTTGTAATTTTAGATTTTGTCATGAGGAGATCACATACTTCACTAATTTTGTTCTTGGAAAAGTTGTTTGAGCTTTTCATTTAGTGATTACTTCTATTTATGTCTACAGCATATAGAATTGGGTTGAAGATCTCTATTGGAAACAACTTGACATAAACTACCCTGGCATGCGTGTTGCCATGGTGAGTTCTAGAGATGATAAGTTGTGGATACTTCCGATTTGGAATGAATTACATTCTTATTCTGTTGTCTTTGCTTACGTTCATCATGGATTTACTATGCTTATCACAACACAACAATTCAACCTGGTACTTTGGATGCTGTTAAAAGAGCCAAGGATTTATATAGAGACATCAACATCATGGTGATAGGGAATTTTTATGGGAGGGGATATGGCATCCTTTTGCTGATTTGATCTTGTGGTAACACAGTTAAAAAATTGTTGTGGTTCAGATATTGGTTCTTCTCTATTGTGTTCTTTCATTTTTTCAGTTTTGGTCTTTTAAGAATTACTTGGAATTCCCTGCTGACTCTGCCTTGAAGAGTTTAAACTCTGGGTACCTTGAACTTTCCATGGCTTCATATTTATATTTACAATTGATCAGCATCTTGTTTTTTTTTTTTTCTCTCTTTTTTGTCTTTTTTGGTAAATTGACCCATAGACAAAACACAAGCAGAATGGGTTGCAAACATCCCTTTACTTGAACCACCTAGGGTCTACGTTTTTAGTTGTGTGAATTATCTTACACGTTAAGCCATGTAGCTTCAAGTTGACTGAATACCCATATATAGTGGATAAAGACTTCCAACTAATCATTACAAAGTTTACTTGCTGGGAACTTTATGGGAATATTGATATGTTTATGGTCTGGCTATATAGCTTTTGCAAGCACTTGAAGCTCAAATCTATGTCGTGTAATCTTGAAGGGTTAATGCATTTTAAACTAGAATATATTGATCCTAAATCTGTGTTCTGTGTGTTGTTTCTATCTGTCTCTTTCTAACCAAAAAAAACAGCTCCTTTTCAGTCCGAATACAAGCCAAATATGTTGTAGGCTGGAGCCAATTCTAAAATGTCTAAGTTATGCTTTTTGTCTCTGCTTTATTGGACAATGTCCAGAGTTTTCTAGGCACTTGTTGTGGAACTGGTACCAGAAATGGTGCCCACCCCAAAGTCATATCTCATTAATTCTCTTCTCCATGTCAAGCCGTGATTTTTTAGGGTCAAACTTTGTATTGGACTCAAATTATACAGACATTCATGTGGCCTACGATAGGATCATAAGTTATGTCTTGTCTGGACATTTGGATGATTTAAAATGTCATTTTTGTTTGCTTGTTTCTTGCTGAAAATTGTTCGGAGCTGATTGTGACATCATGCCCATGGGTTGTGGCCCTTTGCATGCGTTATGGCCCTTTTTAACATTTAGTTTCTCCTTTGCTATTTATGACTAAGTTTTGAGGTTCAAGGGGCAATTTCACCACGAACTTGGAATTTTTTGTTTGTGTTTTTGGCAGGATATGACTCACCTCACCAACATCCAAGTGCTTCTTGTGGAGGCATTTAAATGCGCATTGGTTGTGAATTCACCCCCAATCCCACCATTCCATATTATTAACACCTTTTTGTGGGGGTGAGGCTTGGTGGGTTTTGTTGTGGATGTAGGGTTTGGTTTTGGGAAAATTATGGATGGGATCTAGACAGAGTAACGCTAGACCTCCAACCTTATGGAGAGAGATGGCTGTTCTATCCTTCACCTTCGTATGTGAAATGCAATATATGGTTATTGATGCATAGTACTCTTTCGTCTTGTGAAATTATTAAGTAATTTGGCTGTCTAATTACGTGTGCGGAAGCTGTTTTTTCCAAACCAGCACTCGCTTGATTTACTTATATAACTAAGGACGCTTAATTTCCTGGTAAACCAAGAAGCACAGATTGTCCAGGTTTTGACATCTGCACAACCCTGTATTGGCAATGCAATGTTTTTTCTTACTACCGCATGCCAAATACAATACATATAAGTAATGGACATGATATTGTGCCTCATTTGCCACCGTACTATTCTTGGTTTCCATGGAAGATATACCATCACTTCCCTAGGGTGCTATGACTTTGATCTTGACAGAATATCACGTAAATTACGGGGAATTGTCGCTGACTACATTGGACGTTTGCTTTGCATTTATTCTAAACTGGAGAAATCTTATCTTTTCCAACAATATTCATACTCTTACTCTTTTCAGCGTATAAATTTTAACTGTTTTGTTTCTTTTATCTTCTTAACAAAGTAGGGCAATTCGTAGTACTCATGACCTTTTTAACAATATTTAAGGAACTCTTCTCATTCCTATATCATGAGTTTCTCGTACCAATTCCAAAATTTGATACGTGTAATAATGTGAATTAATTACTCTCTCTCTATCGATGATGATGATGGCTGATCACCTAGTCTTAAGTTCTGTGCAATTACAATGTATTACTCATTTAAATTATGCATGTCTACTAATCCCTATAATTATTGTCGATTAGCTCAATGACAGCCATAGATAAGCATATTGATGTGAGATAATGTGAAAATAATTTGATTCCACCTGCTTGTATGGTGATAATCTTAATCTTTTCTATGTCAATGTTCACATGTGATTGGAATCCTTCTTTTTTGTAGGCGTGGCTGTACAATATAGGATTCGGTAGTTTGGTTTATCAGGTCGAGAAAGTTTGTGATGGCTCTAGAGAAAGATCCAATGTGCAGCAGGTAAGGAGGTAGTTTCAGTCGTAGCTACCTGTTACAAGCAATTATTTTGTGGATTTATCATGCTAGGTGCAATAGCTCATGTGATAGACCAGCTTGTTCTAAAGAATGCCTGTTCTTCATTACTGGAAATATTTATGGATGACTCATCAGTGTGTTCCTGCAGATTGGTAACTAGCAACGGCCTCGCAGACCATTTAGTCTACTATGGTGTAGAATTAACGGCGGAGACATGGGGATTGTGCAAGATCATCATGGACACATGATTGAAGGAATATGGAAGCGAAGCCAAAGAAAACCTTACGCTTTCCAGGAGTCCTTCTTCTTCTGCGTTGAGGCTGTGTCAAGACTCCGATGCCAAGAGTAACTTAATATGAAATGCTCCTAAGTAAGCACCTAATTTCTTGAAGATCATTAGATAGCTCTAGATGAAATTTATTCATGTAATGCATCCATCAATCTTCTTCCATGTCCATCACAAGATGCACAGGATCTCTACTGAAATTCACTTGGAATGTAAAAAGCAGGAAGTTGCATGTATCATCCTTGTAAATACAAGTCTGTGATACCTATTGAATGAAATGTGCTTGCTAGTTTAGCTGTCAGACTCGATGAAACCTAATAATGATGTGTGCATGCTGAGCTGAGCTGAGCTATCCATAGTTGAATCACGCAGCTTTTTTCCTTTTTTTCATTTTTTTTTTTTGAGGGGGGAGGGGGGTTAAACTCGTGTTGAACTTCGCAAAATTGTCAGATGTGTGTGAATTCGGAAACTGTAAGACTTGCACGGTTTCATGATCAACCGGTTTTATAAGGTGAAATAAAGATTGTCTAGGGAGAACACTTTTTAATTAGTGACCTTATCTTCTACTACTGGCTCATTGGCAAATCGGTGCAACCAAGTACTTCAACCGTTCCCTAGTAGGAAATTATGTAGATTAGTTGTTAAATCAAGCCATCTTGGAAACAAATGATGATCTTGTCTGAAGTTTGCATCATTTCAATTGGCAAGCTTGGCCGAATTTCAACTTTTAGGAGGTAAACGATTTATATCATCTTGGCTTAGACATGTAAGAATGATCTGATTGGCCTTTGGAATGACAGCCATAAGCTTTTACCTTCTATTTTTGATATGCTAGAATTAATATTAGTGGAAACTGGAAAAACTGAAATTCCCTCATCATTTCAAAGCAAAAATTGCCAATTGTGACCATTCAAAGCACATTGTGCAAGAGAACAGTTAAACTTTTGATATTGTACGGTAAGCTGGAGTTTGTACATGACAGTAAAAAGCCAAAGTACAGCACTAAAATATTGGGAAAGATATACTATCGTCAAATCTATGAGTTAATAGCAGTAGCCCCAGCTTACCTTTATAGAAAGATCCCGTAAGTTTTTCTCACTTATTACGAAGAGAAAGAGCTCAGGCAGTCCTATAGGACTCTTTTATTGTTCAGCGATTCTCCTTACTAATGTCAAAAACCTAAAGCTCCATTCCTAGGTAACCAAAAGTGAATGAAAGAGCTTTTGTCACGGATTAAAACCTACACGTTTGACTATATCCTTAATTGTTTGAGGCATAACAAAGTTGAGTTTCATAAGGCATGGTTAAAAGGTTCAAATTTAAAGTACAGAGCAGCAAGTTCCAATCTCTCACATAATGACCAACACGATAAAAGTAATGCAATTGACTGTATTAGCACTATAATGTTCTTGAATGTAGTAACATAGCATCAATTTGACTTGTCTTTTACTGGTAACTCAATTAGCCAACCTTCGACCACCCCCCCCAAAAAATGGCCAACCAAAACTGGCAATAAGTAATATATCTAAACCAAATCAAACTCATGAAATAGATCAAAAGAAAACATGGTCCCATTTTGTGAGAAGTATACAACAATCCATCTTAAAGGTAGAATACGGTTGCAAAAATGGCCAGTAATGACTATACCTACAAGAACAATAGATTTCAAGTCAACTTGCCAAAGTGTGGAGTTAATTTGTGTAAAACAGATAACTATCCCAAGAAAGACAACAATGAATTTCTGCTGAGATGACATAGGGCAATAAGCAATTTCTTTAAGTTTTAAATCTTCATTGACAACAGACTTGGTTAGGAAAGCAGGACCTTTCAAGTACCACATCCACTTCTTATTGGATAGTGAACTCCTCTGCTGACATTATCTCCTAAATTTTTCAAGAAATGGCTGAATCTTCTAAGCAAGCCAGACATTGCATAATTTGAACCCTTTCAAGTTGAAACGATCAGAGGCCTCCCACATGTCATCCCTTTCTGCAAAGTATTTCAAGATGGCAGCACCTTCGATCAACAAAAAACACTGATATTCAATGACAAACAAAAAACACCGAGAATTTCAAGGTCCTTCAACGCTTGATATTCCGCATTGAAGAATTCAGTAATGCCCAAATATCACAGATGTTACCCACGAGTGCATTCAATTGATTGGACAAGAACTCTTTTACTAAAAAGCCTATCTTTAATTGTCTCGATCTCTTCATAAACATTACTTATTTCTATCAATTTCCTTTTGAGGATATTGGAGATGAGTTATTCTGCAAGAACTGAATGGCCTTGAGCTCTGAAGTTTAAAGGATGTTAGGAAACAAAAAAAAAAAGAAAAAGCAGCAGTTCTCAAAACCATGAGCAAGCTGATTGTATACAAGCTAGGCAAGAGTTGTCTCTCCAACACAGTCTATTCCATGAATTCCCACAATCCATGATTCTTGTGTTGTGAGTGCCTATCATACTCATGACTAAGACTACCTTGAACACCATTTTCACATCGAGAGGTCCATGAACTGGTTTTGGCAGGAGCAACTAAGGCTGTGTATGTTTTTATTTCTCAAAATTGTTTATAAACACTTTTTCTGTTTTTTTGTTCCAGGGAACAAAAAAAGAACAGAAACACGTTTGTTTGCGTTTCTGTTCTTTTTTTATTTTTTCGTTCCTAGAGCAAAATTGAAACAGAAATCAGAAACAACTTTCTTTTTGTTGTTTCTCTTCTCCAGAAACACTTCTGGGAAACCGAAAAAGAACAGAAATAAAGAACACAATTGGAACAAAACGGGAACAAAAATTGCAGGCCCTTCTCGTTCGTGCCCGTGCGAAGCTCGTTCTCTCCCCCGATGTCTCCCCTCTCCGGCGCCTCCCACTCGGGCGGACTCTCCGGCGACTCCCCCCTCCGGCGACTCTCCGGCGCCTCCCCACTCCGCTCACTCTCCGGCGCGCCGACAAGTGGTGCTCCGGCAACCGGCCGAAGCTTCCGAGTCCGGTAATTGCTGCTTTGCTCCTCCATCTCCGTTCGAAGAGGGCTTCGGCGACAAAGAACCTTCGCCGACCACCGCCGGACGCTCGCTCGAGCCTCAATCGAGCGTCGCTCGGCTGCGAGCGCTCCGCCGAGCTCGAGCTGTTGTGGTCGCTCGGCAGAGCAGCTCGAGCGAGCGACGCCGACCCCCAAGGGAGCCGTCGCCCTTGGGGGTCGGCGTCGACGAGCCCCGTAAAAGGTTCCCCTTCTCCTTCGGGTCGAGGCCGAGCTTGTCCTTCGCATCTGTGGGCCCCCGCCGCCGTTTTGGGCCCTCTCTTTCCCTACCCTCGTGCTTCCCCGTCGCCGGCGAGGGACGCCCTTCTGGGAGATGGGTTCGCTTCCACGGCCGAAGAGGAGGGCGATTTGACGATTCCCGAGGAGAGGCCGGTCAAGTTCATGCTCTGGGTCGTGTTCTGGGCTTCCCTGTCTCTGCCTTGGTTCGCGGCTTCCAAGGACGCGAATGCCACCGTTGATTCCATCAAAGCCTCGGGCTTTGGCGTGAAGGTCGCCAAAGAAAGCTGCGGAGCTCGGGATGGCCGGACGAAGCCGTGGTCTTCGCGCTCGCGACGCTTCCGGTGATTGAGCTCCGAGGGGCTATTCCTCTGTCGATTCTTGGATGCAACTCAAGCCTTCGCTCCTCACTGTCTTATCTGTTATCGGGTCAGTCTAATTTCATCCATTTTACTTGGTGTACATTACCTCATTCACATGAATGGAATGTCTGATCTTGTTATTGGTTTTTGCACTGGGCGCCGTATTGAATTCCAAATGCAGCCCCTCTCACTTCATGTAGTCTCGCGCCAACTGCTCGATGAAATGCTGTGGTTAAGATGGATTTTTAAGTAATGAGAATATTTTTTTGATAAATGGGGCTACTTTAATCATTGGTATGTCAAGTTCCTTTATGTTTGTTCTCGGATGATATTTGCGCCTCATTGTTGGCTGCCGATGCTTATTATTTTTGCCTTCCAATCGCCTTGTAACATTTTGTAGGAGAGAGATGCATTTCGGCTTTGGAAATGAAACACCAGCTACAATCGACATTTTTTTCTTTTGGTCTTACTTATTGTAGGAATATGTTGCCTATACCATTCATCATACTCTACTTGAAGAAGTTAGCTACTTTTCTTGCTAGGAGGGAGCCGATCAAGCATCCCTTACTTGAGATGCTATTTGAGAGGGCGAAAGAGAAGGCCGGCCCTGTGGAAGAGTTTTAGTGGCTTGGCCTCATGTTGTTTGTGGCTGTGCCTTTTCATGGAACGGGGGCTTGGACCGAGCTATCATAGCTTCGCCCGGATATGCCCTTTTGGTCTGCGATCGCCAATTTTTGCGGTGTTGTCCTCGCGGGGCTTCTGGTGAATTTGCTTGTGAACCTTGGACTCAAATATGCCATCGTGACTGGTATAATCCTCTTTTTTATTTCCACATTCATGTGGAGCATCCTCCGAAGTCTTAGGAAATCTTTGAGCTCAACAAACTGATGAACACAAACTACTCATTTGATGTTAACGGCATTGAATTCTGTACTCAGTTTTTTGAAGTGGCTGTCTCCCGTTCACTGGTTTTGGTGCAATGTACTGTCACTTTCCCCGCTTCGAAATGCTCATCGGGAATGATTAGATGATTTGAAACCGACCGGAGTAAATGAATCCGTTCTCTCTTGGTTTAAAATGGAGATGTCTTTCGGAAATGCCGTTTGATTAAACTCGAGCAAAGACCCCCGTTTTGTTGACCTTAGCTAATGTAACTATATTTATTCATCAGTGTCCTTTCTGTTGGATTACATTTAAAAGCGATTTTGCATATGCCCTAGCATCAGTGCCCAAGCCAGCACACTTGTTTTCCATGTCTAGGGTGCAAGCGAAGCAAACCTCAGTGTCGTAATGGGAATTCGTTCTGTATTGAAAAAATTGCACTAGAAGTCCTAAGTTCTTATCATAGGATGCAGTTATATCTAAATGTTTTAATGGGTGCAATTAACTGTGAACTTTTGAAAATTGTAATCATGTCCTGCTACGCCTGTTAGTTGATGTAGTCAATTCCCAAATTTTTATTGAAAAGTGTAGTCAAATCCTAAAATTATTTCAAGAAAACCAATTCGGGGTTGCCACATCAGTAATTTTTTAATAGCACGTTGACCCTTCCTTGTATCCTTATTTAGAGGACTTAAATTGCACCAATCAATAGTTCTGGAACTGGAACTCGATCGGATTCCTAAAATTGTATTCCTCATTTTACATTATTCCACTTCTGGCAGACAAGTAGGTACTCCTCTAGTTTACTTTTGGATTGGCGGAATTAGGTTCATACCCTCAAGTTGCTTCTACTTTCTTGTAATAAAAATATAGGCCAGAAGTTTGTTGTGACGAGACGACCAATGAGCAATAACTACGCAGTCTATGCAGAAAAAATTTGGCAAGGGATCACAATATGCAGGAGATTTGTTGACTTTTGTAATATTATTTTTAAGTATTTACTATGATGAAGTTGAACAATGAACTATAATGCTTCATTATTGTGATGTCATGTATGGAAGGATTCATGTTGAGATGTACTCTTTTTTTTTTTTTTATATTTCTTATTGTATGAACTTTACTTATATTTCATGAGAATGAGAATTCAATCAAGTTTAAATGTTATAAAAATCAAAAATAAAAAAAGCACTTGAAAAAAATTTGATTCTAACTTTACATTTTAAATTTTCTACCAAGTATGAAAAAATTTGCCTTCACTCACCATGAACAAAATAAAATTAATGAGCATTTCATGAGAATGATAATTCTCATCTCGTTTAAACTTTATTTAGAAAAAGTATTTTTTAAAAAAATTAAAAACAGAAATTTTGTATAGTTTACCAAACGTGTTTTACATTCTTTTTTCTATTCTAAACAAAAATTAACTAGCTTCTTCTGAACGTGTTTCGTTCTTTTTATTTCAAGAACAGTTTTTTTTACACTTACCAAACGCGTTCTTTTGTTCAAAAACCTTTTCGAACAAAACACTTTTTTTTTTTTTCATTCGCAAACAAAAAAAAACGTAAACGTTACCAAACGCAGCCTAAGACTACCTCAAGCACCACTCTAAGAACACACAATTTTTCTCCCAGTCCAGACAAGCCCTTAAGGTGTTTTCTCGAAAAATAACATCTGGTTACTGATAAGCAAGTTCTATTGCATAAGAATGAACAGAAAAGACATTAAGATGAAATGTAATAATCATTTTTGTGGGCCCAAATAAAGGAAAAATACATGATCAGATTTGCCTAGATAGCCCTTTTACCCCCCAAAACAGATGAATACAGGGCGTACTACCCCAAGAATATGAGTGGGAATCCAGTCAACATCAAGTTTCATCCATCATCTGCCTTTCTTCAGTCTCCATCTATACAACTGCCCAAAAACGTAAGAAAAATGTTTGTAAGTTTCTTAAACATTAATATCTATCAGCAACATTAGAAACTGGCAAGAAGCCAGTCATTTGAGATGTCTCCCTTAGCACTTCTTGTCAATCCTTAAACCCAAAAAAGTCATCTAATATAACTTGAGGTGAATGAAAGGCGTCTATTACATATAACCACCTAGGCATAACCATTTCGAGAAAATGGAGGCAGTGATGGAGATCTCAAAAGGGTCATTTTACATGGTTTCAGACCCCAAGTGAGACTCATCATATGCACTGATAATACTGAAATTTAGCCTAACATTATGATGACTTATAATACCTTGGAGAAGCTAAGGGCGCGCATGGATTTGTTTCTGTTCCTTTTTTGTTCCTAGGAACAGAAACAAAAAAAATTGTTTCTGCTCCTTAGGGACAGTTTTGAACAAAAACACGTTTGGTAACGTTTGGTCCTAATAAAAAATGAACGAAACACGTTTGGTAAATTTTATTCTTTTTTTTGTTTCTTTTAATTTTTTAAACATTTTTATTTTATTTTTTTTTTTTCCTTTCTTTTTATTTGTTCTTTTTTTTTTTGCCACTAGCCTCCTCCGGCGATCGAGCCGACGGGGCCGGCAGCCCTCGCCCGGCCACGGCGAGGCTCGCCGGCCCTCGGCGAGGCCGAGCCTCGCCGTGGTTGGCCGAGGCTCGGCCCCGGCGAGGCCGAGCCTCGACGGCGGCGGTCCGCCGGCCATGGCGAGGCCGGCGACCGGCGAAAGAAAAAAAAAAGAAAAAAAAAAAAAGAAGAAAAGAAAAGAAGAAGAGAAGAAGAAGAGAGAGAGAGAAACGTTTCTTTCATTTTTGTTTTCTGAAACAAGAAACAACAATTTGTTGTTTCTTTTTTGTTCCAATTTCGTTCTGAAACAAAAAAACAAAAAGGAACAAAACGCAACCAAACGCGTTTTTTTTTTTTTTTTCCCGGCACACTTTCCGTACGTAAGTGTGCCGGGAACACTTTTTTGGAGTGTTTCCATGCACACCCTAAATAGTTCTGCTCCCTTATCACAGATGGAACCTTTGCTGCACTAACAATTGATGCCACTACCCAAGTGAAATTCCTCTTTCTTCATTTTATAACTTCTCCACAACATTTGCAAATCCTTCTAAGAAGCACGCCTTTCTTGTTAAATAAAATGAACATAAGCATATCAATACAGAGTCTGTCTCATTCATAGTTGCAACAATGAGTTGATTATGCTGTGAAATTCCAGGATGAGAACCATAGTGCTATGACCTTCCAAGACACATCCCATCTAATTGTTTATAGGAGAGCAAAGTTATCTCCAATGCAAAGCAGAGGGTATTAACTTCGAAATATGTGAAGCAGCAAATCGATGAGGATCTCCATCGAATTGTCATAAATCAGATAATAACAATGCAATCAACATGCATACCTCCAGCTGGGAAACATAAAAGCAAGGAGAAACCATCCAAAGAAAAAGTAGCTAAAGCCAAACCAAACTAAGAAAAGAAAAAGTATATTTGCACATAATTAAGAACCCTTTGGTTCTACAGAGGCACATAATTTCAATACCTTCTTCAGATTTCCAGGCATCAACTCCCAAAGTAATTATAAAGTGGACGTAAAACTTCACTTTGAATGTCATCTTCATTTTCCTTTTTTCGGTCTTCATTTGTATAGCTGCCCAATTAGCTACAACTCCCTGCACAGAAAGACTTCTGTAAATTTTTCAAACTCTAATTCCTCTCAGCAACATTAGGAACCAGTCGTTTTAGATGTCTCCCTGAGCACTTCTTGTCAATCTTAAAACCTAAAAGAGTCCTCTAGTATAGCTTGAGGTGAATGGAAGGGCTTCCATGACAGGTAATCACCTAAGCATAACCGTTTCTAGAAAATGTAGGCAATAATTGAGATCACACAAGAGTCCATTGATATGAGACTTATCATATGTCCGAGATGATTTATGATACCTTGGAGAAGTGAGCCATTGGTGGTTCTCCTCTCTGGTCATAGATGGAAGTTTTGCTGCACCAACTATTGATGCCATTACCCAAGTGAAATTCGTCTTTTATTTTATAACTTCTCTGTAACATTTGCAAATCCCACTAAGAAGCACATCTTTCCTAGAATAAACTGAACTTAAGCATATCAATATGGACGGTCTGCCTACTTCACAGTTGCAAAATGAGTTGATCATGCTGTAAAGTTCCAGGATGAGAACCATAGTGCTATGACCTTCCAACACCCATTCCATCTAGTGGTTTACAGCATAACAAAGTTTTCTCCAAAGTGAAGCGAGGTTATCAACTTTGACAAAAGTGAAATAGCAAATTGACAAGGACCTCTAATAATTTGTCAATCACATAAAAATGAAGCAATCGACATGTATACCTCCAGCTGGGAAACAAAATATAGCTAAAAAAAGCCAAACCAAACTAGGAAAATGCTGGTACATAATTAAGAAACTTCTGGTTGTACAGAGGTATGATAATTTCAATACTTTCATCAGGTTTTCAGTGAGAAGGTGATAAAAAGTGCATGTGAAACTTCTCCGTTCATATCTGTGAAAAAAAAATTAATTGTAGAAAAGGGAAAACATAGGCTGTCGAATGAAATAAGTTACCTCAATTCGTTTAAAGTTTGAACACAAGTGAACAATTTGTGGTATTGGATCAAGAAGCTTTGAAGTGCAAGGTGCACTTGTCCATCGTCTTCTCCCTCAATTCGTTTAAACTTCTCTGCTTCTTTTCATGTGAACGAAAGGCCTCTGCATAACCTCCAATTAGGTGTCGAACCTCTAAAGGTGCCACGTCATAAAAAGTGGGCATAATCTTTTGTCTTCCATTTCTCCGGCACTTGACCATCTGGACTAGCTCCTTCATACACCATACGACTAGAGGCATAACCTGTAAAAACTATACGTATTAAGATCTTCGACTGCTTAATTGCTTGGAAAAGTTTGGAGGCAAACTCTTCCCCAATGCGGAGCTCTTCATCGTCCTTAAAAGTGTGGACTCCCGCATCATTAAGCCTAGTGTAAAGGTGGTCGGTAAAACTTGCTCGAGTATCTGGTCCTCAGAAGCTCAAGAATACTTCATGGTCATATCCCGATGAAGTAGCCACTTCTTGACCTTCTGTTGAAGCGTGAGTACCAGAAGCGCCTCTTGCTGTTCCATCATTTCCACACACGCGCCGTCCATTTGCACTCCCCTCCATTGATGTCGCTTGATCTCCTCTTCAAGGCAAAAAAAGTCGAAACAGGATAGCAGCAAAAGCAGTGGCAGCCTGAGATGGGAAAAACTCGGAAGCCAAAGAACTAGCGAAATGGAGAGATCTCCGTACTAAGAATGATTCATTGCAGCCTGTCAAAGCTGAGAAAATGCCAGGGTTCTTTCTAAACACCAAAAGTGGGCCCGGGACACTCACCTCAGATCTGGCTCCGACTGCGGCAAGGAGCTATCGAGGTGAAATATCGACGGGATCCTTCGGCGGGGGCTCGACGGAGAGAGCGATCAGCCGCGTGTGCCGAGACGGCGGTGGCGTTTCGGCGGACGGGTTCGCGAGATCCGGGCGCCCAACTTCAGCAGCAGCTCCGGCGGAAGCAAAGGCACTAGTAGAAAACCGTCAGATATTCTCAGCACACGAACCAGTCTCGGTCTTCAACTTGAGTTTTGGACTCCTCCAGCTTTGATAAGAGCTGTGTGGCTTTGGGGACGGCGAATCGCTCATTGGTGCAGCGAAGAGAAAAGCTTATGGGCTTTGCTGATTCATCCTCGGCCCATTGTACTTGAGACGCTTTGCAGATTGATGGGGCTAAAGCCCATAGAAAAAGATGCCTGGCCTTTGATTGGTTGTCCAAGCTCACGTTCTGATGGGGAAGCAGTACGATTGCGAGGTAAATAAATTAGTGGAATTCAAATTCCAAAAGAAGAAAATAAAAATTAGTGGAATTCTAAAGAGATGGGGGAGCGGTTGAGTCGCTTTCGGTGTCTAAAACATAACATTAAAGGAAACTCTTCTGGTTCTTTTTTGTATTATTGAATTTTAAATTATTCGCTCTTTGTGGGGTTACTTTATATTTAACTTATCGTAAATTGTAAATATATCTTCAATTGGATTTTTTGACAAGACTTGTCTGCATAAATGCCCACACACTTCCCCCAATATTGTAGGAATGGCACTACACAAGGCACACTCATGTCTTTGATGATTGGTTACCGTTTCCAAATCATCGATCAAACTCAGAAGCTTCTCTGATGATTGGTATTATTTCAGTGAAGCCTCTCCAATGAATATAACGAGTAAAAAAAAAAATTGACTCTCCCTCCTATCTCAAGTTTGAAAGTTCTTTATTTTAAATAATGTTTTCAGAGGTGTGGCTCCACTCTCTTGGTAAAAGCTTTTATTTTATCTATTACAAAAGAAAATAAAGATGCAAAAAGATAAGAACTTGCAAACTGCGCGAGACTATTCCATGTTAAATTTTTAGAATCGGAATTTTTTTTGCCACATTTCTATTTATTTGAAATTAAACAATTTATGTCATTATTTTAGATTTACCTAAACAATACATAAATGTCAGACTAAGTCCATTTGCAATTGCAAATATTTTTTTAAATTTAATTAAGAACTGTCACACCTTGTCTTCAACTCCTGTCAATCCAATTAAGAGCTGTGCTTTACCTGAAAAAACAATCTGCACATGTGTTTATTGATGGAGAGTATTTATCATCTTCACATTGCAATTGTGAGAAGATTATTGCCATAGAGGTGATGCCATGAGTGCTGAGATATTTCACACTGTTTATAACAACTAGTTCTTCCTATACGGTGTGATGAAGTCAATGTTCTCTTCCATGAAGCATTGGGATTGACTAGCTTTAGATTCAGCAATATGAAGCAGCAATTTATAAGAAAATCTCCGATAAATTACCATAGTGTAAATCGACAAATTAATGCACTTGGAAGTCAGAAAATTTGACTTGACCTCACTGGCTCCAAATGTACTTATGAATAGTTCATAAATTTGAGACCAAGTGACTCAACTCAAAATATTATAAGTATATTTATCTTAAAAAAAAAAAAAACCAAAAACTATTGCATCCAGTACAACATAAGTATTCTAAATTTATTCAAGAATTGAAAAGGTAATAGCAAGTCACCTTCTCGAATCCTCTCTCAACCCAAGAAGAATCCTTTCTATAATTTGCTCTTAAGCTCAATTTAGATAGGCTCTAGGATTCAGTACGTCAATTTTGAGGTTGGACGGTGAAATTTGTATTGTGAATTTGGGGGATTAGGCATTTTGGGGTTGGGGGGAATCATAAATTGTGTTGTGGAGCCGTAGCGCCTAATTGACTAGTGGGAAACTTTAGCTAAATGATCTCTCTCACCGTAGATTATTGAGTTAGGATCATTGCTGTGCCTAGAATGTTATCAAATTGATCAAGTTTCCTTGCATTTGTCCAATACAAATCTTGTTATGCCATTTTAACTTTGGGGATAAAACTTGTTGAGCAACTCACAGTGATTGAATATCAACTATTCATCTTCTCTCCAATGCACTATTGCCTGTGGGTTTTAGTGGCCTAGCTTTATGAGAAAGGGGAGCCTTATGTTGTTTACTTATTCCTCTTTCATTGCATTGCACTATGTATACAATTCTTTAAGTTCACGAAGACGGGGCAAAAATATATTGAAATATTGTTCTGATGGATGTTTCCTCAAAGTGATTTCCTCGCTTGTTTTTTCGAAATAGCTTGCAATCTGACGTAAGAACTTGCTTCATTGCTTGTAATTGAATGAGCTTGTGACCGCATTTTCAATTGGAAAATTTCTTAACTGGTAAATGCAGAATTTAAGAGTGAGGTCTAGGGCTCACAACATGATACTGGTGGAGTATGCATTTGTCGTAAGTGTTCTTTATAAAGATTTTCGCATAACTTGGTATTATTACCTATCTTGTTTCACTGTTTCAAAACAATAAAATTGTAATTATATACATGCAAAGCATTTTATTTTGTAAGTTTACATGTCACATTAGATAGAACTTTTTAGTTGGATGTGGTTCTAATTGTCATGGAAAGACTAAGGTAATTCATTATGTTTTAACTTGACATTGTTGCTAAGGTTGTGTGAAGAATAGATCCCGATTACTAAATGGTCAATTCTTGAGATGAGATTTTGTGGGCATATATGCCGCATCCTCGGCTCCCTTTGATTTGTGAAAAATACTTTTTAGGGAAAACTTTTTTCAAAATTTCTGGTGTTCTAACGGTGGAAAATGTGGTCAAAGAAATTTTCCAGTCCTTGGGAAAGTCCATTCTTTTTTCACATTAGGACTTCTTTCTTGTTGGGAATGACTGATCCCCGAAACACCGGATTCAACACTAAATCGAACCCCTAAATCAATGCGGAAGCGTAGCCCAAGAAAACGACACGTATCACCGATCGTAAAGCACACCATGGATTCGAGCGTACCTTGTTAGCCACAGATTAAACACCGACGCCAATGGAGGAAGAAAATCCGGTCGAATTCGATCCGATGAAGCCTTGAAGGGAAGAATTGAAAGCCGTATGCCTACTGTTCCTTTTGAGAGAGAAAACGCGTGGGAGAGGGAAACGTACGTGAGTTATGATTCCAACAGGTGCAATCTCTCTCTCTCTCCTCCCTTTTATACCTTGCCCCTTCCACGGGCCTTATTCCCGTGGGCCGGGCTTTCTGGGCCCAGCTTGGGCGGATAGGGCCTTAAGCCCAATTAAATAAAGCCTTCATCTCCCACTCGCACAAGGTGGGTTGAACAGGAATCTCTTTACCTCTCTTCAACATTCATACCGGTGAATAATCCGTGCGACCAGCATACTTTGAGAGCTCGTTGCTATACATCTGTTAGGAATATATATCAGCTCATAATGGGCGTCACACTCCGAGTAGATTTAATATGCAGTACCCTAGATCGATCGATCACATTTATATCTCCCTTGATCTCTTTTAAACAATGATATATATATTGTATTCACAATTATAATTATCACAAAGACAAATATAATTGGTCGACCAGGTGAATACAAAACCACAATGTGATTCTCCAAAATCGATCTTCCTCTTTCCTTCAAACTCTCAATTTCGGTTCAGCTTGCTTTTCTAGAAATGCCCCATTAGATCGAATCATCTCATGACCATTGGCAACACCCTAAGATAGCAAACACTAAATAGAAACCTTGAGAATAAGTAAGAGTCCTAAGGGGACTAAAAATTGAGGAACTCTTTTCCTCAAGAGTCTCACACGTCATAAAAGTTGAGATCAAACTTTTTGCCACTCTTATTGGTCGTCTCATGCATACGTAGTATGAAATACGTATTACGGTATTAACTCCTTTCCCATGGAGCGTATGTCTACACTTTTCAATACCGTACAGATGATAGTTCAGACATACCTAATGTCTAACTTGAGTTCACGTATCTACTCATTCACAAAATTCATCAGAACTCACATCTAGCATCTTAGACAGATAAAGTAAAATATGTGGGGTATTTTACTTTCGAACATCACAAGTATTATGTCCTCATCTTAACACTCAGTTAAGGCGACATACGTATTTTAAGCTTGAACTCTCGATTATCACCTAGATAATAAGCTTAAAAACAGTCTCATCTCTATTTATCACACAGTAAACAGAGGCGATTACCCGTGTGAGTGGGCTAATCATATATCTGTCCGACATACTTCTCAACTTAAAATAATGCACTAAGCATTAAGATGCATAAAGATCAAATAAAGATTCATAGGCATTAATCAATGAAAAACAAAATTTCATAAATGTGAACAATTCAGGGAAATTACAATTCAGTACATCAGACTCTATGCAATCCTAGAGATTTTACATGACCACAAAATACATCCCTAGGTATTGGCTTTGTCATGGGATCTGCTACCATTCTATGCGTAGATATGTACTGTAAATTCACATCCTTTCGTGCAACCATATCTTTTACAAAGTTATACTTGGTATCTATATGTTTGGTCTTGCCATAATATTTTGGATCTTTGGTGTACGCTATAGCTGCTTGGCTATCACAGTTAATCAACAATGGATTTGCAGCTTTCTCAATAACACCTAAATAATCCAAAAATCTTTTAAGCCAAACTCCTTCTTGTATCGCTGCTGATAATGCCACGAACTCAGCTTCCATCGTGGATAAGGCTATACACGTTTGCTTCTTACTGCTCCATGATATGGCGCCATTGTTCAGTAAGAAAGCAAATCCTGAGGTAGATTTTCTTTCATCTAAATCTCCTCCCCAATCAGCATCCGAATAGCCTTCAAGTCGCAGATCCTTTCCTTGATAATTCAACTTGAAATCGCGGTTCCCTTCGGATACCTCGGTATTCTCTTCACGGCTTTCTAGTGTCTTTGGACCCGGTTGGATTGGTATCTACTCACCATTCCAACCGCAAAACATATGTCGGGTCTTGTACACATCATAGCGTACATCAAGCTCCCAACAGCATTAGCATAAGGAACATGTTTCATCTGTTCCTTTCTCTTGTGGAGTCCCTGGACACAGTCTATGGCTCAATCCTTCACCTTTTGCAATAGGAGTGTCTATGGGTTTACAGTCTTGCATACGAAATCGTTCAAGAACCTTATTTATATAGGTTTCTTGCGAAAGAGATAATGATCTCTTCGAACGATCTCTCGAAATCTTAACTCCAAGAATGTATGCAGCCTCACCCATATCCTTCATCTCAAAGTTAGAAGACAACCATCTCTTGACAGTATTAACTAACTCCATATTGCTTCCGGCAATTATTATATCATCAACATGTAATGATATGATCACAAATTGATCCTTGGATCTTTTGATATATACGCAATGATCCTTATCAATCATTGTAAAATCATATGCCATTATGGCATTATGAAAACGTATATACCATTGTCTTGATGACTGCTTAAGGCCATATATCGACCTCAAAAGTCGACATACCTTTTCTTCTTGACCTTTTACTATGAAACCAGCAGGTTGTTCCATATATATTTCTTCCTCTAATTCTCCATTGAGGAAAGCAGTCTTTACATCCATCTGATGTAACTCAAGATCCAAACTAGCCACTATTGCCAGAATAATGCAAATCGAGATAAATCTTACTACAGGAGAAAACGTATCTTCATAATCAATTCCTTCCTGTTGATTATACCCCTTCGCCACAAGGCGAGCCTTATGCCTTTCTATCGAGCCATCGCCCTTTCGCTTTATTTTGAGAACCCATTTGTTCCCAATAGCTCTGCATCCTTTTGGAAGATCAACCAGTTCCCAGACTTGGTTTGATTCCATTGACTCCATTTCCTCTTCCATTGCATGAATCCATTTTTCCTTACTAGGGCACTTCAGAACCTCATTGATATTTCTTGGCTCATCCTCATCTTGTGGAGCAACCATAAAAGTTTCCCCTTCAATGTCAAAACGTCGACGGGGAATACTTTGGCGACTTGTTCGCCTTACGGGAGATTGTACACTTTGCACATCATTCCCTATTGTGCTCCCACTTGGATGAACTCCACTAATATCATTATCTTGATCCAAAGTCTCAAATAGGGAGTGATCTTCCCTATTTCGCCCTTCTTAGGAAACTCATCCTCTAAGAATGTGACATCTCGTGATTCATATTCGATTACACTCCCACTTTCCCGCTCACCAATGAACACATACCCTTTCGAGTGTTCCGAGTATCTTATGAAAATACTCTTCTTTCCTCTGGGACCTAATTTCCCAAACTTGTGAGAGGACTCATGTGTATAGGCAGCACAACCCCATGGCTTAAGAAAACTTAAGTCCGGTTTTCTACCTGTCCATAACTCATATGGAGTGGAAGTAACTGATTTGGAAGGTACCCGGTTAAGTATATAGGCAGCAGTTAACAATGCATCACTCCAAAAGGTGATTGGTAAGTTAGCATGCGCCATCATAGACCTAACCATTTCCAATAGGGTTCTGTTTCTTCTCTCCGCAACACCATTTTGTTGAGGAGTATACGGAATAGACAACTGTCTTTCTATTCCTTTTTCATCACATAATTTTCTGAACTCATCAGATAAATATTCTCGACCTCGATCGGATCTCAATGTTTTTATTTTCTTGTCTAATTGATTTTCTACCGGGTTCATAAACCTTTTGAAACAACTTATTGCTTCGAGACTTATGAGAAATCAAATAGACATATCCGAATCGAGTATAATCATCAATAAAGGTGATGAAATAAACAGCCCCATGCCTTCCTCTCACATTTATTGGACCACAGACATCAGAATTGATTAAATGCAGAGGAAATTCAGCTCTTTTCCCTTTCCCAAATGGTTTCCTTGTCGTTTTCCCTTCTAGGCAATGCTTACATATGGGCAAATCGACTTTTTCAATGTTGCCCAACAAGCCCTCTTTGGCTAGTCCATTCATACGTTGTTGGCCAATGTAACCAAATCTAGCATGCCACGCATTCATATCATTATCATAGGTATTAGAAGATGTGATAAGGGAATAACAAACATTTGCATTAATATACTCAACATCCAATACAATAAAACCATCCAGAAAATAACCATGACCATAGTAATTTGTGTCTAAGAACAAATCCACACCTCTACTATAGAAGTTCAAATTAAAACCTAATTTAACCAACATTAATACATACACTAAATTCCGACGAATCTCCGGAGCAAACAGCACATCATGAAGGAACAAAGTGCGTCCACCACGCATATTCAGTTGGCATGTGCCAATTCCTTTCACTTCAGCTCTGGAGTTGTTTCCCACATAGATCCACTTAGTTCCAGTTGGTACTTGTCGAAATTCCACGAAGGATTCTCTATCCTTCCCTCTTTGGTCTGTCGCTTCTGAATCTATAGTCCACAAAGGATTGGATTCAGCCAATAATACAGAACTTGACACATAATCAAAGTTCTCAAATGTACAAGAGGTGTTTACCTTTTTCGGCTCACAACAGTTGCGAGCATAGTGACATCTCTTGTCACAATTGTAACATCTCACCCTTGACATTTTATTCACTTGAGGACGTTTTCCTCTCTTGTGTTGGTTAACTCTTGATTTCTTACAATAAGGACTTGATCATTTGCATTCCCACATATTGAACGAATCAATACGTTTACGCTTAGAGCACAAAGCCCTTTCGGAGCTAGAACCAGCATAGCAAATGTCTATTCTCGGCTCAGATACCGTTAGGCCCCTCTTCTAGCTCAAGGTGGCTCATGGCATCCTTAGGATCTTCCATAACATGGTCAAGAGCTTCTAGTGCTTCTTGCTTTTCCAGCACATATTGAATCTTCTTATTCAATATTTTACAATTGTTACCGTTCATATCAGCAATCACGTTCTTAGTTGCTGAACTATCGTTCTGAACACATCAGACATCTATGCACGAATAATTAATGCCTATCATTTATGCATCCCTATTTGCATAGACCCATCATATTAATAAATAATTTCAAGTAAGGCTTTAGAATCAAAAGGTCACTATGTTTCTAATCATCCTCCAAAAATCCTAACTTAAAACTATCATTAATATGATTGTCATATGCAAAATCAATTCTATGAAGTTACAAAAACTTCTAAAACTACCCATAGCTAATTACCCACAGCAACCAGCAATAACAGAAAGCAACAATATCTAACATCCAATAGAATAACAATGCTTTCATCTAATACAAATATACATTACACTAAGCAATATATATATACAGAAAAATATCAACATGGAAAGAGATATTCACATAAAAAAACATCTCAAATTAATCTAAGGGATAAATAGGGA
This sequence comes from Eucalyptus brandiana, assembly GCA_014182725.1. NCBI lineage: Eukaryota > Viridiplantae > Streptophyta > Magnoliopsida > Myrtales > Myrtaceae > Eucalyptus > Eucalyptus brandiana. The sequence goes on along the minus strand of CM024675.1, from coordinate 52,689,219 downwards.
ATGTCCCTTCTAATCTATCAGTCAAAACATCTGAGAAAACTGAAGGCACATTTGCCAACCATGGAAAAACTTTTGGAGAGCTTTCAGGTCGCCTCCAAGGCGCATTCACTCGGCGCCATGTGGCGCTCAATCTAAGGGTTGAAGTTTTGGCCAACTCAATCCTATAGTGCTCTCTTACAAAAGCTTCCACTAGCTTCTTATAATCCGGGACCACGTTGACCTCCCATAGCCGATCCAACACTGCTTGCCATTCAGGTGGAAGAGTGTTCATCAAAGTCGGCACTTTCTCAAAATCCGGCATAAGATAACCATTCCAGATGATTTCCTGTATCATCTGATTGACCTTGACCACATGTGATACTAAATCACCGTCATGCCACCGATAATTAGCTAAATCGACATCGCCTTTTAAGTCTTGCATTTCCCTCATCCGTTCTCGGGATTGCAGGCATCCTTGCATTGCGCATCAAAGTTCCTGCAACAAATGCAGAACTAAACATGGATCACTTATAATCCATAATAAACATAAGGGAAAAATACATAATTTTCCAAAATTCATGCAACAAATGCAGAATTAAAAATGGATTACTTATAACCCACATAGGCATGATTGAAAAAGAAACATTTTTTTTTTTTTTTCGGGTCAACGGTCAAAGTCAACGGTCAACGGTCGGTCAACGGTCAGTCAACAGTCAACGGTCGTCGCTCAACGGTCAACGGTCGGTCAACGGGTCGGGTCAACCGGCGCACGGGTCGGAGGACCGGTCGGACCGCTCGTGCAGACCGATCGCACATGCCTCGCGCATGCCGGGGATGACGTCACGCAGACGTCATCCGGCACGTGCCGGGCGCGTGCCTGCGCATGCGAGTCGGGTCAGGTCGCCGGTTGGGTCGGGTCGCCGTCCGGTGACCGCCCGGCGAAACGTCGTCGGTGATGACGTCATCGGTGACGTCATCCGAGCGGTTACCGACTGTTAGATGACGTCACGATGACGTCATCGCGTGACGTCAGCACGCGTCGGTCCGCGGACCGGCGCGTGCCGTTTCGCCGGTCGCCGGCGTGCACGTGCCGGTTCGTCACCGGCGCGTGTGGTGCACGCGCTGGCGAAGCCAGCGTTTCCAGGCGCGTCGCACCCACGCGCAGCGGCTTCCGGCCGCGCGTGTGGGTGCGTGCGGTGGCTCCTGGCGGCGTACAACATGTCACCGGACTCGTCTCGACGTCGCCTTTCTCCCCGTGCCTTCAGAATTTGATTTCGACTTACGAAAACTCAGAAAAATGGCCGAACAACGCTCGGGTGTCGGGATTTCTGTCCCGATCCGTACAATCGAGAATTTCTTCGCAAAAATTCAATCAAAATACATCAAATTGATCGGGAAAACGTGAACTATGGCTCTGATACCAATGTTGGGAATGACTGATCCCCGAAACACCGGATTCAACACTAAATCGAACCCCTAAATCAATGCGGAAGCGTAGCCCAAGAAAACGACACGTATCACCGATCGTAAAGCACACCACGGATTCGAGCGTACCTTGTTAGCCACAGATTAAATACCGACGCCAATGGAGGAAGAAAATCCGGTCGAATTCGATCCGATGAAGCCTTGAAGGGAAGAATTGAAAGCCGTATGCCTACTGTTCCTTTTGAGAGAGAAAACGCGCGGGAGAGGGAAACGTACGTGAGTTATGATTCCAACAGGTGCAATCTCTCTCTCTCTCCTCCCTTTTATACCTTGCCCCTTCCACGGGCCTTATTCCCATGGGCTGGGCTTTCTGGGCCCAGTTTGGGCGGATAGGGCCTTAAGCCCAATTAAATAAAGCCTTCATTTCTCACGTCCTTCCTTCAGAGCTTCATTTCCTCCTTCCTTCCGCCTCGCGATCTTCGTCAAGGAGCTCTTCAGCAGGGCCAAGGGTTTGCTCTACGCGATCTCTGATGCTGCCATCTCGTCCTCCTCCAATGCCGTCACAAGCACTACGGTCGCTAAGCAGAATGGCGATAGGTTCTCCGGTATCACCAATTACATGGAGAGCGCTCTAAAGGAGTGCAGAATCAACCTTTGGAGCTAATTGCAGCAGATTGTGGTCTTTTGCTACTATTCCTTTTAATAGCGATTAGCTTGTGATTAATTGGCCGATGTTGAAACTCTTGCTGGAGGGGGAGTTTCTGTTGAAGCATTGTCTTGAGGATGGCGAATTGCAGATTTAAAAAGGAAGCATGAATGACTGGATAATGTTTGCCTACTAATCTTGAGAGTTAAAAATTGGAAGAAAACAAATTAGGCTACTAATCTTGAGATTTTTTATGATTTTTGGGCACAATATTAAGAAGGATAAGAATTCCTTTTTGGATAATGTTCGCCTTCTCTATGGAGAATAAATCAACTTGTCTTTTTTTCTTCTATGAGGAATTTAGGCGAAGGAATAAATTTTAGTGTCACTTTGCGGATCAATTTACTCACGGACCAACTTTCTTCTGATTGAATAGGGTTAGAATAGTTGAAACTCAACAATCCATACTTTATATAATAAGCCCACATCTTTATAATTCCAATAGTATTTCTCGCTTCGGCTCAGTAGATCTTGGCCAGGGCACAAGGAGGCACAAGCACGGAGTCTAATGTTCGGCCTTGATAGACTTGGGCTTGAGCCCGGCCTATAGACCCGGGTTTGTAGAGGCTGGGCTAGAGACCAAACATGGGAAATGCATGTTTATTTAGAAAAGGAAAAAAATATACTTTCCTTTCAACTTTCAGTCAAATACCAAAAAATATTATCGCTTTCCTTAAAAAATGACTTTACAAAAAATATTTTCTAGAAATGTCACACTTTCTGTGAAGCATACGGCTGGTTATTAATGTTTTTTGACTCGAGAGAAGGGATGCGGGGTAATTGAATTAATAGCTAATATTCAGCACTGTGTATAGGTATATAATTCGTGTCGTAGTGGCCTACCAATTTGCAATGCTTGTGATGGCTTTATGTTTGAATTTCATCTACTAGTTTGTCTCTATTTCTAAACAATGTGTGCGTGTGTATATTATTTGTAGGCATATGTTGGGGGTGGCCAAGGACCTTAGTGCCATGGTTATAGCTTTTAAAGGTACTCAAGATTGTAGGCATGCATGTTAACTTTTGCAGTTCCTCCCCTTATAATCAACATGTAAAGGATTTGTTGAAAATTTAAGCTAAGAAGAGCAGCCTCCGGTGAACGCATACACAGGGCACACAGGTCTGCTGTCCATAAGAACGGAAAAGGGTGAATCATTTCCCCCGAGGCAGACAGGAAAATCCTGTGCTTGTAATATTAGATGAAGTAATGAGGCGTAACAGGCTGCATCAGATCACCAATCATTAGATGGATCAGGATTCCTGCTCCCAAGAGTTCATTCTACCTTAATAACCAAAATCTATGGAAAAAACAAAAACAATATCATGCTCGTTTTCAAACAGGAAACGAAGAAGAAGAAGATTATCGATGCACTCAAGATCGGGTTGGTTAGTTCAGAATTATTCGGTGTTTGCTAATAAGAACGTACAGAGCTAAATGAGAGTAAAAGAGAACATAGTAGTCGGCTCCTTCCGTGAAAGATATCAAGCCTGTGCGATATCTATTTAAATCTGTAATTACCACGTGCTTGAGAAATGCAGGGAGAACGTGTGTCTAGCTAAGCTCGCTTTTGCTTTGCTTAATTCTTGCTTCGTCTGGGATTCAAACATTTTAGTTTATTTAAAAAGTTACTAAGGCGGCGTCGCCCTTGATTCATGAACAGTCAAGAGCGATCATTACACATTTGGAATTTACCTCCTCACTCCGGCTCTTTTCTTGATTTTATCCATTTATCATGCTTCACCTACAGTGGCCAGAACTCTCTTCGCACCCTTCCTTGAAACCAATTCGCTCTCACATTTCCTCTATGAAGTCTCTAGTAAATGGATGCATCTCTTAAGCAAGGACTTGGCTTGTTCATCCTTTTCCACCTCATGTAGATGTTCCAACCTGCATCTGTCCTGGACGTTGAAGGAAGCTGCCTACAGAGGGTGATCATCTCCAAAAGGCACTCTGAAGCACTGACGTGAACCTAAATTTGAAAATGTATCAAATAGATTATTGATCCACAGTGCAAGATGAACATCTAAATTGCATCTGCAGACAGGATCTACGAAAATCTAGAACTCCTGAGACCATGTCAACTAACCAATGCCAAATATAAACTTGCTCTTGCTCACACGTACAAGAAATGGCTATGTTGACTAAAATATAAAAATCCTTGGGATGGTATCAACTGATATCTCTGATTTAGCTGATCTACTTAGTAAGGACTAAGGAGTAAACCAAGTACAAGGTAATTGCCTCAAGTGCATCGAGTTAGAATGGAATTGAATCCAAGAAAAACATCTTCTGAATGCAACAGTTTGATTAATACAGAGCCCACACCACGAGAACCATTGAAACTTGAAAGATCTAAGGAAAAGAAAAACTCTGCTTCTTCACATTGCAAAGGCAATAAATGCTATCTAAACTCCAAACTCTTGATGGATAACTTAATGAAACTCTTATTTACTGGAGTAATGTCACCTAGATATGCATGGGACTTAATAATGGTACAATCCTACATCTAGGTGAAAGCCACACAAGATCAGATTGTTTTGAAGAAAATGAAGGCGAAGGCGATTTCCACCACAAAGGGGAAAGTGAAGAAATACCTGCGCTATCTTAACTGTGGCTATGCAGTCCGCCACTTTGGGTAACACCAAAGAAAACAGCTTCCAATTGCAAAGGAAAAACTGATGATCAGAATCCACATGAGCAATTTGGAGAACAGAACGACAACTGATTCTAAAGCCGGCAAGTGCAACATGTCCGTCATAATAAAAGAAAGCTATTATTCTTAGCCAAAATTAGAGATATCATCCCTTAGTTGCCCTGTTTCTCAACAATATTATTAGAAAGTGGATACTAATTACCTCATGAAAACAAAGATGCTGTATTTACATGTTGAGAAGCTAGCTGAGAATCAAGCAGAATGTCATGAATCCTTGAGCAGAGTCCCTTAATTGATAGAAAAGCCGATAGTTTGACTGCATGATGAAACAGTTAATAGAAACACTTTTCATGCAGCAATCACCTAAGAAAAATTTGGTTATGAACATACCAGTCCATGACAACTCAGGTGAGAGGGAGACAATCCAGAGGTGCTTCAAGTTATTTTTCCCTTCGAGAATATCATCAATATATGCCACACGGATACAAGATGTGACACAGTCCAGTACTTTTTCTAGTGGAATAGAAGAATCTTCTTTTCCATCATAGTCTGCACATATTAACCATGCCACGTAAAATGCACAGTTTAACAACGAGAGAAATTTATGATATGGAATTCAAAGGTTACAATGCAGAACAACTCAAAATCCTGAAAGCTAGACAGCCACAAGCTAGAAATATGGATGAACCTGATTTAGCAGAATCATTTGCTGAGTGTGCTTGTCCAGACTTATCAGAAGTGGCCGAACTGCACATGTCATATAATAATGGAAAAACCATTTTGAAGAACTCATGATTGCCAAATGCTTTTATAACCTGAAAAACCATGAAAAGTTCAAGATCTTCATTAGAGAGGAAGGGGGATGATCAGGGGCAGATTCCAGCTGGGAATTAAGAAAGTGAAAACAACCTGAAACAGCACTTTCCAAACAATGTACTGCTGAAAAGTTTCTGGATGTGAGAGCTCGAAAAAGCCCTACATTTTTCTAAATGAAGACAATTGCATTGGGAAACACACAATAATCTGGAACTACCTGATTAAGGCTTAAAAGTGCCGCTTCCCGGTATTTCTTGACCTTTTTTGTGCATGCAGAGGATAGCAAATCCAGAATAGCACTAGCAGCGTTGGGATCTTCCTTGGAGATGGCTTGATGGCAAGACTGAAAGAGCACCCAAGGCATATAAAAGAGCCTCCTTCCCCTACAATATTATAGGAACAAAATTGACACAGTAACGTCTGAGAAGGCAAGGAAGTTTAAATGGTATATAGTATGTGATAGAATTCAGCCTTTATTCCTTCTATTCTTGTATCATGCCTTTGCGTTGGTACTTTAGAACACAAGCTACACATATCCCCTCTCCTGTGACAAAGTCCGGACATTTCTTACCTTCCATAATTGACCTCGAAGTTCTTTCATGAGAGACATGTGCAAAACTTGATGACAAGGAGACAGGGATTCACCCAATACTTCTCCAAGCTCGCAGATTGCCTGGGCAGCCTGCAAATTCATTCACAAAAACAATCAGGCATTTGGATTTCATACACATAAGAGATGACCAACTTATGATCTTTAAGCCAGACATATCTCCGATGTATGATTTTTTTCGGTATTAAACAGTGTCTATAAAGATCAATATATATTGTCAACTTGCTTGTTTCCAGTGTAAGCTTTTGGACAAAAATGGGTGATAAAATACGGTGTCATGATGTCTTTGACTCCTCTTCAAAATTTTCTTTTTTAGTAATAACAGAAATTCATAATTATCAAATAAAATTTACTTGGGAAGGTATAAATCTAAATTAAAACTACAATAGTATCAACTTGTTTTCAAGCAACTTTAAAATTGCTTGAAAATAAGCTTTGACACATATTTGTGAATATAAGTTGGAAAAGTGTGGATTTAAAATGAAATGAGTACACTTCTAGTCCCAATCGTATTTATGTTGATGACATACACTATGCAATCCTTCATCACATTGGAGTAAATGACATACTGAACAATTACATATTGTCTCGATGGAGAAAGGATTTCCAAGCGTTTATACCTTTCAAACTCCATATCAATTTTGACAATCTAAACAAATGGTATGATCACTTATTGAATTATGCTATCCAAATTGTACACGAAGGTTCAAAATCCAAAGAGAATTTTAAATTTGTTTTGCAAGTATTGGAGGAAGCAAATAAAATGATCAGATTTGCGACCTTGAGCAAGCATTTTAATTTTAATTTTCATCTTTTGAATTTAATAGATTTATATAATTACATTAACAATTTCTTTTTAGTAAGTGATAATATTTTCTGGTTGTAATTATTTATATTTTGGTATCTAATTTATTTTTTCTTTCATCATATTCAAGAAAATTGATTGTGTCAGTTGTCTTATGATTTTGTCTTTCAATTTGACCTTACAATAAGAAAAAATAAAAAAATAAACGACCAGTCTTGTTTAATGGGCTGATTGGGTAAGACACGAGTTGACTTCAAAACATAAAGCCCAGTGGAATTATTGGGCTTGTTCTTCGTTGAAGCGCTCCCTTAGTGATCAATGAAATTAAGAAAATATCAATTTCATTTCGGGGTGAACTATCCTTCGCACTTAACCCCTCGTTAGTGTCAATAAATTGCTCCTCACGCCTAAAATTCATGCTTTGTCTGATTATTATACAAAATACTATTAAGATAGAGCACACAAAACTAATGTATAAGCACAGTCTTGTGTTAACGTAGATGACAAATATTATTTGTGAGTGTTGTATTTAAACTTCGAGCCACTAAAAAGTGCAGTGAATAAGCTCACAAACTTGACGTGATCTACTAGATCCCATTTGGAATCCAACTCAATTAGTATTTCCAAATTCAAGATTGAACTCTGATGCCTCAACAATGATCGGCAAAAGTTGAGTGTAGCATCTCCAATGACTATGACGATTAAAAAGAATATTGACTCCCTCAATCTCAAGTATGAAAGTTCTTTATTTTAGATAACGTTTCCAGAGGTGTGGCTTCTCACTCTCTTGATTAGTGCTTGGGATTATGTATTTCTTTTGTAAAAAAAGGAGGCGAAAGGATAAGAACTTGCAGTCAGCGTGAAACAATTGCATGGTAAATTTTTTTACCACATTTTTTATCATTGGAAATTAAATGATTTGGGTCATTATTATTCCAGATTTTCCTCAACATTGAATATGTCAAAACAAATCCGTTTGCAACGGGAACATTTTTTAATTTAATTAAGAATTCTTACACCTTCTCTTCAACTCATGTGAATCCAACTTAAGTGCGATGTTCTACCTAAAAAATAAATTGGACACGCGTTAATCGATGTAGAGTATTTATCTTCGTTACATTGCATTTTTGAGTAGATTATTGTTATAGAGGTGATGCCCTCAGTGCTAAGATATTTTACACTTTTTATAACAAATATTTATCCTATACAGTGTGATGAAGGTAACGTTTTCTTGCATGAAGCATGGGCATCGAACAGCTTCAGATTTAGTAATATGAAGCAACAATTATAAGGATTCCTCTGATAAATCACCATATAGTAAATTGACATGATAATGCACTTAGAAGTTATACAAATTGACTCGACCTCACTGGTTATGTTAATTAGCAATTCAAAGCCACTGAAACATCTAAACCAAACCAAATTAAAACAAATAAGATCTGAATAAGGGTATATAGAATTACAAAACCATATAAGAAGTCAACATGCGAAGTGCACATGAAGGGAAAATTTGCATAAACCTCTTGAGTAATTCATATCTATAACGGAATAGGAGGCACTTCTTATCAGAAAAAAGTACTCAACAGAGCAGGTATCCAATGTTCTCTCTATTGCAGAAACTTGCCCGGTTCGATCAAGCAACTCCATAATGTGCTGAATTTACAAATCACCTATGGTGAAGTATGCCTACCTGTTTTAATTTCTTTAACGTTGATACATTAGGAAACTTCAGGATTGAGTTGCCGGTGGAGATCCACAAATTTTCCAACAAATTCCGTCAACCGGATTACCACGATGATGTAAATGAAAAGCCATTAGTTTCTTCAAGCCACTCAGATAATCCGATTTGCCTAGTTGGTTGAGTTTGTTCAGCTCCAAAGTTCTAAGACTTTCTAGACTCTCAAGGCCTGGAATTTCTGGGACTGCAGAATACTCAATTAAGGCAGGGGTCCATGTCAAGCTTAGAGAATTTGTAGACTCTTCAATCCTTGACATTCAAGCATATGCTTTATTAAGGTCATGCAGCAATCCCTTTGTAGGCAGAAATCCAGGTCTGACTTTCCCTTCCATCTCGGTAGCTTGTAGATTTATTTTCCCTCTAAGATAGGGACTGTTGATGTTTGTCCGTTAAAAACAGCATGAGAATCAAACAAAATCAACGTCTAGCAAGTTAGTCGACCTAACTTCCCCCAAAAATCATGCACCCCTTTGCCAATTAGTTTGGGGTTCACACCAGTTGCTCTTACAATACTTTCTGTTCATTTGAAGTCCTCCGAGAGGAGGTACTAACCGAGTTATCCAGCGTTAGATTCATCTACCAGTAAGAACACTTCTGAGGTACATCTTATCCTTGTTTCGTCATTCGATTCAAAATCCTTTTTCCGTTCACGCTGCTCCATGATTTTATGGCAGGATCATTATTTGGATTGCCCTCTCCGGTGATATTACTTGTTGCTTTCACTATTCTCTGGAAGAGATCTTGGAACAGAACGGCAAAAACAACAATGGTAGCAACCGTCACCACACACAGGGCAACCTCAAGTGAGTCAATCGTTTTGCGCTAGTACGAGTGGTCAACCTCAGCAGAAACAACATTCGTTGAGTTGCATGAGGATTGGGGGTGATCCGACTCGGCCTCCTGCCTAAGTCACAATGGGTTGCGATTTTCTTTTTTCCTTATAAAAAAAAAAAAAAGATGTCATAAGAGATGATTAATACGATTTATCCATTATTGTTGTTATATAAAGTGTTATATCTGTTACAAAATATCTTATTTAAGTCATAACCACTCGATCCATTGGTAAGTGTACGAGTCCACTCAAACTATTGTATATACATTTTATCTATAAAAAAGTAAAAAATTATTGAATCCACTTCCATATAAGCTTCAATGAATATTCAAGAATTGATGCGTCATGGCAAGTAGCGTTTTCAAACTCTCTCTTAGCTCGAAAGAGAGGGCTTCCATAATCCATAATTAAGCTCAGCTCGCTTACCACATATGTTGAATCATATTCTTTTTAAATTCAAAGAAAAGTTTTGCATAATTCTAGTTTGAGATTGATCCGAGCTTGGAATAAAAAATATTTAACTCAAGAAGCTTACAATCATGATAGAGTACTCGCATTTTTATACAGCTCCGCCAATATCCATGAATAGATAATTAATATCGACTTAATTGAACCAAGCCGTGTCGAAGTGCCCATTTGAAAGACACCAAAGGAAGCGCCAAAGGAGGAGAGACAGGGAGAACGCAAACTTGTCCGGGAGCACGTCTCATTTTAGCTAAACTTCCTTCATTGCCCTCGCAGAAACAACAAAATCACAAAACGTGACACCGAATATGCCCGCTGACAGAGCAAGCACCCGAGGGCAAAATAGGAAAATCAGCAAATCCATTGTCCCCCTCCTTCCTTTCCCCCCAAGTTGCCGGAGCTTTTGATTGCTATCCATCGCGAAAATCATTGTAGAATCTACGAACTTATGAGACCAAAGACCGCAATCGACCTCTCCATCTCGCCAGGCGATCGTGCCATTTGATCGAGTGTGATTGTTTTGCGTATATGAAAAGGTACAGAGATTGAAATTTCTTTTGTTGTGCAATGTCATTTTTATTTTCCTTGATGACGCTGTTCGATTTGTCCCTCGTGCAGAATAATGAGGAGCGGAACAAGTCTTTGGTTGAGGGTGGTGGTTGGTCTGACAATGCTTCATTGTATCTCGTGTTCATGTAATCAATTATGGTTGCGATCTTCTGACTTGATTCAGATTGAGAGTCTGGATCATCATAAGGTTTGTGTGGACAGGTTCTAATATCAAGTACATCGATTTTGAGCCTAGGCCAGTGAGATCTGTGTAGTGAATTTGGTTGATTAGGCATTTCAGGGTTGGGGGAAATTGTCGATTGTGTGGTGGAGCTATAGTGCTTGATCGTATGGGGGCAATCTAAAGCTGAATGATCCCTTAGGTGTATATTTGGATGTTTTCAAAGCATATGACTCACAACGTTGTGTTGTATTTGGTCAATTTTGTTAAGGTCTTGAATTAGCGAGTTTGGATCAATGCTACCACTAGAATAGGGCTAGATCAATCAAATTTCCTTATATTTGTTCGACACAAGAATTTCAACCTGCTGTTTCTACTTTGGGGATTAAATTCGCTGAGTATCCCTCAGTAATTGACTATCATATATTCAGCTTTTTTTTTTCAGTCGAGTAATGGACTGTAGCTTGTAGGTTTCAATGAAGTAGCTTTATGGGAAAGAGGAGCATTACATTTTAATATGACACTGTTGCTAATGCTGCTTAAAGAATAGGTCCTCAGTATTAAATGGCCAATTTCTTCAGGTGAGATTTTGTGGGCATATGCTGCCTTATCTCATTAGCTTCTGATTGGTTATTAATGCCTTTGGATATGAAATCAGGTGTTTAAGGTCATCGAAATAATAATCACAAATCATTTCACCGTACACGCTGCTCCATGGTTTATAGCAGCATCATTATTGGACTGCTCATCCCTAGTGATCTTGTGATTATTAGACTCCTTTGGAAGAAATCATTGAACGGAATAGCAGAAACAACGATGTTAGCAACCGTCACCACACACAGGGCAAACGCAAGTGCGTCAATCGTTTTGCACTAGCACAAGTGGCCCGCCTCCGCAGAAACAACAATCGTTGAGCTGCTGCTGCTGCTCCTCCTCCTCCTCCTCCTCGGAGGCATCGGACGACACCTGTTGGTTCGAGGGCTTGGCCATGGCAGTGCTAAACAACCTATTTTGGCAGAGACCAACCAATCGAGGTTGTCGCTGCTCGTTCTAGAGAGAGAGAGAGGCCGAATCGTAATCCGAAGTGATGATCTGAAATAAAAATGGGAGGAGGAGAGAGTCGGAGGGGGATGATGGGATATTCGGAGTCGGAAACTGAAGGAAACAGAGGAGAGTTTTTTGCGTCTTTTTGTATTTCTGTTTTAATTTTTTTCTTGCTTTTCCTTTTTATCTTTCGGGGTGTGGTTTTTTCCTTTCGGTTGTTCTTTTCATTTTTCGCTGCATGCGAGTGGCGCGAAGATTCCCCGCCAGTCAGAGAGAGGGGGCAAAATTGTATTTTCGTTTTCCCTGCCGCCGAATTGAAGGCAGCGTCGGCTCCCGCGAGAGATGCGAGCTGCGGCTTGAGGATTAGAGGTGGTCCGACCTGGCCTTGCTGCCCGACGCAACCGACTCTTGATGGGCTGCGATTTTTGCCTTCGCATATCAAGAGGATAGAGAGGAAAAATCAAACGTGATTCCCCCTCTGACGTTACGGTCTCACGTTCACCGTGGAAGGTTGAGTTTGAACCAAAACTATTCAGTTTGCATACGTATATGGGCCTGTCGTTGCTATCTTACTGGCGTGCTAGAAATCAGGAAATATCTACGCATGAGGTAGCGATATATGTAGGATACAAGCTCGCCAAGAGTCTGCTCATGATGCGATTCAAATTTGTTAACTCATGAAAAATAGTGTGACCCGCTTATGATTAAGTCGTCGTGTTTGGGGTTGGGCTACAAATCTTTCACGTCTATCTCTCTTTCTTTTTCGACTCCTTCCACGTGAATGAGTCATGTATGAATTTGATAAAGGCATGTGTGGTATATAAATCTGCGTCATTCATATTAGCACCTATGTTTGATGAGCATTTGATTAATCAACCCTACCCATAAATGAGGAGAATTGAGGATTATTCTCTACAAAAAGTTATTGTTACACCCTTCATGCTCTTGAATTCACTTCCACTTGTTGTTTTGTGTACTAATTTCCTTGTGCTTTTGAATAACACGAATTATTGGGTTAAGTCAAGACTGAATTTGAAAAAATTTACTTGAGAAGCTTGCCACCATAATGGAGTAATTGCAATTTCATATAACTCCACTAATATAAATAAACAAATGAATTATATCAAATTTAATTTTAGTGTATAGTAACCAATTAATTGAATAGTAGAGTGCCCTTATGTCCAAAAGCTTGTCTCATTCTCTGGGCTAAAATACAACAGAAGGCATTCCCATGCAGCCTTTCTAAATGTTCCGATTTTAGCAAAACTTACTTTAGTGCCCTTATGTACACAATGTAAATCACCGGATGCGACACTAAAAATGCTCGCCAACAGAATAAAATCCCAAGAGCAAACTAGGAAAGATTGTAAAGACTATGGAGCAGAAGCAAGTCGCGTTATAGGGTGATGATTGTTCCAACATGCTTGATTGTCATAAAGTGGGGGCGATACTCACTTATAAGTTTCAATAGTTTCTTCAAGTTTGATAGGTCACTCAATGTATGCATCCACTCGCAATATTTGATTCGTAAAGGTGATAAATTTGAGGAAAGCGTTGGGAGGCATCACATACATTCATTAAAGGATTCAAGTCTCTTGAGATGAGAAAGCTGTGCAATATATGGTGATATGATGGTGGTCATTGTTGAAGAGGATAACTCTGAAGACTAATTTGTTTAACCTACTGATCCACCGGGAGATAGCATCTTCCACAAGCTTAAACGGCAACAGGGCAAGGAGACTTTCGGCATCCTAACAACAAATCTCTCAAGCTTTTCAAGTTCGAGAGATCGGAAATGCCATTATCAGCTCAATATGAATATGCTGACAGATAAAAATTTCTAGGAGCCTCACTACTTGGTGTATCCCAACACGTCAATTTCAAAGTCTGCCAAGATGAATATCTCTGGATGCCATGGGAATTTCTATTAGCAAATTTTCACTAAGCTCTGCACCTATTTTTCTAGCTTTTCCTGCTTCCATACTGCACCAGCTATCGTTCTTATGACAGAGAATCTCATCTTTAATACTTTCAAATGCTTCACGTTCCCAACCAAACTAGGTAGCTTCTCTGTGTGCATGTTCAATTTATCAAACTCAGCAAGTGATTCCTAATTCCAGATTGAGTCTGGTAGTGTCTTTATTGACTTGCAGTTTCTGGAAGACTAGTGTTCAAGGCTCACGAGGGATCCAATCGAGCTGGGTAGCTCCATGATCCCAGCTCCTCGCAGAGAAAGCCTCAATGGGGGATCAACCATTCCATTTTATCAGGTTCCTTTGGGAGGTGGTGGTCACTTTTTCTAAATTCACATGTACCTGAAATCTAGCATCTAACAGCACCGTTTTGACATTGAAAGGTCAAGTCTTTTTGTTCGCGTGAAGTCCTCCGAGAGGTACTAACCGAGATATGCTCCTTTCATCATTGTATTCAAATCATTCCACAGTTCACGCTGCTCCAATTTTACAGCGGCGTCATCAATTGGACTGCCGTCGCCAGTGATCTTACTTGTGGTTGGACTTCTCTGGAAGAAATCTTCGAATAGGAGCAAAATCAGGAAATACATCTGTATAAAATAACAAATGCTCGGAATATAGACTCGCCAAAGATTTGCTCACAATGGGATTCAAATTTGTGAACTCATGACAGATAGTCCAATCCGTCAGTCATTTAAGTCACTGTGTTAAGGGGTAGGCTACAATTTTTTTCATGTTCAATCTTCTTTATTATTGAACTCCTTCCACGTGAACGAGTAGTGTATGTATCCGATAAAAACATGAGAGGTGTATAAATCTGTTTTGTGCTTACCAGCACCTAAGTTTGATGAGTGATTGATTTATTTGACAATACCTATAAAATGAAGATATTTTGAGGATTGTTCTCTGCAAAAGTCTACCGTTTCATTCCTTCACGTTCTTAAATTACACCTTGTTCTTCACTTCCGCTGGTTGTTTCGTATACTAATTTCTCTGTAATTTTATAAATTTTCCACTACCAACATAAATTTTGTGAGAGCCACCACATATGGCACATAGGTGGTGAAAAGGTCCGATGACTATGTTCCCAAGTTTGTGGACCTTTTCTTTTATATCATATTCTTTCACACAGTTACGTGTTTAATTCCAAATGACCGTATGGCTCATGTATTCAATTGAGCATTTTTGGGATGACAATGCCATGATTTTTAAGATAGCGATCAATTCCAAATGTATTCATATTATAAAATAGTTCATAAATTGTAGATAAATTGAATCAACTCAAAAAATGATAAGTTTGTTTATCCAAAAGAAAAACAAAAACTATTGCATCTAGTACGACACAAGTATTCTATATTTAAGAATTGATACGTCATAATAAGTCGCTTCTTGAACCCTCTCTCAGCCCAAGAGGAATTGGTTCTATAATTCACACTTGAGTTCAATTTGCCCATCACTCAAGTTCAAACACAAAGTTTTCAAGTTTGAATAACACAAATTATTGGATTAATTCAAGATTGAATTTGAAAATATTTGACTTGAGAAGCTTGCCACCGTAATGGAGTAATTGCACTTTCATTATGAAAGTTTCATATACCTCCGCTAATATAAATAAAACAGATGAATGATATCAATTTAACTTTAGTGTATAGTTTCAACTGCACAAATTTGTCCAAAAGCGCGTCTCACTCTCTCGGCTAAAATACAACACAAGATATTTCCGCGTAGTCTTTCCGAACATCCTGATTTTAAACGACACTTCCTTCAGTGCTCTCACGTAAACGATGAAATCACTGAATCTAACATCGAAGATACCCACCAACAAAAGAAGATCCCGAGGGCAAATCAAGAAAGATTGTACTGAATATGGAGCGGAACATGTGGTGATTGAGGGTGATGGTTGTTCTGATATTCTTGATTGTCGCAAGTGGGGCAAGAGGTAATTGTAATTCGTGTTCGCGTCAGTCACTGCTCTAACTTTTGTTCTCAAAGTTTATGGACGTTTTCTTATGTTTGGTGTTCTTTTACTCATAAAGTATTCAATCCCGACAATTGTGCGACTCATATATTCAATCAAGCAATTACGGATGATGATATCATGATTTTCAAGATATTGATCGGTTTCAAAAGTCACATCATAATAGTCCATAGAATTTTAGACAAAATGACTCAATTAAAAAAACTATAGGTACTTTTATCTTTAAAAACATAGGAACTATTGGATCCAATTCAGCACAAGTATTCAGAGAGAGGATTCAAGAATCAATATGCAATAGCAAGTTGCCTTCTCGAACTCTCACGAGAAGTGGAATCCATAATTCATAATTAAGCTCGATTGGTTGTTTACTTGAGTTCAATTACATTCTTTTTAAATATGAATAATTCGAGTCATTAGATCGATTTGTAGATGAATTTGAAAACTCTTAACTCGAGAAGCCTCCGACCATAATGGATCAATTGCATTTTCACGTACCCTCCATGGATTCAAATGAAATGATAAATAATATTAACTTTAATTTAGCATATTCTTTAGAATTTAGTGTGAACCAACTAATTGAACCAAGCCTTAGTCAAAATGCTGATGTGGAGACGTCAAAGGGAGGGGGATCTCCAAAAGAGGGAAGACCGAACCACAAAAGAGCACGTCTCATTCTCTCGGCTAAAATAACCCGACGGAGGACGTTGCCGTGAAGGCTTCGTAAACGTCCCGATTTTAGCGGAACTTCCCTCAGTACCCTCTCGGAAACGATGAAATCACTGAACGTCGCGCCGAATATGGCCGCCGAATATGGCCACCAACGGAAGAAGATCCCGAGGGCAAATCGGAAAAGATCGTAAAGAATATGGAGCAGAATGGGTCACCGTTGAGGGCAGTGGTGGTTCTGACATGCTTGATTGCCGCAAGTGGGGCGAGAGGCGATTGCTACTCGCGTTCATGTAATCAGTATGGATCGGGAGTTTTGATAGTGATAAGGTACGAACAGCCAAGCTCTAGTATTATTGAGTACGTTGGTTTTGAGCTTGGACAGTGACATCTGTATTGTGAATTTGGCAGATTAGGTATTTCAGGGTTGGGGGAAATTGTTGATTGCATCATAGAGCTATAGTGCCTGATTGAATGGGGCAAACTCTAGCTGAACGATCCCACGGGTGTACAATTGGATGTTTACTAAGTATCTTGACTGCATTTTGTTTACTCAGTAATAGGGGCGCGCATGACAATTTCTGGAACAGAAATTGATTTCTGACCAGAAATTGATTTCTCAATTTTTATTTTAGAAATTGAGTGATTTTTTCTTCAATTCTATTTTTGGAATAAAAATCTGTTCTAGAAATAGAAAAATCAAATTGCGTTACTAAACAGATTTCTGTTTCAAAGCTGTTTCGGGGAACAGAAAAACAAAGAAATAGCGAAGTAGAAATTTTATCATGTGCGCCCCTATTACTGAGTTTGAATCAGTGCTACACCTGAAATATGGTCAGATTGATTGAATTTCCTTATATTTGTCCGATGCAAATCTCACTCTGCTGTTTCTACTTTGGGGAAAAAGTTTGTTGAGCATCTTTAGAGTGATTGAATATTGGCCTATTCAGCTTTTGTTCAGTTGAGTCATGGACTGTAGCCTGTAGGTTTTAGTGGAGTAGCTTTGTAGGAAAGCGGAGTCTTATGTTATTTTGTTATTCCCCTTTCTTCACATTAAATTGTGTAAATAGTTCTTTTAGTCACGAAGAACTGCAAAAATATATGAAATATTGTTCTGAGTTGACATTTCCTTAAAGTGTTCCCCTCACTTGATTTGTCATAATAGCTTGCAAGAGAAATAAGAAACTCGAATCATTGCTTGTGATTGAATGAGCTTGTGACTGCATTTCAATCTGAAATTTTTTCTACTGGTAAATGCAAAACTTAGAGTGAGGTCCAAGGCTCACAAAGCTATTTACAATCATGCTCTTGCCACGATTTTGGTGGAGTATGCATCGGCTGTAAGTGCCCTTTATAAAAATTCTCTCATTGACCTGGAGCTCGTTGTTGTTACTCATCAGGTTTCACCATTTCAATACAATAAAATTGTAATTTAATGCAATGCTTTCTATTGCATGTTTACATGTCAGATTTGAAAGAACTTTTTAGTTGGAAGATGTGATGGAAAGACCAAGGTAATTTGACAACTTTTTAATGTGGCATTGTTGCTAAGGTTGCATGAAGAATGGATCTTTAGTACTAAATACCCAATTTTTTAAGATGAGATTTTGTGGGCATATGTTGCCTCATCTTATGAGCTTCTGAACTAGTTATTAATGCCTTTTTGATGTGAAAGCAGGGGTTCAAAGTCATTGAACTGATAGTCGACATTCAGCACTGCTTACAGGTTTATAATTCGTTTTATAGTGGCCTATCAATTTGGACGCTTGTGATGCCTCTATGTTTGAATTGCATCTAGTTGTTTGTCTCTATCTCTAAACTATTACATATATAGGCATATGTTAGGATGGCCAGGGACCGTAATGCTGTGGTTATAGCTTTCAGAGGTACCCAAGAACATAGGTATGCACGTTAAGTTTTGCAATTCCTCCTCTTGCAATCGACTTGCAAAAGATTTGATGAAAATTTAAGGTAAGAAGAGCAGCCTTAGTGAATGCGTGCACAAGGCACATGGGACTACTGTCCACATGAACAGAAAATGAGCAAATCATTTCCACCAAGACACGGAAGTTGCTTTCTTGTGATCTTAGATGGAGTCATGAGGAGATGCCCTGTTAATCCTCCAGGGCCCAAATAACTCAATTTTCTCCCATGAACAATTTGTGTCAATGGATTTGTTCAATCCTCACATAGTTCACTAATTTTTTTCTGTGAAAAATTCTGTCACGTCTCTTTATTACTTGAGCTTTTCAGTTAGTGAATACTTCTATTTATGTATACAGCATGCAAAATTGGGTTGAAGATCTCTATTGGAAACAACTTGGCATAAATTACCCCGGCATGCCTGGTGCCATGGTGAGTTGTAGAGATGACAAGCCTCTCACGACCTGGGGATACTTTTGATTTGGATTGAGTTATGATCTTATTCTATTGATTGTTTGCTGAGGTTCATCATGGATTCTATTTTGCTTATCACAATACAACAATTAGACCTAGTATTTTGGATGCTGTTATAAGAGCCAAGGATTTATATGGAGACATCAATGTCATGGTGACAAGGCATTCTATGGGAGGGGCTATGGCATCCTCATGCAGACTTGATCTTTTGGTAAGATAAATTGAAAAACTGTTATGCTCAAGACTTGTTAATGTTATTGGTTTCTTTTCTATCATGTTCTTCTAAATGTTCAGTTTTGGTCTGTTAGAAGTTATCAGGAATTCTCTGCCAACTCTAACTTGAAGTGTCTAGACTCTTTAAGTGGATCTTGAACTTTCTATGGCTCTCATATTTGTATTTACAAATGGTCATACATAGTATCTTGTTTTCTTACGTTTTGGTTAGATAAACCGACAGACAAAACACTAGCAGAATGGGGTGCACACAATCTTTATGCAAACCACTAATTATCGAAGTATCTAGTTCTATGAATTGAGTCGTACATGTTAAGATTTGGAGCTTTGAGTTAGTTGAATACTTAAATGTAGTGGGTAAAGACATCCAACTATTCATTACGAAGTTCATTTGTTGGAAACTTTATGGGATTGTTGATATGTTTATGGTCTGTACATATAAGTATTCATTAAAGTGCTAAAGCATTTTAAGATAGATTATATATCGATCCTAAGTTTGTGATAGATTATATATCGATCCTAAGTTTGTGTTTTGTGTGTTGTTGCTGTCTGTCTCTTCCTAATCAAATGAAGCAACTCCTCTTCAGTCGGACTACTGGCCAGATATGTTGTAGGCTGGAGCCAGTTCGACGATGTCTAAACTAAGTTTTTGGTCTTAGCTTTGTCTAAAAGAGTGGTCCAGTGTACTTTTCTAGGCACTTGTTGCGGAACTGGTACCAGAAATGGTACCCACCCCAAAGTCAGGTCCCATTGTTCTCTCTCCATGACAAGTGGTCATTTTTTAAGAGTCAAACATTCCTACGGCCTATGATCATAGGTTGCATAAGCTTTAGACTATACTTTTTCTCAAAGTACTAGCAGCAAGCACAACATCTTGTCCTAACACAAATGATTTTAAAATTTCTTGCTGAAAACTGTTCTTAGCCGATTATGACATCATGCCCATGAGTTGTGGCCCTTTTTTTTCGATTTAGTTTCTCCTTTGTTATTTATGACAGTAAGTTTTGGAGTTCAAGGGGCATTTTCACCATGAACCTAGAATTTTTTGTCTATGCCATTACCAGGATATGACTCACGCCATCAACATCCAATCGCTTCTTGTGGCAGCATGTAAATGCTCCTCGATTGTGAATTCACCCCAATCCCACTATTCCATATTGTTAACTTCTTTTTTTTGAAGCAGAGGGTGGGGTTGGTTTTATTGTGGGTGTGGGGTTTGGTGTTGGGAAAATTGTGGATGGTAACTTGACAGAGTAACGTTGGACCTTCAAACCTCATGGAGAGAAAGGGCTGCTCTATTGTTCACCAATGTATGTGAAATGTAACATATGGTTTTTGATGCACATTGTTTTTTTTTTCCGTCCGTCTTGATGGGGCCATTGATGTATTAGCATTCAAGTTATTTGGCTGTCTAATTATGTGCGCTGAAACTATTTTTTTCCAGACCAGCATACACCTGATCTACTTATATAACTAGGGACACTTCATTTACAGGTCAATCATGAAGCACAGAATGTTCAGATTTTAATGTTTGGACAAGAGCTAGCAGTCGCTGCTAGCCAGTTTGCTGGTCTCAGAAGACTATTTCATCTCTCGCTCAGTAATTAAAATCTCTAGCTGCAGTAGACGACTTCTTCGCAGATTCCGATCCAATGTGCAATCACACGGATGAAGGATTACTAAGCCCCGAAAACGAGCTGCACCATTTAAACAGCCCACGGTCCTCATTTCTGCTGAATGAAGATGAAATAATCATGGTTTAAGAATTTGATTATTCAACTAGCTGAGGCAGGAAGATGAAATGAGTGAGGTGAGATAGGAAGAGGGTCTACTTTGATTTTTTGCCTTGTGAATAAACAACCACCATTGTAAATGCATTCATGACATCTCTGAAACCGACACTCGTGAATCTCAAGTACAGCGGTACATAGTCAGATTTTTGAATAATATAAGGTTTCAATTCCTTTATAGCATGTGGATGTCCAGGTTGCTTAAAGCTGCCAATTGTCTTGTTTGGTGTTAGTGAGTTGTAGCAGAGGTCGTAAGCTCATCTTGGCCCCCGGCAATCCCATGGCGGGCCACCTTGAAGAGTACACATGCCCCAACTTTCTCCGCTAGACAAAATAATTAGCGACTTTCGTGACCATTTTAGTTTGATTTTTTTTTTTTAACTTTCTTAGGAAAAACCTTTAGCTAGACCGTTTGGCAACTTGGCATTCAGTGAATCCACTAAATCAAATCAGAGGTGGAAAATAAAATGAAAAGGAGTTGCATAGGAGCAATGTGAAAACTAACCAGAAAAACAGTTTATCCTCTGAAACTTGCCATCCGTATAGCTCTACATCTTGCAATTTATGTATTCTTACTTGTACTTGTTTGCTTTCACAATATCAAGTCCTCTAAGTAAATTTTCAATTGTGAGTAGTTCATAAACCATTTCATTTTGGCCTAAGACACCATCTGTACCTACAAAATGTGGATGGAACTGAATTTCCTTTGGAATTGAAGCACGGCCAACCAACTCTTTCTAACTTATTTTACATTATAATCTAGTAGGTCCAACATCTCGTATCGATGTTAACTTCTCACAATTCGCAAGCATGTGTCTATAGTCATTTATCCTAGTGATGTCGTGTAACAGTTGATCTATCAATCTACCCTGCCCCTTGTTGTCTTTTGCTTTTTTTCTTTTTTTCCCCTCTGCTCTGCGTAGCTTCTTCGTACCCTCTCCTAGCCTGCGCACGTCCATTCTCCCCCTACCTTACACAACCTGTACATTCTCGGGAATTTGCAATGCAAAAGAAAAGTAGAGGGACTTTTCTATTTCCTCTTCGAACGAAGGAAAGAGAAGTAGAGCTTCAAATGAAGGAAAGAGAAGCAAAGGCACTTTTCTCTTTCCTCTTCAAACGAAGGAAAGAGAAGCAGCAGAGGCTCTGCACGGTTACTCTCCAGCAGCTGCGATTCTTTCACCCGACGGTTGTCACTGCTCCGCTGTGTGTCAAGTCGCTGTTCCCTATCGTTGCCGACAACCTACATTACGAGCGCCCTGCTTGTACGCCGCTCGCTTCTCTGTCCGCTTTCATTGCTACTTCGACGTTTGTTCCGACGTTCGTCAAGCGGTCGTCCCCCTATCAACATCAACAAACCACATTACGGCCGCCCCATCTCCGGCGCTCGCTTTCTTCTCTTTGCGCGCTCCTTGCTGCTCCGGCGTTCGTTCAAAGTTCATCAAGCAGCTGTTGCCCCACCGTCGCCGGTGAAGCAGGGGCCCCTACCACGACGCTGACTCACTTCTCTTTCCGCGTTGCTCTAGCGTTTGTCAAGCGATCGAAGGAGGAGGAAAGGCCATTTCTTCCTAAGGTGGAGGAACGGGGACAGAGATTTGGCCGTGGTTTTGCGGGAGCGGAGCCTAAGGCACATATCCTACCACCGCACGCTACGGAGTCGATCAGTGACTGGGCTCGGTGATTTGACGCTGCTCTCGAGACTCAAGTCCCAGAGGGAGGTCGTCGACTGGCTAAACTCCCTCATTTAAGGTGCGTTTAGGGCTTTCACAATGCAAAATTTGTTTGTGGGGGTTCAACAGAAAATTTGCGTACTCATTAGCTCCTTGCTTCGTTTTCGACGTTATTTTCGGGAGGGAACTCTGTTTCCTGGTCTCCTTCCCCTGTTTCCACACTCCCTATGATGAGTTCGATCCTCTTAGTTTCATGGGTTTGGCGTAATTTGATCGGCATAGTTAGTGTTGAGGATGTGATTTTGGGTGGTGGTAATAAGACATTAGTATGGAGAAGGAGGCTCTCCTTGGAACTCTGTTTTCTATTCTCCTTCCCCTAATTCCACATTCTGTGTGACGAGCTCGATCCTTTTAGTTTCATGGGTTTGGCGTAATTCTATTTTTGTATATATGTTCCCATGAATTCTATTTTACTAGTTAAATGATGTCATGCTTTGATGTTTTATGGCTATAGTCATTGAACTGATTTGGTGTTATTTTGCTTCGGCCCATTAGATCCCTTTTGATCAAGTAAAGCCTTTGCGCCCATAAATTCGCAATGTAAGGTTATCTGATGGCTGAATTAGAGGTAATTCTCAACTTATACTATGTGAAAGATATTTGTTTTCTCAAAAAATGGAAGAAATTTTATTTTCCTCGTAAAAGCACCATGTTAAAAACCTTTTATTCTTTGCTTACAGCTTGAAACTGCTCATCTTGCACATGTAACCCATAATTTGGAAAAAGATTTTGAATTTACGATCGGAATGGTTTTTGCAAACGAACTTGAAGTATATCATAAATATGTGGCCTATGCTATAGGCAAAGATTTTAGAGTGAGGAAGTCTAAGACTAGAAAAAATGACAAAGAAGAAATTACTCGACGGATTTTTGTGTGTAATTGTGCGGGGTATTCTATCAACTCATCTGATCATGAAAAAAAATATGAATGACCTGAAATTAGATGTGGTTGTCCTGCTTTTATCAAATTTAAGATTGAGAATGGCGTTCATGAAGCCGTGGAGTATGTTTCGGAGCATAATCATGAGTTTATACCAGAACATCAAAAGCACTTAATAAGATGTGGAAGGATGATTTTTAATACATGCAAATGGGTTTTAGTTGACATGGCTAAAGCTGGCATTGGGGGGACAATGTCATATAAATTCTTGGCCAACGAAGCCGGAGGAAGCCAAAACTTAGGTTTCATTTTACGTGATTGTCAAAATTTTCTACAAAGTGAAAGATCAAATCTTATCGAAGGGCGTGATTGTCAAAATCTTTTGAATCATTTTCATTATATGCAAATGTAAAATCCAATGTTTTTTTATGCACAACAGGTAGATCAAGATGGTAGATTGACAAATCTATTTTGAAGAGATAGTTTGTCAAAATTTGATTATAATTGTTTCGGTGATGTTGTGGTTTTTGATATCACCTATCCTACTAACAAGTATAACTTGATATGTGGGCATTTTGTTGGAGTTAATCATCATTGGAAGAATACTTTGTTTGGTTGTGCATTTTTATCGAATGAAACCGCAAATTTATTTATATGGTTATTTGAGGTGTTTTTGAAGTCTATAGGAAATAAGGCTCCAAAAACCATTTTCACTGATCAAGACCAAGTAATGGCAAAAGCCATTCGAACGGTGTTCCTGAATACTCAACACCGTTTATGTACTTGGCATATTGGGAAAAATGCTAATCAAAACATTGGACATCTTTATCACAAGCCGGAGTTTAAGGATAAATATTTTTCAAAACTTATGTATAGATGCATATTAGAAGATGAATTTGAATCTACTTTGAGAAAAATAAATAAGGAGTGGGGCACTGAGAATAATAGTTGGTTTCAGAGGTTATACGACTTGAGATATAAATGGAGTTCAGCTTTTGGTCGTGATATTTTTACTTGTGGTATAACATCAAGTCAAAGGAGCAAGAGTACTAACAATGTCTTCCAACAAATGTCGGCTAAGACATCGAATCTTGTATTATTTGTCCATTACTATGAAGAACAATTAAAACATATGAGAGAGACTGAAGGTCAAGATGATTATAGTTCTCATGGACAGCCTACATTGCATATTATGCATAATGGGATATTGACGTATGCCGCTTCGATGTATACTCGGGCCATTTTTAAGAGGTTTTATGATGAATTTTTGCAAATTGTCTCCCAACAGATTTCAAGTACTACTTTCAGTGAATTGGTTTATGAATACACTCTCAAGTGTAAGGGGATTCAAGGTGAACATATTGTTAGATTTAATCCTGTTGACTTTTCCATTTTTTGTGAATGCAAGTTATTTGAATCAAAAGAGTGGTTGTGTCGCAATGCTTTGCACGTGTTGAATGCGAACCCATCAGTTTCAGTCATTCCATCTAGTTATATTTTGAAAAGATGGACTAAAGGTGTGAAGTAAGGACATATGAATGATGAATCTCATGAAATGTCAGCAGGTCCATCTACTTCTAATAGAATTTCCATATTAATGCAAAATGCTTTTGAAGTGATGAGTTTGGGAGTCCAAAATGAAAGTACAATAAGAATAGCGAAGAAGAACTTAAATGCAATAGTAGCTGAAATTTCATCATACAACTCAAGCGTGGCTATGACAGATGGTGCTAGTGATGATAATGATAATGATGCTCCTTCATGTGAGATGTTGGTATTGGACCCCCTTCAAAAGAAAGGAAATGGAACAAGTTATGGAAGGCTTAAAGCCTCAAGTGAGAAAAAAAGAAAAAAAAACTAAGAAAATAATATCCTCGATGCCAGTAGAAAGTTAAGGTGAGTTGATTCTGATTGACATAGAGTTTTAGTTAATATGTTTAGTTTATTCTTATACTACATGATGCCAATTAATATATTTCTTATTTTGTAATGTAGAGTTGATTGTTCAAGCAACACACGTTGAAACTCATTTATTGGATTATTTAAGAAATGCAAATCAAATTCAAAATACCTTTTGTCCTGGCAACATTGGTAGTCCTTTAGTAAATCTTAATTTTCATAATCAGGTGTGTCTCTCTGAGTTCAACATTTATTTTTACATTCTTATAATTTGATCAATATTTTTTATATATACATAGATGCAACCATCATACATTATGCCGCCAGGGATTATGAATGAGTTTCTCCCGTTCACTAATCAGGTATATAGTAGTTTGGGTTACTAATTTATTTTTTGGTTGAAATTTAATGTCCCATGAAAGCATTATATTACATTATATTAATGAGGTCATTTTTTTTTTATATAGATACAACAATCATATATCATGCCACCAAGGATTATGAATGGATATTCCCCATTCACTAATCAGGTACTTATTATGAAAATTATTTGATATTGCAGTATTGTTTCATCTTTAGTAAACTATTTTAATGCTTATTGATAATGCTTTTTTTATTAATAGATGGTGGAGTATCTTAATAGATTCCATCAAAACATTTTGAGTCAGGTACCAGTTGTCTCACTTTTATTGACTTGCATTTTTTGAAATAATATATATGCATGCCCATTGTTTAGAAAATTGTGTATTTTTTATCAAAAAATATTTTATTCATTTGTACATGAGTCATCTAATTCTTTTCAACACCCTAAGTTGAATGAATTGAACGATTCTGAAGGCGGAGGCAATGCATGATCACACAAAAATTCATTAGAAGGCGAAAGATAGTAGCATAATCGTTTTTTATGCTTGTGAGAATTCTTCTGTCTTCCATATTTGGGAAGCTTGAGAGTGGAATGATAATGAAGAAGGTATATGTTTTTATGTTGAGCAGTTCATTGAGTATATAGGATGATATGTTAAAAAGTCATAAGTTGATGAAAACATGTGGTTTTGGTATGTAATTGCATATGCTTTCACCAACACGGTTATTGCTTTTTATGCTTATAAGAATTCCCTCGTCTTCAATGCTGTTTAGGAAGCTCAATTGTTGAGCACCTATTTTTTAGTGTGTGGTTAGAAAATGCCGAAGACTTTGTACCCAAGAGATTCGCCAAAAATGGAATAGACGTGAAAGAGCATCATTTCGAGCTGCTTTCTTTCGGTTTAGGATGTAGGAGGTGCATCAGAATTCAGTTAGGCCCAATACAAGTGAAGCTTGCTCTGGCTCAATTAGTGCATTGCTTCAAGTGAGAACTACTCGAGGGCATGGTGCCAAACAAATTAAAGTTTTCGGGAATAAATTCGTACGTGTTACCGTACTCAAAATTAATCCATCAAACTTTGCACGCACCTAGTTTAAAACCTCATTATGTTATTGAGCAAAAAAAATTTAACGTCAAAACCTGATACCTCATTTTTTTTCTCTATTTTTTGCGCAACAACCCTTTTCCAACTCCTTTTTTTTTTTTTGTTAAAGCTTTCAGAAATAAATCCGTATGTGTTTCCGTACTCAAAATTAATCCATAAAGCTTTGCACACACCTAGTTTAAAACCTCATTGTGTTATTGAGCAAAAAAAAATTGGCGTCCAAACCCGATACCTCATTTTTTTTTCTCTATTTCTTGTACAGCAACCCTTTGGCAACTCTTTTTTTTTTCTTTTGGAAATAAATTCGTAAGTGTTCCCGTATTCAAAATTAATCTATCAAACTTTGCACATATCTAGTTTAAAACCTCATTGTGTTATTGAGCAAAAAAATTTTGGCGTCCAAACTCGATACCTCATTTTTTTTCTCCATAACTTGCCCAATAACCATTTTCCAACTCTTTTTTTTTTTTGTTAAAGCTTTCAGAAATAAATTCGTACGTGTTTCCGTACTCAAAATTAATCCATCAAACTTTGTACACACCTAGTTTAAAACCTCATTATGTTATTGAGCCAAAAAAAATTGGCGTCCAAACTCGATACCTCATTTTTTTTCTCTATTTCTTGCACAACAACCCATTTCCAATTCTTTTTTTTTTTAAAGCTTTCGGAAATAAATTCGTACGTGTTCCTGTACTTAAAATTAATCCATCAAAATTTACAGGCATCTAGTTTAAAACCTCATTCTGTTATTGAGCAAAAAAAAAAAAATTGGTATCCAAACCCAACACCCCATTTATTTTCTATTTTCTTGCCCTACCACCCTTTTTGGAAATAATATTGGATTGTGTTGGATGGCAAATCATACGACTGGTGAAGATAAAAGGAAATTGAGACCTACTCATTTTTAAAGGGAATAGAGATTTACATACCATTGAAATATGAAAGTAGATTGATAGATCAACTGTTACACGACATCACTAGGATAAATGACTACAGACACATACTTGCGAATTGTGAAAAGTTAACGTCGATACGAGATGTTGGACCTACTAGATTATAATGTAAAATAAGTTAGAAAGAGTTGGTTGGCCATGCTTCTTTTCCAAAGGAAATTCAATTCCATCCACATTTTGCAGGTACAGATGGTGTCTTAGGCCAAAATGAAATGGTTTATGAACTACTCACAATTGAAAATTCACTTAGAGGACTTGATATTGTGAAAGCAAAGAAGGACAAGTAAGAATACATAAATTGCAAGATGTAGAATTGTACGGATGGCAAGTTTCAAAGGATAAACTGTTTTTCTGTTTAGTTTTTGTATTGCTCCTACGCAACTCCTTTTCATTTTATTTTCCACCTCTGATTTGATTTAGTGGATTAACTGAATGCCAAGTTGCCAAACAATCTAGCTAAAGGTTTTTCCTAAGAAAATTGAAAAAAAAAATCAAACTAAAAAGGTCACGAAAGTCGCTAATTATTTTGTCTGGCGGAGAAAGTTGGGGCATGTGTACTCTTCTAGGTGGCCCGCCATGGGATTGCCGGGGGCCAAGATGAGCTTACGACCTCTGCTACAACTCACTAACACCAAACAAGACAATTGGCAGCTTTAAGCAACCTGGACATCCACATGCTATAAAGGAATTGAAACCTTATATTATTCAAAAATCTGACTATGTACCGCTGTACTTGAGATTCACGAGTGTCGGTTTCAGAGATGTCATGAATGCATTTACAATGGTGGTTGTTTATTCACAAGGCAAAAAATCAAAGTAGACCCTCTTCCTATCTCACCTCACTCATTTCATCTTCCTGCCTCAGGTAGTTGAATAATCAAATTCTTAAACCATGATTATTTCATCTTCATTCAGCAGAAATGAGGACCGGTGGGCTGTTTAAATGGTGCAGCTCGTTTTCGGGGCTTAGTAATCCTTCATCCGTGTGATTGCACATTGGATCGGAATCTGCGAAGAAGTCGTCTACTGTTGCTAGAGATTTTAATTGCTGAGCGAGAGATGAAATAGTCTTCTGACACCTGCAAACTGGCTAGCAGCGACTGCTAGCTCTTGCTTTTGTTTTACATAGCAAAACAAAATGAGAACTTAAGGAGGAAACTAAATTCAGACTAAGTCATGATCGCCCATTTAGCATGAATAAAACACTGGTAAGCTGATCCTATCAGATAGTCGATGGTGTCAGCAAGCACAGTGTTGCTCAAAGCACCATAACCCACAGAAAAGAAAAAAAAAAAAAAGAGTTCACCTAGCATGAGACTTTTCTGGTTAAGTTAGTTTAGAAGCACTCTATCGCAGCACTGTAAGTGCTTTTTAAGCTCGAAAATTACATTACATCAAAGGTCAAGTGCTTTGAAATTCTATATTAACCTCTGAATGTCTTCAATGCTACAGTGAAATTTGAGATTTGTTTAGATTGTGCTCCAATCATACAGTTTGTACTAATAAAGTACAAGATGCTGATGCGGCCCTCCTGTTTCTAACATAGCTATATGTCAATATGAAGATCAAAACCATACTGTGTCACTGGAAAATAATCATTTCATCTTCCTTGAGATGGCTATAAATAAATAACTATTCACCTGGGAGATTGAAGTCATATCTCATAAAAAAGCACCCAAATCGATGTCCGGACACGGGATGTGAATGTACCAAGAGAGGCATCTCTCTTTTCTCATGCAGATGGAACTCACTCTACATGCAACTGTAACATTGCCACTCAAAATGTAGTAGCGGGTTTGTCGGCAAACTTGATAAATTATGTAGAAGGAGCAATACCATCTCAATAATTTACTCATGTTATCATGCTTTCCATTAGATATAGACTAACATCCACAAGCCATAGAGAACTAACCTGCTTTACTTTTAGCTGTTCATCAGAGACACCCACACGCTGAAGCTCGATCTCATGCTGCAGTTCAGCATCCCTTTTCATATTTAGATTTTCATCCTCCAGCTCCCCACATTTTGCCTCATTTTCAGCAGATGAAGACGCTCTCTTTCAACCTCTTCTTGTAGTAATTTGTCATTAAGGAGCATGTCACGCCCCGATCCTCAGGCACGCACACATCCGTCTCACTTGGTCGATTTTATAATGCGATATCCCAGGACAATGTATCGCCGACCCCTTTCAATTTTAAGCACATGCGGAAGCGATTAAAATCCCTGCAATAAAAAACGATGGGATAGAAAAGCGGGGCCATATTTTTCATATTGAAATTTATAACCAAACTTTTATACAAACCATAAAATCACTTCATAACTATTCACATCAAAACGGAGATCTCAAAAGAAGACAGGATCTCAATCCATCCAAACCGTACTCACGGCTCCTCTCGGGACTATCTTCTTCTTCCAAAAATCCTCCTCTTCGATCTCACCTCCGAGTTCTCTTCTCGGATTCCTCCTCCTCAGCTCTTCAGCGGGGTCCTGAAATGGTTTTCCCCAAACTGGGATGAGACTACGTTTCAGCGAGTTCTACCCCACTAAACCCGATTAGCAAACTATTATACTAAATGCTGCCTAAGCACGCACAGGGCAGAGGACTTACCTTGGCCTCTAATCCCACCTGCAAGTCAGTATAATTCACAATAAATACCCGTTCACTTCAACAAATCGAACCAGTCGATTATATGTCATACAATTCAATCCCCACTGTGGGATATTTAAAAACTAGGCCACGTGCATTCTCCAGGACGACCTTCCAAGTCTCCGAGTTCACGTGCCTCAAACCTTGGGCCCACGTGCATTCTCTCAGGCGACCTTTTCGCCAAAGTGATGCATCAAGTCACCGAGCCCACGTGCCCTTTTAGATGCCCGGGCCCACGTGCATTCTCTCAGGTGCATCTCACCAAAGCGATGCATCAATTCGCCGAGCCCACGTGTCCTTTTAGATGCCTACACTTAGTCACGAGCTCCATCAATGCTCTCGGGCGTCGATTCGCCAAGGTGACGTACGGTGAACACTTTACTATGCTCTCGGGCGTCTTTTTTTTCGCCAAGGTGATACACGATCACGAGCCAACACAAACAATTCAATATGCTCTCGGGCGTCTTTTTCGCCAAGGTGATACACTGATCACGAGCCAACACAAACAATTCAATATGCTCTCGGGCGTCTTTTCGCCAAGGTGATACACTGATCACAGAGCCAACACAAACAATTCAATATGCTCTCGGGCGTCTTTTTCGCCAAGGTGATACACTGATCACAGAGCCAACATAAACAATTCAATGTCAATCAATTCCAATCAATTAGAGTAAATCCCTTAAATATCACAATTTAATCAATTCCATACAACGCGGAGCTCAAATAAATAAACGGACTGCGCCACGACGATCAGCACGAGATTTCGGTCATCGGCCATCAAAATCTTAATTTCCGAAAAATAATTAATTAATTAATTATTAATTACTAAAAATTCAATTTAGCTCAAATTACAGCCCGATTAAATAAACGGACTTAACCACGGTCATCAGCATAATTTTCCGGTTGCAGGCCATCTCAATTGTATTTTCGGAAAATAAATAATTATTTAATTTAATTCCGAAAATTAATATTTAAATACTAAAAAATCCACTTAGGCCCGAAAAGCCTAATTGGAGCCCACTAAGGGTCGGGAAAAATCCCGAGGCACTTCCAATAATTAGTAGACCATGTCTACTTGCTAATTACACATTCAATTTATTTAATTCGCATCACAATTGACTAATAAATGCTAATTTAATCTAATCTAACAACTTAAACATAATTAATTAAATCTAAACCAACATTAAGCATAATTAGTCACTAATCTTGGATTAGTGAGATTACTCACCAAATCGCGCGCAAATCGGATCAATCCGACGGCGGCGACGCGAGGAACGAGACTTCCCAAAGCGACTCGCGGATCCGGGGCCGGGAAACGGCCCAAAAGCGGGCCCGAAGTGGCTGAAACCCACTTTGTGGGCTTGCTGTTCGGGCCGGATCGGAGCTGCTCCGGCGGCTAGGAGGGCAAGGGAAGGCCGGCGGAGGGCGAGGGGGTCTCGGGGGAGGTCCGGCGGGGCTGGCGGTGGCCGGAGGCGGGCGGAGATGGGCGGAACAGCGGCTGGAACAGGGGCGAACGGGCCGGGCTGCTCGGCTTGGGCGCGCGGACGGCGGCCGGGCGCGGGCGAAGCGCACGGGCGGTGCGGCGGTCCGGCGGCGCGACGGCGTGACGGCGGCGAGCGGCCGAGGGCGGGCGGGTTCTGTTCGCTCGGCGCAAGGAAAGAAGGAGAAGAAGAAAAAGAAGAACGGGGGTTCGGTCGAGCGTGCGAGGGAAGAAAGAAGAGAGAGGAGAGAGAAGAGAGAGAGAAAAGAGAGAGAGAGGGAATGAGCGGTGGGGAAGGGGGGAGAATTCGCACGGCTGGGGGAAGGGGAGAGGAGAGAGGAGAGAGAAAGAAAAGAGAGAAAAAGAAAGAAAAGAAAAGAAAGAAAAGAGAGAGGGAGAGAGAGAGGAAAAAGGAAAAAGAAAAGGGGAGGGAGAGAAAAAGAAAAATTAAAAATGCATACTTCCAATATGCAAAATTTCATTTTCTCTTTTCCTTTTCCTTTCTATTTTCTTTTGGTCTTCAAATTTTTCTTCCGATAATTTCTTTTACGAAATTTCGGACTCGTCAATAAATTGACGAGTGATGAGACAGAATCCTAAAATTGAATTGTGACACGCCCAAATATTTAATTCCCAAAACCGAATTGAATTTCATGATTAAAATCGGCCGGACACGATTTTAGTCCAATCCAACCAATTAGGTAGCTTTTAGAGATTTTACCGCGGTTATATCCCTTAACGGCTTCACCCAATAGGTTAGCTAACTCGTGAGTGATCAGCTCAGAGAAAAAGGACCATAGGCGCGCCGACGATATGCACATTTCACTTTATCGAAAAGGGATCAAATTTCAGGATGTCACAGAGCAAGTTTTTCATCTTCTCTTCAACATCCATCAGTCTTGACTTTGTTACTTCCATCCTCTCATGGGTAATCCTAGCTTCCTCCTCTGCAGCTTGCTTCGATTGTTGTGCTGCAGACAACATGTTGTTGAGTTCTGTCAATCTCATCTCAACCTCATTGAGCTGACTCCATCACGTTTCAAGTTGCTTTTGCCATTGACTTAGAGCCATCTCTAGCTTCTCCTTTTCTTCTTCCTTCTTCTCTAATTCCTCCTCTAGCTCTGCCGTTCTATTGATCATGGCTTCAAGCTCATATTTGAGAGTGACTTCATCAGATCTGTTTTGATCCAGAGCAGGCCCCACTCCATGGCTGCAGCTTCCACTTTCTGCGTCTGGTAAAGCTGCAAGCTTTTCCATCTCCGAAAAATCCTCCATTAAATCAAGTTCTCCCGAAGAGACCATGAGATTCTTTCCGAAGGATTTCTCTTTCTTAAAATGGTCGAGTTCGGTTATTAGAGCGATGCCCATGACTCGAGTGGCACGGCTCACAATCACTTGGCTCCAAGCAACTCGCTTTACGCACGTCATTCTCAATCGCTACCAACCTATCCCCTACATCTGATTGGCTATCATCGAAGGACTCTACACAAACCGATGATGCAGATAAAGACTTAAGATCGTTTGTCGCACTTGCTTTATTTTTCAAGATCTGAGTCTGCGGCATTCGGCTTCTAGCCTAGCTACCTTCTTATGCTCTCTAAATGCCGTTTGCTGACTGTTTCTGCTGCTTAGGTGCTCAAATCACGCTCAATAATCCTAAGTTCTAGCTCCTCCGACATAGAAAGGACTTTGGCTTTGAGGGCCACATTCTCTTTTTCAGCAAAGATCAAGCTTAGGGCCGAGATCAGAACATATAACTGAAGAAGCTTCACTCTTGGCTGCTTGAAGCTGGGCATGGACATTGGAAAGCTTAGTCTTAAGCTCGGCCTTTGTTGATTCCCACTCACGAGTTTTCTTGACCATAGCTTCTTGGATCTTCTGCTCTTGCTCTTCCTTCACCTATATGAGCTGCCTCACACATTCCTTAAGTGCTCCATCAAGTTGACTGATTCGATCTTCTAGCATCGAGTTCCTTTGTGTTGCAGCCTCCAGTTGTTTCTTTAGCACCAAGAGTTCATTTTCAGCCTTCTCCCATCCTACCATTGAATATCAGAAGATAAAAACTTACGACAAAGTATATAGGCACAAAAATGCAAATCCGAATGCAATGTCAAAAAGATTTAACGCAGGAACGGTTGAAGTAGATGTCATCCTCAAATCTAAAACTCCATGTGATTTCACTCTTGCTCTGATTGAAAGCTTCAAATCTTGTTACCCAGACATTAGTGCTAGTAAGGCTAGTATCCTCCTTCACTTTCTCCACTTGCTTTATTGACGTCTCGGCTGCAAGACTGGAGGAGGAGGAAGTAGTTATCGATGATGATGGTGGCGCTTTAGGTTGTTTGGAGCATTTCTAGAAGAGGGGGAAGTCCTCATCCACTCGGGACTCTTGGTCCATTACAAAGCCAAGAAACAACTAATTACGAGCCGCCTTTTTTCTAAGAGGATGGCCAGCAGAGCAAGAATCGAGTTGATCAAAGCCCCTCGAGAACGCCCCAGCCGATTGGTCAAACCGAAGCCGCAAACCCACCACGAGAGAATCCAAAGGTGTGAACAAAAACTAACACGAGCATGAACCTTCCCAATATTAACATAACCCGACACCGAAACTTCAATCACAACATCGAATGAACTTGTGATATCACAGACTAATAGCATAATCAGAACAAGGAAACAACTAAAGTTCATCTTTTGAGCTTCCAAGGGACGACCCAACACTCTATTCGGCACAAGAGACGCACATCCCATTACGAACAACCTCCGCACCAATGTAGCTTAATCTCAATCTTATGAAACGAACCTACCCATGATGCATCATCAAGCTAGAGTACACTTGCTCATCAACATGGAACAGAAATAAGAAAGAAGAATCCGTGACACCAGAAAGAGAGAGAGAGAGAGAGATGGATGACGTCTACCTGGCCGCGAAGGAGACGGAGACTCAGAGAGAGGTTGCTCGCGGGGTTGGCCAGTAAGGGCGCTCTAGAGAGGAAAGAGGGAGAGAGCGGAGCGGAGGTCGCGAGAGGGAGGCGAAGGGGCGTCGGCGTCGGAGTCGGGGGCAACGGACTCCGACGCCGACGGAGGCAACCGGCGGAGGCGGAGGTGGAGGGCGGTCGGCGTCGCGTTTCGCGTACGGCACCAGCTTCTCGAGCAACCTCGCCTCCGAGCCTTCTGGTGTGTGGGGGTCTCGCTCGGCGGGCGATGCTCGCCGACGTTGAGGGGAGCTTGAAGAGGCCTGCTTCTCCTCTGCGTGCTGCATCTGCGATCCCGAGAATGCCGGAACGAACGACGGAGCAGAAACGAGTCCGAAGAGAGAAGCGAGTGAGCATCAGAGTAGCAACGGCCGTAATGTGGTTCGTCGGCGACGGCAGGGGAACGGCCGCTTGATGCTCGGCGACGGCAGGGGAACGAGTGCGGAGAGAGAATTTCAGATTCAAAAATTCGAAAGGAAAGAAATGGAGGGACGTGCATCCGAACGGTCGTTTTGCTTTCTCAAACGAAGGAAAGAGAAAAACGTCCGCAATGAATGCTCTAACAGGAGAGAGAGCATGCAGGCTAGGAGGAGAGAGGGCATCGGCAGGCTAGGAAGACACCAAGTGGGGCCCACCCCTCCACATGGCATCTCGTGAGTGGCCGGGGACCACGCTGACGTGGAGGTCCCGGACCACCCA
This sequence comes from Eucalyptus brandiana, assembly GCA_014182725.1. NCBI lineage: Eukaryota > Viridiplantae > Streptophyta > Magnoliopsida > Myrtales > Myrtaceae > Eucalyptus > Eucalyptus brandiana. Next base: position 52,653,651 of record CM024675.1, on the reverse strand, counting down.
ATAATGGACCACCTTCGATCAGTGCATACTCGTATGTGAATGTCTCTTCATTCAGCTCGTCTACTCGGTTCTTCATGCAGCTGAGTTGGCTACCTACATATGAAATGGGACAAACGTACTACTTGGATTTGAATTAATCACAGAAGACATATAACATCTCTAGGAAAGTTTCTCTAATCAACATTTTAATGATCGCCATGTTTTTCTTTTTGATTGGTCATCTTATCGCTTTTTTTTTTTAAAATGAAAACTTGCAATTCCATTACGCAAGATTGACAGCATCAATACTTGAAAACCCTCGAAAAAGATTCACCTTCAGCGAAATTGATTTGCCTGATGCTTCCAGCTCCTCCATCGCCTTGGACGACATCAATGCTCTTGATAGCTCGAGGCATGAGCTTGGGGATGAGGTTCTGAGAGTCCACAATCAAGGCCTTAAACAATCTCGCTGCAGGAATGGGGGAAGTGAACTCATCACTGAACGTGAACACACCCATGATCGATCTCTAAGGACTCGCTAGTGAAATTACACGAACGATGAAATCAACTTTGGTTGGGCTTGGTGTGAAGAGAATGGCAAGGGAGGGCACCATTTATAGGTCTGAGAGGACGAAGTCCTCGTTGAATCGGGGTATTTTCTATTGGCTCCAAAGCCCCAAAGATGTCTTTCTTCGTCGTGATTCGAAGGAAAATTAAAAATGCCCGAGTTGCTCAGGATAGGGCGTCATTCTCAAAGCGGGCATGGTTTAGTGAATAAATAAAAAACTCGCCGGCATTCGATTCGTGTTGCATCTCTTCGTCTTAAAGTGCACAAATTTTTCGAGAAGTCCACTTAATCCGAGAGGATTCTTAAAGATTACTTCCTCGTCCTACCATGGCAACTTCGTGTCCCGCATGCTAAATCTTAACCTCGCTGATGTACCTTAATTATCGAATGGAAGGGCCTGGCAAACAAAGAGAATGCACTCATCAACCCCACTTGCATCGACAAATAAGCTTTCTAAGATGGATCAGCCGGTTCCTAAGGCTGAAAAAAATGAAGGGCTATCGTATAACTTTACAAATATCCAATTTAATGCTGAAGTTAAAAAAGAACTAAGAGGTCTCGGCTCAATTTATGATTGATTGGCCACTTTGTCATGTGTTCTCAAGGATATTCTCTTATGCCTTTTGATGTTGCTGTGATTTATTATATTGGGTCAATCAATGTATCCGACCACAAATAATCCAAGTGTTTGCATGCGTGTCGCTGTCGAGGCTTTGTCATTTCTCGACCAAGAGGATGCTAAAGAAGGTGTTTTGTGCTTCATTGATTTCCCATTAAAAGCTGGCTCCAATTTGATAATGAACAGTTGGCTTCATAAGTTTCATATATTACTATAACTGGAAAGAAAAGAAAGGAAAGAAAGAATGGATGGCGTCGATCAGATCTATCACAAGCTAAAATTGTTGTAGATTTAGCATAGTTGACCACGATCATTAATGATAGTGCTTATATACTCAATCAGAGAAACTCTTTTCATGTTTATACAGAAATATTATAAATATCTTATCCTCTATTCTAGTGATAGAGCTATTTGGGTTAAAATTACATTGCAAAGAAAGGCCAAATCCAAATAAACTTTCTTTTGAATCAAAACAATATACATCACACATCAATTTTAGATAGATGGAATTCTCTAAAATTTAATGTCTTGAATCATTGAATGCAATCAATTGAAGGAGCAAATTGAAGGAAAAATGCTACCCTATGCGAAGTACATCCAAATTTCGTCAAAAGCGTGAAAACATTCTCATTTATTAATTTGCAAGGTATATTTGATATATGCATCACCGCAACATCATTATACCTTAATTGTGCTCTGTGGCATTTTTAAATGGCCAAAGTACTATCGCGTATAGTAGAATTGGAGAAACCTTATTGTAATAGCAAAACCATTAGCACTTTCAATCAAGGGTTTTCACATATAGAGGACCACATTACAATTAGCAGAACTTAAATTGATCCCCAAAGGGAGATGCAAAATTTGGTTCAAACAGAGACAATAATACAATTAAAAGCTTTTAGGCGTAGCCCTCGAGGTTGGCCAAGAGATAAAGCCTCTGCGGCCTTGAAGACAGCCGTGGCCTTCTCTTTCCCGGCTTTGATCTCCTCCTCATTGATCAAAACCCCTGGTTTTGGGTGGTACTTGCTAACGTTCATGCCCTTACAGCCCCCATCAAGAGATGCCTCCATCTTGATTTCATAAGAGATTGTCTCGATCTTGTCAGCGAATTCACCTCCTTCCACCATTGTGTAACTATGCATTATCTTTTCTTTGTCCAGGGCATCGACTCTGTGCTTCGAGTTCTTCATTTGACTGCTTGTACTTGATGGGCAATTATGGAATTACCATTGTCATTATTATTAGATGTATTATCAAGAATCTCTCTACTCCGGTCAAGGATACGTACAAATATGATTGATCTTCATCGTCTAGAGGGTAAATAATGAGGTTGCATCCTTGTTTTGAAGAAGGGGACAATAAATTTAGGTCGTTCAAACCTCAAGATGGCATTCTGTAGGGAATATTGGATTCTCTAAAACGGATTTGACACTAAATCGAACCCCTAAAACGAATGCGGAAGACGAGCCCAGGAAGAACATGTATCACCGATCAAAGACACACCACGGAATCGAGCGTATCTTATTGTCCACAGATTAAACACCAACGTTGAAGTTCGAGGAAGAATCTGATCCCGGTCTACCAAGGAGCGTGCTGTTGCTATTAGAGGGAGAAAAACAGAGCGTTCTTTTTTGTTTTCTTCTTTTTGAGGGAGAGAGAGACTGACGTACGTTCACTTGAAAAGGTACGTTCCTCTCTTTTCTTTTCTCTCTTAAATACGTCTTCTCCAAGAGATGTAACTCTTTGTTGGGGAGAACCCGGGGACACAATTCACCACGGCCAAACACAATCCAGGATAAATTTCTCCCACGATACTAAATCAACTTAAAATCTCTCAATCCCCAGCAATAACCAGCAATGTATTGCCTCACAAAATGCAAATATAACGCTGAAATGATAAGTAGACAAAGCAAATAACGACACTAAAGATTTAACATGGAAAACCCGATGCGGGAAAAACCACGGACCGCCCAAAAACATCCACTAATCACCAAGAATAGTAGGATACACAAAGTATTATTCTCTAGTCACACACTAGAGGATCAACATCAACATTACAATCATCTTCTTCTCACCACATAGGTAGATAAATAAGTTTGGAGTAAGAAAACCTTAACCGCAACTGGAGAATTCGGAGACGGTTCTCGACGAACAAAAACCTTCAACTCGTAGCCCTTAGTCTCATGAACAACATACTGAAATTTGAGCCGATTCCGTCAATATTTAGCCTTCGAATCAAAGCCGCAAAGTTGCAGCCCTCTTCCTTTCTTCTCTCTTCTCCCTTGCAGTTTTTTTGTTTCTCTCTCCTCCTCTTTTCGGACGCCCCAACTTCACGCACGACACTCCACTTCCTTTTTGTTCTTTTTCTTTTCTTTTTGTTTTTTTATTTAATGCTGGCTGGGCCCCACATGAAGGTGGACCCAGCCAACAAATCTCCCCCTCCACCTCATGTGGGAAGGTTCGTCATGCCCGCTTTTCTTCTACAAGTGTTAAGCTTCATCACGGGCAAGGCTTTGGTCATCATGTCGGACTTATTATTGTCGGTATGAATTTTCTCAAGTAGGAAGAGCTTCTCTTCTAGCTTTTCTCGGATCCAATGATACTTCACATCGACATGCTTCGATCTTGAATGAAACACCGGATTCTTGCTAAGATAAATGGCACTCATGCTATCGCAATATAGAACAAACTTCTCTTGCTTCAAGCCCAACTCTTGTAGGAATTTTTGCATCCACAAAAGTTCTTTACCTCTTTCGGTAATAGCAATATACTCCGCTTCAGTTGTAGACAAAGCGGTACATTTTTGCAATCTCGATTGCCATGAAATAGCTCCCCCTACAAAGATTATTATAAAACCTGATGTGGATTTTTGGGAATCAACATCACCGGCATAGTCCGCATCTGAGAAGCCACTCAACTCAGGCTTTACATTTCCATAGCACAAGCAAAGTGTAGAAGTGCCTCTAAAATATCTCAAAATCCATTTAACAGCGGTCCAATGCTCCTTACCTGGATTAGAGAGAAATCTACTCACAACACCAACTGCATGAGCAATATCCGGTTTTGTACAAACCATGGCGTACATCAAACTACCCACGGCCGATGCATAAGGAATTTTCATCATCTCAACCTTCTCTTTCTCACTTGAAGGACACTCATTACTACTCAACTTGAAATGGCCTGCAAGTGTAGTACTCACCAGTTTACATGTGCTCATGTTGAATTTTTCAAGCACCTTTTCAATATACTTCTCTTGAGATAACCACAATTTCTTATTCTTCCTATCACGAGTAATTCTCATGTCTAAGATTTGCTTAGCCGGGCCTAGGTCTTTCATTGCAAAAGCTTTACTCAACTCATTTTTCAAGCTCTTGATTTTCTTGGCATCATGCCCAACAATCAACATATCATCCACATAAAGTAGAAGAATAAGAAGATCATTATCTGAAAATCTTTTCATAAAGACACAAGAATTGGAGTTTGTCTTACCATATCCTTGTTCTTCCATGAATGATTCAAACTTCATATACCATTGCCTTGGCGCTTGCTTGATACCATATAAGATTTTCCTCAATCTACATACAAGGTGCTCCTTGCCTTTAACTTCAAAGCCCTCCGGTTGCTTCATATATATCTTTTCTTCTAGGTCTCCATGAAGAAATGCCGTCTTTATATCAAGTTGTTCAATTTCTAAATTCAAACTGGTGGCCAACCCAAGAACAACACGAATAGAAGACATCTTTACAATTGGTGAAAAAAATCTCTTCAAAGTCTATGCCCTTTTTTTGACGAAAGCCCTTCACAACAAGTCTAGCTTTGTATCGTGGTTGTAAACTATTTTCTTCCGTCTTCAACTTGTACACCCACTTATTTTGAGTGTTCTCTTATCCTGAGGCAACTTCACCAATTCAAATATGTGGCTATCATGCAAGGATTTAAGCTCCTCTTGCATGGCTTCATGTCACTCATTCTTTCGTTCACATGATATGCCCTCTTCATAAGTTTCTGGCTCCCCTGCGTCAGTGAGTAACACATACTCATGCGGTAAATATTTTTGAGAAGGCCTACGCTCTCTTTCAGATCTTCTAACTTGAGGTAGGATAGATTGCTCTTGCTCAGCTATTTCACCTGTATCAGCTGAAGAATCAACATTATGTGAGGACTCACCATCTTTATGACTTCCATGCACTTCTCCCCATGATTTCTATCAACATTAGAAGGATTTGGGCTGATACTAACTGAACGTTGAGCTGTATTCTTTGGTCTCTCCACCTTGTCAATGTCTTCAATAGTTTGATACTCACAAAACACCACATCTCGGCTTCTAATGACTTTCTTTGCAACTGGATCTCATAACCTGTAGCCAAACTCTTCATGTCCATAACCTAAGAAAATACACTGTTTAGACTTGTCATCAAGCTTGGATCTTTCATCTCTTAGAACATGCACAAATGCCCGACAACCGAACACTTTTAGATGGCTATAGGAAACATCTTTGCCACTCCAAACTCTTTGTGGAACATCCCCCTTAAGAGGAACTGATGGAGATAGATTTATCAAGTCCACTGCTGTTCTCATCGCTTCACCCCAAAATGACTTAGGCAACTTCGCATGAGAAAGCATATACCGAATCCAATCATTAATTGTCCAGTTCATTCTCTCTGCTACTCTATTATGCTGTGGTGTTTTTGGAACAGTCTTCTCAAGCTTGATACCATAATTCCTGCAATAGTGTTCAAATGGGCCTCTATATTCACCACCGTTGTCAGCCCGAACACATTTTAGCTTCTTCCCGGTTTCTCTCTCCACATTGACATGAAATTGCTTAAAAGCCGCAAGTACCTGATCTTTAGATTTCAAGCAATAGCCCACACTTTTCTAGAACAGTCATCAATAAATGTCACAAAGTATAATGCACCTCCAAGAGTTCTAACATCCATGCAACAAACATCAGTGTGAACTAAATCAAGTACATTTGATTTCATGTGTGGAGATGAACTATGAAATGAGAATCTATGTTACTTACCTGTAAGACAATGAGTGCATTCCTTTAGATTTTTCTCCTTCAAAGGTAAAAGGTTCTTTCTAGCAAGAGTTTCAAGTCCTTTCTTGCTAAGATGACCCAGCATCATATGCCATAAATCAACCGAGGAATCCTCCACTGCACTTACCTCTTCTTTAGTCAAGTCAGCTTGCATGGTGTAGAGAGAGCCTGTCTTTTTACCTTTTGCCACTATCATGGAACCTTTAGTCAACTTCCATTTGCTATCAAAGAAGGAATTACAATAACCATCATCATCTAAGGCACTCGTAGAGATCAAGTGAAGTCGAATATCCGGAACGTGTCTCACATTTTTCAAAACCAAATTACATCCGACGTCAGTTTCCAAATAAACATCTCCCATGCCAATAACATTAGAAACATCACTATTTCCCATCCTAATGCAACCAAAGTCGCCGCCGCGATAAGAAGTAAAGTAATCACGCCGTGAGGTGACATGAAAGGAGGCTGCGGAATCAACAACCCACGTAGAGTCTTGGCATGTAAAATTTACATATCCGTCGTCACATACAAACACAATATCACCATCGGATGCAACCGCCGTTATAGCTTGTTTCTCTTCTTTTTTTTTATCTTCATTTCTATCATGGAATCTATCTCTCTTTGGTAACCAACACTCTTTTGCATAATATCCCATTTTGCCGCAATTATAATACTTGACACTCCTCCTCGGTCTTGATTTCGACCTTTCTCTTGACTTGCCTCGGGTATCATTTCTTTGAAACCTTCTTGATTGACTTCTCGCCCTATTTTCATAACAAGAGCATCCGATGTAGAAGCATAATTCAAGCCTTTTATTCTTGTTTCTTCATTGAACAAGCTTTTCTTAACCATGCTCATAGAAAGCACACCAAAATGAGCCGAGTTATTTAATGCCACAACCAAGGTGTCCAAACTATCGGGAAGAGTAGCAAGTAATAAGCATGATTGCAATTCATCACCAAGATCAATCTCAAGATTTGTCAATTGATTTACAATATCTTGAAATTCACTCAAGTGTTTCGCCATGTTACTCCCCTCCTTGTATCTCAAATTCACAAGTCGCTTAACTAGAAGAGCTTTATTTTGTGAAGTTTTTCTCTCATAAAAATCTTGTAATTTCTTCCACAAAGTGTCCGCCCTTGTTTCTTGAGCAACATGATGAAACACACTATTATCAATCCATTGTCGGATAAACCCAACGGTTTTCCGATTCATTCTCTCCCATTCTTTATCTTCCTTATCTCATTTGGCTCCATCACCCTCAATAGGATCAAATAAGTCTTTGCAATATAACACATCTTCCATCCGAGGCTTCCAAATAAAATAATTCGAGGCATTTAACTTAAACATGGTGCTGCTGGTTTCTTCCATTTAATACTAAAATTCAACCGTGCTCTGAAACCACTTGTTGGGGAGAACCCGGGGACACAATTCACCACGGCTAAACACAATCCAAGATCAATTTCTCCCCCGATACTAAATCAACTTAAAATCTCTCAACTCCCAGCAATAACCAGCAATGTATAGCCTCACAAAATGCAAATATAATGCCGAAATGATAAGTAGACAAAGCAAATAACGACACCAAAGATTTAACGTGAAAAATTCGATGCAGGAAAAACCACGGACCGCCCAAAAACATCCACTAATCACCAAGAATAGTATGATACACAAAGTATTCTTCTTTAGTCACACACTAGAGGATCAACATCAACATTACAATCATCTTCTTCTCATAACATAGGTAGATAAACAAGTTTGGAGTAAGAAAACCTTAACCGCAACTAGAGAATTCGGAGACGGTTCTCGATGAACAAAAACCATCAACTTGTAGCCCTCGGTCTCACGAACAACATATTGAAATTTGAGCCGATTCCGTCAATATTTAGCCTTCGAATCAAAGCCGTAAAGTTGCAGCCCTCTTCTTTTCTTCTCTCTTCTCCCTTGCAGTTTTTTTTTGTTTCTCTCTCCTCCTCTTTTCGGACGCCCCAACTTCACATGCGACACTCCACTTCCTTTTTGTTCTTTTTCTTTTCTTTTTATTTTTTTATTTAATGCTGGCTGGGCCCCACATGAAGGTGGACCCAGCCAATACTCTTCAACGTAATACGTTCCCCCCAAAAGTCATAACCCCTCAACATAACACCTCTTCATATATGGGCCATTATCTAGCAGGCTGGACTTTTAGGCCCAACATGGGCGGACGGGCCTTAAGCCCATCATCATACAAATAAATAAAACCATCATCTCCCACTCGCACATGGTGGGCCGAACAGGATTCTCTTTACCTCTCTGCAATGTCCATACCGGTGAATAATCCGTGCGACCAGCATACTTTGAGAGCTCGTTACTATACATATGTTAGGAATATATAACAGCTCATAATTGGCATCATACTTCGAGTAGATTAGTATGTAGTATCTTAGATCGATCAATCACATTTATATCTCTCTTAATCTCTTTTAAATAATGATATATATATATATATATATATATATATATATATATATATATATTCACAATTATGATTATCCTAAAAACAGTCATAATTGGTCGACCAGTGAATACAAAACTACAATGTGATTCTTCAAATTCGATCTTCCTCTTTCCTTCAAACTCTCAATTTCTCTTCAACTTGCTTTTCTAGAAATGTCTCATTAGATCAAATCAACTCACGACCATTGGCAACATTCTAAGATAGCAAATACTAAATAGAAATCTTGAGAATAAGTAAAAGTCCTGAGGGCACTAAAATTGAGGAACTCTTTTCCTCAAGAGTCTCACACAGCATAAAAGTTGAGATCAAACTTTTGCCACTCTTATTGGTCATCTCATGCATAGATAGTATGAAATACGTATTACGGTATTAATTCATTTCCTATGGAGCATATGTCTACACCTTCAATACCGTACAGATGATAGTTCAGACATACCCAATGTCTAACTTGAGTTCACATATCTACTCATTCACAAAATTCATCAAAACTCACACTTGGCATTTTAGACAGATAAATTAAAATGTGTGGGGTATTTCACTTTCGGACACAGTACTTATCATGTCCTCATCTTAACACTTAGTTAAGGCGACATATATATTTTAAGCTTGAGCTCTCGATTATCACCTAGCTAATAAACTTAAAAACCGTCTCATCTCTATTTATCACATAGTAAATAGAGGCGATTACCCGTGTGAGTGGGCTAATCTTATAGCTGTCCGCCATACTTTCTCAACTTAATGTAATGCACTGAGCATTAAGATGCATAAAGGTCAAATAAAGATTCATAGGCATTAATAATAAAAACACAAGTTCATAAATGCGAATAACTCAGGAAAATTACAATATCCAGTACATCAGGCTCTACGCAATTCTAGAGATTTTACATGACCACAAAATACATATCTAGGTATTGACTTTGTCATAAGATCTGCTACTATTGTATGCGTAGATATATACTGTAAGTCCATATCCTTTCGTGCAACCATATCTTTGACAAAGTTATACTTGGTATCTATATGTTTGGTCTTGCCATGATACTTTGGATCTTTGGTGTACGCTATAGTTGCTTGGCTATCACAGTTAACCAATAATGGATTTGCAGCTTTCTTAATAACACCTAAATGATCCAAAAATCTCTTAAGCCAAACTCCTTCTTGTACCGCTACTAATAATGCCACGAACTCAGCTTCCATCGTGGATAAGGCTATACACGTTTGCTTCTTACTGCTCCATGATATGGCGCCATTGTTCAATAAGAAAGCAAATCCAGAGATAGATTTCCTTTCATCTAAATCTCCTCCCCAATCAGCATCTGAATAGCCTTCAAGTCGTAGATCATTTTCTTGGTAATTCAGCATGTAATCAGCAGTTCCCTTAAGATACCACAGTATTCTTTTAACGGCTTTCCAATGTACTTGACCTGGATTGGATTGGTATCTACTCACCATTCCAACTGCAAAATATATTTCCTTTCATCTAAATCTCCTCCCCAATCAGCATCTGAATAGCCTTTCAAGTCGCAGATCATTTCCTTGGTAATTCAGCTTGTAATCAACAGTTCCCTTAAGATATCACAGTATTCTTTTAACGGCTTTCCAATATACTTGACCTGGATTGGATTGGTATCTACTCACCATTCCAACTGCAAAATATATGTCAGGTCTTGTACACATCATAATGTACATCAAGCTCCCAACATCACTAGCATAAGGAACATGTTTCATTTGTTCATTCTCTTGTGGTGTCCTTGGACACAGTCTATGGCTCAATCATTCACCTTTTGCAATAGGAGTGTCTATGGGTTTACAATCTTGCATACGAAATCGTTCAAGAACATTATTGATGTATGTTTCTTGCAAAAGAGATAACGATCTCTTCGAACGATCTCTTGAAATCTTAACTCCATGAATGTATGCAACCTCACCCATATCCTTCATCTCAAAGTTGGAAGACAACCAACTCTTGACAGTATTAACAAACTCCATATTGCTTCCGGCAATTAGTATATTATCAACATATAATGATATGATCACAAATTGATCTTTGGATCTTTTGATATATACACAATGATCCTCATCTATCATTGTAAAATCATATGACATTATGGCATTATGAAAACGTATATACCATTGTCTTGACGACTGCTTAAGGCCATATATCGATCTCAAAAGTCGACATACCTTTTCTTCTTGGCCTTTCATTATGAAACCATCAGGTTGTTCTATATATATTTCTTCCTCTAATTCTCCATTGAGGAAAGTAATCTTTATATCCATTTGATGTAACTCAAGATCAATACTAGCCACTATTGCTAGAATAATGCGAATCGAAATAAATCTCAATACAAGAGAAAATGTTTCTTCATAATCAATTCCTTCCTGTTAATTATATCCCTTCGCCACAATGCGAGCCTTTTGCCTTTCTATCGAGCCATCAACTTTACGCTTTATTTTGAGAACCTACTTGTTCCCAATAGCTTTGCGTCCTTTTGGAAGATCAACCAGTTTCCAAACTTGGTTTGACTTCATTGAATCAATTTATTCTTCCATTGCATGAATCCATTTTTCCTTACTAGGGCAAGTTAGAGCCTCATTAATATTTCTTGGCTCATCCTCATCTTGTGGAGTAACCATGAAAGTTTCCCCTTCGATGTCAAAACGTCGACGGGGAATATTTTTACGAATTGTTCGCCGTATGGGAGATTGTACACTTTGCACATCATTCCTCATCATGCTCCCACTCGGATTAGATAATGACGATATCATCTCATCATGTGGTTGTAATTGAGAGTGAGTTGAATTAAATTCATCACTTCTCATGTTACTCTCACTTGGACGAACTCCATTAAGTTCATTATCATGATCCAAGATTTCAAATAAGGAGAAATCATCACCTATTTTGCCATTCTTAGGAAATTCATTATCTAAGAATGTGACATCCTGTGATTCGAATTTAGTTATATTTCCACTTTCCTGCTCACCTATAAAAACATACCCTTTCGAGTGTTCGGAGTATCTTATGAAAATACTATTCCTTCCTTTGGGACCCAATTTCCCAAACTTGTGAGAGGGCTCATGAGTATAGGCAGCACAACCCCATGGCTTAAGAAAACTTAAGTTTGGTTTTCTACCTGTCCATAACTCATATGGAGTGGAAGTAACTGATTTGGAAGGCACCCGGTTAAGTATATAGGCAGCAGTTAAAAATGCATTACTCCAAAAAGTGATAGGTAAATTAGCATGCGCTATCACAGACCTAATCATTTCTAGTAGAGTTATGTTTCTTCTCTCCACAACACCATTTTGTTGAGGAGTATATCGAATAGACAACTGTCTTTCTATTCCTTTTTCATCACATAATTTTCTGAACTCATCATATAAATATTCTCGATCTCGATCGGATCTCAATGCTTTTATTTTCTTGTTTAATTGATTTTCTACCAAATTCATAAACCTTTTGAAACAACTTAATACTTCATATTTATGAGAAATCAAATAGACATATCCGAATCGAGTATAATCATCTATAAAAGTGATGAAATAAACAGCCCCATGCCTTCCTCTCACATTCATTGGACCACAGACGTTAGAATGGATTAAATGCAGAGGAAATTCAGCTCTTTTACTTTTTCCAAATGGTTTCATTGTCGTTTTCCCTACTAGGCAATGCTCACATATGGGCAAATCGACTTTTTCAATGTTGCCCAACAAACCTTCTTTGGCTAGTCTATTCATACGTTGTTGGCCAATATGACCAAGTCTAGCATGCCACACATTCACATCATTATCATATGAATTAGGAGACGTGAGAAGGGAATAACAAACATTTGCATTAACATAGTCAATATCTAATACAATGAAACTATCCAGAAAATAACCACAACCATATAAATTTGTATCCAAAAACAAATCCACACCCTATTATGGAAGTTCATATTAAAACCTAGCTTGACCAACACTAAAACAGACACTAAATTCCGACGAATCTCCGGAATATACAATACATCATGTAGGAACAAAGTGCGTCCACCATGCATGTTCAATTGACAGATGCCAATCCCTTTTACTTTTGCTCTGGAGTTGTTTTTTACATAGATCCACTTAGTTCCAGTCGGTATTCGTCAAAATTCCACGAAGGATTCTCTATCCTTCGCTACATGGTCTGTCGCTCCTAAATCCACAGTCCACAAAGGATTAGACTCAGTTAAGAATACAGAACTCGACACATAAGCAAAGTTCTGAAAGTACAAGGGGTGTATACATTCTTTGGCTCACAACAGTTGCGAGCATAGTGACCCTTCTTGTCACAATTGTAACACTTCACCCCTGTAAGCTTCTTCATTTGAGGACGCTTTCCTCTTTTATGTTGGTCAAGCTTAGGTTTCTTCCCTAAAGGACCTGCTTCCTTGCCTTTCCTCCTTTTATCGAACCAGTTAGAATGTTTGCGCTTGGAGCTCGAAGCTCCATGTGAGCTAGAACTAGCATGATAGATTTCAGCTTCCGGCTTAGCCACTAAGAGGCGGTCCTCTTCTAGCTTAAGATGACGCACTGCATCCTCAAAGGTTTTGATATTCTCATTATGGGTCAGGTGTACCTTCATATGCTCCCAACTCTGAGGCAAAGAACGAATCACTGCTTACACTTGCTGCTCATCAGTCAGGACATGGCCAGCATCTTTCAGCTTATTAATCATGTTTGACATCTTTCTAAGGTGTTGCTTCATGGTCTGACCATGAGGCTTCTTATAAGAGTCAAACCTAATAGTGAGCTGCCTCAGTCTGATCACCGAAGTATGATCAAATCTTGCTGCCAATGCTTCCCACATTTCCTTGGCATTCTCAAAACGCCTAAACTCTCGCATGACGTCATTTTCTATGTTACTCAACAACGTAATATGAGCAAGAGAGATCTTTTTTTTTCCACGCAACAAATGCTTCCTTATCTCTCTTATGCTGTGCAGTGTTTCCTTCTTCAGGTTCTACCATGGTCAGGTTAAGAACTTCCAGTGCCTCTTGCTCTTCCAGCACATATTGGATTTTCATGTGCCATATTTCATAGTTATCGCCATTGAGCTTCTCACCTTATTTAGCTCAGTAACTATGCTCTTTGTGGCTGAAGCCATTGATATGAACATATCAAACATATATGCACGAATTATTAGTGCCTATCATTTATGCATCCATTTGGCACAAAACCATCATATTAATAAAAAATTTCAAGTAAGGTTTTAGAATCAAAAGGTCACTATGTTTCCAATCATCATCCAAAATCCTAACTTAGAGCTATTATTAATATAATATTCTATGCAAAATAAATTCTTTGAAATTACAAAAATTTCTATGAACTACCTACAATAGTTAATAATAACAGAAAGCAAATAGTACTTGATATCAAACAATGATATAATAATAATGCTTTCACATAATACAACTAACATATCAGTTGACACACCAACAATAACTAGGTAGATAACATTACATAAGATGTCCACAAAACACACTAAATAAATACCAACAAAAACATCTAGCACCAAGTCAATATGCGAACTGGGAAAGATCCTCTTTTGTTCAATTTCTTGATATTTTCCCTTGTAACAATCCAGTAATAATCATCTATAAAATCCATCACTATTTTCCTATACGAAGCAGCTCTGTTGACTTCTCATACGCGATTCAACACTCCTTCCCATTCTTGTGGAAGAGTGTTCATGAATAATCGCACCATCTCAAACTGTGGCATGAGACGACCATTCCATATGACCTTTTGTATTTTCTCGTTGACTTCAAGAACGTGATCAATTAAGTCGCCACTCTCCCAACGATAATCAGTCAGCTCAGCTATTAACTTAGAAAGCATTTCCTTTTGTTCATTGGTAATTGCGCGAATATGTGTGCGCAACCTAAGGGAAGGCATTGTTCCTGCAACAAATGCAGAACAAATAAGGGATTACATATAATTCACATAGACTTAATTGGAAAAAGAAACACATTCTTTTTTTTTTTTTTTTTTTTTGGATCAACGGTCAAAGTCAACGGTCAACGTCGGTCAATGGTCGTCAACGGTCAATGGTCAACGGTTGTCAACGGTCAACGGTCAGCCGGTCGAGGTCAACCGGGTCGGGTCGCCGGGTCGAACGGACCGACCCGGCACGTGCGGAACACGTGTGCAGCTAACATCACGATGACATCAGCTGGCATGTGCCGCGCACGCACCATCAGTGGCCCCCGTGCACGTGCGTCGCACGTGCACGCATCGGCCCCGGCACGTGCATGCATCGGCCCCGTGCGCACATGCGATGCACGCGCCTGCGTCTTCCCATCGGCTCTGTGCGCACGTGCGACGCACGCGCCTGTGTCTTCGCATCGGTCCCGCGCGCACGTGCGACACACGCGCTTGCTCTTCATTTTAAAAGGGGAGGTGCGAGAATTCTTCAGCCGAGTTGTAATGTACGGTACCACATCAGTGGCCCTCACGCACGTGCGTCACACGTGCGCACATCAGCCCTGCGCGCGCGTGCGACGCACGTGCCAGCGTCTTCGCATCGGCCCTGCGTGCACATGCGACGCACGAGCCTGCGTCTTCGCATCAGCCCCACGCGCACGTGCGACGCACGCACCTACTCTTCATTTTAAAAGGGGAGGTGCAAGAATTCTTCAGCTGAGTTGTAATGTACGGTACCAAATGAATCTTAGTGGGGAACCTAGAGGACAAGCACCAGCACCTTCTATAACAAACAAAACCAGCACTGAGTCCGACAGTGAAGGTACGAGTTATCTAATTCTCAAAATGGGCACACAATTTGTCATGGTAAGCGTATAATGGTGTCATTCCGTTTCTTCTAATTCTCAATATAAGCTGTTTTTTTGTATCATATTGCACTTGACTTTCTTTTACGATCTTAACTATGATCATACTCTCTTGCTTTCAACGAGTTCTTGGTACTATTTACACTTGGTGAAAGAAAGAGTCTGCGGATTTGTGGTATGTTTAGATGCAAGGAATTTTCCTTTCTTGACGGGGTCAAACGAAATCCATGGATTGCAATAGTTAGCTCAGTAATTGGATCGGGGTTACTAATAATCATCATGGGTTCGTTTATATTTTTAAGGAGGACAAAGAGATTAAAGAAAGGTATGAGTGAATTCATCTTGCTTGCCATTGGAATGACCATCTTCTAACCTTTATCTAACGAGAGTAAGCTCTTGGACTCTCAGAGAAGGAAAACAGCCCAAAGGTTCAGTTACTTCATCTAAGACGAGAAATTGGAGAAGAGTTTTCAAAGGAAAGATCTCGAGGAGAAAAGCTGGTGGCTTCTCAAGAATTATCTCTGATACGATTAGACATTATACGTGCGGCAACACAAAACTTCTCCAATGAATGTAAAATTGGGGAAGGCGGGTTTGGCCCCGTTTACAAGGTAAGCATTGAAGCGACTCAACACTTGTTTATGGGAAAATTGGGAAAATTGGCGGTTATTATCCGAACATGAACTTTGAATTTGGTTATCATTGCTAATTCTCATATAGAGATTTCACTACCGACATTACCCTGTTTCAGGGCACAATGGCAGATGGAAAAGAAATTGCAGTTAAAAGGCTTTCAAGAACCTCAGGCCAAGGACTTATCGAGTTTAAGAACAAAGTGATCTCGATTGCTAGACTACAACATAGGAACCTTGTTCGATTATTGGGATGCTGCTTGGAAGAGCATGAAAAACTTGAGATATGAATACATGCCCAACAAAAGCCTGGATGTCTTCCTTTTTGGTTTGAGCTTTAGCAGATGCAATGAATATTTTAGCTAGTTAATTTTAGTTTTATATAGTTGATGTTCATCTGAGTCTCTCATGATCGACAGGTTCAACTATGGGGCAATCTTTAGACTAGAAGATGCGCATGAACATCACCTTTGGAGTAGCTCGGGGGCTTCTATATCTACATGAGGATTCTCGCCTAAGAATTATCCATAAGGATCTGAAGCTAGTAATATTTTACTAGATGGTGAGATAAATCCAAAGATATCTGATTTCGGAATGGCAAGGATCTTTGGTGTAAATCAAGATGAGGCCAACACGAATAGGGTTGTTGGAACATAGTAAGTTCTTTAATATCTTTCTACATCTGTCATATGTTTGAATGATTCACTAGGCCAACAAAGAACTCTGATGATCAGCTCAACAACACCAAAATGAGCATATACATATTACAGAAGTTTAAATATAGAAAATAGCTTTTCATTTTTTCTTACTTCCAAGTAATTGCACTTCATCACATAATTTCGGTCAGTGGATACATGGCACCGGAATATGCGATGCAAGGACTATTTTTTGTTAAATTAGATGTCTTCAGTTTTGGAGTTCTCTTACTAGAGATGATAAGTGGGCGAAAGAATAACGGTTTTCATATCCAATAGCACGGTAAAAGCCTTCTCACCCTAGTCACCACACTTTTTTAATATGAAACCTCAGAATTATGTGCAATTGTCTTTGCTTACTTCCCTTCCAAAATGACAGACATGGAAGTTGTGGTCCGAAGGTCGAAGTTTGGAACTTACCGATCCATCAATCAAAGAGTCATGTGATGCAGTTCAAGTGGTGATCCTCTCCGACTTATACATGTTTCTGTCTCCCCACCTTTTTTCAACTTTAGAGAACTGTGCAGGGGGAACAGAGATGTCAAGAACACAAGGAAGCACCAATCTCTTCTGCGTTTCTCCTCCTCCTTATTACCTCCCGACAAACGAACCAACTTCCAAAAGCAACTTCAAATTCAACCTTCCAGCTTCCAACAGCATCGATTTCCCAAAAAAAAGAAACAAAAGAAAGCAAGTTTACTTGATGTGGCTACTGATCGGTGATTCCAGGGCAGCAAATCCAAGAACCCTCCTACGCCATCAACCACACGGACCAGCTCCCGAAGATGGGTCTCAAGTTTACAGCGGCATTGGCGCTAGGGTTTCGCGGAATTGAGGTTCAAGCTTCACAATTTCAAAAGTTACGCCAGCGTGAACGAGCTGCGAGCGCAAGCAATCCGCGTGAGTAGCGCGCAAGAGTCGCGCAAGCAGCGCAAACCGCAAGCGTGATCAAGCCGTGTGAGCCACGAGCGCGATCAAGCCGTGTGAGCCACGAGCGCGATCAAGCCACTCGAGCTGCGTGCGCGAGCCACACGAGCCGCGCACGCGAGCCGCACAAGCTGCGCACTCGAGCCACACGAAGAAGCGAGAGAAAGGAAGAGGGACGCTCAAGTGGCAGGAGGTTTCAACGATGAGCGGCGACGACAGCCAACTATTCCAGCGAGTCGCAGCGATGAGTGGCTGCTCCATCGTCTAGGGTTCCGACCAACCTTGCTCTGATACCATGTGAAAGAGATAATTATATTCTATATATATTAAAAAGTGAAAAAGGGTTACAAATATATATGCTCATATGTGCTTAACCCTAATCATAACTAAGTTACTATTTTATCCTTATTTCTCAACAATTGTTTCTTACTTCCAAGTAATTGCACTTCATCGCATAATTTCGGTCAGTGGATACATGTCACCGGAATATGCGATGCAAGGACTATTTTCTGTTAAATCGATGTCTTCGCTTTTGGAGTTCTCTTGCTAGAGATGATAAGTGGGCGAAAGAATAATGGTTTTCATCTCCAAGAGCACGGTGAAAGCCTTCTCACCCTTGTATGTTCCTAGTCACCACACTTTTTTAATATGAAACCTCAGAATTATGTGCAATTGTCCTTGCTTACTTTCCTTCCAAAATGACAAGCATGGAAGTTGTGGTCCAAAGTTCGAAGTTTGGAACTTACCGATTCATCAATCAAAAGTCGTGTGATGCAGTTCAAGTGGTAAAGTGCATACACATCGGTCTATTGTGCGTTCAAGAAGACCCAATAGATCGACGAACCATGTCGCCTGTGGTTCATATGCTAGGAGCCGATACTATCCCACTTACCCGACCATCTTTGCCTGCATTCTCAGTTGGGAGAAATGTAAGAACACTCAATCCTATCGGTCTAATTCACAAAACTTCCACTGTTAATGAAGTGACCCTTTCAGATGTTTCTCCTAGGTGACCAAGTATCATCAGCTCGTCTTCAATTGATTTCTCTTTTATAAAGTGGAAATGGTTCACAATTTAAATAAATAGAATGATAATTACACTGAGATCTCTTTAGCATTGTGAATGTCATCTCTTAATGACGATCCAACCTGTCACCATTCCGTGTATAATACTAAATACAGTTAAATTAATCAAACTTGGTTCTATTTGAATTACAATCATCAATTGATAAAAGGGTAAAAAGCTTGATCATTAGTCATCATTTCTATTCTAGTTTACCACTTATGTTCTATCAGAATGGTTTGTATACTTACTTGAGTAATGTATGAATATCCAATTCTATAAGTATTCCATTGATATATATATAAGCACAAATTCTATAGTCTACATTGAGTATATTAGCCGAAATCTAATGCGTGAAGAGTGTTGGAGTACTTAGATTTTAAACAATGCCTAAGCAAGAGTTCCCGCATTCAAGTCTTATCAAGTCTCTATTTGCCTCTTCAATTAGATATTTCTACACTTTAGTCTTAGACCAATATTTAGCTTATGCATGAGGGTAGCGTTAGAGTATTTAAATATTGACCATGCCTTCGATAAATAGGGTTAAGATTTTAGAAAAATTGACCATCATCACGACAAATTTACAAAGAGTGCTACCAAGTTAGGGCAGAATTACTAGTAACCTATTTAATGTATAAGTACGTAATATTCGATCCTATCTTCTGTTGTCAACTTGTCATTCTCTCTTGAGTTCATGTCACTTTTAATTATATTGGGATCCATGAACAATTTTTCTGTAGTGGAATTGGATAATTAAACAATATTTGATCTTTCGGAGTCGAACTCTATACGATAAAAGGAGAAATATTTGAAGTAATTTGAAGATAACGATCAGAATTTTTATTCGTCCTTCCTACTTTCTAATCCTCGGGGGTTGGGTTAGCGTGTCCTGTTAGAGTGTGATTTGAGAAATTACTAAATCAATCTTTAACTTATTGTATGGAATTTAATTTTAAAATTTTCAACTTTATCAATTTAATCTTAAACATTTTGATAATTCAAACATAATTCCTTTAACTGATTTTCTATGAAAATCGGTGACGTGATGATTCAATTATCATCGACAGTCTTATGTGGTACGGTCGACAATTTAAGGCTGACAAAGAGGACGTTTGGTTTCTTATGATTTTTCTGATTTTTTTCCCGTCCCTCCTTTAAACACTTAGACTGCCACGTCATTATACGTGAGCTAATATCATCGACAGTGTTATATATATATTCACGCACGGAGAACATGCAAACGGGCAAGATTGCGGTGGTGACGCGGTGGCGCCTAGCAACCGCCGAGGGTCATGCGTTCCTCACGGGGAAAGCGCAGATCTTTGCGGTCGTGGCCTCCATCGTCTCTAAATGTAGGTGAAGACAAAATATACACACGGAGAAGCGCAGATCTCGAGCAACTCAAAAGTGTTTGTGTTGCGAAAGAACACCTTGATTTTGTTCGACATCGTGATCTTGCACATGCCCTCAAATGGCCGTCTCTCATTAGCCACCGGGCCTAGCTTGTACGCTGGCCCTTCGTCGACAATCCTTCCTTGCCCTCCACGGGCGCACTCATGCCTCTGACGGCGTCTTCAGCTTCCTCCCGCTCGCCGATGCCCTGCTCCCTTCCCAGTAGATTGATCGAATCAGAAAACTGCACTTCCCCATGTCTGTCTTCTGAGAAAGTGAATTTTGTGTGCCTTTTGCTCAAGATTCTCGGGGTATCGCTCGTCGAATCATACGGTAGAGAGAAGAGTTGACTTTGTGTGTTTTTAATTCAAGTTAGTCCATGCAGTCAACTTGTTTGATAGAATATCCCGGAGACAAAATTACACGTTCTGGGCAAAGTTATAGCAACTTGATATTTACATCAAGGCGATATTCATTAGAGGATGCGATCTTTTCCCAGACTTATTGCAAATTGTTAAAATATGATCCATTTTTGGAAAACTCTAGATTACTAGACTGCACTTGCTTATGAATATCGCATCAACAGACGCTCGAAAAAAAATACAGGAAATGAAGGTTTGATCAGGATTTGATTACAAGGGTCTGTTGAGCTTTATGGGATTATATACTTGAGCAGGTATTACCAACTTCCTTTATATCGGCTTGATCGATGCAGGAATCCGTGCTTACAGAGATGATGAAGAACCGTGCATTGGGGGTAGAGATTGGCATTAAGCTTCTCCAAGCAATCAAGCGGTCAAGAATGTCCATATCGATTTTGTGAAAACATTATGCCTTTATTGAATGGTGTCTCAAGGAGTTACTGGAGTGCAAGAAAACCAAGAGACAGAACATCATGCTAGTTTTCTTGGATGTGGAACCTTCTGAGGTTTGGTAGCAAGAAACAAGAGGTGATACAGTGATGGAACTATTAGCGAACGGAAGGCCACTCCATGGAAGTTCGAGCACTAAAGGGAGGGGACGTATAAAGCATGCCCGACAGATCATTCAGAAATCATGCCAAAAATGGCATTGTTCACCGGGGTTTGACTTTTTCTTAGCTTAAGTACATGTTGTAAGTCCATTTTCATTCTTTCACTTGGCGAATAATTTCAACAAGGATTCTGTCCAAACGAGGTCTTAAATTTTTCTAATTTGGTTTTGCCTGACAATCCGTTGGTCAACCCAAATTTCCAATTCCAAGTGTTCTTCTACTCCCCAAGTATCAGCCTCAAAAGTGACTTAGAGAAAACATTCATCAAGATGGTTTTTAGCGAGTTGAAAAAGGGTTATTCAGTATTATCGGATTGCTTGGTTAAAGTAGATAACCGCGTGAGTGAAATCATGAGAATGTTTGGCCCTTATATAGATGAAACACTGATTGCTGGTACCCATGGAGTGGGCGGTGCTAGAAAGACCACTCTTGTCTTAATCATCTACAATCAACTTTCACCTGATTTCGAAGATTGTTGTTTCCTTTCTAACATTTTAGAAACTCCGAAGGTGAAGGGTGGTGAGTAATTGCAGAATTAGCTCATCTCTGACATCCTCAAAAGGAAATGGACAAATAGAAGTAACCGTGATGAAGGGATTAAGATGATTAAAGATAGGCTGTGTTTCGAAAGGCTTCTTCTCATCAATGATGTCGAAATAAAGAATCAATTGAATGCATTGATGGGCAAGGGTGATTGGTTTTGTGAAGGAAGTAAGCTTATCATCTCTAGAGAAACAAATAGGTTCTCAATGTCCTGAAGTGGATTGGACCTATGAAATTAATTGCATGGATTTTGACAAATCTCTTCAATCTTTCGGCAGACATGCCTTTAGAAGAGATTGTCTTTTGGATATTATCTTGCCCACACCAGAAATGCAGTATACACTACTGGAGGTTCCTCTAACTCTCGAGATTGTTCTTTCTTGATTGAAGGAACAATAGTACTCCAACCCCTTAAAATAGTGAATTTGAATAAATGCATTTCGCTTAAACTCTTTTGTTTTTAAAATTTTCCATTGGGCAGCGAAAAACAAAAGTTGAAGCTCTTCGTCTCCACTTTGACCATCGGCCTTAGTGATTCGACGGTGCCGAGTGGAAGGGCCGTCGCTCAACGGATAAAAGTTACTCTAGGGATAACAGGCTGATCTTCCCCAAGAGTTCACATCGACGGGAAGGTTTGGCACCTCGATGTCGGCTCTTCGCCACCTGGGGCTGTAGTATGTTCCAAGGGTTGGGCTGTTCGCCCATTAAAGCGGTATGTGAGCTAGGTTCAGAACGTCGTGAGACAGTTCGGTCCATATCCGGTGTGGGCATTAGAGCATTGAGAGGACCTTTCCCTAGTACGAGAGGACCGGGAAGGACGCACCTCTGGTGTACCAGTTATCGTGCCCACGTTTACATTTATGGTGAAAGTAGAAATAGTAATGAAAGAGGGAGCTCCAGTATAAGAACTAGCAGGAATGGTATTGATTTCACTGAAGATACGAACCAGTAAAAATACGAAAGCTCTTATTTGTGGTTGTAATGCCAAAATATCAAGTCGGCTCATTCGTCTTTATGTTGATCGTTACAGGCCTCTTGAATCTTCTATTTACCTACTTCTTTTTCTTTGATTTGTTATTTTTATTTCTTTTTTTGTGTGTAATGCAGCTTTACTCTTCTTTTCTTTATTATTGATAGGAATTCCCTTGTTAAGACCCTATGAATTGATTCAAACCTCAGATTCATACTAGAACCGCGATGATTCTTCAAACGAAGTCCAAAGATTCCTTGGCGGCAGTACTATTTTACCTATAAGGACTTTGAGAAAATATCTAATCTAAGGTTTCTTCAAGTTGACGATTGGAAGGAATACTTTCGTGCAGAAGAGAGGCTTCTTTGGCATGAATCGCTATCAAATGTTCTTCCAATTGATAATTTTCAGGAGAATTCAGATCTCCTTCCACAATTACAATGGCTTTCTTGGCCTAAAATTCCCCCAACATTTAAGATTACAAATTTCTCCATGAAGAATGTGGTTATTCTTGATCTATCAAAGAGTAAAATTACGCACGATTGGAAGGGGTGGAGCCATATGAAGGTATGCTATATGCTAGACAACACCTATCATTTCGTCTTATTAGATTATAAGTAATCTTTGCATAATTTTTCTTTTTCATAGGTGATGAAAAATTTGAAAGTTATGAATCTGACCGGATGCGTTTGCTTGGAGAGAACCCTCGACTTCTTTGCTCATTCAAAATTAGAACGTTTGATCTTACGGGACTGTCACAAATTAGTTGAAATTGACAAGTCGATTTGTCAATTGAAAAGCTTAATTTTTTTAGCTGTAACATCTTGTGTGAATCTTCGAAGGTTGCCGGACAAGATGGGTAGAGATCTTGCAAGTCTCAAATACCTATATATGAGCAATTGTGAGTCGTTGGAGGGGCTTCCGAATACAATCGGAAATTTGGAATCATTGAATGAGTTGAATATAAGTGGAATGGGGATTAAGGAACTCCCTAATATGCTCTGGACATTAGAGAAGCTCGAAGTAATAGAAGGCGAAATGATTCATCATTTTCATATGGAAATCGGCAATTGCATATATAGAAATCGATCTCCGAGGATCTTGAAATTGTATGGTACGACAATACACGTGGTATTGAGGCTTCCCGAAAGTCTTACAATTCTAAAGTTGTCTACATTTTACACAGATGAGCCGCTAGATCTCTCAAACTTGCCTAATTTAAAAGAATTATGGCTGGACTTCAGGCCATCTTCTAATGAATTATGGCTGAACTTCAGGGCATGTGATTCTAATGGGGAATCCGATGGGCTTGTGGAAGAGGCTCTTCCGATGCCATTGCGGACCAAGAATTTAAGCAAACTAAAATCCCTATCCCTGAGCTCTCAGTATGCGAACACCATACAAATAGATATGAGAAGTCTCCTCCCCCAACTCCGGGATCTCTCACTCTCGAGGTTCCCTAATTTGCGTTGCCTCCCGAGCCTTCCCTTCACTTTATCATCCATAGAATTGGAATCTGAATGCTTGACCACCTTACCCATGGATATAAGTAGTCTCCTTCCTTGACTCCAGTCACTTTCACTCAAGTGCCCTAATCTGCATTGCCTCCCAAGCCTTCCCTGCAGTTTATTAGAGTTACATTTGTGCGCATTCAAGTCGGGTTGTTCCATGGAGGATCTATCGAATTTGAAGACAC
This sequence comes from Eucalyptus brandiana, assembly GCA_014182725.1. Lineage (NCBI taxonomy): Eukaryota > Viridiplantae > Streptophyta > Magnoliopsida > Myrtales > Myrtaceae > Eucalyptus > Eucalyptus brandiana. Next base: position 52,629,187 of record CM024675.1, on the reverse strand, counting down.
TATCAACTCTTCACGTCATTGATTGTGATGTCTCAGAGATTCGAGGCCTTGATCGTTTGGAGAACCTACAATATTTGGGGCTTTTGCATCTTCAACAGGTGGAGATATTACCCGATCTAAGTAATCTCAATAAATTAGGGTCGCTTGTAGTATTCCATTGTGGAAATCTGGTTGAGATTCAAGGCGAACTCCCACCATCTTTGAAAAAATTGGAGATTAATCAATGTGGATCTTTACAAAAGTTGCCTGATTTGTCAAGCTTGAAGAGACTGCAACAAGTTAAGATATGAGGTTTTAGGAAATTAGATGTGGAGGATCTATCGAATTTGAAGACACTATCAATTCTTTCCATCTGTTACTATGCTATCTCAGAGATTCGAGGCCTTGATCGTTTGGAGAACCTACGAGTATTGTCGCTTTTGGAACTTCAACAGGTGGAGATATTACCCAATCTAAGTAATCTCAATAAACTACAGACTCTTCAAGTATTTGTTTGTTGTGATCTGGTTGAGATTCAAGGCGAACTCCCACCATCTTTGGAAGAATTGGTTATTCATGAATGTGGATCTTTACAAAAGTTGCCTGATTTGTCAAGCTTGAAGAGATTGCAAAAAGTTAAAATAATGAAGCAAATTGTAGCCGCCGACTTCTTTCTTATACTTAATTCATAAGCAAGTGCAGTCTAGTAATCTAGAGTTTTCCAAAAATGAATCATATTTTAACAATTTGCAATAAGTCTGGGAAAAGATCGCATCGTCTAATGAATATCGCCTTGATGTAAATATCAAGTTGCTATAACTTTGCCCAGACGTGTAATTTTGTCTCCGGGATATTCTATCAAACAAGTTGACTGCATGGACTAACTTGAATTAAAAACACACAAAGTCAACTCTTTTCTCTACCGTATGATTCGACGAGCGATACCCCGAGAATCTTGAGCAAAAGGCACACAAAATTCACCTTCTCAGAAGACAGACATGGGGAAGTGCAGTTTTCTGATTCGATCAATCTACTGGGAAGGGAGCAGGGCATCGGCGAGCGGGAGGAAGCTGAAGACGCCGTCAGAGGCATGAGTGCGCCCGTGGAGGGCAAGGAAGGATTGTCGACGAAGGGCCAGCGTACAAGCTAGGCCCGGTGGCTAATGAGGGACGGTCATTTGAGGGCATGTGCAAGATCACGATGTCGAACTAAATCAAGGTGTTCTTTCGCAACACAAACACTTTTGAGTTGCTCAAGATCTGCGCTTTCCCGTGTGTATATTTTGTCTTCACCTACAATTAGAGACGATGGAGGCCACGACCGCAAAGATCTGCGCTTTCCCCGTGAGGAAAGTGTGACGACCCGAGCGGCGGTGCGCGGGGAGGAGGGATGGCGGTGCGTCCGCGCCTCCGGTCCTCGGACGTGCGCAAGGGAAGGCAAGGGAAGGGGAAGGGATTCCTCTCCCTCTTGTCCCACATCGCTTAGGGAGGGGTTCTTGGGAGCCTTTATAAGGCTTGGGTGCCCCTAAACTTGTGAGACGCGTTTTAAAACCGTGAGGACTCAGTGTCCAAAGCGGACAATATCACACAAGTGGGACCCGGGATGCTACAAATGGTATCAGAGCCGACTCCCGACGGCATGTGGGGCCACAGCGAGGATGCTGTTCTCCCAAGGGGGGAAGAGTGTGACGACCCGAGCGGCGGTGCGCGGGGAGGAGGGATGGCGGTGCGTCCGCGCCTCCGGTCCTCGGACGTGCGCAAGGGAAGGCAAGGGAAGGGGAAGGGATTCCTCTCCCTCTTGTCCCACATCGCTTAGGGAGGGGTTCTTGGGAGCCTTTATAAGGCTTGGGTGCCCCTAAACTTGTGAGACGCGTTTTAAAACCGTGAGGACTCAGTGTCCAAAGCGGACAATATCACACAAGTGGGACCCGGGATGCTACAGAACGCATGACCCACGGCGGTGGCTAGGCGCCACCGCCGTCACCACCGCAATCTTGCCCGTTCGCATGTTCTCCGTGCGTGAATGCATACCTATATATATATTTTTTTATGTTGTAGTCCATCTCATCATGCTGGCCACAAAAAAAGAAAAAAAAGAATCCATATCAGGGATATTAGCTCACGTATAATGACGTGGCAGTCTACGTGTTTAAAAGGAGGGAAGGGAAAAAAATCAGAAAAATCATGAGAAACCAAACGTCCTCTTTGTCTTTGTCGGCCTTAAATTGTGGGCCGTACCAAATAAGACTGTCGATGATAATTGCATCATCACGTCACCGATTTTCATAGAAAATCAGTTAAAGGAATTATGTTTGAATTATCAAAATGTTTAAAATTAAATTGATAAAGTTGAAAATTTTAAAATTAAATTCTATACAATAAGTTAAAGATTGATTTAGTAATTTCTCAAATCACACTCTAACAGGACACTCTAACCCACCACCGAGGATTAGAAAGTAGGAAGGACGAATAAAAATTATGATCGTTATCTTCAAATTACTTCAAATATTTCTCCTTTTATCGTACAGAGTTCGACTCCGAAAGATCAAATATTGTTTAATTATCCAATTCCACTACAGAAAAATTGTTCATGGATCCCAATATAATTAAAAGTGACATGAACTCAAGAGAGAATGACAAGTTGACAACAGAAGATAGGATTGAATATTACGTACTTATACATTAAATAGGTTACTAGTAATTCTGCCCTAACTTGGTAGCACTCTTTGTAAATTTTTTGTGACGATGGTCAATTTTTCTAAAATCTTAAGCCTATTTATCGAAGGCATGGTCAATATTTAAATACTCTAACGCTATCCTCATGCATAAGCTAAATATTGGTCTAAGACTAAAGTGTAGAAATATCTAATTGAAGAGGCAAATAGAGACTTGATAAGACTTGAATGTGGGAACTGTTGCTTAGGCATTGTTTAAAATCTAAGTACTCCAACACTCTTCACGCATTAGATTTCGGCTAATATACTCAATCTAGACTATAGAATTTGTGCTTATATATATATATATATCAATGGAATACTTATAGAATTGGATATTCATACATTACTCAAGTAAGTATACAAACCATTCTGATAGAACATAAGTGGTAAACTAGAATAGAAATGATGACTAATGATCAAGCTTTTTACCCTTTTATCAATTGATGATTGTAATTCAAATAGAACCAAGTGTGATTAATTTAACTGTATTTAGTATTATACACGGAATGGTGACAGGTTGGATCATCATTAAGAGATGACATTCACAATGCTAAAGAGATCTCGCTGTAATTATCATTCTATTTATTTAAATTGTGAACCATTTCCACTTTATAAAAGAGAAATCAATTGAAGACGAGCTGATGATACTTGGTCACCTAGGAGAAACATCTGAAAGGGTCACTTCATTAACAGTGGAAGTTTTGTGAATTAGACCGATAGGATTGAGTGTTCTCACATTTCTCCCAACTGAGAATGCAGGCAAAGATGGTAGGGTAAGTGGGATAGTATCGGCTCCTAGCATATGAACCACAGGCGACATGGTTCGTCGATCTATTGGGTCTTCTTGAACGCACAATAGACCGATGTGTATGCACTTTACCACTTGAACTGCATCACATGACTCTTTGATTGATGGATCGGTAAGTTCCAAACTTCGACCTTCGGACCACAACTTCCATGCTTGTCATTTTGGAAGGGAAGTAAGCAAGGACAATTGCACATAATTATGAGGTTTCATATTAAAAAAGTGTGGTGACTAGGAACATACAAGGGTGAGAAGGCTTTCACCGTGCTCTTGGAGATGAAAACCGTTATTCTTTCGCCCACTTATCATCTCTAGCAAGAGAACTCCAAAACTGAAGACATTTGATTTAACAGAAAATAGTCTTTGCATCGCATATTCCGGTGCCATGTATCCACTGACCGAAATTATGCGATGAAGTGCAATTACTTGGAAGTAAGAAACAATTGTTGAGAAATATTGTGAGTAATAAGGGTAAAATAGTAACTTAGTTATGATTAGGGTTAAGCACATATGAGCATATATATTTGTAACCATTTTTCACTTTTTAATATATATAGAATATAATTATCTCTTTCACATGGTATCAGAGCAAGGTTGGTTGAAACCCTAGACGACGGAGCAGCCACTCGCCGCTGCGACTCGCCGGAATAGTTGGCTATCGCCGCCGCTCATTGTTGAAACCTCCTGCCACTCGAGCGTCCCTCTTCCTTTCTCTCGCTTCTTCGTGCGGCTCGCGTGCGCGGCTCGTGCGGCTCGCGCGCGCTGCTCGCTTGGCTTGATCGCGCTCGTGGCTCACATGGCTTGATCAAGCTTGTGGTTTGCGCTGCTTGTGCGACTCTTGCACGCCACTCACGCGGATTGCTTGCACTCGCAGCTCGTTCGTGCTGGCGTAACTTTTGAAATTGTGAAGCTTGAACCTCAATTCCGCGAAACCCTAGCGCCAATGCCGCTGTAAACTCGAGACCCATCTTCGGGAGCTGGTCCATGTGGTTGATGGCGCAGGAGGGTTCTTGGATTTGCTGCCGTGGAATCACCGATCAGTAGCCACATCAAGTAAACTTGCTTTCTTTTGTTTCTTTTTTTTGGGAAATCGATGCTGTTAGAAGTTGGAAGGTTGAATTTGAAGTTGCTTTTGGAAGTTGGTTCGTTTGTCGGGAGGTAATAAGGAGGAGGAGAAACGCAGAAGAGATTGGTGCTTCCTTGTGTTCTTGACATCTCTGTTCCCCCCGCACAGTTCTCTGAAGCTGAAAAAAGGTGGGGAGACAGAAACATGTATAAGTTGGAGAGGATCACCACTTGAACTGCATCACATGACTCTTTGATTGATGGATCGGTAAGTTCCAAACTTCGACCTTCGGACCACAACTTCCATGTCTGTCATTTTGGAAGGGAAGTAAGCAAAGACAATTGCACATAATTCTGAGGTTTCATATTAAAAAAGTGTGGTGACTAGGAACATACAAGGGTGAGAAGGCTTTCACCGTGCTCTTGGAGATGAAACCCGTTATTCTTTCGCCCACTTATCATCTCTAGCAAGAGAACTCCAAAACTGAAGACATCTAATTTAACAGAAAATAGTCGTTGCATCGCATATTCCGGTGCCATGTATCCACTGACCGAAATTATGCGATGAAGTGCAATTACTTGGAAGTAAGAAACAATGAAAAGCTATTTTCTATATTTAAACTTCTATAATATGTATATGCTCATTTTGGTGTTGTTGAGCTGATCATCAAAGTTCTTTGTTGGCCTAGTGAATCATTCAAACATATGACAGATGTAGAAAGATATAAAAGAACTTACTATGTTCCAACAACCCTATTCGTGTTGGCCTCATCTTGATTTACACCAAAGATCCTTGCCATTCCAAAATCAGATATCTTTGGATTCATCTCGCCATCTAGTAAAATATTACTAGCTTTCAGATCCCTATGGATAATTCTTAGGCGAGAATCCTCATGTAGATATAGAAGCCCCCGAGCTATTCCAAAGGTGATGTTCATGCGCATCTTCCAGTCTAAAGATTGCCCCATAGTTGAACCTATCAATCATGAGAGACTTAGATGAATATCAACTATATAAAACTAAAATTAACTAGCTAAAATATTCATTGCATCTGCTAAAGCTCAAACCAAAAAGGAAGACATCCAGGCTTTTGTTGGGCATGTATTCATATCTCAAGAGTTTTTCATGCTCTTCCAAGCAGTATCCCAATAATCGAACAAGGTTCCTATGTTGTAGTCTAGCAATCGAGATAACTTTGTTCTTAAACTCGATAAGTCCTTGGTCTGAGGTTCTTGAAAGCCTTTTAACTGCAATTTCTTTTCCATCTGCCATTGTGCCCTGAAATAGGGTAATCTCAGTAGTGAAATCCCTATATGAGAATTATCAATGATAACCAAATTTGAATCAGCTCATGTTCGGATAATAACTGCCAGTTTTCCCAATTTTCCCATAAATAGGTGTTGAGTCGCTTCAATGCTTACCTTGTACATGGGGCCAAACCCGCCTTCCCCAATGCTTACCTTGTACATTGGAGAAGTTTTGTGTGGCCGCACGTATAATGTCTAATCGTATCAGAGATAATTCTTGAGAAGCCACCAGCTTTTCTCCTCGAGATCTTTCCTTTGAAAACTCTTCTCCAATTTTTCGTCTTAGATGAAGTAACTGAACCTTTGGGTTGTTTTCCTTCTCTGAGAGTCCAAGAGCTTACTCTCATTAGATAAAGGTTAGAAGATTGTCATTCCAATGGCAAGAAAGATGAATTCACTCATACCTTTCTTCAATCTCTTTTTCCTCCTTAAAAATATAAACGAACCCATGATGATTATTAGTAACCTCGATCCAATTACTGAGCTAACTATTGCAATCCATGGATTTCGTTTGACCCCTGTCAAGAAAGGAAAATTCCTTGCATCTAAACATACCACAAATCCATGAGACTCTTTCTTTCACCAAGTGTAAATAGTACCAAGAACTCGTTGAAAGCAAGAGAGTATGATCATAGTTAAGATCGTAAAAGAAAGTCAAGTGCAATATGATACAGAAAACAGCTTATATTGAGAATTAGAAGAAACGGAATGACACCATTATACGCTTACCATGACAAATTGTGTGCCCATTTTGAGAATTAGATAACTCGTACCCTCACTGCCGGACTCAGTGCTGGTTTTGTTTGTTGTAGAAGGTGCTAGTGCTTGTCCTCTAGGTTCCCCACTAAGATTCATTTGGTACCGTACATTACAACTTAGCTGAAGAATTCTTGCACCTCCCCTTTTAAAATGAAAAGCAGGTGCGTGCGTTGCACGTGCGCATGGGGCCGATGCGAAGACGCAGGCTCGTGCGTCGCATGTGCGCGTGGGGCCGATGCAAAGACGCAAGCGAGTGCGTCACACGTGCGCCCGGGGCCGATGCGCGCATGTGTGACGCACGTGCGCGGGGGCCGCTGATGGTGGTACCGTACATTACAACTCGGCTCAAGAATTCTTGCACCTCCCCTTCTAAAATGAAGAGCAGGCGCGTGCGTCGCACGTGCGCGTGGGACCGATGTGAAGACGCAGGCTCGTGCGTCGCATGTGCGCGCGGGGCCGATGGGAAGACGCAAGCGCGTGCATCGCACGTGCACACGAGGCCGATGCGTGCACGTGCCACGCACGTACACGGGGGGCCGATGCATGCACGTGTGACGCACGTGCACGGGGGTCGCCGATGGTGCGTGCGCGGCACACGCCAGCTGACGTCATCGTGACGTCAGCTGCACACGTGTTCCGCACGTGCCGGGTCGTTCCGTCCGACCCGGCGACCCGACCCAGTTGACCTCGACCGGCTGACCGTTGACCGTTGACGACCGTTGACCATTGACCGTTGACGACTGTTGACCGTTGACTTTGACCATTGACCCAAAAAAAAAAGAAAAAAGAAAAAAAAGAATGTGTTTCTTTTTCCAATTAAGTCTATGTGGATTATATGTAATCCCTTATTTGTTCTGCAGTTGTTGCAGGAACAATGCATCCCCTTAAGTTGCGCACACATATTCGTGCAATTACCATTAAACAAAAGGAAATGCTTTCTAAGTTAATAGTTGAGCTGACTAATCATCGTTGGGAGAGTGACAACTTAATTGATCACGTTCTTGAAGTCAACGGGAAAATACAAAAGGTCATATGGAATGGTCGTCTCATGCCACAGTTTGAGATGGTGCGATTATTCATGAACACTCTTCCACAAGAATGGAAATGAGTGTTATATCGCGTATGGGAAGTCAACAGAGCTGTTTCGTATAGGAAAATAGTAATGGATTTTATAGATGATTATTACTGGATTGTTACAAGGGAAAAGATCAAGAAATTGAACAAAAGAAGATCTTTCCCAGTTCGCATATTGACTTGGTGCTAGATGTTTTTGCTGGTCTTTATTTAGTGTGTTTTGTGGACATCTTATGTAATGTTATCTACCTAGTTATTGTTGGTGTGTCAACTGATTTGTTAGTTGTATTATGTTAAAGCATTATTATTATATCATTGTTTGATATCAAGTACTATTTGCTTTTTGTTATTATTAACTATTGTGGGTAGTTCATAGAAATTTTTGTAATTTCAAAGAATTTATTTTGCATAGAATATTATAGTAATAATAGCTCCAAGTTAGGATTTTGGATGATGATTGGAAACATAGTGACATTTTGCTTCTAAAACCTTACTTGAAATTTTTTATTAATATGATGGTTTTGTGCAAAATGGATGCATAAATGATAGGCATTAATAATTCGTGCATATATATCTGATATGTTTAGATCAATGGCTTCAGCCACAAAGAACATAGTTGCTGAGCTGAATAAGGTGAGAAGCTCAATGGCGATAACTATGAAATATGGCACATGAAAATCCAATATGTGCTGGAAGAGCAAGAGGCACTAGAAGCTCTTAACCTGACCATAGTAGAACCTGAAGAAGGAAACAGTACACAGCATAAGAGAGATAAGGAAGCATTTGTTGCGTGGAAAAAAAGAACTCTCTTGCTCACATTACGTTGTTGAGTAGCATAGAAAATGACATCATATGAGAGTTTATACGTTTTGAGAATACCAAGGAAATGTGGGAAGCATTGGCAGCAAGATTTGATCATACTTCGGTGATCAGACTGAGGCAGCTTACTATTAGGTTTGACTCTTATAAGAAGCCTCGTGGTCAGACCATGAAGCAACACCTTAGAAATATGTCAAACATGATTAATAAGCTGAAAGATGTTGGCCATGTCCTGACTGATTAGTAGCAAGTGTAAGCAGTGATTCGTTCATTGCCTCAGAGTTGGGAGCATATGAAGGTACACTTGACCCATAATGAGAATATCAAAACATTTGAGAATGCAGTGCATCATCTTGAGCTAGAAGAGGACCGCCTTTTGGCGGCTAAGCCGGAAGCTGAAATCTATCATGCTGGTTCTAGCTCACATGGAGCTTCGAGCTCCAAACGCAAACGTCCTAACTGGTTCGATAAAGGGAAAGACAAGGAAACAGGTCATTTAGGGAAGAAACCTAAGCTTAACCAACATAAAATAGGAAAGCGTCCTCAAATGAAGAAGTTTACAATGGTGAAGTGTTACAATTGTGACAAGAAGGGTCACTATGCTCGCGACTGTCGTGAGCCAAAAAAAGGTATACACCCTTTGTACTTTTCAGAACTTTGCTTATGTGTCGAGTTCTGTATTCTTAACTGAGTCTAATTCTTTGTGGACTGTGGATTTAGGAGCGACAGACCATGTAGCGAAGGATAGAGAATCCTTCGTGGAATTCCGACGAGTATTGACTGGAACTAAGTTGATCTATGTAGGAAACAACTCCAGAGCAAAAGTAAAATGGATTGGCATCTGTCAATTGAACATGCATGGTGGATGCACTTTGTTCCTACATGATATATTGTATATTCCAGAGATTCGTCGGAATTTAGTGTCTGTTTTAGTGTTGGTCAAGCTAGGTTTTAATATGAACTTCCATAATAGGGTGTGGATTTGTTTTTGGATACAAATTTCTATGGTTGTGGTTATTTTCTGGATGGTTTCATTGTATTAGATATTGACTATGTTAATACAAATGTTTGTTATTCCCTTCTCATTTCTCCTAATTCATATGATAATGATGTGAATGAGTGGCATGCTAGACTTGGTCATATTGGCCAATGTATGAATAGACTAGCCGAAGAGGGTTTGTTGGGCAACATTGAAAAAGTCGATTTGCCCATATGTGAGCATTGCCTAGTAGGGAAAACGACAAGGAAACTATTTGGAAAAGGTAAATGTCACGCCCCAAACCCCAAACGCGCGCACATCCCACTGCGGTCGATCAAATATGCGACATTCCAGGATACGTCGCCGACCCATTCATTTTATTACGCATGTGGAAGCGAAACAAATCCCCTGACAACATTTAACTTGGGATAGAAAAGCAGGCAATCAATCACAATACCAAACACTCATTTACAAACACATAGGTTTAAATACAACTCTGAACTGTCTACAAAATAGACCAGCTCGACAAAAATGGGGACTATCCTAAAACCAACTAGCAGGACACGTTCACCGATACTTCAGTCTCCACCTTTCCAGACTTAGGGCTTCGAGTCCTCCACGACCGCCATCTAGGGACCTGAAATTTTAATCCCCAAACCGAGATGAGACAATGTCTCAGCAAGTTCAACTCCCTAAACCCCTATTAGAAAGAAAATACACCCCGGGTGGCCTAGCCACATCACACAGAGAACTTATCTCGCCTTAATTCCTTCCTGCAGATTAGCACAATTCAAATCACTTAATCACAGATAATAATAGGAACTTAAACAACCGGAACGCATTCACTTTCATATAACCAACAACCACGGGGGTCATGATTATAAGACTAAATCATTATGACACGTCCCATTCCATGCCACACAATTCTGTCCCATAATCCGACACATCAACAACACTCAACATGTATTACAATTGTTATTCACTGCCACACAAGGGCATAGGCTACTCGCTGTTCGGCTATCTGGCATATAACCAGGCATCGCCTCCCCCCTTGGAGCGCGGCTTTGTCAATACATCGACGGCGTTCCCGAAGGAGCATGGGCCCAGAATCAACTACGACCCGCAACCACTACGTGGGCATCCCATATAGGGGCAAGCCCGGCTCAACAGCCCAGGACAATTCCTCTTAGTTATCACACAGCCAAAGCATACTCGACCCCATGACACTTTATATTTCAATCAATGCTTCCACTTAAAATAGTGATCTCGACCATTTTTCTTCGTATTAAAAATATTCCAGAAATTACTCACGTGTGTGCGGACACGCTAATTTCGAATCAAAAAGCCAATATCTCACTTTTTCAAATCCCACTATTTAATATAATAATTAAAATCCAATTTTTACATCAAAACCCGACACTTGGGTTTTTATGAATAAAATCTCTATTTACCACAATCAACATTCAATTTGCCACATCCATTCATGAAATTCAAATTCTAAATGCACAAAGAAGAATCGGCACGAAATTCTGAGAAAATAAGGTTCCAAAATAATTTTCATAATTTATTAAATAATTAAATTTATTCCGAAAATTAATTAAATAATAATATCTATATATTTCAAGATCCACGCTCAATTTATAATATCAAATCATCAATTTCAAAATGTGACTACACAGCAGTGATCAGCACGAAATTCTGAGAATTTAGGGTCTCGACAAAATTTTTGGAATTTAATAAATAATTAAATTTATTCCGAAAATAATTAACTAATAATATTTTAATAATTTCGAATAATAATATATTATTAAATTATTTAATAATTTCGAGATATTTAAATAAATCAAAAGTAAATTCATTTATGTCACATCAAAGCTTATATTAATAGAAGCATTTATTTAGCCTTAAATTAAACCAATTTTAAGTTAATCAAACACATTAATATAATCTACTCTTAACTAAATTAAACTAACCACCTAATAACACTTAACATAAAATAAACATACCTAAAGCATCATTAACCCTTTAATCAAGATTTAGTGAGATAAAGTCACCGGATTAGCGAACCGAACGAACCAAAACGACGAGGACGACGCGAGGATCGACTTTCCTCAAGGCGGGCCGAGCATCCAGGCTTGGATGCTCGGGAAGGTGGCCAAAACGAGCCACAAGCGGGCTGCAATACCCATTTTTCTGCTCGCTGATGGCTGCTGATTGGGGGCGGATCCGGCGACTGCTCGGTGGCGGATCGGACGCGGGAATGGCGGAGAGAGGCGGCGAGTAGCTTAGGCGGCGACCGATGGTGGCTCACGGCTGCGACGGCAACGGAGGGCGACGGCGGCGAGGGCTGGCGCGAGCTGGGCAAAGCGGGTGGAGCGACATGCGAGTGCGAGGGCTTCGCGCGGACGACGGCGGCAGCAACGAGCTTCGGCGACGGGCGAGGAGCTCCGGCTGGCGACGGACGGAGCTGGGGGCTGCTGCATTCGGTTTCCTCCATTGCTGGGCATGCGAAGAAGGAGAAGAAGATGGAGAGGGGGGGGTGCCAATGGAAGAGGGAGGAAGAAGAGAGGGAGGAGAGAGAAGGAGGATGGGACCATTCCCTTTTCTTTTCCTTTTTCTTTAATCCCACGCCCACCATGACCTCATGGATGATGTCATGCTCCACTCACCTAAAACTCCCACAACTTTATTCCAATGGGTTCACTTCCATTTTCCGCCGGGGTCCAATTTTTGCACATCAAATTTCTTCAATTCTCATCAATTCTCTTCCAATTGAATCAAATTGAAGTCCATAAAATAAATTCAATGTTACCACACCTCAATTCACATCTTCACTTGTCTATAGAACCAACTTAAGTCCCAAAAGCGCGATCCAATGTGGGCCTACTAATTTATCGAGCCAAATTAGCCATTCTCTGATTTAATCGCTGAAAAATTCTGATTACATGAAAAATCTTCTGAAGATGATTCAATGATCCTGAAATGATTTGTGACACACCCAGACTTTTAAATTCTGAATTCGATCTCAATTCCACGGTTAATTTCACTTTGGCACGATACTAGCGCGGCCCAACCTACCGGGTAGCCTTTATAAATTTTCATGCATTTGACCTGTGATTGATCATCTCAAGCCACAATGTACATCTTTGAAACATTGGCGACTTTCGGTTGTCGGGGTAATCTCAAGGTTTCAAATAAGAACACAGGGTACCAAATCGACAGAAAAGTCGGTCTAGTGCCGGTCGACAAGAATTGTGCAATCTGGTGGAATCACCCACACCTGATCACATGCCTCTGTCGAGTCGACCTATTTCCGATCTTTAATCGATTTTTAATTGTGCCATAATGACCCTTGCAGATTAGCTCGGTCGAAAAGTCGCTTCCTAGTCAAATTCTCGAGTCTGATGCATTAGATTCTCTTAACGGCTTCACCCGATAGACTAGTTTTCACATGAGTGGCCGACTCAAGGGAAAGAACTATATGCGTGCCAACGAAATGCTCGTCTCAATTTATTGGAAATAGGATTGGAAAATCGAGATGTCATAGTAAAAGAGCTGAATTTTCTCTGCATTTAATCCATTCTGATGTCTGTGGTCTAATGAATGTGAGAGGAAGGCATGGGGTTGTTTATTTAATCACTTTTATAGATGATTATACTCGATTCGGATATGTCTATTTGATTTCTCATAAATATGAAGCATTAAGTTGTTTCAAAAGGTTTATGAACTTGGTAGAAAATCAATTAGACAAGAAAATAAAAGCATTGAGATCCGATCGAGATTGAGAATATTTATTTGATGAGTTCAGAAAATTATGTGATGAAAAAGGAATAGAAAGACAATTGTCTATTCCATATACTCCTCAACAAAATGGTGTTGCGGAGAGAAGATTCAGAACCCTACTAGAAATGATTAGGTCTATGATAGCGTATGCTAATTTATCTATCACTTTTTGGAGTGATGCATTGTTAACTGCTGCCTATATACTTAACCGGATACCTTCCTAATCAGTTATTTTCACTCCATATAAGTTATGGACAGGTAGAAAACCAAACTGAAGTTTTCTTAAGTCATGGGGTTGTGCTGCCTATACTCATGAGCCCTCTCACAAGTTTAGGAAATTGGGTCTCAAAGGAAAGAAGAGTATTTTTATAAGATACTCCGAACACTCGAAAGGGTATGTGTTTATAGGTGAGCAGGAAAGTGGAAGTATAACTGAATTCGAATCACGGGATGTCACATTCTTAAAGAATGAATTTCCTAAAAAATGCGAAATAGGTGATGATTTCTCCCTATTTGAAATCTTGGATCAAGATAATGAACTTAATGGAGTTCGTCCAAGTGAGAGTAACATAAGAAGTGATGAATTTAATTCAACTCACTCTCAATTACAACCACATGATGAAATGATATCGTCATTATCTAATCCGAGTGGAAGCATGATGGGGAATGATGTGCAAAGTGTACAATCTCCCATACGACGAACAAGTCGTAAAAGTATTCCCCGTTGACGTTTTGGCATCGAAGGGGAAACTTTCATGATTGCTTCACAAGATGAGGATGAGCCAAGAAATATTAATGAGGCTCTAGCTTGCCTTAGTAAGAAAAAATGGATTCATGCAATGGAAGAGCAAATTGAGTCAATGAAGTCAAACCAAGTTTGGAAATTAGTTCATCTTCCCAAAAGAAACAAAGCTATTGGAAACAAGTGGGTTCTCAAAATAAAGCGTAAAGTTGATGGCTCGATAGAAAGGAAAAATGCTCGCATTGTGGCGAATGGGTATAATTAACAGGAATGAATTGATTAGGAAGAAACATTTTCTCATGTATTAAGATTTACTTCGATTCTCATTATTCTAACAATAGTGGCTAGTATTGATCTTGAGTTACATCAAATGGATATAAAGACTACTTTCCTCAATGGAGAATTAGAGGAAGAAATATATATGGAACAATCTGATAGTTTCATAATGAAAGGCCAAGAAGAAAAGGTATGTCGACTTTTGAGATCGATATATGGCCTTAAGCAGTCGTCAAGACAATGGTATATACGTTTTCATAATGCCATAATGGCATATGACAATGATAGATGATGATCATTGTGTATATATCAAAAGATCCAAAGATCAATTTGTGATCATATCATTATATGTTGATGATATACTAATTGCCAGAAGCAATATGGAGTTTGTTAATACTGTCAAAAGTTGGTTGTCTTCCAACTTTGAGATGAAGGATATGGGTGAGACTGTATACATTCATGGAGTTAAGATTTCAAGAGATCGTTCGTAGAGATCGTTATCTCTTTTGCAAGAAACATACATTAATAATGTTCTTGAACGATTTCGTATGCAAGATTATAAACCCATAAACACTCCTATTGCAAAAGGTAAATGATTGAGTCATAAACTGTGTCCAAGGACTCCACAAGAAAATAAACAAATGAAACATGTTTCTTATGCTAGTGATGTTGGGAGCTTGATGTACATTATGATGTGTACAAAACCTGACATATGTTTTGCAGTTAGAATGGTGAGTAGATACCAATCCAATCCAAGTCAAGTACATTGGAAAGCCGTTAAAAGAATACTGTCGTATCTTAAGGGAACTGCTGATTATAAGCTGAATTACCAAGGAAATGATCTGTGACTTGAAGGCTGTTCAAATGTTGATTGGGGAGGAAATTTAAATGAAAGGAAATCTACCTCTGGATTTGCTTTCTTACTGAACAATGGCGTCATATCATGGAGCAGTAAGAAGCAAACGTGTATAGCCTTGTCTACGATGGAAGCTGAGTTCGTGGCATTATTAGTAGCAGTACAAGAAGGAGTTTGACTTAAAAGATTTTTGGATCATTTAAGTGTTATTAAGAAAGCTGCAAATCCATTATTTGTTAACTGTGATAGCCAAGCAGCTATAGTGTACACCAAAGATCCAAAGTATCATGGCAAGACCAATCATATAGATACCAAGTATAACTTTGTTAAAGATATGGTTGCACGAAAGAATGTGGACTTACAGTATATATCTACGCATAGAATGGTAGCAGATCCTATGACAAAGCCAATACCTAGATATGTATTTTGTGGTCATGTAAAATCTCTAGACTTGCGTAGAGCCTGATGTACTGGATATTGTAATTTCCCTGAATTGTTCACATTTATGAACTTGTGTTTTTATTGTTAATGCCTATGAATCTTTGTTTGACCTTTATGCATCTTAATGCTCGGTGCATTACATTAAGTTGAGAAAGTATGTCGGACAGCTATAAGATTAGCCCACTCACACGGGTAATCGCCTCTATTTACTATGTGATAAATAGAGATGAGACAGTTTTTAAATTTATTAGCTAGGTGATAATCGAGAGGGTAAGAATGATAATCGAGAGCTAAAGCTTAAAATATATATGTCGCATTAACTAAGTGTTAAGATGAGGACATGATATGTACTATGTCCGAAAGTGAAATACCCCATATATTTTAATTTATCTATCTAAGATGCTAGGTGTGAGTTCTGATGAATTTTGTGAATGAGTAGATATGTGAACTCAAGTTAGACATTGGTTATGTCTGAACTATCATCTGTACGATATTGAAGGTGTAGACATATGCTCCATGGGAAAGGAGTTAATACCATAATACGTATTTCATACTATCTATGCATGAGACGACCAATAAGTGTGGTAAAAGTTTGATCTCAACTTTTATGCCGTGTGAGACTCTTGAGGAAAATAGTTCCTCAATTTTAGTGCTCTCATAACTTTTACTTATTCTCAAGATTTCTATTTATTGTTTGCTATCTTAGGATGTTGCCAATGGTCGTGAGTTGATTTGATCTAATGGGACATTTCTAGAAAAGTAAGCTGAACAGAAATTGAGAGTTTGAAGAAAAGAGGAAGATCGAATTTGAAGAATCACATTGTAGTTTTGTATTCGCTGGTCGACTAATTATGACTGTTTTTAGGATAATCATAATTGTGAATATAATAGATATATCATTGTTTAAAAGAGATTAAGAGAGATATAAATGTGATTGATCGATCTAAGATACTGCATACTAAATATACTCAAAGTATGATGCCAATTATGAGCTGCTATATATTCCCAGATGTATAGTAACGAGCTCTCAAAGTATGTCGGTCGCACGGATTATTCACCGGTATGGACGTTGCAGAGAGGTAAAGAGAATCATGTTCGGCCCACCATGTGCGAGTGGGAGATAATGGTTTTATTTATTTGTATGATGATGGACTTAAGGCCCGTCCGCCTATGTTGGGCCTAAAAGCCCGACCTGCTAGATAATGGCCCATATATGAAGAGGTGTTATGTTGAGGGGTTATGACTTTTGGGGGAACGTATTACGTTGAAAAGTGTTGGCTGGGTCCACCTCCATGTGGGGCCCGGCCAGCATTAAATAAAAAAACAAAAAGAAAAGAAAAAGAACAAAAAGGAAGTGGAGTGTCGTGTGTGAAGTTGGGGCGTCTGAAAAGAGGAGGAGAGAGAAACAAAAAAAACTGCAAGGGAGAAGAGAGAATAAAAGAAGAGGGCTGCAACTTTGCGGCTTTGATTCGAAGGCCAAATATTGACAGAATCGGCTCAAATTTCAGGATGTTGTTCGTGAGACCGAGGGCTACGAGTTGATGGTTTTTGTTCGTCGAAAACCGTCTCCGAATTCTCCAGTTGCGGTTAAGGTTTTCTTACTCTAAACTTATTTATCTACCTATGTGATGAGAAGAAGATGATTGTAATGTTGATGTTGATCCTCTAGTGTGTGACTAGAGAAGAATACTTTGTGTATCATACTATTATTGGTGATTAGTGGATGTTTTTGGGCGGTCCGTGGTTTTTCCCGCATCGGATTTTCCACGTTAAATCTTTAGTGTTGTTATTTGATTTGTCTACTTATCCTTTCGGCGTTATATTTGCATTTTGTGAGGCTATACATTGCTGGTTATTGCTGGGGGTTGAGAGATTTTAAGTTGATTTAGTATCGAGGGAGAAATTGATCCTGGATTGTGTTTGGCCGTGGTGAATTGTGTCCCCGGGTTCTCCCCAACAAGTGGTATGAGAGCACGGTTGAATTTTCGTATTTTTACTAGTTCGTATCTTCAGTGAAATCAATATCATTCCTGCTAGTTCTTATACTGGAGCTCCCCCTTTCATTACTATTTCTACTTTCACCATAAATGTAAACGTGGGCACGATAACTGGTACACCAGAGGTGTGTCCTTCCCCGTCCTCTCGTACTAGGGAAAGGTCCTCTCAATGCTCTAATGCCCACATCGGATATAGACCGAACTGTCTCACGACGTTCTGAATCCAGCTCACATACCGCTTTAATGGGCAAACAGCCTAACCCTTGGAACATATTACAGCCCCAGGTGGCGAAGAGCCGACATCAAGGTGCCAAACATTCTCGTCGATGTGAACTCTTGGGGAAGATCAGCCTGTTATCCCTAGAGTAACTTTTATCCATTGAGCGACAGCCCTTCCACTCGGCACCGTCGAATCACTAAGGCCGATGGTCATAGTGGAGACGAAGAGCTTCAACTTTTGTTTTTCTCTGCCCAATGGAAAATTTTAAAAACAAAAGAGTTTAAGCGAAATGCATTTATTCAAATTCACTATTTTAAGGGGTTGGAGTACTATCGTTCCTTTAATCAAGAAAGAACAATCTCGAGAGTTAGAGGAACCTCCAGTAGTGCATACTGCATTTCTGGTGTGGGCAAGATAATATCCAAAAGACAATCTCTTCTAAAGGCATGTCTGCCGAAAGATTGAAGAGATTTGTCAAAATCCATGCAATTAATTTCATAGGTCCAATCCACTTCAGGACATTGAGAACCTATTTGTTTCTCTAGAGATGATAAGCTTACTTCCTTCACAAAACCAATCACCCTTGCCCATCAATGCATTCAATTGATTCTTTATTTCGACATCATTGATGAGAAGAAGCCTTTCGAAACACAGCATATCTTTAATCATCTTAATCCCTTCATCACGGTTACTTCTATTTGTCCATTTCCTTTTGAGGATGTCAGAGATGAGCTAATTCTGCAATTACTCACCACCCTTCACCTTCGGAGTTTCTAAAATGTTAGAAAGGAAACAACAATCTTCGAAATCAAGTGAAAGTTGATTGTAGATGACTATGACAAGAGTGGTCTTTCTAGCACCGCCCACTCCATGGGTACCAGCAATCAGTGTTTCATCTATATAAGGGCCAATCATTCTCATGATTTCACTCACGCGGTTATCTACTTTAACCAAGCAATCCGATAATACTGAATAACCCTTTTTCAACTCGCTAAAAACCATCTTGATGAATGTTTTCTCTAAGTCACTTTTGAGGCTGATACTTGGGGAGTAGAAGAACACTTGGAATTGGAAATTTGGGTTGACCAACGGATTGTCAGGCAAAACCAAATTAGAAAAATTTAAGACCTCGTTTGGACAGAATCCTTGTTGAAATTATTCGCCAAGTGAAAGAATGAAAATGGACTTACAACATGTACTTAAGCTAAGAAAAAGTCAAACCCCGGTGAACAATGCCATTTTTGGCATGATTTCTGAATGATCTGTCGGGCATGCTTTATACGTCCCCTCCCTTTAGTGCTCGAACTTCCATGGAGTGGCCTTCCGTTCGCTAATAGTTCCATCACTGTATCACCTCTTGTTTCTTGCTACCAAACCTCAGAAGGTTCCACATACAAGAAAACTAGCATGATGTTCTGTCTCTTGGTTTTCTTGCACTCCAGTAACTCCTTGAGACACCATTCAATAAAGGCATAATGCTTTGACAAAATCGATATGGACATTCTTGACCGCTTGATTGCTTGGAGAAGCTTAATGCCAATCTCTACCCCCAATGCACGGTTCTTCATCATCTCTGTAAGCACGGATTCCTGCATCGATCAAGCCGATATAAAGGAAGTTGGTAATACCTGCTCAAGTATATAATCCCATAAAGCTCAACAGACCCTTGTAATCAAATCCTGATCAAACCTTCATTTCCTGTATTTTTTTTCGAGCGTATATGCAAGTAGACGGGTCTACCATTCCATTGTTACAGCTGCTTCATTTTTTTTTGTAGCACCATCTCCAATAATGCCTACTTAAAGTCTTCTCTTGAAGAAATCCTTGAAATAAACGGCAGATAAGACAATCTCCAGGGATGATTAATTATAAGCTGATTTGCTAGACACGGTTATCCTGTTTCGATAGGATATCGCAACGTAACTTGATAGTGACAAAATCAACAATTCTCAGTGACTCTATTTTTTTCCGATATACAGCCAAAGAGCAGTGGGATTTCGTGTTTTTCATCTTCTGATGCATAGTGTAAGGATCATCAACAATTTCGTGGATGATTTTGATATAGATATATCTTTTTTCAATAATCTAGTCAGGATGATTGAGAATCCCCTCTATCTGGGGAAGAATTGATACCGAACCTCAGCTTCTGTTATAACTAATCCATCAAAATTAGGACAGGCACATTCCCACATTGTTAGGCATCTCAGAAATAAAGATGTCCACGTTGAGTGATCATTGAAAATGTGATCATACTAGGCTCCGAGCTCACAGACTACAATTAGGAAAAAAATTGCTCTACTTATATCTAAGCATGAAAATTGGATCTTTCTGATGTGGTTCTGGAGATGTGGCCCTCTACTTTCCAAACTACCAGTCACGAAATTTTCTGCGCCAAGGACTTGCATTCAGATATTGTGAGAACATTAGTTTTAGGTATTCCAAGTTTAGAATAAAATTTTGATACACTGCCGCTATTCACTTGATGTCTTAAAATGAAGTGCCAATGTCGTAGTCATTATTCCAGATATAGCTAGATGTTCAAATTGCATTTGAGCTAGTGTACTTGTTTTAAGTACTTTAAATCTAGCCTCCATGACTCTTTGATTATGATTTGATCACCTTATGTGATTCAAGGATCCTTTTGATTTCAACTGTCTTCTGAGAGTGTAACACTGCAAGGTGACAGCATCCCTTGGGAGTTTCTTTTACATAGAAATTAGGATCATCTCTCCAGCCCCAATGCACGCATATCAAATGATATAAATTGCATTCCAGGCTCCAACCTCAAGTCTGTTCTCTGTTCTGACAATTTTCAGCATCTAGAACCAAACTACATGACTGTTATTCTAAGTAACTAACACATAAAAGGCTGATTGAGATTAGTTATGGAAATTGTTCTCACAATGCTGCTTCTTCGATTCAGTTGCTCTTCGCTACTTCTCCACTTGCTAAATCAGCCACGACTTCCTGCACAGAAACATGGTTCCGTAAACTTTTTCTAGAGTCAACCATCTCGATCAGAAAACCAGCACAAACAGTCAAGTCTGAGATGTTTGTACTTCTTGGCCTTCGCGTCAATGTCCAAATGCACAGTAAATGTATCAAAATCAAGGGAAAAAAACGGGTTGTGTAGATTAGCATAAACATAATCCACGTTAAGACATATGTCTGCGAACCTGCAACCGTGACCTTTTGATCCTGAATACATGTCTCTATTATTAGAACTCAGCCATTAAATCTCACAAGACTCATTCAATTACCTCATCAGGAGCGGAGTCAATTTCCTTCTTCCATTCCTCTGCCTTTTCCAGTCCAGTTGGATTCTTCTCTACCACAACCACTTTACCGTACTTGCCCTCCTTCACCGGTTCATGCCAGGGTGAGTTGTACTCGGAGGAGAGCCCCTCAGACACGTTCCCTTCCAGCGCTTCCTCATCTCTTCTCGGAGAGAAGTAATGCTCCGGCGAGTCACGGGATACGAATCTCCCAGGCTCTGCCTCTTCCTCTTCTACTACCGGTTTCATCTCTGGCTCTAACTCTTGCTCTGGCTCAATCTCCTTCTCTTCCTCTTTGTCTTCATCCTCAGCCTTTGTCTCTTCTCCTTTGTTCTCTTCTTCTTGTTTGGGCCTGGGATGTTCAGTTATGTCCTTAACATCAGCTGCAGTTCCTGTATCCTGGCTCACGGCACCATTGATTTCTTGTTGCACAAGTAATGCGGCGCCATCCCCAATTGCTTCCATCTGAGGAACGTTTTGTTCCACTTGTTTGTTCTTCTCTGGATGGGCGCTTGAACTCCTGCTTTTGGTTATGGTGTTTCCGGTGGCAACAGCATGCTTCGACTCCCCACAACCCATTTTTGTAAAAAAGAATGTCAATCGAAAGGAATTAAGATTGGAGGATTGATCCTCTCTCCCTTCATGCATCAGATTGTAATGAAGTTTTAGGTTTTTTCCTCTTTATCTGTTGGAGTTTTGATTTGCTTAAGCGGTCCGTTTCCGTGGCTGACAAAGGGAAGGAGTTTTTTCTGTTGTGTATAGAGGGTGGAGGGGAGACAGTTGCAGCTCAAGTTAAAAAGGGGAGTATTTCCCTCGAATCTAGAAAACGACAGCTCGTTTCTTATTATCGGTGGTTTTTTTTTTTTTTTTTGCCCGACCTTACTGTGGGTAGTTCAATGAAAAACCTTGTTTACAATTAACTTTCGCATGCATCTAAGTAAAATCCAATATTGAAAAGATCAAACCGTCCCTTCTCGAAAACTTATTTTAGTTTTTTGTTCCACGTTTGAATGGTTTACTTTCAGTTGGCTTCGGGTGCCTTTCTTTGGACATAAAAATTTGGGATATGGAGTAAACATACTAAGGATGCGAGGCAAATTGATGCGGAAGTGTAAAGGGTCTCCAAAGGTAAAACTCATATGTATTTGGTATATTTAAACTTAGAGGTATGTAATAAGTCATTGGGTAAAAGATGAGACATGTTTTTTTTATCTTTGCTCAATATCATCTACCTTATACGATATTCATATGGCGTCAAACATGAAATTGTTTGCACTTAATCATGCAGAAAATTCAACTTATACGATATTCCAAATACAAGTACAAATCCTCTTCTGAACCACTAAATCAAAATGGGCCAATTAATCCCAAAAAGATCAACTTAAAAAATTAAATATCGTCTTTTTTGTGAAGATGAATTATAATAATGTTAGTAAATTGTATAACAAGATATCGTCCATTAATCCCACAAAGACTTTGCTTCCCAAATGGAATTTAAATTTCTCTCAACTTGCCATAATTTATTTTTTTTAGGCTAAATAATAAGCATTTCTAAACATTTGTCCATTTCCATTTGAGAGTGTCGTTTGCTAAAGTTTTCTGAATGTTCTACATAGACGCCGCCGCAGGCGAACATTCCCTCATTTCTTCTTCCCCCTCGCAAAACCCTGAGCAGCCGAAAAACCTTGCTCTGCAACAGCACGGACCTTCCGGCGCGAGGAACTCGTTGGCTCGTTGATTCGATCGCACCGGAGCTATGCACGCCGCCGCGAGGGCTCGCAGGCTCTGCCGCATTCTCAAGCCTCCAGTTCATGTCAGCTCGGCTGGCTTCGTCCCTCCGAATGACCGCCGAGTCGCGGAATGCGCTCGGATTCGGGCGCAAGCATGTCGAGATCGCAGCTCCTCCTTCTCCTCTGCTGCTCAGTCCCTCGGTTTCGCAGGTAGCGCGCTTCTCGTCCGTCAGATTTTTTTTTGTTTATTGCTGCCGAGGGATCTCGACGTGGATTGTAGATGCCGGAGCGATTGTTCTTTGTTAGCGGGGGCTTTTTTTAGGTCGAGTTTGATGTCTGGATATGGTGGGTGGGGGGGGGGCGTTTGATAATTGATGAAGAATTATGAGTAACTCATTCGAGGGATGAGCACCTGGTTTCGTCAAGTTGAAGCGGAGGGATGATTATGCTGTCAGGATTGTGATTGTTTAATTGAGATGTCGTATTTTTATTGTGTTTATATTGTTTACTTTGTGTATTTGATGTTGGAGACGTGATTCTGTAATAGGATTAATCACGTCGAATTGTTTCTTCGAGTCCAGTTGCTTCATGTTCTTAAATGGCGGTTCCAGGTTGAATTAGTTTGTTGATACAAAACGGAGCTGCATTTCTCTTGGCAGTGAAAGGTTTTGATGTGATTGTCGTTGGAATTCCCAAGGCCGGTTCATGGCAATAGATTGCCTGCAGCCTTGCATTCAATAAATTTGAGTTTACAGTATTCTTCTGAAGCAATTGGCTGAAAGGGAGGAACCCACAGGTTTTTTCCTTTTCCCCATCTAATTTGTTTCTTGACAAATTATGTAGTTCTTTCTCTGATATTTGGTTCTTGTCATATTATGCAGAGACTATGAAGGAGATGTATGATAAAATTCTTGAATCCGTTAATATGAAGAGAAAAAAAACAGTGGCTCCAAACACATGGACGTGGTCGATGATCGGAAATTGCAAGAACAAAGAGGATATTAAGTTTCTCTCTGATGTCTTGCAGAACTTACGCAGATTTGTCAGTTGACCTCTGGCTCCATTTGAGAAGTATAGTTTTACTTTTTGAGTAGTCGATAAATTAACCTGGTTTTTTCTTTCATCACAGAGATTATCAAATCTTCGAATTCATGACAATTTTAACTGCAACCTTTGTCAGGAAGTCACAAATGCATGTGTGCGTGCAAGGGCTCTTGATTTTGGCGAGCTTTATCTACACAAGTTGTGTGCTACGTTCAAAATTTTTTGTCTTGCTAATATAGTCTTCTACATTCGATAGTTGCTACTTACCTTTTCATTTGCACAATCATTTTGTTGTATGTTTTGGTTCTCAAATGATCTTTTGGAAAAATTCCAAAAAAGGACCCGAAGTGCCCTCATTTTCTCAAATAAAAGCACGAAGTGGATCTTGTTTCAAATAAGTTGTGAAGTGCCATCATTTTCTCAAATAATGGCCTAAAATGATTGTGTCTATTTCAAATAAGAGTATGAAGTGGCTATGTCCGTTTCAAATAAGGGCTTGACTTTCCGGCAGTCAAGGTATTTTCGTCATTTACCATTTTCTTTTTTTTCTTCCTTAGTTGTTTTTCTTTCCTTTTTTTTCCCGGTTCTTCTTCTTCCTCTTCGATGGTGGCCAGTTGGCCACCGGTGATGCCCAGAGAGGGTTAGGCGAGGGCCATCCATGCCGGCCACAAGCGAGGGATGGCCTCACCTACTTCACTCAAGCAAAGGCTGCCCCTCGTGGCCATTTGTGAGGGCTTTCAGGTCCTCGCCCATTGCCAGTGAATGCTTGCAGGCCCTCGCTAGCCCTTCCCAATGGCCGGCGACGATCGTTGAGCCTTTGCTAGCCTTTGCTAGCAACTATCGGCCGATGCCGAAAAAGAAAAAAAGAAGAAAAGAGAAGAAAAAGAGAAGAAAATTTGGACGAAAACACTCTTGACCGATTGAAAAATTTAGCTAGCCGGCAATCGATAAGGTCAAGCCTTTATTTGAAATAACCAATGCCACTTTAGGTTTTTATTTAAAATTTATTTGAAATAACCAAGGCTACTTTAGGTTTTTATTTAAAATAGAGTTTTTTTTTTTGCTCTGAAAAACAGAGTTCACTTCAGGTCCTTATTTGAGAAAATGAGGGCATTTCAGTCTTTCTTTTAAATTTTCCCTCATCTTTTTACCTCAAGCCTATCATGCTTGGAGAACATATTCAATTGCTTATGAGAACTTTTGATAAGTTAAAAAATGTGGGAAGAGATTATAAAAAATGATTATCCATGCTTGTCATTACATAAAGTGTTATGTCTATCTCAAAATATCTCATTTGAACCATAACCACTCAGTGTTGTTAATGCCGAAATACTAACTAGTGAAAAGTTCACTTGCGACATGATTTGAACTGGTGAATTAATGGAAGATGGCATGATCCCTTCACCATTGGGTCGTCATGCTTGTGGTTGGGGTTGGCTTGCAAATGCGACTTTTTCACTTTTAGTTTTGGTTTTTTTATACTTTCAAAGTGAATAAGCAGTGTATAAGCTTGACCAAAAAAGGAGTGATCTATAAATTTGTCTCGTGCTTACAAAATTTGACTTCAGACGAATGAGGGATTGATGCGTATATATTACCAATAAAGGAAGAGATTTGAAGATTGGTTTCTATAAAATTGATTAAGTTACTCTTCCCAATAATTTCTCTTGAATTTCACTTATTCTTTTACTTCCACCTCTTCTTTTTTTGTGTGTACTGATTTTTCTGTGATTTTATAATCATTTGATTATGAATATAAATCCGTGAGAGCAACCAAACATCGCATATACCACGCATTGGGGTGTGGTTCTTATATTATTTTGTTTGTGTGAGCTAATTGCGATTTAAAAATAAAAATCACTCACACTCTTTTTGATATTTTTAAAATGACATCATGTGACTTTTGTCACATGAGGTTACAACTCTTTTTACTTCAAACTTAGCCTGTGAAAAAAGTCCAATGACTTTTGTTCTCAAAGATTATGGACCTTTATTCTTTTATTTAATAATCTTTTACACGTAAAGTAAAGTTTTCAATCCCCATGATTGTACAACTCATTTATCTATCGAGTAATTATGAGATGATGATAGCATCATTTTATAATATGATAATCAGTTTGTAATATTTTCGCTATAAATATTTTGTAAATTTTAAATAAAACGACTCAGCTCAAATTATATATATATCTAAAGAAAAATAAAAACTATCAAATCCACTTCCATTAAGTTTCAAAGAATATTCAAGAATCAATACGTCATGGATATGCCACGTTCTCGAACTGTGGTTCCACAGTCCACAATTAAGTTCTACTTGCTTTTCACACATGTTGAATTGCATTCTTTTCAGGTTTGAATAATATCGATAAAAGAAAAAATTTGAATAATTCGAGTTATGAGATGGATTCGAGCTTGAAATTGCAAAAATTTATCTCAATAAGCTTGCTATCATAATAGAGTAATCCGCATCTTTATATTCTTCCATGAATATCAATAAATGGATAAGTAATATTCACTCTAATTTTCGTGTATTTTTCGTAATTCTAGTTTGAACCCACTAATGGAACCAAGCAAGAGTCAAAAGTGCTCATTTGAAAGACATCAAAGAAAGCGCCAAAAGAAGAGAGAGAGAGAAACGGAAGTTTGTCCAGGAGCACGCCTCATTTTAGCGAAACTTCCTTCATTGCCCTCACAGAAACGACGAAATCACCGGACGTGACACCAAGTACGCCCGCCCACAAAGCAAGCGCCCGAGTGCAAATAAGGAAAATCAGCAAATCCATCGTCCCCCTCCCTCCCTCCTCCCCCCCCAAAGTCGTTGGAGCTTTCGATCGCCATCCGTCGCGAAAATCATTATAAGAGTCCACTCGCCTGCGAGACCAGAATCCGAGGTTTGAATTCGAGCAATACGGAGGAAGACCACAATCGATCTCTCCATCTCGCCGGGTGATCGCGCGTGACCGTTTTGCGTATATGGAAGGAAAGGTTGTGGAGATTGGAATTTCTTTTGTTGCACGATATCGTGTTTTTTTCTCGACAATGCTAATCGATCCTTCCCTCTTGCAGAATAATGTGGTGCGGAACGGGTTGTGGTTGATGGCAATGGTGGTTCTAACAACACTTCATTGCACTCGTGTTCATATAATTAGTTACGGTTGTGATCCTCTGACTTGATTCGCATTGGGAGTCTAGATCGTGATAAGGTTCGTATAGACCGCCTCTAGCATCAAGTACGTTGGTTTTGAGCCTGGGGAAGTGAGGTTTGTGTAGTGAATTTGGCTGATTAGGCATTTCGGGGTTTGGGGAATAGTTGACTGTGTTGTGGTGCTGTAGTGCCTGATTGAGTGGGGCAAATTATAGCCGAATCATCCCTCTAGTGTAGATTTGATGTTTTCAAAGCATATGACTGACAGGTGGTTGTGTTGTATTTGGTTGGTTCTGTGGCGCTCTTGGATTACCTAGTTTGGATCAACGCTGTGGCTGGAATATGGTCAATACAATCGAATTTCCTTATGTTTGTTCAATGCAAATTTCATTCTGCTGTTTCTATTTTGGGGATAAAATTTGTTGAGTATCTCACAATGATCGACTGTAAGCTATTCAGCTTTTCTCCAGTCGAGTAATGGACTGTAGCTTGTAGGTTTCCATGGAGTAGCTTTATTTGAAAGAGGAGCGTTATGTTGTTTACTTATTCCCCTTATGTCGCATTGCCTTGAATATATAGTTCTTTAAGTTCACAAACAAGGATTGCGGGAATATACTAAAGTATTGTTTTAAGTTGATGTTTTCTTAAAGTGTTCCTCTCACTTGATTTTGTTGAAATAGCTTGGTAGAGACATAAGAGATTTTCTTCATTGCGTGTAATTGAATGAGCTTGCGACTGCATTTTCAATCTGAAATTTTCTCAACTGGTAAATGCAGAACTTAGAGTGAGGTCCATGGCTCATACAGCTGTTTACAATCGCACTATTGTGACGATGGTGGTGGAGAATGCATCTGCTGTAAGTGTTCTTTATAAAGATTTTCACATATACCTAGAGCTTGTTCTGGCCATTACCCTTCAGGTTTCACCATTTCAATACAATGACATTGTAACTAGATGCAAAGCTTTTTATTTTGCAGGTTTACATGTCAGATTTGACAGAACATCTTAGTTGGACATGTCCTGGTTGATATGGAAAGACCAAGGTAATTTGACTACATTTGAATATGACATTGTTGCTAAGGTTGCATAAACTTAAAGAATAGGTCCTCAGTACAGTACTAAATGGCCAATTCTTGAGATGAGATTTTGTGGGCATATGCTGCCTTCTCTTATTAGCTTCAATGCCTTTGGATTTGAAAGCAGGTGTTCAAAGTCATTGAACTGATAGTTGATGTCCAACACTACATAAAGGTATATAATTCGTGTGGCGGAGGCTGACCAATTTGCGATGCTTGTGATGCCTCCATGTTTGAGTTTCATCTAATTTTTTGTCTTTTATTTCTAATCATTATAAATTACCTGTAGGCATATATTGGGGTGGCTAGGACCTTAGTGCTACGGTTACAGCTTTCAAATGTACTCGAAATCATGGGTATGCATGTTAACTTTAGCAATCATTCCTCTTACAATTGACATGCAAAGAATTTGATGAAAATTTAAGCTGAGAAGAGTAGCCTTCGCTGAATGCGTACAAGTTTGGGAAAATACGGCAATTTCAATCGGGACGGGTTGTGGGCTAAAAATCCAACATTGTGGGGTTGGCCCGTCCACTGGTACATGTGAATCCAACTCGTGCATCGATAAATCAGGTGAATTTTTTATGGGGTCCACCTCAGATCCATGGCCGTCCTAGGCTCGCAACCTTCGTCGGTCCTGACTACCCTTAGACAAAGTTCGCCAATTTTGTGCGGAGAAAAAGAAGAGATGAGGGGATAGCGAACAAGTTGTATACGTGAGGAGTTAACGTTGTCAGTTAATTCATGTACGAAGGCGAGGGTTCGTGATGGCAATGGGCGAGCGACAACAAGTGGCGATTCTATAAAAAATCTTAAACTATATTTACTATGACATAAATTATTCGATCTTTTTTTTTTGTCATTATAAATCCAAACTTGTATTAGCGACTTAAATGTATATTCCTTCGAAGTCCCATCCAATACGGTCATTAAAAAATTGATTTTTTTTTTTTTTTTTTTTTTGCATAGACAATAGTAGACAAACAAAGCTGACGTGACTTGGGAGAATTCCACCAAAAAACCTAAACTTTATCTGTTATGACATCAAAACCCGATTTATTTTGGTCTTACTAATACTCCGAACTTGTACTAGTGACCAAAAAATAGTTTCCATCACAATTCTATCTAAGATAGCTGTTAAGAATCCAATGTGGTGACTTGTTTGGGCAATAATAGACAAATGGAGCTAATGTGAATATGATGTGACTTTAATCTGGTCCAAAGTGACTCAAGACCACTTATCAAAGTTTACGCTTTTAAAAAACTAAGCCTCCATCATGATAAGTTGTCTTTGACAATTTTTAGGGTCGTAAAAGTGACATAATTCGGAGATGCAGTTTATTTGAATAATCAATGGGACTATGTCTCTTTGAACCGAAAGAGCTCCAAGCTTAATTTGAAACTGAATATACAAAATAAATGAGTTTCGACTTAACTTTAAGAAAAGTGGAATGGATCACATTCTTGCTTTGCTTTTATCCTTTTTTCGCTACACACTAGAGACCTTACATTCATCCACCTTGATTTTAGCATTTTACTTTTGTTCCACTCCTTTTCAGGACAAGAAATTATATAAAGGGATATGATTGTTCACTTTGAATCTCTTTATTGGTGTGAATTATATGGTTTATCATAGTACAATTCTGACATTTATCAAGGACTTCTTCTATTTATTTATTTATTGTCTGGATTTATCAACGACTTTTGTTTGCAAACAATTGTAGGATTTTGTTCCAAAGGGCAATACTTTCCCAAAAAAAAGAAGAGAAAGGATGGAATCGTCTCTCACTCTCTTCCTTCTTTATTAAAACTAGGGGTGTGCATGGTCCGGGCGGGCGGTTCCCGACCTAGAACCGGGAACCGCCCGCTAAGTACCGGTTCCGAAAAATTGGAACCGGGATCCACCCGTTTGTCGCATGGATCCACCCGGGAACCGGACCGCCGGTCCGGTCCGGTTCCCGGGTGGATCCATGGAACCGATCTTGACGCGGGTGACGCTGGTTCTTCGGGATCTGCAGAAGGGTCGCTTGGGCAAGAGGCAGCGGCGGAGCTGGGTCGCGGGTCGCTGAACTGGATCGCAGGTCGCAGGGAGGCTGAACGGCGACGGCGTCAGGGCTGAGATGAGCTCAGATCTGTAGTCGTCGAGTGAGATCAGCGCGGCTGAAGCAGGGGACACCGAGCGTTGGTCGCGGATGGGTCTCGAGGGTTGCTGGAGTCGCGGCCACCGGCGTGAAGAAACAAGCGGCGGTTGCGGTGCTGCACGTCGGGGGGAAGGCGGATCTGGCAGGGAGGCTGAACGGCAACAGCGTCAGGGCTGAGATGAGCTCAGATCTGTAGTCTTCAAGCGAGATCAACGCGGCTGAAGCAGGGGACGCCGAGCGTTGGTCGCGGATGGGTCTCGTGGGTTGCTGGAGTCGCGGCCACCGGCGTGAAGAAACGAGCAGCAATTGCGGTGCTGCACATCGGGGGGAAGGCGGATCTGGTAGGGAGGCTGAACGGCGACGGTCAGGGCTGAGATGAGCTCAGATCTGTAGTCGTTGAGCGAGATCAGCGCGGCTGAAGCAGGGGACGCCGAGCGTTGGTCGCGGATGGGTCTCGTGGGTTGCTGGAGTCGCGGCCACCGACGTGAAGAAACGAGTGGCGGTTGCGGTGCTGCACGTCAGGGGAAGGCGGATCTGGCAGGACGACGATGGCGGAGGTGCAGAGCTGTCGCAGGTCGGTGGGCGCGCGGGTATGAGATCGGAGTGGCACCGGCAGGAGGGTGGCGGACGACTGGGCTACAGCGGCTTCGCGGCTTGTGCAGTGAGGCAGACGCACGGGTCACCGAGGAGGAATCGAAATAGCGAGAGGAACTAAGGAAGAGAGAGAGAGAGAGAGAGAGAGGGGCAGCCGCAGAAGAGAAGGAAGAGAGAGAGAGAGAGAGAGAGAGAGAGAGAGAGAGGCAGCCGCAGAAGAGAAGTGGAAGAGACAGAGAGAGACCTAGGTTTGTTTTAGTATTTTTTTTTTTTTTTTTAATATTAAGGGAACCGGTCCGGTTCGGGTGGGCGGCCGGGTGGATCCGCCCATGGAACCGGGAACCGGACCGGTTCCCACCGGTTCCCAAAAACTGGAACCGGGAACCGGACCGGTTCCCTCAAGAACCGCCGGTTCCGGGCGGTTCCGGTCCGGTTCCGGGCGGTCCGGGTGGATCCCGGGTATTTTGCACACCCCTAATTAAAACTCATTTTTGGGATTTTTTTTTCCGTATTCTCTAGCGTTTGAATTACATAAAACTATTCAATCGATGGAAAAGGTTTATCATGGATTAAAAATAATGAACTTAGAGAAAAACGACTTGGCAAGAAGCAATCGTTTTCTTGATTTCTTACTGTGTTTTGAAGTGAGAAGAACATACTTCATTAATGCTCAATTTTTCTACATTCCCCAAAACACGGTCGTATATGGTTTCATAATTTCTATCCTCATTTCTTTGCAATTGTTGTTATTTCACTTTATTAATCACTATATGTTACTTTTAACGATACAAGCCGCTTTTAGTGGATTCACTTATAACCAACTACAATACAATCAAAATGTTCAACTTGTTATACCATAATCAATTTTTTTTCTGGGATAAAAACATTTACTTAATTTTTTTTTTGTTTTTGTATGATTTTCGATTTTTACAAGATGGTATTTGATTTGAAGATGACATTATCAATGAATATGAGAATTGGAAGTCGATTTGTTGTCATGTGTTATTTGCTGGTGAACGAGAGAAAAATAAGTCAGTGTTGGATTTTACATAGTGATCTTAGTGACTTTTTTTTTTTTCCTTTCGATAAAATTTCTATGTTCATGGACGTTTGATTGCTTTGACTACGAGGCACAAAGTACTAAGTAAATGAATCATTAGTTTGATTCCTTCTTGGAGCAAAGCTGGTTGATCATGGACTGTTGGTAGTCCCAGTCTTCGTAGACTTTGACTATGCCCCCTCTAATCCCCAGTCTTCTTGAACTCAACCGTACGCTGTTCTTTTATTTGTTTTTCCTTGGAGAGTGTTAGATCATGCAATTTTTAATCTGATGATTGTGTTTAGGTGGAAGGCAAAAACTATTTGTATCTGGCATTTTTGTACTTTCCATTTAGTTAAATTAGATAGTAACAAAATTTTATGACATGATTGGCTAAATTATTTAAAGATCAAAGCATTTTTAATAGATGCTGCTTCTTGGCAAGTATTAAGTTTCCAGATCAATTTGTGGTAATTAAAAATTTTGTGTTTCACGATTGTAAAATAGTCACTTTGCAACTGAAGTTTCACGATGCTAACTAGACAACAACCAAGATAAGCTACATCTACCAAATGACCTTCTTTCGTCCGTTCTTTAGCCAACCAAAAACACTTGTAAAATGTTGGTACATACCATATCATAAGCTCTTTAGAGTCTGGATTATGATCAATCCAATTATGAATAAACCAAGCATTTATCAAGTGGTGGCCGCCTATCAATCAACTATCAATATAATTAACACACCCAGGACCTCAACTGTCATCCACAGAGAAACTGGCTCGCGAGAATCCATAGAAAACCTTGTCAAAGAAGCAAAGTGATAATGAAAAGAAATAAAGATAAAAGCAAAGAAAGAGAAGATGGGGTCATCCTAATGTGGAAAAGAAGACCTGCCAATGTTAAATTTAACGTGCCTTTGTGTTGTCGGCAAGATTCTAGTCAAAAGAAGCCCACAAAGAAAAACAAAACATGAGGATACATTTCGGTGGCAAGAAGTTATTCATTGTTGCTCATTCCTATTTCGCCCTCTTCTTTTCCCGTGCCACGAGGAATTTCTTTTCATAGTTATTTAAACTCATGAAAGATTGACATTGAGATCTTGTTTTACCATCTTCATTCTTGTTTTAACTACAGCCACAGGGCTACGCATTAGCACAAGCCCCTTACAGCCTGGCCTGGTCCCTCATCATGCTGGGCTGGAGCCCAAGAGGGTTGAGTCCGTGCTGTGTCGGGGAAGCATAGGCCAGGCCCCAGTTACCAATTTTAGGATAGGGGTTTGTTAATGTACATGTTAGGAAAAGTAAATTACGGTAGTTCAAGTCTTCTGCAAACTTTGTTCCAAGCGGAAGACTCTTAAATGTAATGCATGAGTATGATGAGTCAAATTCAGATTTTGAGGGATAAAGAAATTTTCAAAGTGGAATTAATGGTGTAATATTGAAACTGATAAGTTATGGTCTTGGTAATGAACAAAGAATACGTGATGTGAACTACTGAAGTAGATTATAAAAGAAGAAAATAAATAGATGTCCTAGAATTTGGAGTAGAATTGAGAATGTTATTCCTTCATTTATTTATTTTTTTTGGTGAGAGAAGAATGTTAGTTCATCATTTTCTTGAATGCAATATCTCCAAGTACCAAAAACTTATGTTTTTAGTTTAAGTTCAAGCATTATATTATCAAAAATAGAGAAAAATAACTGAGCTTATATTTTGAAATTCCGTGATCAAAAGTATTATTCCTCAAAGGTCACAAAAGTATCATCTCTTTTCATAAGATAGTTCTTTTTGTTCCTCTTCTTGTTCTTTCTAGTCAAAACTTTCTTTATAAGCAATAATAAAGTTTCTGCTAGTACCATTAGCAAAAGTGTATCTGTGTTGCTTGTATGCGAAAATTAATAGTTAAAAAGATTTGGCACAATTCCCTTATTACGAAAAAATGTAAATTTCAATGAATCGAAAGATATTATTCATATAATTATGAAGATATTGTATACATGTATATGTTGAAACTATATTAGAATTCAATTAAGATGATTAATTATGAAGATATTGTATGCATGTATATTGTTCCTCTAATCAATACTTTTTTGTAAGCAATAATAAAAATTCTGCTAGTACCATTAGCAAAAGATTTGGCGCAATTTCCTTATTACGAAATATTTAAATTTCAATGAATTGAAAGATATTATTCATATAATTATGAATATATTGTATAAATGTATATGTTGAAACTACATTAGAATTGTTTTTTTAAAGATTATTAATTATGAAGATATTGTAAACATGTATATTTTTCCTCTAGTCAATACTTTCTTTATAAGCAATAATTAAGTTTCTGCTAGTACTATTAGCAATAGTGTATCCGCATTGCATGTATGTGAAAAATTAATAATAAAAATATTTGCCACAATTCCCTTATTAGGAAATATTTAAATTTCAATGAATCTAAAGATGTTATTCATATAATATGAAGATATTGTATACATGCATATGTTGAAACAAAATTAGAATTTGAAACTTTTTTGTAAGATTAATTAGTACTTATAAGATAGAAAAGATTCAAATTTTAAAGTTGAAATGCATGATAGATAAAGTAGAATTATTAATTTAGGCACTTGTCTATTGATTGGTATATTTATATAATAACTAATTAAAGATATTTTGGAGAGAAAAGGATCGTAATCCCTATAAAGTATAGATAGTAACCTTTAGTAATAAAAACACCCTTTTTATATT
This sequence comes from Eucalyptus brandiana, assembly GCA_014182725.1. NCBI lineage: Eukaryota > Viridiplantae > Streptophyta > Magnoliopsida > Myrtales > Myrtaceae > Eucalyptus > Eucalyptus brandiana. The sequence goes on along the minus strand of CM024675.1, from coordinate 52,594,589 downwards.
CAACTTATCAAAATGTCCTTCATAGTTTTGTTCACACTTGCGTATACCTTATACCTTCTTCCTAATTCGTATATCGAGTCAAGGATAAAACTGTAGCTTCGCGATGTTGACGTTGCACTCCGAGCATCAAGGCGTCGCTGCCCTAGCCACATAGACCCACGTGCGAACTCCCTCGATGCTAGCTCCCTTTGCCAAATTCAAGCACGCAGACCACCCAGTTCGAGGGTAGCTCGGATTTAGTAAAGTCATTTCTAATTTTTAGATGCTCCGTAACAATTGGAAAAAAAATAAAAAAGAGAGGACTTGGGAAGCATTATTCCAGCTCGAGAAATTTCTCTTTAATGGTTAAAGAGTGCATTTTGATGTCGGAGACAATTCGCTTGTGGAAAATTAGCAACATCCTATTATCGTGACTAGCAAGCATGACGACCTCCATTTTGAGTAGTTTTCATTCCCTTCTTCAATTTTTTTTTTTTAGGTTCTCTCAGTTTGATCATCAAAAAAAGAGAACGACACAATTTTGGACATTGATAATCAAACACGAGATGCCTACGATGCCCTACATTTCTGAAAACTAGGAAATGTCGATGGACACAAAGTGGAGTCAAATAAAATCCATTCTTGAAATCTTTGCCAAATACATGAACCAAGAGGAATTCTTAAAAATGGAATGAAAGAGAGCGAAAAATTCACCTTAATTGGTCTATATCCAAAACAACTGAAAAGCTCTTAATGTTCAAAGTGCTGCTGTTATTATAATCCTACACTTCTATTCATTTAAAACTAATGATTTGGGTCGTTTTTTCTTATTTTGCTCGACATTAGCTAACGTCTGAATAAGCACATTGGGTAACTAGGCAGGTACAAGGGGTTTCTCTTTTCCAAGTATTTCGTTTTTTGGTCGGTCTTTTCCATGTACTTAGCTAGCATGTTTTTGGACTATGTCTAAGAATTGGTCTTTAGTGTGTGACAGATTAAGTACGTAGTGATGAGTGGACTAAAATGCAAGATATATTCAAGTACATATTTCAAGTATGAGATTGTTTATATGTAAGAGTGCGAGAAAGTAGAATATGTTGTGGGACTAGTCTGCACTCACATTTCTGTCAATTGATAGAATAGTCTAACCTAGTCCAACCCATGGGTTGCTTAGAACCTGATTTAACTCGTATATACACTAGTTTTGCTATTTGGTCATTGCAAGAGAACACACCTTTTACCAGGCTCTTTGTTATGATTCAATCACATCATGGAGATGACCGAATTCATTTTCATGGTAACCAAATAATAAAAATTGGAGCTTTATTTCTAGATCGGAATTTTCTGTACGATTCGATTCCCACAAGCTAAAACTCAGTCAAAATATCAAATACATAATTCCACTCAGCAAGTTAGGCACAAAAAACAGAACTAGAATCCTTATGACTATGGAAGAAAAGATCTAATCTGGTTCTGATTCTTCAATCTAATCGCTCTTCTAATTACTTCAGCTGCAGAGTGAGCCACAGCCTCCTGCACATAGACATTGTTCTACAACTTGTCTACTTCACCAGAAATCACCAAGGAACCGCCTCCAGTAATTTGTTACTGCCTCTCCCCACCCAATTCTTCTCTTTTCTCTATACCGTCGTTGCGAATTTAGAAAAAAGAAGTACAAAATTGGCGGAGCAAATGAATTAGGGCAATTCTGAAGAGATGGGAAGCAATCGAGTACTTTGGTGACTAAAATAAAATATTAAAAAGTATTTCCCTCTCGTTCTTTTCTACGTTTTTGAATTTTAATAATCTTTGTCACTGTGGAGTTACTTCGAACCAAAACTGACCGCACGGTGTAAAATGAATCTTCGCGTTGGATTTTCGGACACCACCGTGTCGCCATAAATGCCCATGCACTTCTACCAAATTGCAGGAATGCCACTGTACGGGACACACTCGCGTCTTTGCGCGTACATAATCGTAGTGGCACTTTCGGGGTTATGGTGTCCAGTCGGGCCTATTTTGGAGAAAACTGCTCCCCGTCTGGCCATACGAATTGTTCCTTTGATTTTCTGGAATCTTGTAGATCGTCATCACTGCATTTCTCTTTTGCTGCTGCGAAAATAACCCAAATGCATTTCTCGAGGCGAAGAAGTTTGCTTGTTTATTTTTTGTATTGATTGTAATGACAAGTAGGGCCGAGGGTTTCTCTCTCAGTTGCTCTAAGAATCAAGCAAATCGACCGAGTTGAGCTCCGACGCCGCGGTCATGGAGGTGGCTTGCCACACGTAACCTCGAATCTGTGGCCGTACGAGGCTAGCGACCTCCGTTGGAGTGAATCGATGGTGGTTGCGACTTCCATTGGCATAAGTCGTGAGCCCGCATGGAGATGTAAAGAGATGGAGGTGTAGTGGACGACTCGAACGTGCGAGGAGTTAACGTCGCTATGGTGAACTTGTACTGGTGACCTAAAAATACCTACCTATCCATACGTGGCAACTTGCATATACAGTGATAGGTGAATGAAGTGGACGTGGACTTGATGTGACTTTAGGATTATTACAGCCAAAAACCCTAAAATTGATATATTCATGCCATACTTTCACAAAAACTCTCCAATTAGTACATTTGTACCACATTTATCCCAAACTGATACACATATAATATATATATATATATATACCTCAAATTGTGGTAAATTTGATATTTTTTTTGGGTCTCTTGTACATAGGAATGTCTCGGTTTGCAGTTACAATACAAATGTTTGACCATAGAGACTTTGCATTGACTTGACATGAATTATGAAATGTGTTCATTCGTTGACAATCACCCAGGCATGGTGCATTTCTATGGAGAAACAGGAATTAATGAAGACTATAGCATGAGTAATCCCTATTACAATGGTCCTGAGCCCCAGTCAGGATCTTATCATTCCCTATGTATCCCCTGCCATTTCTATTCAGCCTCGGAAACATTTTCGCAAACTCAAGTACCTCTTCAGGATCAACATTGCTATTGGCTCCCGCCGCTTCCGCCATCAATCATAGAAGCCTTTTTTTTTTCTCGTCGTGTAATTTCTCATCCTTCACGGCAACCGTCCTCGCTTGCATATTTAGAAACTTACATTAAGGACCGCATTTTTAATAAAACTGGACATGTCTTTTTATCTGAAGCGGCTAATGGTTCTATACTCTGAATGCACAACTATTTTGGTTCAATGGAGCTCTCCTTTTAAAGTCGAACATGCCTTTGCGGTGCTTCTAGAAGTGATTGCAATTTCATGTACCTTGAAAAAATATGAATAAACAAATAAAGGATATTAAAAGTAATTGAACTAAAGCTGAGCCGAAGTGCTAATGTGGAGACATCAAAGGGAGGGAAGCTCCGAAAAAGAGAAGACAGCGTCCCAAATTTGAATTTCTAGCTCAACTTCCTTCAGTGTCCTCACGCTAACGGCAAAATCACCGAAAATGACCGCTAACAGAATATGATCCGGTCGGCAAATCAGGAAAAAATCTGTAAATTCATCATCCTTTCCTTCCTTTGCCTCAGGTTGCCGTAGCTTTCAGTCGCCATCTATCGCAAAAATCGCCATAAAATCCACGAACCTGCAAGACCAGAATCGAGGTTTGCATTTGGACAATAACAGACAAAGATCGCAATCGATCTCTTTATCTAGCTGCACGATCGCCCCATTTGATTGTGCATGATTGTTTTGTGTTATGTGAAACGTACGGAGATTTTTTTTATTTTTTTATTTTTTATGACATGTATTCATTTTCTCAATGACGCCGTTCGATGCATGTCTCTTGTAGAATATGGAGTGGAAACAGGTTGTGGTTGGGAGTGACGATTCTGCTGTGCCTGATCACCGCAAGTGGGGAGAGAGGTAATTACAATTCGTGTTCATGCAATTTACTTCTTTTATTGAAATGTTGGTAAAATACTGACAGTGTTGGTAATATATATATATATTATATATTATCACTTATATTTATTACCAACAAAATTGAAAAATTGCAATTTTTTAGCCGACGGGCAGCAGAATATCGCCCTGCACAAAGCATGGGTATAGGCTTCGAGTTATAGAAAGGAAGCAACAATTCAGAAGGATCTTGGATAAAGCACCATTTAGTAAAATTGAAAAAACTATAGTGCCCTTGAAATTTATTTTACCAGTCTTTACGGGGTATATTGGCGAACGCAAAACCATCTAAGGATACAAATTCGACAAAACAAAACAGGCTGATAGAATAAAAGACAACACATTCTATCTCGAGCATTCATATGGCCCTTAAAGATTTTATGATACAAAACAGCGAGCAAGACTAGCACTATCTAAGGCTATGCAAATAAATCTTAAAGATAGAATTATTAAGGGCTTTGCAAGCCTAACTGTACTGTAAACTAAACTAACAGTGCAATTTATATCACATTTTGAAAGAGTATTGATTTATATTTTAATATACAAATCTACTTCTATCATTCAAGATGGAGAACTAAACATGGGGAAACCACCATTCCAATTGGAAAACTTACGGCATCGTCACTTCATCATTTGTCAATTATTAGCTTGAGCATTCGATCACGGGTTCAATATTCATTTTTGAGATCCCAAAAATTATGATATTCTCTTTACTCTATATAATGGTATGGATGATATCAGCTAAAAAAACAGATAGTAGCTATATGTTGACTAAATAATTGACAATGTGATATTTAAAAAGAGTCTTGACAGCATGCTGCCACCAATTTATCTAGATTCCCATTATGGGGCCCATTTGATCATCCTCGATTTTTCTAATTCTTTTCCTAATTGAAATAATTGAAATAATTGAAATAACGCTCTCGTTTCTATCAAAATGTATTTGTGTTACACGTGTGCATTTTTTGTGCTAGTAAATGAATTAAATGCATGGATCTAGTGGATTGATTGCTCAAATATAAGAACCTAGACAAAAAACGTTAGATCATACTTTTACATGCTGAGCATTCATTTTTTAATTTATATTTCTTCCACTCCGAGAAAGATATAAATATTGACTAAGAAGCAATAAGCACGTACCGACACGTCGATCACCTTTTTATAAATTCATGGGTTGCATATTAATGGTCACGAAAATTGACTGAGTGCCTGCTGGAGCTAGCTAGTATTAGGGTAGATTTATTTTCGTAGACCTTACTACGCAGCCGTTAAAGCAAAGAGACCAAAATTGTCAACATGTTCACGTTTAGAATATTTATCTTTCCTTTTATTTAAACTCTTTTCTATGTAAGCATTTCTTTTAACTCCACGACAACTCCTTTTCCTTGATCTTTGCACATATCTTCCTTGCTCCAAAATCCCTTAATCTTCCCTCGTTTTCGATGCTCTGCTCACAGGCCTCCAAAACCCAACCCCACTCCATGGTCAATCCTTGTGGCTGGTGAGCCGATTTCTTCAAAGTTGCCGGCGAGTGTATGAGTGATGAATGCGCCAACACCAACGAGACCTTCAAATTTCAATCGGTAAAGATGTTGATTAATCTGAGACTGTTGATACTTGATAAGGAAGGACTACATGGAGGAAGCACATAGAGCTAAGGAGGAAAAATAAAATTTCATACCCTTGTGTTGTCTACAAGACTTCAGTCAAAAGAAGTGTGCAAGATGGAGAGGTTTAAAGCAAAGTGATAATGGAGAGGTTGAACCAAATCCAACCTAAAGCAATAAAACCACAAAAAAGATGGGTCATGCTAATGTGGAAAAGAAGAGTCGTCAATGCTTTTAGCGTGCATTTTGTGCTGTGCACAAATTTTAATCAAAAGAAGCACACTAGAATTATAAAAAAAAGATATATAATAATAAAAGATGAGGATGCATTTTGGTGGCAAGAAAAAGTGCATAACTGCTCTGTCCTGTCTTGCCCCTTCTTTTCCCGTACTATGAGGAATTTATTTTCCTTATGAAATTCATGAAAAATCACCATCAAAATCTTAAAATACTATCACCATCTTCATTTGTTTTGTTCTAACTACAGTCACCCCTGAAAATGAAAATTTTCCTGGATCTGTGCCCTGGCATTGGCACGGCCCCTTATTGTTAATAGGCCTGGCCTGGTACAACCCCTCATTGGCTCGGACCCAAGAGGGCCGGTCTGTGCTGGGTCTGGGCCGGAGTGCCCCAATTACCATTCTTAGGATTGCGATTTGTTAATGTACATGTCAGGAAAAGGAAAATGCTTAAGGTCAAGTCTTTTGCAAACTTTGTTCAAAGCCAAAGAAATGTAACGCACGAGTATAATGAGTCAAATTCGGATTATGAGGGAGAAGGAAGATTTCAATGTGCAATTGCTGATGTAGCATGGTAATGAACCAAGAATATGTGATGTGGCATGAGAAAATAAACATAGAAAAGAAAAAGATGTCCTAGAACTTGGAGTAGAATTGAGAATGTTATTATTATTTTTTTTTTTAGAGAAGAATGTTAGTTCAATGCAACAACTCCGAGTATCAAATTGTATGTTTTTGTTTAAGTATTTATTATCAGAAATAGAGTGAGTGATCATAAGTATTAATCCTCAAAGCTTATATAAGTATCAAAAAATTGCTCAGCAACAATACGACATTTATATTACCCAGGAAAAAAAAAAAAAAACAACATGACCTTCAGGCTCAAGAACTTGTCGACTTGTGATTCAATGGCATTGAAGCCATGCATGGCATCTCGATAGCTCGCAGACTCTACTGCATTTCAAGCCTCCAATTCATCTCATCTGTTGCGAAAGGTGAGCGATCGAATAATAATATAGACAAAAGAATAAAATAAATCGAACATTAGATTTACGTGGTTTAGTCGTAAAGATCTACGTCCACGGGGAGAGTATCAACGAATTTCATTATAGATCAAGTAATACAAAGAGATTACATACTTGAGTTACTCAAACACTCTCTCGGTGTTTTCCAAGCCCCAATTACACCCAATAACACACGCAGTGTTTATCCCTGAAATTCCTCAAGAAATAATCTCTCAATCTCACGAAGGAATTACACGCAAATCCTACCACAAGATTTAATTGACTTGAACACTAAATCTTCTTGGATGTAATTCACAAACAAGAACGATAAAGAAAATCCCTCCCAAGCACTCGACTATGAGACAACGCTTTAAGACTAATTCTTCATGATTAACCTTCTTCCATCCATGGCCACAAGTCTATATATAAGTGAGACCCTTATTCTTTTGCCAACTTCTCATAGGATTCTGTTTCCTATCTTAAACGATTTTATCCAAAATATATCTATGTATATTTTAAACAAAATCCAAGTCCAAGTCAAAGTTGAACTTTCCTATTTTAGCGGTCGAATTCTCCAACGCGGATTTGAATTTTGAGAAGTTGATCTGCGGATCTTCTTTGCTCGATTTCGAACGTTCGCAACATATCCAATTCGGAATATTCATAATTTCACATTGGGCTCAAACTCGAGAGATATTTTAACATCATCTCAGCTGGATTTATCTCTCCTTATGATAACCAAGTCGTGGAATGTGCTTAAATTTCTGTCCAAGCACAAATTAAAGTCACAGCTCCTTCTTCTCCTCCGGTGCTCAGTCCCTTGGTTTCGCAGGTAGTGTGCTTGTTGTCTGTTAGGCTTTTCTTTTTTGTTGCTAAGGAATTTCAACATGGATTGTAGATGCCACGGTTATGGTTGTGTTAGTTGATGGCTTTTTTAGGTTGAGTTTGATGTCTAGATATGGGGGGTGTTGGGAATTACTGATTCTTTAAAACGGATTCGACACTAAATCGAACCCCTAAAACGAATGCGGAAGACGAGCCCAAAAACAAACATGTATCACTGATCAAAGACACACCACGATATCAAGCATACCTTATTGTCCACAAATTAAACGCCAACGTTGAAGTTTGAGGAAGAATCTTGATCCCGTTCTACTGAGGAGCGTACTGTTGTTGTTAGGGGAAGAAAAGTCTATATTTAGGGAGCGTAGCGTCTTGCGCTACTTGGAGGGAGAGAGAGACTGAAAACAACGTACGTACTCCAAAGGCTACGTTCCCTTTTTTCTTTTTCTCTCTTACGTCTTCTCCTGTTGGGAATAACGGATCCCCAAAAATCGGATTCGACACCGAATCGAACCCCTAAATCAATGCGGAAGACGAAGCCCGGGAAAACACGCATCACCGATCGTAAAGCACACCACGGATTCGAGCGTACCTTGTTAGCCACAGATTAAACACCAATGCCGAAGATCGAGGAAGAAATTCTGATCCGATGATGTCAACTCGACTTGAATAGGGAAACGGGTCGCCTTAAGCGTTTGGGAGAAAAAGAGAGGGAAAGGAACATACGTTGGAATTGTTATGCCAAGAGGTGTCTTCTCTCTCTCTCTCCTTCCTTTTATACCTTCCCCCATCCACGGGCTCTATTCCCGTGGGCCGGGCCTTTTTGGGCCCAACTTGAGCGGATGGGCCTTAAGCCCATCTCATAAATCCATCATCTCCAAAAGACGTATTTCTTCAACGTAAAACGTTCCTCCAAAAGACATAACCCCTCATATCTAAACAATGTAGCCTTTCACATCGCAACCGTTCCTTCATGGGCCCTTATCTCCCGGGCCAGGCTTTTAGGCCCAACATGGGCGGACGGGCCCACTTAGGCCCATCATCGCATAGATAAAACCATCACAAAAGGAATTTGATGATCAATGAAAAAGTCTTGAATAACTCATACGACGGATGAGTACCTGGTGCAATTAGGTTGAAGCGGAGAGTATAGATTAGGAATGATTATGTTGTTAGGGATTGTGCTTGTGAACATAGAGATGTCACCTTTAAATTGTTTCCATTGTGTTTGTTTCATACAAGTTTGATGTTGGAGACATGATTCTGGAAAAGAAAATGAATTATGTCGAATTATTTCTTCTAGTCAGAGTGTTTCATGTTCTTAAATGTCAGTTCTGGCTTGAAATATTTCGTTACCTTGTTGATACAAAACGGTGCTGCATTCTTCGTTGGCAGTAAAAGGTTTTGATGTGGTCTTTGAAATTCACGGGCCCAGTTCATGGCAATAGATTGCCTGCAACCCCTTATCCAATAATGTCGAGTTTACCATATTGTTTTGGAGCCATTGCTGAAAAGGAGGAACCCACCGGTTTTTCCTTTTCTCCAATTAACTGTGTGGGAAGCTCTCGTGACAAATTGTGTAGTTCTCTGATATTTAATTCTTATATTATTATGCAGAAATCATGAGGGAGATGTATTGCAAAATTGTTGAATCCATTGATACAAAAAGAACAATGGCTCCAAATGAATGGACGCAGTGCGTGATTGAAAATTGCAAAAACAGAGGATATTACGCTTCTCTTTGATGTCTTGTACAATCTACGCAGATTTGTCAGTTGACTTCTTGCTCCATTTGAGAAGTAAAGTTCTTATCTTTTAACAGTTGATAACAAACCTTTCTTTTTTTCATTGCAAAGATTGTCGAATCTTCGAATTCATAGGAGTTTTTAACTGTAGCATGGATGAAGTAGTAAGATGACACATGTAACGTGCTCAAGAAAGAGTTTTTCATATATAATCTTATGAAACCACATTTTATTCAAAGTACATATAACATTGTTAAATGTGTATGAACGTATCCTATGGGAGTAACACGTTAACTTGCTCAACGTGCTTCGACGTGTCTAAATTGGTTACATCTTTATTTTTCATGTACAAAGTGTTTATCTTGTTTATGACTTGGGCACTGTTAAGCTCGATCCAACTTAATATGTGGCATAGACTAGTTTTGTGAATTGATCTTTTGACAAATTGCTAGCTCTAAGAGCCTTTGATTTCTTGAATGACACCTCTACTTCAAGTTAGTTATTTCATTATTGAAGCTTAGCAAAGAGCATTTTACTTTTGGCAAAACATGTTTTTCCAAACCGATAGCTTCACTGGTCATCCGTTCAAGCTGATTCTTAATCAAACTGCATTTCCATAGCGTGTCTCTTGTCAGGAGATTACATCAATTAATTTGTCATTGGAAGTACATCAACATTTATATCTCTTAATCCTTATTTTGCCTAAGCATTTAAATTACCATGGTGCACTAAATCCTTGACAATTGAAACCAAGGGCTGACAAAATTGTAGTTAAGAAGGCCTTGCGGAAGCATCACGTCTATGATATTATACCAAGTGATTTTCTTTCGTTTGGTTTATTTGCACATTTCTTCTGTTAACTCGGGGTATCGAAATGCAGCTTTATGCTAAATAGAACAAAGATGCTACACTCGTGCAGGAAGTCATGAAGCTCTTGAAAAAGAAGGACTTGCCATTGCAACCTGACACGGCCGATACTGTTTTCAGCTTCACTTTCATAACGATCATCCTGCTTCCAAGCTGTTTATTCTGAAAAGGATGTTATTAGCATCACGTAGTACACCATTAAAGCACTTAACTGTTAACCACGTGAAGAATACTCTTACATGAATAAAATCAACTTGTTCTTTATTATTATCATTTTGTCTGCATTGCAGCTCTCAATTTATCGGTTTACTCGTGCTATTCGACATCCTTCTTCTTATGGAAAAGTTTTGAAGCCATTTGTTATGATCCAGACACTTGGGGTTTCCTCACGGAGTATTCCAAGAGATTTGTCATGGATTGCAGTGAAATTGCAGAATTCAACTAATCCAGCAAGAACGGTGTAGGCGAACGTTGAACCTCATCGTTGTCCTCCTCGGCCCCGACATTCTCGTTGGCACCGCAGGCCGCAGCAGCGTCATCCTCTTCGGGCGGGGTGGTCCGACGGGCCTCGAGCTCCTCATCATTGACCGGGCTTGTTGAGCTGCTGCCACCACTCCTCGGAGCTGTCAGGCCATGCTCGCTGCACCAGAGTTTCACCACAGCGGTGCCGGAAGCTTGTTATGGCGACAACCGGCCAATCGATCGGTCCGTCGAGGTTGTCGATGCTTGCTCTAGAGAGAGAGCGAGAGCGAGAGAGAGAGTGGGAGTGGGATGGTGAAAGGATCATGTAAGAGTTATCCTTATGTGGGATACATTAATTAAGATTGTAATTACTGTTTTATGGAGTTGGTCTAATAAGATAAGGCATAAAGTTTCTTAACAGTCAAATATGGGCTTGGCTTGTGTGGGCCAAATTGGGCCCGGCCCGTGATGAGAGGGCCCATCCAAAACTCTATAAATAGCGCTAAGGTCCCTCCTCTAGCCCTCACCCTTCCAAAATTCTCTCTCAACTCACATAAGGTAATCTGTGAGTGGCGGTCTCATCGAGCCAGGAACCGAGGGTTATAGAGGAGAAGATCTTCAGCATTGAAGGCTTGGATTACTGTCATTTTGCTCCAAGAACGATGAATTCAAAATCAGGTACACAAATCCTCGTCTTCAACCTTAGGATGTTCGATTTTCTAGCTATGTCGATCTTGGGAAGCCGTTTAGATGGCCTACATTTGGTATCGAGCCTACATAAACTAGAACTTGTACATAGGGAGCTGTTTTGAAGAATTTATCCGCATGAAACTTGATTTTGATCATATAATCAGATAAATCTTGTTGAGCTGAGTGTTTTCGTGGGTAGCATATCTCCGACGGTGGCCAAATTTGATGCCTATACCCATTTCGGACTTGACTCAAACTCGGATCCTTTTGCTCGTTTTTCATGATTTTTGGTCCGATAAAAGTGAAATTTTATTCCATATATGGCTTCTCCTCGTCAATACGAGCATTTTGGTGGGTAAAACATCTCTAGACGATGCCGGAAATGGCCGCACGCGCCTCCACGCGCTAAGACGAAGCTCGGAGGCGGTCCCATGCGCCACCGCGCCGCCTCATGCACGTGCACGCGTGACGACGCGTGGCTCACGGGACCGCACACACGCACATGCGGGCCGACGCATGGACCGACACGTGGCTTCATGCACACGGACCGCCTCAACGATTTCGCCACCGACGACACGTGTCGATGATGATGTCACGATGACGTCACATAAGCCGCCTTACGTGCGACCGCCATGTGGCATGTGACATCACCGATGACGTCACCTCAGACTCGACTTGGGTTGACCGGATTGACCCAACCCGAGTTAACCCGTTGACCGTTGACCGGTTCGACCCGTTGACTGGTCGGACCGGTAAACCTTCTTCGGACGGATCGGTATGCCAGCACGTGCCACTCACGCGCCGCACACTTTAGCGGCGTGTAAGGGCGCGTGTGATGTCCGTTGGGCGCGTGGTTGATGTCGGCGTGCTCGTATGTGAATTTCCTATTTTATGGTGTGCTTATTTGCATTTTTTGATGCATGTAAGGATATGAAAATGCATGTGAAACCCTAAGGTATGTGATTTTGGGGTAATTTTGGCATATTTTCATGAATTTCTCTATAGTTTTGGAAACACAAATGCATGCCTATGATTATATCATCACTTGAGGAATATGTGTAGTGTTGATTAATGGATAGAGCAATGTAATTAGCATAATTTGTGGTTTTACTAACAAATAGCCCATGTTATCAAGCATAAAATCACATGTGAAAGGTAAATGTGAGTTATAAAGTTATATCCCTGATATGAGAGAATTTCGATAATTCAGTTGGGTTGTGACCGCCAAAGTGACACACTTGATTGGTTTTGAGAAACATCGTTCGCATATTGTAAATGGGTGTTTTCTATTCTGATGCATGGTTAATACTCCCAAAGGAGGTAATTGTGTGTTAATTTATGGAGGGATACATGTACAACATATGGTTGAAAATTGACTAACCCTAGTGGTTCATACACCCAAAGGTGGTGAATTCGCGAAATGTTAGAGTATATTTTCATGGACCACTGTCATGTGAAGAGTATACAACTGCATGTCATGTATTCTGCTCAAAGATGTTTATATGATGATGTATGTAACTCTTGAGATATGTGTTTAGCACTCACATAATGCTAATTATATGTATTGCTTGTAAAATCAGTCATATTCTCTGTAAATGGCAATTCCATTGCGATTGAGGTTCTTATTGGATCAAACTTCAAGAAATGGAAATAGGATTTTCTATTTGGGATGAAGTTGGCAGATGTTCATATTGCTCTTACTGAGGATAGGCCGACAGACCTTACTGATTCCAGTATAGAAGTCCAGAAAATACGTTTTATTGCATGGGAAAAGAGTAATAGAATTTGCTTGTTCATTATGAAACGGTCAATTCAGGAACATTTGATGAGTGGCTTACCAACTAACTGTACTGTTAAGGAAATAATGGAAGCTTTGGAGACTAGGTATCGTGTCTTTTCCAATGCTGAAATAGGTACACTTATGCAATCACTCTTTAATATGAAGTATGATGGTTTGACTGGAGTTAGAAATTATGTGCTTAGGATGGTAGATCTTTAGAAAAAACTCCGAATTCTTCAGGTTGATATCCTTGAAGCCTGCATTGTGCATCAAGCATTAAATACTCTTCCTCCTGACTTTGGAATTATCAAGACGAACTATAGTTCGCAAAATGAGACTTGGTTGATCAATGGCCTTATAGTTAGAGTGGTAGCAGAGGAAGAGAAATTGAAGAAAGAAAGAGGGCATCTTGCCTTGTATGCCTCTAGTTCTGCTAGCAGGAAGGATAAATGGATTGCACATCATAGAGGAAATCTTAAAGCTATAGGGACTTCTAACTATATAGCTCATGAGAGGAGAAATCCTGAAGCTACTGGCTCCTCCACCACTATGGCTCCTAGAAGGCACCTTTTAAGAGGGAGGGTGTCCTTTGGTATTTTTGTAGGAATAGGGGACACATAAAGAAATATTGTGATGGTTATAAAGCTTGGTTGTCTAAAAATGAGCATAAAGGTAATGATTCTTTGGCATTTATCTGTGAATCCAACCTATCTGAAGCCTCATCCAATTCTTGGTGGCTAGATAGTGGTGCGACTAATCATGTTGCATTTACCATACAAGGATTCACAAACATAAGGACGCCAAATCAGGATGAATCAAAGCTCACTGTGGGACATAACGACAAGATCAACATTGAGTTCGTGGGAGATGTCATTTTGATTTTAGATACTGGTTTTAATATGATATTAAGAAACACTTTCTATGTACCTTCCTTTAGACGGAACTTAGTTTCCGTATCATGTTTGGACATGTGTGGTTACTCTTTTGAAATAAAGAACAATGCAGTATCTATGTTCTTTAGTTTAAATAAGGTTGGATGTTGCAACATGTTCAATGGATTGTACGGATTGTGTTTATCTCCCAATGATATATATGTTGCTAATATAGTTGAAAGTGTCGTTCCCAAAAGACCTCTACCTAAGGAACATTCTTATGCATTATGGCATAAACGATTAGGTCATATATCCAAAGAAAGAGTAGAAAGGCTAATAAAGACACACATCCTGCCTACTCTTAAAGGTGACCTAGAGACTTGCATAGGCTGTTGTAGAGGGAAGATGACTAAGATAAAGAAGAAAACCACAGTTCGAAGTTCTGATTTACTAGAAGTCACTCAGATTGATATCAGTGGGCCCTATACTGCAACCTTGTGTAGAAATTTTTATTTCATTACGTTTATCGATGATTATTCTCGGTATGGTTACCTATTTCTAATTAAGGAAAAGTCCGAATCTCTTGATAAATTCAAGATCTATCAAACTGAAGTTGAGAAACAGTTAGGAAAGGTAATAAAGGTGGTTAGATCTTATCGAGGTGGAGAATATTCTGGTAGACATGGTAATGTTGGGCAAATTAAAGGACCATTTGCTAAATACTTAGAAGATTCTGGGATAGTGGCTCAGTTCACTATGCCTAGAAGTCTTGAACAAAATGGAGTGGCTGAAAGACGCAATCGTACTCTCATTGATATGGTAAGGTGTATGATGATTAGGACTAATTTGCTTGATTTTTTGTGGGGTAATGCTTTAAAAATAGCCTTTTATATATTGAATCATGTTCCTACCAAAGCTGTTACATCGACTCCTTTTGAGTTATGGACTGGACGCAAACCAAGTTTGAATCATTTCAAGGTCTGGGGATGTCTTGCAGAAGTAGGATTGAATAATCCAACATTAGGTAAGTTGGAGGCTAAAACCACTTGATGCTACTTTGTATCTTACTCAGAATATTCAAAGGGATATCAGTTTTATAATCTAAGTGGAGGAACAAGGATTGTGGAATCACAAACAGCCAAGTTTCTGGAATTTGATGTAGCCGAAAAGCATGATTGCTCACAAATTAGTGAACATGACAACATGATGAGACCTACTACGTCTTTCTCCTTACCTATGCAGACGATTATGGAGCCTATTGTGCCACAAACTGAACTTGTTAATATTGAGAATCCTATTGATGAAACGGCCACAGATGAAGTTCTTCAAGTTCCTCAGACTCAAAATGAAGTTATAGTGGCTCCACTTAGAAGGTCTACTAGGGAAAAGGTGTTCAGCTATACCACCGGACTATATAGTCTATTTAGGAGAACATGATTACGATATAGGCTGCATTATAGATCCAGTGACTTATATAGACGCCATTTCCTGTCCTCAATCAAGTTTGTGGTTGGATGCAATGAGAGATGAGATGCAGTCTATGAAATATAATGGCGTTTGGGAGCTTGTTGAATTACCGGAAGGTTGTAAGCCCATAGGTTGCAAGTGGGTTTATAAGACTAAAAGAGATTCAAAAGGAAAGATTGAGAAATTTAAAGCCAGACTTGTAACCAAGGGCTTCACTCAAAGAGAAGGGATAGATTATGAAGCAACTTTTTCTCTAGTTTCTTCTAAAGACTCCTTTAGAGTGATCATGGCGTTAGTAGCTCATTTTGACATGGAATTACATCAGATGGATGTTAAAACTGCTTTTCTAAATGGAGACATTGATGAGGAGGTTTATATGGTGCAACCTGAAGGTTTTATAGCAAATGATCCAAGTAAATTTGTGTGTAAACTAAAGAATGCTATTTATGGTCTCAAACAAGTTTCCAGACGGTGGTATTTGAAATTTCACAATGTTGTTACTTCTTGTAGTTTTGTTGAGAACAAAGTAGATCAATGCATATACTACAAGGTCAGTGGGAGAAAATTTATTTTTCTTATACTTTATGTGGATGATATTTTACTTGCAAGTAGCGATGTTGGATTGCTGCGTGAAACAAAACAAATGTCGTCAAAGAATTTTGACATGAAAGACCTAGGTGAGGCATCATTCATTCTTGGTATTGAAATCCATAGGGATCGTTGTCATCATATGTTAGGTTTATCTCAAAAGGCATATGTTGATTGTATTTTGGAGAGATTCAACATGCGGGATTGCAAACCAGGAAATGTTCCTGTCGTTAAGGGTGACAAGTTAAGTCTCTCACAATGTCCTCAATCAAATTTTGAGAAAAATCAAATGAAGGATGTGCCTTATGCTAATGCACTTAGAAGTATCATGTATGCTCAAGTTTACACCAGACCAGACATCGCTTTTGTAATTTGTAACAGGGCTTTTAGGCTGATATCAGTTAAATCCAGGACAAGATCACTAGGTTACTGCCAAAAAGGTTTTGAGATACTTGAAAAGAACAAGAGATTATATGCTGATTTATAGATATGTCCATGATTTGCGATTGTTGGCATATTCAGATGTAGATTTTGTTGGTTGTGAGGATGATAGGAAGTCGACAACAAGATACATATTCATGTTGGCAAGAGGCGCAGTAACATGGAAAAGTGAGAAACATAAATCTATATCTTCCTCTACTATGCAAGCGGAGTTTATAGCATGTTTTTCAGCTGCTACTCAAGCAATTTGGCTTCGGAACCTCATTAAGGAATTGACCATATTTGATTTTGTGGATAAACCCATACAGTTATATTGTGATAACAATTATGCTGTGTTGTTTGTCAATAACAACAGAAGTCTCAAAGGGTCTAAGCATATGGAGGTCAAGTTTTTGACTATAAAGGAAATGGTACAGAATGGTGACATTATAGTAAAGCATGTTCCCACGGATGATATGTTGGCAGATCCACTAACTAAAGGCCTACGCTCTGGTGTATTTGAATGACATATTATGAACATGGGCTTGGGAGAATCGGTGGATACTGTTGTTTAGTGGGAGCTATTTCAGGTTTGCTCTAATGAAATTTACTTTTGTATTTTGTTACTTTTTGTAACGTTTCGATATATGTCAACTCCTTCTACATAAGTTATTGAGTTGTGTACATATATCTACGGAAAATCTCAAGGTACTGTGTAAATCTTGAGTAAAGGCTAGGGGCATCCAGTTATTAGCCTTATACATATGTCTCAGTTACATATAAAGAAAGGTTAATCATAAAGGTAAGACATATGTGGGTTCATTAAAACCATAAAGATATTCTCTAGTGCCACATCCGATTTTCTGTGACACTTAAAGGTAAGAGAATGGTGATCAACAATGGAGATAACACATAAGGTATTACTCTTTATGAGATGTTATCCGTTTGCCACACAACCATATAGAATCCATATCAATAAAGTTGAAAGCATTCGTGATCATGAAAGGCTCTGTATGAATACATGCAGTTACCGCCATGATTCGGTGTTGGAGACCTTATGGGATAGGATTGACTATTAAGAATTGCCACTAGACCAATATAAAGGTGCGCACATACAGTACAATCTCAATTAATATAGCCCAAGTGAGAGAATATAAGAGTTTTCCTTATGTGAGCTACATTAATTAAGATTATAATTACCGTTTTACGGAGTTGGTATAATAAGATAAGGCATAAAGTTTCTTAACAGTCGAATTTGGCTTGGCTTGTGTGGGCCGAGTTGGGCCCGGCCCATGATGAGAGGGCCCGTCTAAAACTCTATAAATAGCGCTAAGGTCCTTCCTCTAGCCGTCACTCTTCCAAAATTCTCTCTCAACTCACATAAGGTAATCTGTGAATGGCAATCTCATCGAGCCAGGAACCGAGGGTTATAGAGGAGAAGATCTTCAGCATTGAAGGCTTGGATTGCTGTCATTTTGCTCCAAGAACGATGAATTCAAAATCAGGTACACAAATCCTCGTCTTCAACCTTAAGATGTTCGATTTTCTAGCTATGTCGATCTTGGGAAGCCGTTTAGATGACCTACAGATCGTAGCCATTTCGTGCTTGAGACTTTACCATTCGTCCACCTTGATTTTAGCATTTCACTTTTGGTCTCACTTCTTTTCGGGAGAAGAAAGCCAAGCCTATGATGGATCTCTCTTTACTTGGATGGAGAGACCAAAATATTCAACATTCTCAGGTTCAGAATTTTTTTTTATCTTTTCCTTTTATATAGTTTCTTTTCTAGGTAAACTTCGTTTAAACTCCACGACAACTCCTTCCACATCCTTCCATGACCTTTGCAAGTTTCTTCTTTACTCCAAATCCTCGATCTTCCCTCGTTGTCATTGCTCTCTGCTCACGCCTCCGAAACCCTAACCCCATGCCCATGGCCATGGTCATTCCCCGTGATTGACGAGTTGACGCCCTCAAAGTGGAGTGTATGATTGATGTGAATGCTCCAACTCCAGCAAGACCTTTAGATTTCGATGGGTACCGATGTCGATTAAATGATTGGTATTTGATAAGGATGACATGAAGGAAGCACATGGTGGGGCAGCCAAGGAGGAAAAGTGAAATCACGCTAGATGTGAAACTATTCCGTTCCGGAATTCATGAGCTCTAAAGTCTTTTCAGACGTACACCCGAATCTGATGAAAAGAAAATTTATGATTGAAGTTATTAATCACTTGACTCGATGAGTCAAAAAATACTCTTGAGAAATATTAAATTCATTGATTCGAGACTAATGGAAGATCAAATTTGTTCTCCGATAACTTTAGCTTTGATTATTATTCTACTAAACTTTTGTTTTAGTAAAACAAAAGTCCAAAAGTTTTGTTGCGGGTTTTTTTTAAAATCATACTCCTTCCATTTGAATTGAAATTGAGCTTCCTCCATTATAGCTCAAAAGCTTCAGGAAGACAAGAAAACAAGTGGGATCCCATTGCCTAACTCCTACTCTTTTTAAAGGAAAAGAGAGACTTTTCGTGTTAAATGCAAGCCTTAACTATCAAAGAAGTTTGTTCCTTCACCATAGAAATATCAAGGAAATATATTTTTGAATGACTTTTGGGGAGGTCATTGAACTTGGAAGCCATAGGATTGGGTGAAATATGCAGAGAGAGTCGTGGGCTAGTTTTGCTGCAGAATTTGGTCGATAAGGATGATCCTTGAAGCATCATTCTAGCCTACCAAAGTTGATAATTATTTACATTTCTTAATGCGGAAAATCACTGGATTTTGTGGTGCAGAAATTTTGGGATTAGAATCAACTTTTGGCCCCCAAATAAATGGCGAATTCATTCAAAGTCAAGTCAACAAAAGCATACATCAAATTTTGACAATTGATGGATGTAATAGTTTGGGGTTTTACTCTCTATTCGTTACATGTGCACTAGTTTGTGCTTTTTCATAGTATTAACTCAATTTAAAAAAAACTAATAGAGATTAAATTTGTCACAAATACGTCAGTTTGGGATCGTTTGTGTTATCCATGGTGTATCAATTTGAGATTTTTCGTGATATTAATCATAAAAAAAATAAATTTAAAGAAAAATGACTTGAAGAAGGAATCGTTACCCTTATGTTCTTGCTACCCTTTGAAGTGACGAATATGCTTCATTAATTCTCAAATTTTCTGCATTCCCAAAGCACGATCATATCTATATTTTACAAGTATGGTTTCATAATTTCTATCTTAATTTCTTCGTAATTGTTGTTATTTTGATGGATTATAGAATAAACAAAGACGATATCGATTCTAGTTTATTAGTCATTCCATGTTACTTTTAACGATACAAGCCGCATTTAGTGGATTCACTTATTAAGAATTATGATAAAATCAGTTTTTTTTTTTCTTAACTTGTTTTCAAAGCAATCAAATTCTTCTGATTCCCTTTATTTGAAATTGAATTCCCTAAAAGCATTTTCCCGAGATGAAAAAATTCTTTGCGAGATAAAGATACCCTAAGAGTTTTTTTTTCCTTATTTTCATATGACAATATATGATCGGAGGAAATGGTGTGATGAAATTATCGATGAATATGAGAATTGGACATCAATTTGTTACTATGTAAATTTCGCAGGTGAATGGGAGAACGATGAGTCATTGTTGGATTTTACAGAGTGATCTAGTGACATTTTTTTCCTTCTTTTTGATAAAAACCGTATGTTTATGGAAGTATGACTTTGAGGGACAAAGTCACCAAATGAATGAATCATGGGTTTGATTCCTTCTTGGAGCAAAGCTGGTTCATCATGGACTATTGGTAGTCCAAGTCTTGTTAGACTTTTGACTTAGCCCCTCTAATCCCGTGATGTTTCGTAGGGGTGTCAATGGGTCACGTCGGGTTGGGTTTTGTTGTTACCTGACCCGACCTGAATCACAAGGGTCACACACTATGACCCGACCCAAACCGATCCGAAACACATTAGATCCGCATCCAAAATTCGAGTCGGTTCAGGTCGGGTCAGGTCAGGTTGCTGGGTTTCCCACTTCTTATTTTTTTTTTTTTCACCTTTCTTTTCTCTGGGGTTCGGGTTGGGATGGAAACTATCTACTTTTGTTTTTCTTATTGACTCTCACAGCAATTTTGTAGAGGGAGCAAGCAACTCTGCTGCTCCAAGCATAGAATTGTCAGTAGGGTTAATACCATTAGGGTCTGTTACCATATTGGAAGGTTGACAAAGTCATATCTGATTTAGACGCTCTGTGTAAAGATAAATATGCAATGAATAGAGTTTCATGAGATGGATGGACTCTCTGAGTAAATATGTTTCTGATGGGCTTTGCAACACAAATAGGCACTGTATGTAAATGGAGTCGCAAGGCCTGATGCATGCTGAGTGCATGTGTCCTTAACACTGCGAAGTGCTGAGAGAAGGTGTAAGACCAGTTTTGCATTCAATAGCAGACAATTTTTACGTCGCATTTGTGTCCAAACTTGAAATATAGAACAGTTACTCATTTACACGATTTTGGTGACACCAGAGGGTAATAAATCAAACTGGAAAGCCTAATAATGCACTAATGTCAAACAAGGTGGACAACATCAGGCTGTATTGGCAGCACGGGCATGGAATGAACTAATTAAGCTCTTCTTCAGGCATATCGTGAAGATCAGAGAAGCTTTGATATAACATGACAAGAAGTCCAAAAGGCATTTGAGGCAGCCCTCAGAAGTACTGGGTTTTGATAGATCCTGAAAAGAACAGACATTGACCACAATTACGTTGAGAGAGAGAGAGAGAGAGAGAGAGAGAGAGAGAGAGAGAGAGAGAGAGAGAGAGAGTTGCAAAAATCAAGAGCTGGATAAATCTACAAGAGTATGGAGGTTAAGAATTGTCTAAAAGAACAACGTAAGATTCAAACATGTTCCAGCATAGAAAATATAGGAAAGTTAAATGCTGAAAATAATAAACCAATATTTGAAAGGAGATTAACTAAAAGACACACCCAATGGCTGTTGCCCCCCAGGATGCTACGTTATAGATGACTTTGCTCCCATCCCATGCCTTCCGGAGCTTTCCTTTCTTCTTTTTCACAGAGAATGTCTTGCTAAGAGCTAATAGGAAATTGAAAGTATGTCAGGACTCTTCTTATCAACCAGTGATGTATAAAATGTTATCCCCTTTCCATGCACCGACAGCCTATCAAGTAATTTTTGTGACTAGTAGGAAAATACAAAAAACGACCGAGAGGCTCCAATGTCGACCCGCTTGGAGTTGATTAGGAGTTAATTCCTGAAAACACGCAAGGTGGCTTTCGTTAGCAAAGTCATATGCACCCGAGGTATATTCCAATCATGCTTATATTGAAAAATTAGCATCAAATGAGTATGCCTATGACATGATTTGATCATTTATTTAATATGTCAGGCTTCTTAATGCATAACTTTTCAAGAAAAACGCACATAAAATTGAAATATGACCTCAGCTCCAATATGCCTTTACAATAAAATTGAACGAGCTGATAAAGTTGTTTTCATGAAATCGATGTTCAAAGTTAGGATTGATTTGAGATTTCTTCCTTGACAACTAAAATTATGTCTGAATCTGTGACTCCCTATGGTTTCATGGCATGTCCTTCGGTTGCCAACACTGACCGCGGATGAACGTCTACGTTGGAGTCCCAGCCCATTTTCAGGCGATGCCCACAGTTTAAGGCTGTTATAGTTATATCCCTATTAGCCACGAAAATGGTGACCAGGGTGATGATTTGGCGAGGGTCTGGTGGTTGGTAGCCGGGTTGGATGCAACGAGAAGCAACGAGGTGCAGAAGAAGAAAAGAAAATAACAAAATAGAAAAAAGGAAAAAAATTATGTGGAGGGAGAGGAAGAGAAATGTAAATATGGAAATGCCACGGGGACCGGTTTTTTTGAAATAAAATGCCAACTCATACTGAAATTTTAATTGAATGGAAGTAAAGTGAGTACCGTACACAACTTATGACACTCCTTATTGATAACATTCTAGTCAGCAATCGTATCTTTTGCATCTAATTTAATATATTGTTGATATTGTTCCCGTATTTTCTCTGCTTGCCTTAAGCATCCTCAATCATCCCCAATTTGGGGCTCTTGTAATATCTTCATATAGTTTTGTACAAGAGAGATCACATGAGAATATACAAAAACTACGATTTCTACATGGTATCAGAGCTACATTTGGCGTAATCCGCCTTACAATCCTCAAATCTCCTTCTCCTCTCATTCTTCATCGACTTTCTTCTTCCCAAAGAAAATGTCAACAGGCTCTAATCCATCATCTCGGTCATCTTCATCTATGGCATCTCCCTCACTCGTTATCTTAAACATATCAAACTTGATACCCATCAAACTGAACAGCTCGAACTATCTTTTTTGGCGTTCTCTTTTCGAACCAATTCTCAAAGGTCACAACCTCATGTCTTACATTGATGGAACCTCCCAAGCGCCTGCTTCAACTGACGAAAATTACAAGACATGGATCGAAAAAGATCATATGCTACTCTCCTGGATCACCCTACTCTATATGAATCTGCACTTCCATATGTAGTTGGCGCTACATTTGCAAAAGTTGCGTGGGATGTCCTCGCTCGTCACTATGCCTCTCTCACTCCTACTCATGTAATGTCTTTGAAAAGACAATTACATCACCTCAAGAAGGGCAACCTCACCATGCAAGAATATCTCCAACAGTTCAAAACTTTAGCTGATAAACTCGCAATTTTGCGGATCTCCAGTAAGTGATGATGATCTCCTAATTTGCATTCTTGATGAATTGCCTGTTGCTTACCGCTCCTTTGCATCCTCTATCCGTGTTTGTGCTCATCAAACTTCCATCACTATTGAAGATTTACACAATCTCCTACTCTTTGAAGAACTGAGCATCACCGATGATTCATTATCCAAAACTACTACTGCCTTCATTGCAAACCGGCAACCTCGAACTCTTTCTCCTAGACGGCACTCATTGACACCTCTTCTCAATAGGGGTGGCACTGGTTATAGAGGACGCAGCAGGGGTCATTCCAATCAAGCTGGACTTCTCCCTACTCCATCATTTCGACCTCAAGGTTGTCAATTGAACACTAGTCGGTTGATCTGTTAGATTTACAACAAACATGGCCATAGTGCCATTGACTGCTATCATCGCATGAACTATGCATACCATGGTCACAATCCTCCTGAAAAATTTGCTGCCATGGCTATTGCACCACCTACTGACGATGGCACTTGGTATATCGATACTGGCGCTAGCTATCGTATTACAGCCGATCTGGGTAATCTCTCCATCTCCACTCCCTATAGTGGTTCTGATGAAGTTTAGGTTGGAAATGGCCAAGGTTTGTCTATTACTCATGTTGGTTCCACTTCTCTCTCACATCCCGTGTCCTCCATGCATTTAACTAATATACTTCGTTGTCCTCTAGCATCTACCAATTTAATTTCAGTTAGTCGTTTTGCTAAAGACAATAATTGCTATTTTCTATTTGATGATTCTCAATTTTTTGTAAAGGACAAGTTAATGAAGCAAATTATGCACCACGGTTGGACTGAGAATGGGCTTTATCCTATGCGGATCCCTAAACCTTGCTTCAAACCTCAAGTTTCATTTTCTTCCCGCATCAACTCCTCCACCTGGCATCATCATCTTGGCCACCCCTCTACAATTATTCAACATATTATTTTTAAATAACTTCAAATATCAAATAAGCGTGACCACTCTCTATGTTCTGCATGTCAATTAGGCAAAAGTTGCAAGTTACTCTTTTCGTTGTCTCACACGCGAACTCAATTTCCACTTGAACTGATTCATTGTGATGTATGGGGACCAACCGCAGTGTCTTCTATTTCAAAATTCTCTTATTATGTATTGTTTGTTAATGACTTATCTCGTTACAGCTGGATATTTCCTATGTGCCATAAATATGATTTTTACGAAATTTTTATGGCTTTCAAACCGCAAGTTGAAAATCAATTTAACCATCGAATTAAATTCTTCTACTCCGATGCTGGTGGTGAATTCACTAGTGATGCACTTGAATCTTATTTTTATACACATGGCATTCGTCATCAATTTTCCTGCCCACATACACCTGAACAAAATGGTGTCGTTGAGCGAAAACATCGTCACGTGGTTGAAACTGGTCTCACCCTTCTAGCTCAAGCTAGTATGCCTTCTCACTTTTGGTTTGAAGCCTTCAATACAGCTGTATATCTCATCAACTACATGCCTATTATTTCTCAAATTTCCCCATATCAATGATTGTTTCAACAAGTTCCTGATTATTCTCATTTATGAGCCTTTGGATGCCTTTGCTATCCCTGGCTCCATCCATATTGTTCTAACAAATTGGAGTTCCACTCTTCTTCGTGTTGTTTTATAGGCTATAGTACCCCTCATAAAGGGTATTGTGGCTATGACGTGCAAAATCACCGAGTTTACATATCTCGTCATGTCAAATTTGATGAATCTGTTTACCCGTTTATCACAAACTCTAACTCTCCAAAATCTACTACCACTTTACCCTCACTTGGTCCTATCTCCATCTGGCTACCATCAACCTCCGCCCCCACGGATACCGCATGGGTTGAGCCCACCATTAGCCCCACTGACGGTGTTGCATCTTTTTCGTTAACTATAGATGAACCACAATCTCCTCATTTATCTTCTTCTATACCAGCCCCTCCCCCACCACCTCCCACCCGCACTCATCCCATGATCACACGTTCTCAACATGATATTTTCAAACCAAAAACCTTTACTTCTCGTTATCCTATTGTTTTATCTTCTTCTCTTCCCTTGGAGCCAACGTGCTACACTCAAGCTTCCAAATCACCTGAATGGCGAAAAGCTATGGATGAGGAATTTAATTCCTTACAAGAACAACACACTTGGTCCCTTGTGCCATTTAATCCAACCATGAACGTCGTCGGCTGCAAATGGGTTTATCAGATAAAACAAAACCCCGACGGCACCATCAATCACTACAAAGCTTGCCTCATAGCGAAAGGATTTCACTAACAACCCAGCATTGACTTTGTGGACACTTTTAGTCCTGTTGTAAAGCATACTACTATTCGGGTCATTCTCACATTGGCAGTCACTTATGGATGGGCGATTCAACAACTTGATGTTGAATGTGCATTTTTACATGGCAATCTCCAGGAAACTGTATATATGGCTCAACCACCGGGCTATGTTGATCCTACTGCTCCTCATTCTGTTTGCTTAATGTACAAATCTATCTATGGTCTACGGCAAGCACCTCGCGCTTGGTTTGAAAAATTCACAGCTCAGCTAGAAGACATTGGTTTTTAAACCATTATCTCGGATCCGTCCCTCTTCATTTACAATCATGGCTCTACTATTATCTATCTCTTATCTTATGTTGACGACATTATTTTAATAGGAAATGATTCCAAAGCTATGTCTGCTATCGTTGAGGAACTTCGTCACTCATTCAAGATGAAGGACTTAGGCCCCTTGACTTATTTCTTGGGCATTCAACTTGTTCGACGAAACCCCCATCATATCTTCCTTCATCAGGCAAAGTATATTCATGACCTCTTATCTCGCACCAATATGCTGGACTGCAAGCCTGTTTCCAGCCCTGCTACCTCGAATAAACTCGATCATTCAAGTAGTGACCCTATCTCAGATCGTACAATATATAGGAGTGTTGTTGGAGCCCTTCAATATGTTACTCTTAGTCGTTCTGACATTAGCTATGCTGTTAATTAGGCTTGTCAATTTCTCAAAGCACCCGAAGAACACCATTGGCGTGCTGTAAAGCGTATCCTTCACTATTTAAAAGGCACAATCTCTTATGGCATGCATATTTAGCCTGGTCCTATTTCATTACATGCCTATTATGACACTGACTGGGCTGGCAGTCCCGATGATCGTCGCTCTACCAGTGGGTATTGTTTATTTCTCGGTGCCAACCCTGTTTCCTGGAGTGCAAAGAAGCAACCTACTGTTGTACGTTCTTCTACAGAGGTCGAATATCGTTGTCTTGCTCAAACAGCTGTTGAAATTTAATGGCTCATAACTCTTCTCCAAGAATTACGAATCTCGCTCCCACGTGCTCCCGTATTGTGGTGCGACAATATCTTTGCCATTACTCTAACTCGGAATCCAGTTTTTCATAGTCACACTAAACACATTGAAATAGATTATCATTATGTTCGTGAATTGGTGGATCGCTAGTTACTTGACATCCGTTACATCAACACCAGTGATCAAATTGCGGACATCCTCACCAAAGGACTGTCATCAGCACGGGTTCGTCTTTTATGGTCCAAGCTTCACATTGTTGACAATGTTTCGCTTGCGGGAAGGTGATAACATTCCTAGTCAGCAATCATATCTTTTGTATCTAATTTAAGATATTGTTGATAATGTTCCCGTATTTTCTCTGCTTGTCTTAAGCATCTTCAATCATCCCTAATTTAGGGCTCTTGTAATATCTTTATATAGTTTTGTACAAGAGAGATCACATGAGAATATACAAAAACTACGATTTCTTCACTTATGACACTCCTAGTGTCTTTCTCCTAGACATTTTGATAATGGGATTTTTTTATATGAGTTGTTTATGTTTGAGTTTGCTGGGTTTAGTTGTGAGTTGGAGATATACATATTATTTCATTGATTTTTATTTGAGATCGCGTCTTTCAGATGAAATGATGGCTGCATTATTACCTTATTGTTGGTTTCGGGGTGTGATACTAGAAGTGTGTTTGTAAGATAATCAAAACTCTACAGCAGAACACTTCCATCCACATCTCTCACCACGAGATTTCCCAATTCCAAGAGTTGTGTAACCGGATTACGGGCATGTACGGACGAGTAGAGGACCAAATTTCGCTTCTGTTTCTGTCTTGAAGGAAACTTTAAGGTAACCGATGAATCTATGAGGAGCGGCCCCATTGGCAACCCATACTACTGTCCTTGTCGGTTCTTTTGCACAGCATAACGCGATATCTTCAGGGGATCACCAGGGCTGAAGAATCCTGATTCAAATGTCTCACCGGCCTAAACTAAGCTATCGCCATCTTGTCTAGACTGATTTGTAGTCATGGTACCTCGTTTACATTGAAAATAGGAGCAGTATACAACAAAGAGAAAATAAGATGACACATGAAAAATATCGCCGATGCTCTCATATTTGTTCCCTGAATAGCCGGTGGAGACCAAAAAGACGAGAGAATGCGGAACACCAATATCATTATGATTATCGACTGTATCAAGTCATTGGAAAAATCCACCACTTCCGAGTCATCACACCAACGAAGTTGCCCATCGTAACATTTTACTTCACAATCCCTATCTTCCAAGTCGCTGACAATTGTTCACGTTTCTTGACTTCAAATACTTTCAACTCGTTGAACACCTTATAATTAGGAAACATTTGACAAACTGAGAAGCCTAACCGAAGCAACCATGACTAAAAGACTAGGTGACCTATATATTTAATCAAGCAATTTCTAGTAATTTAAAGAAGGGGCATTTTCAAGATTCCCACGTCTCGGGTTAAGTTTTTTAATGGTGAATGCTGGTGATGCAAATACATGCAGTCAAAATTAAACAGAAAAATTACCAAAATAAATTCTAAACCTATTACAATTATACTAGTTCAATCCTAAATCTTTTTTTTTTTTGGCCTAAATGAGTCATGAACCTTTTATGTTTGTGTTAATTCAGTCTTTCCGATAAATTTTGGCCAGCGGTGCTAACATGGACAGCGGTCGTCCTACATGCACGAACCTACCTTTAGCCAATCGCCGAGCTAGCAACTAGCTGGAGGAAGAAGGAAGGGAAGAAAAAAGAAAGAAAAAAGGATATATATATATATGCCAACGGCACCATGTAGGATAGCCAGCATCCATATTAGTGCTGGCCGGCCAAAATTAGCCGGGTTGGCTGAATTGACCCAATTGCAAATTGTTTATAATTCATTTAACCGGGAAAAAAATGGAATTGAGTTATAGGTTCGAGACTTTTTTGGTAATTTATCCTAGACTAAACTATGGAGAAGTTGGCTCACCTCAGAGCAACTCCTCAACAATACTCTTGCATCGGCAAAAGTACACCTCAAGTATCAAAACTTCATATGGGTCGACACACAAGGGTCAAAACTTCCAAAAGATATATTAAAGTGCCAAAAATGGAGCAGAAATGTAGATGTTAAGCATGAATGATAACCATTCAAGCTAGAAATTGATTTCTAGAAGAGAAATTGATTTTTCTATTTCTATTCTTGGATGAGTTTCTAAACAAAAATATGCGTTTGATAACAACATAAAATTTTTATTTCCGGAATAGAAATTTGTTTGATAACAATATAAAATTTCCCCCTCCTGGGCGACAGTGATGTTATTTATTTTTGTGATCTCACATTTTGGACCCGCATTTTCTCTTAAAGTTGCGACTATTCGACATAAAGTTTTTCCACGCTTTGTATCCTTTCGTGACAACCACCTATTTGGTAACCGTCTTGATGGGAGACAGAATATAAAAAGGAACGTACGTTCATTTCTGACGGGTGATGACAAGGTCTAACACAAACTCTCACATTTGGAATACACCATTAGTGAGGGAATTGGGTTAGCAGCGTGTCCCCAATTTTTCTTTGAATTTTCAGGTTTTTCCGACGAACGTTAACAAGAACAATGGCTGGAGGTTTGTCTTTAATTGATCCTGGCGTCTGCATCATGAATTTTATGTCTTACAAGCGACTGACTGCTAGCCGCCCTCGGCAATGACGAGCAATGGGGCTAGAAATTGGCAGCCGCGACCCTGCGACTCGCAGCAGTCAAGGAGTGGTGGCAATCGGTAGCGATAGACTAGGAAGTACCGACACTCTTTAAGAGCCTTCGTATCATGTCGAACACTTCAACACATGTTCGATTCTCTCCCATATTTGGTTAACATGTGTCGAAAAATTTGACATCTAGTCAACTTTCTCGATACTCTTCAACACTCAAGTCGGAATTCCGATATGCAAGTTTCCAATATGTGAATCCAACATGCAAGGTCAATTATAAAAATTTTCAATAAATGATGGATCAAAATTTATATATGTAAAAAAATTTAAAAAAAATAATAAAAATAGTGAATGGGGAAAGAAAAAAAAATCTAATCTTCTTTTATTTGCTGACTCTCATTTCCCCTGATACACAATTCACCTCCAATTTTTTTTCTCTTCTCTTCCGACATGTCTGACATGCAAATCCAGATTGTGAATTTTTTTTTGTCCAAGTTTTATACATTATTGGAATGGAATAGAATTTGTCAAATTAAACAATTAATGATATTAATAAATGACCGATTAATATTTTTAATGTAAGTTCATTCTAGACTTTTATTATTATTTATTATGTGTGAATTTGAATCAAATTAATTTGATTAAAATAATCACAAAAATGATAATTTATTATGTATATATAAAAATATATATTTAATATACAATGTGTCTCAACATATCGAAATTATATGTTTTTTGAGAAACGACGTATCGGTGTGTTGTGTTGCGTGTTGCATATCGGTGTCTGTATTAATTAGGCGAAGGATGGGCAACCGGCTAGTAACGAGAACGAATGATGATGAGAGTTTTTATTTCTCCTTTTCGTTCCAAAAATAGAAAAGTAAAAGGATTTTACTTCTGATTTTTGTTCTAAACCTATTTCTAAAGTAAAACCTATTCTAGAAATACAAAAATGAAATAGTTTTACCAAACGGATTTATGTTTCATAAACAAGTCTAGAATAAAAAAGTAGTTTTGAAACGGAAATAGAATGGTTGTTATGCGTACTCCTTTAAATACTAATGGCAACAATCTCCAGCCAAACTACTTACACTTCTTCTGACGAATTTTTTTACTAACATGGCAATTCTTAAAATTAAAAAAAAAATTAAAAAAAAAAAAAAACTTGTTAACATGACGTTGATGTGGCTAGATAAGCCTAAAACAACGTTGTTTTGCCCTGAAATTTGATTTTTAATGTATATGTTAATTAAATTAAATTAAAAAAGGGAGGAGGCATCATTCAGCAAGGGCCTCCTAGCCCTTGCTGCCGCCACCCCATCGTCACCAAAAAGGGCCGGTCATAGTGGGTCGTGGGTCGATTGGGGTCACTAAGCCCTAGTTAGTGGTCGATGACCATGGCCGATCGCAAGCGAGGACCTGAAGGCCCTCCCCTAAAGCCTTAACCCAAAGGGGCCAAGGGCCACTTGGCTATGGCAAGGCTGGGCGACGACCCCACCTCAGCTAGCAGCAGCCCTTGGCTCAATCTGAGCAAGGGTTGACGACCCTCATCCGATCTGGGGGAGGGCCACGACCCCTTAACCCAAATCTGGGCGAGGGCATGCAATCGGCCAAGGTCATTAGCTGCTAGCCAAAGCCTAGCGACTCTAGCTAACCCTCAACTATAGAGGCTCTCACTGAATGCTGCCTCTCTCCTTTTTTTCTAAAATTAATTTGATTAACATTTATATTAAGATTCAAATTTGGAAGCAACACAACGTTGTGTTGGGACAAGGAGTGCTAAGTGAACATTTTGAAGAGCCACGTAGACCAATTTTAAAATTAAAATAATGTCATGTCGGATTTCTAGCAAGCCTCGTTGGAATTGGCACTTAAGTGTCTAATTTTCACAAAAAGTGGCACTTATGTATACTTTTTGGAAGTTTTGGCACGTATATGTCCACCCATGCCAAATTTTGGCACTTGGGATGTTTGGCTTTCCTCCTGCATCAATAAGAATTATCCAGAGTTGATGTTAATTGTTCTCAAACTCGGAAACAACTTAATTTCACACCGGTGAGTTTCCCAAGTCTTTTAGACTGTATACACAGCTAATGAAAGTTTGGTTTCCATGTGCACATATTCTGTTTTTCATCGACAGTCGTTAATAGAACCAAACTTGGCAGTGCATGCCCCCAGCCCAAACTACTGGTGAGTTTGGCAAGTCTTCGAGATCGCTAGTTTTAGGGCCAAGGTGTCTGAGCTCCCAATTCCAAGTTTAAAATCAGGCATAGTTGAAGATTCTAGCCATGCAGACGACCAACTTGGCCGTGCACGCCCCCAGCCCAAACTACTTCCTATCTTTCCAAGAAACGGGTGACTATTCCCTTATTTCTAATTAGAGTGAACTAGGACCCTGTTTAGTTCAAAGATCATTGTTACCCAAATTTTGGTATGAAATCGACATAGACCAGGTTATGTGCTGAGTGCATGCCATCATTCTTGAAGCAAAGTGATTTTGATGGTGATAGGGAACTCAATCCGATAGAACTTGCTCTCTGAATTAGAGATTAAGTGCTGAATTTATGGAAGATTTAGAGTTGACGATATTTTCTTTTCTGGGCCAACGATGCGGAGTTTTTGGGGGACGATGCCCTTGAACCGGAATTCTTGGCTTTCGAATACAAATTTGTAAAAGAGGATGTCGGAATCTGTAGAAAAGACATTCCATGTGCATTCAAGCTGCAGGCAAATGAGAGATGCGGTATTTTTGGAAGTATAGCTAGAGGACATTGAAGAACTTTTACTTCGATTTTCCACATGGAGTGTAAGGTTCACAGAAAGAGAAACAATGCAAGTCATGGCCTTGACTCTTTATCGAGCAGATAATACTGTCATGGTCATTTCGTTTGGTTGACTTTGTGAAGTGTTTTCTTGGAGTAGATTCCTTTCATTGAAAAACCCTGGCTCTTTTGGAAGAGGCAATTCGACGTCACTTCCCAGCATCATAATCACAGTGGACATACTCGGCCTATCATCAGGGCATCGCTGCACGCACAATAGGCCAATATGAATAGAGCGCAATGCTTCAGAAGTACTGCATGAGTTCTCAACCAACTTGTCAAGCAACTGCATGGACCTGCCTTCTGTGAATAGTTTCCAAGCCTGACCGCATTGAAACCAACCATTAGGAGCAATTCTTGCGGTGTGAAGGTGAACAGCATTATGAACTTACGTGTCCTAGAAGATTATGATCGTGGTCTGGATGATGAAACCCTCTGTTTCTCTTCCCGCTTATGATCTCGAGCACCAATACACCATAGCTAAAGACATCAGATTTTGTTGAGAAAACTCCATCAAGAGCATACTCTGGAGACATGTAACCACTACAAAAGTTGATGTATTGAAACCATCAGTTTGAAAGCGAATTGAGCACAGAGGTCATCACTTTCTGCATTAAAAGTACTTACTATGTTCCAACCACTCTGTTAGTGTTTGCCTGTGTCTCATTCCCTGTGAAGCTTTTAGCCAAGCCAAAATCAGAGATCTTAGGGTTCATTTCAAAATCTAACAATACATTGCTAGCTTTCACATCTCTGTGAATGATCCTGAGTCTGGAATCTTGATGAAGGTAAAGAAGCCCCCTAGCAATTCCATTGATGATGTTGAAACGAGCTGACCAGTCCAGTCGCTTCCTCTGCGTTGGATCTGTCAAAAGTTCATTTCACATTAGTAAACTCTGCACGGTTTTTAACTTACAAGGAGTAAGGCATCAATTTAGTCATTTGGAGCTTTCACAAAATTCTGCTTCTAAGGAATTGAGAAAGTAACCAAACCAAAGAGAAATGAGTCCAAGCTCCTGTTGGGCATGAATTCATAGATCAAAAGATTTTCTTCCTCAATGCAACATCCTAGAAGCTTCACTAGGCTCCGGTGCTGCAGCTTGGAAACATATAGAACTTCATTTTTAAACTCATGCAGCCCTTGTGTTGAGTTCCTTGACAGCATCTTCACCGCAATTTCTTGACCACCCCTCAACACACCCTGCATATGGTCAACTTGTTTAGTGAAAAATAATTCCTTGCCTAATCTTTTTCTCACTAGAATTCCACTCACAGTAACTAAACATTTTGGGATCAAGTTATTCAGCCTCTCATCAACATATTCAGGAATATTTTCTTAAACAAATTTTGCAAATGCAACAGTGAGGCAGTACTTTACAATCCTCAAATAGCAACAACAACAATGTCCTTCTCAAGAATAGCATGCACAATTTTAGTACCTTGTAGACAGGTCCAAAACCGCCTTCTCCAATCTTATTGTCGGTCGAAAAGTAATTGGTAGCAATAGCTACTGTAGACAAGGCAAATAGTGGCAACTCAAGGTCTTCCTTGTGGTTTTCACAGTTGTCTCCTGATTCAAAACTGTCCCTTTTAGCTGGAGCACAAATTATAGGAAATTGATTAGCAAATATCTCTGAGTGGCTTCTGCATTAATTCAGATTGCCTTCAATCATGATGCTACAAAGGCATGCTAATTGTTAAATATGAAAGCATTAGATTGCGAACATATTAGGATAATATGTTCGCGATTGCTAGTGGTTTGTCATTGTTTCGCACATCTGACACTGACACACAAAATGCCTTGAACAATTTGGTTGAGACTGACCGACTTTGTCAGTTCATCATGGAATCTTTTGGTGACCTCTCATTGGTGATGTGGAATAGTAAGATAAAATAAATAGAAAATCTTATAACTGTTGGGCTTGGTGAGGATGAACGCTGATGGGACATGAATGCGGAATCCCCTCTAATGATAGTCTAATTGAAAAAAAACTTCACTTCTACAAGGGGGTGACTAATGTAATGAACATGAGACAAGAAATTCTTGTGCTCAGTAATAGAATAAGTACCGGGAGGTCTTGTAAAATACCT
This sequence comes from Eucalyptus brandiana, assembly GCA_014182725.1. Classification (NCBI taxonomy): domain Eukaryota; kingdom Viridiplantae; phylum Streptophyta; class Magnoliopsida; order Myrtales; family Myrtaceae; genus Eucalyptus; species Eucalyptus brandiana. The sequence goes on along the minus strand of CM024675.1, from coordinate 52,560,390 downwards.
ACTTGTAAGTGACGAAATGACTAATGTAAAAACTGGGAATGATGAGAACCAGAATACAAAATCTGACAGCACTGTATCATAAAGTACGGTCTACCTTCAGGAAGCTTCATTTTCTTCTTCTTGCATTGTAGAACACCGATGGTGAGAACCAGAATGAGGAAAACAGACCCGAAAGAAACTGCCAAGCCCATGACCAGCTTATGCTTCTTTTGGTGTGACGGTAGTAAAGCTAAGAGAAGAAGCAGGAGCACACAGGATCAGGAGTAAGAACTAGGTATAACTGATATTGCACTTCTCTAAGCTCTCCCTCAAAGATGTGTGTCCATTTTTCTCCTCAGTATCTAGCAAATTCATGTCTATAATAAATGAATACCTGATTCTGACGCAGCCATCCGAATGTAGAGGTCCTGCCCGTAGGCGCTGTACTCTCTGATGTCAATCAGCTCGCCGAACCACAGCAAGCAGCCACTTCCTCCATCTCGGATGTCTAAGTTCGAATAAGCCATACAGGAACACTTTTTCGTGCAAACTACTTTGCATTCTTGAAGATTCATGCTCTCGTTAAACCAGGAAGACTGAGTATCTGGTAATTTTAACCGAGAATACTTCACAAATATGTCCTTTTCACAATCCAAAGGATTTCTCCTCACACACCCATTTGACCAATCCAAAATATCCCATTCTTGAGAAAATTGGGGCACAAAGCCTTTCAAGCACCTACACACTGGGGAATTATCGACCCTACAGCTACCATAGGCACCACATGTTGCATAGTTGTCACATTGGTCTATTGGCTCGGTAAGGTAAAGCATCCAACCCTGCGTTCGGTCAATCCAAGTGAATTGCTGTACGGTGCCGTTGGTCATCAACATCATCCTGGGAATGACCAAACTGTTGAGGAGCTCGTAGCGGTAGTACATCTCTTCCTCATTTAACACAAATTCATACCTGTAGTATGGGTTTGGATTTAAATTAGGCGTGCCACTCCATCGAAGACCATTCCATGGTCCTGTCCTGAACTTGATGTCAGAACCCTGCTTCAATAGGAATTGTGGGTAGCCATTCGGATCAAGTTGAAACGTGAAGTCACCTGGAGAAGGATCATCAATGCTCTTCCATGATGTTACATAACGATTGAAGCCTGATGTTCTATTCCATCCTATCTTCATACCAGCTAGAAATGTATCTGCAGGATAGTCAAAACTCTGCCACAGGAAATTATTGGGATCACTGCCTTCTGCATCAATCACAACCAGATTTCCTGAATCCAAGAGCTGCGCAACTGGATTACGCACCGGTAATATTGGCAAGTTCAATGGCCAGATATCACTTCCATTCCCGTCGAGAAGGACGAGCCTTCCATGGCTAGTAAGCCTCAAAGCGCATGATGTGTCTGCAAGGGGTGCGACTCTATTTGCAACCCACACTAGTGTCATTGTGGTTATTTTCTTGTACCATATTCCCAGATATCGCTTTGGCGAGTCCCCCCTACTGAAGAACCCCAGCTCAAATGTCCCACCAGCGGAGATTAGGCTCTCGCCGTCTCGAATTGACTGATTTGTTGTTATGGTATCTAGTGCATTGGAAACAAGGGCATTACAAGAGAAGAGAACAAGACACATGGAAAGTGCCACAAAAGCTTTCATACTGCTTGAAGCAGTCAAGTTCTCAAAATCAGCGAATCTGCTGAGTGAACTAAGAAGACGGAAGAAAGGGAGAAGAGAGATCACTGAAGAATGAAGACCCCTGCAATTTCAAGGCTGAGCTGGAGCCACAGGCTTTTTCCATAAACTGATAAGAAGCCATCGGAAAAAGCCACTAAGTTCCAAGTCAGTGCACCAATAAGACCGCTAATTGTGACATCTACATAAAAAATCCCAAAATTTAACACGCTATTGACTTAGACTAATTCCAACTTCCTATTGATTGCCAATCCTGACTCATTGAAAATCTCGTAATCTTTTTTGTGCAACACAAATCTTTAAATATTTAAATAAATTCACGACAAAATGCATTTTATGAAAGAAGAACAAAGATAAATATGATACGTCCAACCAAAACATGATCAATTAATAAAAATTTACAAAAAAGAGCAGAGAAAGAAAATATTAAAGTTCAACGATTTGTTTTTTTTTTTTTTTTTTTTTCTCACTTTTGTGCTATATATGTAAGAGTGAGATTGAGCTCCTGTTGATACGCAATTGCCTGAACTTTTAGGCACCGTTGATAATCATTCTATTCTCGAGAATATTTTTGCTCAAAAATGATTTTTTTTATTATATTCCCATAAACAATTTCCGAGTTTTTGAAGGCACTTGGTAACTGTCCAAAATTTTTATTTCCGAGATAAAAATGTGTTTGGTAGGATTCTTAAATTTTTTTGTTTCTTTTAATTTTTAATACTTTTATTATTATTTTCTATTTTTTCCTTTTTCCTTTTCTCTTCTTCTTCCTCCTTTTTTGTGTCCGGTCACTAGCTATTAACAGCAGTGGCAGTGGCTGTGGTCGGCAATGGCTAGTGACCAGCTAGGAGGAAGAAGAAGAGAGAAGGAGAAAAAAAAAAAAAAAGAAAAGAAAAAAGAAGAAAAATTAGATTTGATTAATAGAATTGTTTTCGAAAACAAGAAGCATTTTTTCTACTTCTTGATTTTGTTCCAAATCTATCCCTGAGAATAAAAAAATGGATTTTTGTTCTCTAGAACAAAAAATTTACCGAATAGATTTCAGATTTTTTTTTTTTTTTATCTTCGGCACCAACTGTACATTGTCTTTTTTTTTTTTTTTTTTTTTTTTTTTTTTTTTTTTTTTGGAGGAAACGGCTTGCAGCCGACAATGCGCCGTAAACCCCCAGGTGACACTTAAGTAGGAGGACCCACCACCCCTGAGTCACACTTAATACACCTAGCACTTCCCCTGGGTTTTGAACCCTTCACCTCTTTGTTGAGGATCAGTAGAGTCTTAGCCAGTGGAGCCACCGCGGTCGGTGGTTTGTTCTGTCTTATTTTGTTCTCTCTTTCTTTCTAAGAAATGTAGCTAATGTTAATGCCACATTAAAACGAGGCACGGGAAGTTTAGGTTTTAGATTGTTGGGTCCATATCAAGATCATATCGACCAATTCATGCAATTCATAATCTAATGATTGTATTGCGACGCAATGCAAAAATCACAAAGATCACATGTATAGGCACTTTCATACTTTCCATTTAACTTATCAACTTTTCTATTAATTGATGATATGATTTGTTAGACTATTTAAATACCAAAGTATTTATTAACATATGGTGTTTGTTTGCAAGTATTTTTTTATTTTTATTTTCTAAATCAATTTTGTGGTAATTAGACATTTCATGTTTTACAATAGAAAACAAAATCTCACTAGATCTAGAGGTGTAAAGATGTTTGATTCCGAAAATCATAAGTTTTTAAGTGTTTTCAGGCATAAATCCAAATGTGACAAAAAACAACATTTAAGATTAAAGTTATAATCACGATGACTTGATGAGTCCAAAAATACTCTTGGTAAATCATAATTTTATCGTGTCAATGTCTCAATTTTAGTATATTTATTTAAATTACTCATAGATAACCTAGATTCATTGGTTAAACTTCAAATGATGAAGAGCTCGTGCTTATTGAGTAAAAGTGCACATATTTTTAACAACATTAAAAAAAATCCACATATTGCTAGCGATTGTAATTAAAATGCCATCTGTTATGTGAAATGTCGAATGCATGTTATTTCACAAAATTCTCATAGCAAGTAACCCACCGGGAACCTCAATAGCCATTCATGCAGCGAAACTGCCTTGAAAAATCCGAGGGAAATTTTTGTTAAAAGGCAAAGTGATAATGAAAAGAAATAAAGCAATAAAAGCAAAGGAAAAAGAAGATGGGGACATCCTAATGTGGAAAAGAAGTCCTGCCAATGCTTTAGCATGTGCCTTTGGTAGCCCAAGTCTTCGTAGACTTGGGTCAATCATTGGTGTGATTCCTTCTTGAGCAAGCTGGTCCATCATGGACTATTGGTAGTCCAAGTCTTCGTAGACTTTGACTTGGGTCAATCATTGGTTTCAGTCTTCCTGCACCGCCCTACACGCTGTTCTGATTCTTTTCTCTCAAGATCATATCTACCAATCTCAGGCAATTTTTAATTTAGTAATTGTATTTTGATGCAATGCAAGATCATATATATGCAGCACATTCCATTTCCATTTGGTTAAATCATACAATATTAACTTTTTTGTTGATTGGTGACATGATGGGCCAAACTCTTTATTGCATTTGTTTGCAAGTATTTTTCTAATTTCTAAATCAATTTTGTGATAACTAAACATCCATGTTTTTATGATAGAAAACCCAATGTGGTGGTTTGCTTGATCAATAGCGAGCTTAAAACTGCACATTTCATCCTTGCTCCAAATCCCTTGATCTTCCAAAACCCTAACCTAAACCCATGCCCCTCAAAGTTGATGAGCTCACCTCCTCAAAGTTGCGGGCTAGTGCATGAGCGATGTGAATGTGCCAACACCAACAAGACCCTCATGTCTCGATAGGGAACAAATGTTGATTAAACGAACCGATTGATATTTTGATAATGAGAACATGGAGGAAGCACGTGGTGGTGGAGCCAAGGAGCAAAAATAAAAATCTCACTAGATTCAGAGATATAAAAATGTTTCCCACTCCAAAATTCATAAGTTCTCATATCTTTTTAGACATAGATCCAACCGTGACAATAAAAAAAAAAATTAAGATTGAAGTTCCTAGAAAGTATTAAATTCCTTGAATTGAGATCAACGAAAGATCGAATTTATTTTCTGATAGCTTTAGCTTTGATCATTACTACTCCACTAAACTTTTGTTTTAGTAAAACGAAAGTCCAAAAGTCTTGTTGTTGATCTTTTTTCCCCATAGAGATATTGAATAATAGGAACTACTTTTGACCATTGTAATTTTGAAAATTAACATTGAATGTCCCTCAAAAGTAAACAAATAGATCTAAAACATATAAAGTGTGGTTAATCTTGTTGTGAAACAAGCTATTATTGCAAAAATAAGTGGGTGCAACCAACCATTAAGAATTTCATTAAGGAAGGAATACCATAACAGAAAGTGTGCCTATTAAAAAAGCAATTTTTCGAATCGAAATTGAGCTTCCTCCATTATAGCTCAAAAGTTTGGATCCCATTGCCTAACTCCTACTCTCTTCAAAGGGAAAGACAGACTTTTCGTACAGATGCGGGCCTTAACTAACAAGACCTCTATTCTTCACCACAGAATCTTAAGATACTAAAACTGAAGATTTTTTGAATGACTTTTCGGTAGGTCATTGAACTTAGAAGAAGCCATAGGATTGGGTGGATATGCAGAGTTGTGGGCCATTTTACTACAAAATTGTTCAGTAAGGATGCTTCCTCGAAGCATTGCTCTATCTGTCAACGTTGACAATTATTTACGTTTCTTAATGTGGAAAATCAGTAGACCTGTGGTGTAGAAATATTACGGATGAGAATTGACTTTTGCCCCCCTAAATAAATGGGCGGATTCATACAAAGTCAAGTCAACAAAAAAGCAAACATCGAACTAGCAAACAAGTTCGTTTCCCCCGTCCCGATTAAGGTGAATACCTGATCGGCTGAGTTTAATGGGCTTATCGGGCCAAGGCCTGAATCGACTCCGAAACATAAAGCCTAGTGGAATAATCAGGCCTGATGTTCGTCAAAGCACTCCTCTAGCGATCACCCAAATTAAGAAAAGATTACACGTTTATTTCGGGGGGAACCATCCTTCACATTTAGCCCATCGTTGGTGTCAATGAATTGCTCGTTCACTAATCGTCGTAGTTGGACATAAAATCCATGCTCTATGCTGATTATTATACAAAATACTATTAAAATAGAGTACACAAAATCAATGTGTAAGCATAGTCTTGTGTCAACGTAGATGGGAAAAATCATATATGAGTATCGTATTAAAAATTTGAGCTACTAACGAGTGCAGTAAATAAGCTACCAAACATGATGTGACCTATTAGATTCCATTTAATCTAACTCAATTATGATTTCCCCATTGAACTCGCAAACCTCTCGATGATTGGCATTAATTTAGTGAAGCCTCTCCAATAATTATAATGATTAGGAAACAAAAAAGCACTAACTTCCCCCTATCTCAAGTATGACATTATCTCCGAGGCGTGGCTCTTCACTCTCTTAGATAATGCTTGTGAATTTTTTATTACAAAAGAAAAGAAAGAGGCAAAGTCCAGTTTTTAGAATTGGAAATAATTTTGCCACATTTCTATTCATTTGAAATTAAATGATTTGGGTCATTATTTCAGATTTACCTCAACATTAGATAATGTCAAACCAAGTCCATTGGCAATTGGAACATTTTTTAATTTAATTAAGAATTGTTACACCTACTCTTCAACTCTTGTGAATCCAATTACAAGCCGTGCTTCACCTTAAAAAACAAACTGGACATGTGTTTATTGATGTACAGTGTTTATCTTCTCATTGTTTGTGCGATACTTTCGTACACATTATAATGGCTACTTTAATGTATGTGGCATAATGAAGTTAACGTCCTCCTGCAGGAAGCATGAGCATCGATCAATTTCAAATTCAGTAAGACGAAACAGCAATTTATAATATATCTTGGATAAATTATCGCATTGTAAATTGATAGAATAATGCACTTGAAATTTATATAATTTGACTTGACCTTGCTAGCTAAGTTAATTAGCAATTCAAAGCCATCGAAACATCTAAACGGAACCAAAATTAAACAAAGAAGATCTGAACAAGCGGAGGAGGAGGAGGAGAAGGAGAGAGGAGTGGGTCGTTCGATCAGAGTCGGTGTCCGCAAATGAAGGAAGCGAAGAGGAGGGTTTGCGTTTTTTCGTAATTTTGTTTTAAATATTTTTTCACTTTATTATTATTATTATTATTATTATTGTAGTGGATTTTTTTTATTTCGATTATTTTTTTGTTCCATATTTCATTTTATGCGGGTGATGTGAAAACTTCCCGCCAGCCGGTGGGGGGAAAATGTATTTACGTTTCCTGCCGAGGGAATTGAAGCTTAGTGTGGGCTTAGGCGCAGGATGGACCCGCCGGCACAAGGATTGGGGGAGGCCTCCCGTCCCAAGTCCTGATGGATCGCAATTTTTTTTCCTGATAAATTAAAAAAATGCAGGAAGAGATGATCAATACAATTATACATTCTTGTTGTTACATAAAGTGTTATGTCCGTAACATGATATCTCATTTGAATCATAACCACTCGGTCCATCGGTAAGTGTGCGAGTCTATCACCGTAACTAATATGCCAAAAGGTTAAAAAATCTTTCCACATGATGTTGTGAATGCTTGAAATATTGACCGGTGAAAAGCTCACTTGCAACATGATTTGAACTTGTGAATTAATGGAAGATGGTGTGATACCTTCATCATTGGGTCATCATGCTTGGGGTTGGATTGCCACATTTTCATGTTCAATTTTTTTTTCCTTTGGAAGTGAATGAGCGGTGCACGAGCTTGATTCAAAAAGGAGTAATCTATAACTCTGTTTTGTGCTTATAAAATTTGACTCAAGGAGAATGAGGGTTTGATGTGTTTATGTTGCCAATAAAGGAAGAGATTTGAAGATTGGTTTCTATAAAATTGATTAATTGACTCATCACAATAATTTCTCTTGAATTTCGCTTATTCTTAACTTCCACCTTTTTTGTTTTGTGTGCTAATCTTTTGGTGCTTTTATAAACATTTGACTATGAATATAAATTTGTGAGAGCCACCAAACATCGTGCAGACCTTGCATCAGGGTTCTTATATTATTTCGTTTGTGAGAGCAAATTGTGATTTGAAAAAAAAAAAAAATCACACTCTTTGATATCTTGAAAATGACATTTTGTGACTTTTATCGCGTGAGGTTACAAACTCTTTTTAATTGGAACATAGACAATGAAAAAAGTTTAATGGCTTTTGTTCTCAAAGATCATGGATCTTCTTCTTTTATTTAATAATCTTTTACATGCAAAGTAAAATATCCAATCCTGGTGAATATTCGACTCATATATCAATTGAGCACTCATGGGATGATGATGCATCATTTATAAGATGGTGATCAGTTCAATCGTATTCGCAGTATAAATATTTTGTAAACCTTAGATAAAACAACTTAGCTCAAACTATCGTGTATACATTTATCTTAATATAAAATAAAAAATATCGTATCCACTTTCATATAAGTTTGAAAGAATATTCAAGAATCAATACCTCATGGCAAGTTGCGATCTCAAATCCACTCTCTGCTTGAGAGAAGTGGGCTCCATGATCCATGATTAAGCTCAACTCACTTGTCACATCTGTCGAATCACATTCTTTTCCAGTTCAAATAATTTTCACAATAGAAAAGTTTTAAATAATTCTAGTTATGAGATTGATTCGAGCTCAAAATTAAAAATATTTAACCCAAAATCTTGAGAGTGATCCACGTTTTTATATTTGATATAGCTAGAATAAGTACCTAGAGGGGGGTGAATAGGTGTATAAAATAAACATTGGCAAATATATGATAAAATAAACTTCAAACAAAGGAGTTAATGAAGAGAATAAGAACACAAGATTTATAGTGGTTCGGCTTAATCCAAGCCTACGTCCACTCTCCCACGCTAACAGCTTTCTTGGCTGGATTCCACTATGCAATCAATAAGAGATTACAACTTCGAGTGCAAACACTTAGTAGATCACACTATCTCACTAAGTCACTCTTTTGGTATTTCTCTCACGATTACAAACGTTTAAGCTCTCAAAAGACAAGTATATGATTGAAAGTCGCTCAGACTTTGGAATTATAAATTCTACGCTCCGTCTCTTACTTGCTCATCGGTCCATGATCTCCTTAAATACTCCTCCACTTCCAAACTATCCGTTGGACAGTATCCCGGAGAATCTTCTTTCAATATACCCATTGGACAGCTCTATATCTAGAAGATTTGGTAGCCGTTGAGTGACAAAAGTAGAATCCCAAATTGATTTCAATCGCCCATACAAACGAAATCTTGGTTTCCATAAGTAAAGCTTCTTCGTATAGAAAGATCTTGTCTTCAACATCCAATTGTCAATCAATTAGATTGAGTCAATCAAATCAATCTTGATGTGGAATCCAAACCAGATCACTAGTCGTTATATGATTGGGCTTGAGTTACGTTTCATCGAATCTGGATGTAAAGTCTGAGAGCAATAGACTTTACAATTTGAGTCTGTAGACTTTACAATTTGGGTCTAAACATATCTACTTCTGAACAGATTTAGCTTTAAGGTCTGTACCCAATTCAGCTTCAGAATAGAGTCTATCTTCTGGTTTAGCTTCAGCATAGAGTCTGTCTTCTGGTTCATCATTCACGTTTAGTTTGGAATTAGTCAGAGTGAGCAAACTTCTGATGTAGAACAGACTTTGACACTAAAGTCTGGCAGTCTTCAAACTTTGAGTCTTGAGTCTGGCAATCTTCAGACTTTGACACAGAAGTCTGGAAATCTTCAAAATATACTCTGAACATGAGTTACATTCAGTCTTCTAGTCGTCTTTGCACTTTGACAATATCATTTACATGTTCTATCATCTGCATGGTCTATTACTCAACCATCAAACATGTTAGTAGCCTTTGATTTATTTTGTCATCTTCAAAACATCATAAGGGATTTCCCTAACAATATTCCTCCACGAATATCAATAAATAGATAAGTAATATTAACTCCAATTATCGTATATTTTCATAATTCCAGTTCGAACCCACTAATTGAACCAAGCCGAGTCGAAGTGCTCACTTGAAAGAAATCAGAGGAAGCGCCAAAAGAGGAGAGACAGAGCGCAAATTTGTCCGGGAGCACGTCTCATTTTAGACAAACTTCCTTCATTGCCCTCACAGAAACGACAAAATCACCGAACATGACACCGAATATGCCTGCCATCAGAGCAAGTGCCCAAGGGCAAATCAATAAAATTAGCAAATCCATTGTCCCCTTCCTTCCTTCCCCACAAGTCGCCGGAGCTTTTGATCGCCATCCATCGCGAAAATTGCTACAGAGTCCACGAATGTTGCAAGGACCAGGATTCGAGGTTTGAATTCGATCAACACGGACAAAGACCGCAGTCAATCTCTCCATCTTGCTGGGCAATCGCATCGTTTGATCGCGTGAGATTGTTGTGTGTATATGGAAAGGTTGCAGAGATTGGAATTTCTTTTGTTGGCGGTATTGTGTTTTTTTCTCGATGACGCTGTTCGATCCATCCCTCTTGCAAAACAATGTGGAGTGGAACAGGTCATGGTTGAGGGCGATGGTTATTCCGACAATGCTTCATTGCAACTTGTGTTCATGTAATTAGTTATGGTTGTGATCCTCTAACTTGATTCAGATTGGGAGTCTGGATCGTGATAAGGTTCGTATAGAACGGCTCTGGACTCTGGTATTGACTACGCTAGTTTTGAGCCTAGACAGTGAGGTTTGTGTGGTGAATTTGGCGGATTAGGCATTTCAAGATTGGGGGAAAATCTTTGACCGTGTCGCGAAACTCTAGTGCCTGATCAAATGGGCCAAAACTATAGCTGAATGATCCATCAGGTGTAGATTTGGATGTTTCCAAAGCATATGACCGATAGTGTTGTGTTGTATTTGGTTGGATTTGTAAAGCTCTTGGATTACCGAGTTTGGATCAATGCTACTATCGGAATATGGTAAGATTGATTGAATTTCCTTATATCCATTGGAGACAGATTTCATCCCGTTGTTCATCTTTGGGGATAAAATTTGTTGAGTGTCTCAAAGTGATTGACTATTAGGTATTCGTCTTTTCTCCAATCAAGTAATGGACTGTAGTTTGTAGGTTTCAGTGCAGTAGATTTATGGGAAATTGGAGCCTTATGTTGTCTACTTATTCCCCTTTCATCACATTGCATTGAATATATTGTTCTTTAAGTTCATGAACAAGGATGACAAAAGTATACTGAAATATTGTTTTGAGTTGATATTTCCTTAAAGTGTTCCTCTCACTTGATTCATCGAAATAGCTTGCTAGAGACCCAAGAAAAGAAACTTGCTTCACTGTTGTAATTGAATGAACTTGTGACTACATTTTCAATCTCAAATTTTCTTAGCCGGTAAGTGTAGAACTTAGAGTGAACTCCAAGGCTCATAAAGCTGTTTACAATCACACTCTTGCAACGATGGTGGTAGAGTATGTGATAGGGCTAGTATGAGCACCCAAAGTGGGGTGAATAGGTGATCAAAGAAGTTTTTGCGAATTTTAACAAAATAAATTAACTTCTAAGAGTAATAAACTGAAGGCATGAAGAACTATAAACAGTCATATAGAGCTACGATTTAAAGTAAAGAGTTTAGGGATAGAGAATCAAAACATAAGGTTTATAGTGGTTCGGCTTAGACCAAGCCTTTGTCCACTCTCTCGCACTGACAGCCCATTGGCTAGATTCCACTAAGAACCAAAAGAGATTTTACAGTCTCACGTCCTTGATTCCATAGTATAGAGACTCTGCTACACTTCCTCAAAATCTCACAAGTATCTAATATCTCTTTTGAGTACAAATTGAGCTCAAAAATTGAAACAGCAAAAAACAAGGAGCTACAGACTTTAGATTTTTTCTATCACGCACTCACTCGAATAACTTGAGCGTCTTCCTTATATACTCCTACATGCCTTCATAACCGTTGGCACCTTTCAAAGGAGTTCTTCCAATCAACCCATTGGACATAATTAATTAGGGAGATCTCGAGTTATTTAAGGAATATGAAGATAGCCCACCAATCATGCTCGCCCATACAATCAGAATCTAGGTTTCCATAAGTAGAACCTTCCAATTATACTTCGCCAATCAACGAATCTAAATTACTTGAATTAATTTCAATACGAATAATAGATCTCGAGGTGCCGTCTCCAGCCATGAGATCTTTTTCAATCGCACGAATCAAATCTTTAAAGATATATCGCATTTGGATAAGTCTTCTTCAATGGATAATACTTTTCTTCGTCGGTGTGGAAACTGTCAATGAGGGCAGACTTTAAATCTTGAGTTCGGAGGTTTTCAGACTTTGACAATAGAGTCCGCAAGTCTTCAGACTAGACTAAGGGAAACGTTTTGTCAACTTCAAAACAAATAGGGAAGTTTTCTCCAACAGTATGCATCTGATGGAAGTGTTCTTTATAAAGATGTTCATGTTTACCTAGAGCATGTTGTTATTACCCTTCAGGTTTCACCATTTCAAAGCAATTAAATTGTAATTATATGCAAAGATTTTTATTTTGTAGGTTTACATGTCAGATTTGCCATAATTCAATAATGGAATGTCCTACTTGTGATGGAAAGACCATGGTAATATGACTATGTTTTAATGTGGCATTGTTGCTAAGGTTACCTAAATAATAGGTATTTAGTACTAAATGGCCAATTCTTGAGATGAGTTGTGGGCAGTTGCTGGCTTCTCTTATTAGCTTCCGATTGGTTATGAATGCCTTTGGATGTCAAGGGTTGGAAGTCATTGAACTGATAGTCGACGTCTAGCACTGCTTACAAATATATAATTTGTGTTGCAGTACCTACCAATTTGTGATGCTTGTGATGCCTTTGTGTTTGAGTTTCATCTAATTTTTTGTCTTTATTTCCACTATATATATATATATATAGCCATGACCTTATTGCTGCAGTTATAGCTTTCAAAGGTACTCAAGAACATTGGTATGCATGTTAACTTTAGCAATTATTCCTCTTACATTTGACGTGCAAAGGATTTGATGAAAATTTAAACTAAGAAGAGTTGCCTAGCTTCTAGTGAATGGGGTACACAAAGCAAATGGATCTACCGTCCATAAGAAGGGAAAACAGTAAATCATTTCCATCGAGACATGAAAGTTACGTGCTTGTAATTTTAGATGGAGTCATGAGGACATCACATACTTCACTAATTTTGTTCTTGGAAAAGTTGTTTGAGCTTTCAGTTAGTGGTTACTTCTATTTATGTCTACATCATACAGAATTGGGTTGAAGATTTCTATTAGAAACAGCTTGACTTAACTACCCCTGCAGGCCTGGTGCCATGGTGAGTTCTAGAGATGATAAGCCTCTTGCAAGTTGTGGATACTTTGATTTGGAATGAGTTACAGTCTTATTCTATTGTCTTTGATAAGGTTGATCATGGATTTATTATGCTTATCACAATACGACAATGCAACCTAGTACTTTGGATGCTATTAAAGAGCCAAGGATTCACATGGAGACATCAACGTCATGGTGATAGGGCATTCTATGGGAGGGCCTATGGCATCCTTTTGCAGATTTGATCTTGTGGTAAGATAGTTAAAAAATTGTTATGGTTCAAATATTGGTTCTTCTTTATTGTGTTTTTCCTTTTTTTCAGTTTTGGCCCGTTAAGATTTACTTGGAATTCTCTACCATCTACCTTGAAGAGTCTGGACTCTGGAGACTTTGGATATCTTGAACTTCATATGGCTTCATATTTATATTTACAATTGGTTACCAACTTGTTTTCTTTTTCTTTTTTGGTAAATCAACCCGTCGACAAAACACAAGCAGAATGGGTTGCAAACAACCCTTCTCCTGAACCACTTATGGTCGATGTATTTAGTTATGTGAATTGAGTTTTACATGTTAAGTCATGGAGCTTCAAGTTAGTTGAATACCTAAATATAGTGGATAAAGACTTCCAACTAATCATTACGAAGTTTACTTGTTGGAAACTTTATGGGATTATTGGTATGTTGATGGTTTGGACATATAGGCTTCGTTTGGTAACATTCCTATTTCTCCAAATTTTTGTTCTTTTGTTCCTTGGTGCAAAAAAAGAACGGAAATCCATTTGGTAATGTCAATTAATTTTTCTATTCCGAAATAGAAAAGCAGTCAGGGAATAGATTTGGAATAGAAATAAAAAGTAGAAAAAAATAGTTTCTTGTTCTCAGAAACAATTTCTAAAAATAAGTGATTTTCTTTCTTTTATTTTGTTTCTTTTCTTCTTCTTTGCTGCTTGCCGCCGCCGCCGAGTGCCAACTGCCAATCGTTGGTCGTCGTTCACCGGACGTTGCCACCGCCGGCTAGAGGAGGAGCAAGAAGAAGAAGAGAGGACAAAAAAATCTAAAAAAATTATTAAAAAATTAAAAGAATGAAACAATTTCTAGAAATAAGTTATTTTCTTTATTTTGTTCCCTTCGTTGCTAGCAGATAGAGGAGGAGCAAGAAGAAGAAGTGGGTCGTACTAAACACATTTTTATTTTTTTTCTATTCCGTGAATATAAATTTTGTGTAGTTACCAAATGTGTTCTTTTATTTAGAAATTATTTTAGAGAATAGAAATAAAAAAAGACTATTTTAAAAAAGAAATTATTCCCCGGAACATAAATTTTACCAAACGCACCCATAACTTGTGCTAGCTCAAATTTTATGTCATGTAATCTTGAAGTGTCGATGCATTTTAAACTAGAATATATTGATCCTAAATTTGTGTTTTGTGTGTTGTTTCTGTTTTTTTTTTTTTTTTTTTTTTTGACCCAGGGAACCCCGTATGCCGACAGCCGGCAAGCAAACCCCGGGAGAGCGACTGCAGAACCCACCACCACAGTACTCCAGGTAAGAATCTCTAACAACGCCTCTGGGATTTGAACTTCTCCCCTTCGTGAGGGGGAGAGAGCCCCAAGCCAGCTGCGCCGCTACGGGCGGTGGTTTGTGTGTTGTTTCTGTTTATCTCTCTCTAACCAAAAGAAGCAGCTCATTTTCAGTCAGACCATGGACTAGATATGTTGTAGGCTGGAGCCAATTCTAAAATGTCTTAACTTATACTTTTTGTCTTAGATTTATTGGACAGGGTGGTCCACAGTTTTCAAGGAACCTGTTGTGGAACTGGTATTAGAAATGGTACTCACACAAAGTCATGTCCCATTAATTCTCTTCTCCATGACGAGTTGTGATTTTTTGGGATCAAACTTTGTCTTAGACTTAGATTATGCAAATATTCATGTGGCCTATGATTGGATCATGGGTTGCATGAACTTTAGACTAAACCTTTTCCCGGAGTATTAATAGCAACTGTAACATCTTGTCAGAACACTTGGATGATTTAAAATGCCATTCTTGTTTGCTGGTTTCTTGCTGAAAATTGTTCTAAGCCGATTGTGACATCATGCCCATGAGTCGTGGCCATTTCCATGTGTCATGGCCCTTTTTAAGATTTAGTTTCTCCTTTGCTATTAATGATTGTAAGTTTTGGGGGCTCAAGGGGCAATTTCACCTTGAACGAGGAATTTTTTGTTTATGTCATTAGCAGGATGTGACTCACCCCACCAACATCCAAGTGCTCCTTGTGGAAGCATTCAAAAGCACCTTGGCTGTATATTCACCCCCAATCCCACTATTCCATATTATTAACACCTTTTCTTGGGGGTGAGGCTATGGTTGGTTTTGTTGTGGCTGTGGGGTTTGGTTCTAGGAAAATTATGGATGGGATCTAGACAGATTAACGCTAGACCTCCAACCCTCATGGAGAGAAAGGGCTCACCTTCATATGTGAAACGCAATATATGGTTATTGATGCATAGTAGTTTTGCCTCTTGTGAAGGTATTGACATTCAAGTTATTTGGCTATCTAATCATGTATGCTGAAGCTGCTTTTTCCAAACCAGCACTCAGCTTGATTTACTTATACGACTAAGGACACTTAACTTCCAGGTAAACCATGAAGCACTGATTGTCCAGGTTTTGACATTTGCACAACCCCGTATTGGCAATGCAATGTTTGTTTTTACTACAGGATGCCAAATACAATTCATATAACTAATGGACATGATATTGTGCCTCGTTTGACTCCGTGCTATTCTTGGTTTCCACAGAAGACATACCATCACTTCCTTAGGGTGGTATGACTTGGATCTTCACAGAATATCAGGTAAATTATGGGGAGTTGTCGCTGACTACATTGGACGTTTGCTTTGCATTTATTTCAGCCTATCTAAACTGGAGAAGTCTTATTTTTTCCAACAATATTCATACTACTTTTTTCAGCATATAAATTTTAACTGTTTTGTTTATTTATCTTCTTAACAAAGTAGGGCAATTTGTAGTACTCATGACCTTTTTAACAATATTTAAGGAACTCTTCTCATTTTTATATCATGAGTTTCTCGTACCAATTCCAAAATTTAATACGCGTACCAATTCCAAAATTTAATACGCGTAATAATGTGTATTATTTACTCTCTCTCTCTCTCTCTCTCTCTCTCTCTCTCTCTCTCTCTCTCTCTCTCTCTCTCTCTCTCTCTCTCTATGATGATGATGATGATGATGATGATGATCACTTAGTCTTAAGTTATGCGCAATTACAATGTATTACTCGATTTAAATTATCCATGTCTACTAATGCCTATAATTATTGTCGATTAGCTCAATGACAACCATGGATAAACATATTGATGTGAGATAATATGAAAACAATTTGATTCCACCTGCTTGTATGGTGATAATTTCAATCTTTTCTATGTCAATGTTCACATGTGATTGGAATCCTTCTTTTTTTGTAGGCGTGGCTATATAATATAGGATTTGGTAGTTTGGTTTATCAGGTCGAGAAAGTTTGTGATGGCTCTAGAGAAAGATCCAATGTGCAGCAGGTAAGGAGGTAGTTTCAGTCGTAGCTACCTATTACAAGCAATTATTTTGTGGATTTATCATGCTAGGCGCAATAGCTCATATGATAGACCAGCTTGTTCTAAAGAATGCCCGTTCTTCATTACTAGAAATATTTATGGATGACTCATCAGAGTGTGTTCCTGCAGATTGGTAATTGGCAACGGCCTCGCAGACCATTTAGTCTACTATGGTGTAGAATTAATGGCGGAGACATGGGATTGTGCAAGATCATCATGGACACATGATTGAAGTAATATGGAAGCGAAGACAAAGAAAACCTTACGCTTTCCAGGAGTCCTTCTGCTTCTATATTGAGGCTGTGTCAAGACTCCGATGCCAAGAGTAACTTAATGTGAAATGCTCCTAAGTAAGCACCTAATTTCTTGAAGATCATTAGGTAGCTCTAGGTGAAATTTATTCACGTAATGCATCCATCAATCTTCTTCCATGTCCATCACAAGATGCACAAGATCTCTAATGAAATTCACTTGGAATGTAAAAAGCAGGAAGTTGCATGTATCATCCTTGTAAATGAGATAGCTAGTATAAGCACCTAGAGGAGGGGTGAATAGGTGAAAAAATAATTTCTCGAGATATAAGAGCAATACTAAGCAGACAATAGAAAGGAAGTTCTTCTTTGGTTAACAAAACGAATTATGATCAAAGTAAAGCAGAGAGTAGGGAAGAGAAAATTGAACACAAGGTTTATAGTGGTTCGGCTTATTCCAAGCCTACGTCCACTCTTCCGCACTGACAGTACATCGGCTGGATTTAACTATAAACAAAAGAGTTATTACAGCAAGTCTCTTCCTTGATTCCACAGTGTAGATACTCTACCACACTTCCTCGAGGTTTCTCAGAATATAAACTCTCTTTTGCGTACAAGATTTCGCTCAGTAAATGAATTGACTAAGAACAAAGAGTTTCAGACTCTGGAATTTTTATATCGCGCACCCACTCGAACAACTGGAACATCTTCCTTTTATACTCCTTTATGTCACTCAAACATACCCGTTGGCACTTACCAAAGGAATTCCTCCAATTTACCCATTGGACGGAATCAATTAGGAAGATCATTCGAGCTATTAAAAGAACATGTCGATAGCCCATCAATCATACTCGCCCATACAATCAGGATCTCGATTTCCATAAGCAGAACATTCCAAGTATACTTCGCCAATCATCGGATCCTTAATCTCTGAATCAATCATGATCAAATAAAGGATTCTGTTATGTCATATCCAGCCAAGAAATCTTCTCCAGTCGATAAGGTCAAATCCTTAATGAAACACCCAGTTCTGGATAACCCTTCTTCGACGGTCTAGAAAATGTCAATGAGAATAGACTTTGAGTCTTGAGTCTGGCAGTCCGGAGGTCTTCAAACTTTGAATACTAGAGTCTGCAAATCTTCAGACTAGACTGATGGAAACGTTTTGTCAGCTTCAAAATACTCCAGGAAAATTTCTCCAACAGTAAATACAAGTCTGTGATACCTATTGAATGAATGCGCTTGTTAGTTTACCTGTCAAACTCGATAAAACCTAATAATGATGTATGCATGCTGAGCTGAGCTATCCATAGTTGAATCACACAGCTTTTTTCCTTTTTTTCAATTTTTTTTCTTTTGGGTTAAACTCGTGTTGAACTTCGCAAAATTGTCAGATGTGTGTGAATTCGGGAACTGTAAGACTTGCACGGTTTCATGATTAACCGGTTTTATAAGGTGAAATAAAGATTGTCTAGGGAGAACACTTTTTAATCAGTGACCTTATCTTCTACTACTGGCTCATTGGCAAATAAGTGCAACCAAGTACTTCAACTGTTCCCTAGTAGGAAATTATGTAGATTAATTGTTAAATCAAGCCATCTTGGAAACAAATGATGATCTTGTCTAAAGTTTGCATCATTTCAATTGGCAAGCTTGGCCGAATTTCAACTTTTAGGAGGTAAACAATTTATATCATCTTGGCTTAGACATGTAAGAATGATCTGATCGGCCTTTGGAATGACAGCCATAAGCTTTTACCTTCTATTTTTGATATGCTAGAATTAATATTAGTGGAAACTGGAAAAACTGAAATTCCCTCATCATTTCATAGCAAAAATTGCCAATTGTGACCATTCAAAGCACATTGTGCAAGAGAACAGTTAAACTTTTGACATTGTACGGAAAGCTGGAGTTTGTACATGACAGTAAAAAGCCAAAGTATAGCACTAAAATATTGGGAAAGATATACTATCGTCAAATCTATGAGTTAATAGCAGTAGCCCCAGCTTACCTTTATAGAAAGATCCCGTAAGTTTTTCTCACTTATTACCAAGAGAAAGAGCTCATGTAAGTTTTTCTCACTTATTACGAAGAGAAAGAGCTCAGGTATTCATATAGGACTCTTTTATTGTTCAGCGATTCTCCTTACTAATGTCAAAAACCTAAAGCTCCATTCCTAGGTAACCAAAAGTGAATGAAAGAGCTTTTGTCACGGATTAAAACCTACACGTTTGACTATATCCTTCATTGTTTGAGGCATAACAAAGTTGAGTTTCATAAGGCATGGTTAAAGGTTCAAATTTAAAGTACAGACCAGCAAGTTCCAATCTCTCACATAATGACCAACGCGATAAAAGTAATGCACTTGACTGTATTAGCACTATAATGTACTTGAATGTAGTAACATAGCATCAATTTGACTTGTCTTTTACTGGTAACTCAATTAGCCACCCCCCCCAAAAGAAAAAAAAAGCCCAACCAAAACTGTCAATAAGTAATATATGTAAACGAAATCAAACTCATGAAATAGATCAAAAGAAAACATGGTCCCATTTTGTGAGCAGTATACAACAATCCATCTTAAAGGTAGAATACGGTTGCAAAAATGGCCAGTAATGACTACCTACAAGAACAATAGATTTCAAGTCAACTTGCCAAAATGTGGAGTTAATTTGTGTAAAACAGATAACGATCCCAAGAAAGACAACAATGAATTTCTGCTGAGATGACATAGGGCAATAAGCAATTTCTTTAAGTTTTAAATCTTCATTGACAACAGACTTGGTTAGGAAAGCAGGACCTTTCAAGTACCACATCCACTTCTTATTGGATAGTGAACTCCTCTGCTGACATTATCTCCTAAATTTTTCGAGAAATGGCTGAATCTTCTAACAAGCCAGACATTGTATAATTTGAACCCTTTCAAGTTGAAACGATCAGAGGCCTCCCACATGTCATCCCTTTCTGCAAAGTATTTCAAGATGGCAGCACCTTCGATCAACAAAAAGCACTGATATTCAATGACAAACAAAAAACACTGAGAATTTCAAGATCCTTCAACGCTTGATATTCCGCATTGAAGAATTCAGTAATGCCCAAATATCACAGATGTTACCCACGAGTGCATTCAATTGATTCTTCTGGTCAACATCATCAAAAAGGACAAGAACTCTTTTACTAAAAAGCCTATCTTTAATTGTCTCGATCTCTTCATAAACATTACTTATTTCTGTCAATTTCCTTTTGAGGATATTGGAGATGAGTTATTCTGCAAGAACTGAATGGCCTTGAGCTCTGAAGTTTAACGGATGTTAGGAAACAAAAAAAAAAAAAAAAAAAACCAGCAGTTCTCAAAACCATGAGCAAGCTGATTGTATATAAGCTAGGCGAGAGTTGTCTCTCCAACACAGTCCATTCCATGAATTCCAACAATCCATGATTCTTGTGTTGTGAGTGCCTATCATACTCATGACTAAGACTACCTTGAACACCATTTTCACATTGAGAGGTCCATGGACTGGTTTTGGCAGGAGCAACTAAGACTACCTCAAGCACCCTCTTAAGAACACAATTTTTCTCCCAGTCCAGACAAACCCTTCAGGTGTTTTCTCGAAAAATAACATCTGGTTACTGATAAGCAAGTTCTATTGCATAAGAATGAACAGAAAACACATTAAGATGAAATGTAATAATCATTTTTGTGGGCCCAAATAAGGAAAAATTCATGATCAGATTTGCCTAGATAGCCCTTTTACCCCCCAAAACAGATGAATACAGGGCATACACCCCAAGAATATGAGTGGGAATCCAGTCAACATCAAGTTTCATCCATCATCTGCCTTTCTTCGGTCTCCATCTATAAAACTGCCCAAAAACGTAAGAAAAATGTTTGTAAGTTTCTTAAACATTAATATCTATCAGCAACATTAGAAACTGGCAAGAAGCCAGTCATTTGAGATGTCTCCCTTAGCACTTCTTGTCAATCCTTAAACCCAAAAAAGTCATCTAATATAACTTGAGGTGAATGAAAGGCGTCTATTACATATAACCACCTAGGCATAAACATTTCGAGAAAATGGAGGCAGTGATGGAGATCTCACAAGGGTCGATTTACATGGTTTCAGACCCCAAGTGAGACTCATCATATGCACTGATAATACCGAAATTTAGCCTAACATTATGATGACTTATAATACCTTGGAGAAGCTAAATAGTTCTGCTCCCCTATCACAGATGGAACCTTTGCTGCACTAACAATTTGCAAATCCTTCTAAGAAGCACGCCTTTCTTGTTAAATAAACTGAACATAAGCATATCAATACAGAGTCTGGCTCATTCATAGTTGCAACAATAAGTTGATTATGCTGTGAAATTCCAGGATGAGAACCATAGTGCTATGACCATCCAAGACACATCCCATCTAATTGTTTATAGTAGAGCAAAGTTATCTCCAATGCAAAGCAGAGGGTATTAACTTCGAAATATGTGAAGCAGCAAATCGATGAGGATCTCCATCGAATTGTCATAAATCAGATAATAACAATGCAATCAACATGCATACCTCCAGCTGGGAAACATAAAAGCAAGGAGAAACCATCCAAAGAAAATGTAGCTAAAAAAGCCAAACCAAACTAAGAAAAGAAAAAGTATATTTGCACATAATTAAGAACCCTTTGGTTCTACAGAGGCACATAATTTCAATACCTTCTTCAGATTTCCAGGCATCAACTCCCAAAGTAATTATAAAGTGGACGTAAAATTTCACTTTGAATGTCATCTTCATTTTCCTTTTTTCGGTCTTCATTTGTATAGCTGCCCAATTAGCTACAACTCCCTGCACAGAAAGACTTCTGTAAAACTTTTAAAACTCTAATTCCTCTCAGCAACATTAGGAACCAGCCAAAAGCTGGTCGTTTTAGATGTCTCCCTGAGCACTTCTTGTCAATCTTAAAACCTAAAAGAGTCCTCTAGTATAGCTTGAGGTGAATGGAAAGGCTTCCATGACAGGTAATCACCTAAGCATAACCATTTCTAGAAAATGTAGGCAATAATTGAGATCACACAAGAGTGCATTGACATGAGACTTATCATATGTCTGAGATGATTTATGATACCTTGGAGAAGTGAGCCATTGGTGGTTCTCTCCGGTCATAGATGGAAGTTTTGCTGCACCAGCTATTGATGCCATTACCCAAGTGAAATTTGTCTTTTATTTTATAAATTCTCTGAAACATTTGCAAATCCCTCTAAGAAGCACATCTTCCCTAGAATAAACTGAACTTAAGCATATTAATACGGACGGTCTACCTACTTCACAGTTGCAACAATGAGTTGATTATGCTGTAAAGTTCCAGGATGAGAACCATAGTGCTATGACCTTCCAACACCCACTCCATCTAGGGCCTGTTTGGTTCGGCTTTTGGGGAATGTCTTTGGCCAAATGCAAATATCTTTAGGATAAAGGGGTTTTCGGGAATGCTCGGCCGTTTAGCAAATTACACATTGAAAAGTTGCTTGTGCGAAAATACCGTTTGGCAAAATTTATTCCAAATGAGCTTTTGCTTTTAATTTTTTTTTTTTAAAAATCTCAAAATCAAATCCGGCGGCTGGCGATGCCGGACGGCCAGATCTGCGCCTCCAGGCGCCTGAGGTCGCGGCCTGGACGGCCAGATCTAGCCTCCGGACCGCCAGATCTGGCGGCCTGAGGTCGCGCAGACCCAGGCGGCGCGCGGCGCGACCTCGGGCGACGTCGTCGCGCCGCCCGGAGGCGCGACCTCGGGCGCCCGAGGTCCGGCGGCCAGATCTGGCCTCCGGACCGCCAGATCTCAGCGGCCCGAGGTCGCGCGGAACCAGGCGACCTCGGGCGACGCGGACCTCGGGCGGCGGCGTCGCGACCTCGGGCGGCGTCGCCCGGTTCGCTCGGAACCGGTCGACGCCGCCCGAGGTCCGCGCGACCTCAGGCGACGCCTGGGTCGCGCGTCGCGGCACCCCCAGACGGTGGTCACCGGCGACGCGCGACCCTCAGGCGGCAGCGGTGGTGGCTGCCGGAGAAGCTCGGTCGCCGGAAAGAAGAAGAAGAAGCCGACGAAGAAAAATGATGAACATTGCACGCGGCATTTCCCAAATGCCGAATGCCCAATGCTGCCCCTCCCCAGCATTGGGCATTGAGCATTCCAAATGCTCATACTTGGGCAAAGGGGCTTTCAAAATATTTGCCAAACACCAAAATTTTTCCCCAATGGGCTTTGGGAGTCAAAAGGGCTTTGGGAATGCCCAACCAAACACCCCCTAGTGGTTTACAGCATAACAAAGTTTTCTCCAAAGTGAAGCGAGGTTATCAACTTTGCATATGTGAAATAGCAAATCGACAAGGACCTCTAATAATTTGTCAATCACATAAAAATGATGCAATCGACATGTATACCTCCAGCTGGGAAACATAAATGCACAGAGAAACCATCCAAAGAAAATATAGCTAAAAAAAGCCAAACCAAACTAGGAAAATGCTAGCACATAATTAAGAAACCTCTGGTTGTACAGAGGTATCATAATTTCAATACCTTCATCAGGTTTTCAGTGAGAAGGTAATAAAAAATGCATGTGAAACTTCTCCGTTCATATCTGCGAAAAAAAATTAATTGTAGAAAAGGGAAAACATAGGCTGTCGGATGAAATAAGTTACCTCAATCCATTTAAAGTTTGAACACAAGCGAACAATTTGTGGTATTGGATTAAGAAGCTTTGAAGTGCAAGGTGCACTTGCCCATCGTCTTCTCCCTCAATTCATTTAAACTTCTCTGCTTCTTTTCATGTGAACGAAAGGCCTCTGCATAACCTCCAATTTGGTGTCGAACCTCTGAAGATGCCACGTCATAAAAAATGGGCATGATCTTTTGGTCTTCCATTTTTCCGGTACTCGACCATTTGGACTAGCTCCTTCATACACCATACGCTAGAAGCATAACCTTTCGAAAATAAAGGTATTAAGATCTTCGACTGCTGAATTGCTTGGAAAAGTTTTGGGGCAAACTCTTCCCCAATGCGAAGCTCTTCGTCGTCCTTAAATGTGCAGATTCCTGCATCATCAAGCCTAGTGTAAAGAAAGTCAGTAAAACCTGCTCGAGTATCTGGTCCTATGAAGCTCAAGAATACTTCATGTTCATATCCCGATGAAGTAGCCACTTCTTGACCTTCTGTTGAAGCGTGAGCACCAGAAGCGCCTCTTGCTGTTCCATCATTACCACACACTCCCCTCCATTGATGTCGCTTGATCTCCTCTTCAAGGCAAAGAAAGTCGAAACAGGATATCAGCAGAAGCAGTGGCAGCCTGAGATGGGAAAAACTCGGAAGCCAAAAAGCTAGCGAAATGGACAGATCTCTGTACTAAGTGTGGTTCAGTGCAGCCTGTCAAATCTGACAAAATGCCAGGGTTCTTTCTAAACACCAAAAGTGGGCCCTTGGACACTCACCTCAGATATGGCTCCGACTGCGGCAAAAAGCTCTCGAGGAGAAATATCGACGGGATCCTTCAGCGGGGGCTCGACGGAGGGAGCGATCAGCCGCGCGTGCCGAGGCAGCGGTGGCATTTCGGCGGACGGGTTCGCGAGATCCGCGCGCCCAACTTCAGCAGCAGCTCCGGCGGAAGCAAAGGCTCTAGTAGAAAACCGTCAGATTTTCTCAGCACACGAAGCAGTCTCAGTCTTCAACTTGAGTTTGGACTCCTTCGGCTTTGATAAGAGCTGTGTGGCTTTGGGGACGGCGAAGCGCTCATTGGTGCAGCGAAGAGGAAAGCTTATGGGCTTTGCTGATTCATCCTCGGCCCATTGTACTTGAGACGCTTTGCAGATTGATGGGGCTAAAGCCCATAGAAAAAAGATGCCTGGCCTTTGATTGGTTGTCCAAGCTCACGTTCTGATGGGGGAGCAGTACGATTGCGAGGTAAATAAATTAGTGGAATTCAAATTCCAAAAGAAGAAAATAAAAATTAGTGGAATTCTAAAGAGATGGGGGAGCAGTTGAGTCGCTTTCGGTGTCTAAAACATAATATTAAAAGAAACTCTTCTGTTTCTTTTTGTATTATTGAATTTTAAATTATTCGCTCTTTGTGGGGTTACTTTATACTTAACTGTCCGTAAATTGTAAATATATCTTCAATTGGACAACACTTGTCTCTATAAATGCCCACACACTTGCCCCCATATTGTAGGAATTGCACTAGACAAGGCACACTCATGTCTTTGCCTGTACATATCACAACTCTCTCTCTCTCTCGATCAAGGTATTATCTGAGGAGTTCGCACTAAACCCCTTGTTAGTGTCAATAAATTGCTCCTCACAAAGCATTGTGGTCGGACACAAAATCCCTGCTTTGTGCTTATTATTATACAAAATACTATTAAAATAGAGCACACAAAACTAATGTATAAGTATAGTCTTGTGTCAATGTAGATGACAAATATTATTCGCTAGTATTGTATTAAAACCTTGAGCCACTAACAAGTGCGGTGAATAAGCTCATGAACTTGACTTGACCTATTAGATCTCATTTGAAATCCAACTCAATTAGCATGTCCAAATTCACGATTGAACTTAGATGCCTCTCTAATGACCAGCACAAGTTGAGTGGAGCCTCTCCAATGACTATGACGATTGAAAAGAATATTGACTCTCCCCAATCTCAAGTGTAAAAGTTCTCTATTTCAGATAATATTTTTGGAGGTGTGGCTTCTCACTCTCTCAATTAGTGCTTGGGATTATGTATTAAAAAAAAAAAGTGAAAGGATAAGAACTTGCGGTCAGCGTGAGACGATTCCATGTTAAATTTTTTAAATTGGAATTTTTTTTTGCCACACTTCTATTCATTGGAAATTAAATGATTTGGGTTGCTATTATTTCAGATTTACCTCAACATTGGATATGTCAAAACAAGTCCATTTGCAATGGGAAACATTTTTTAATTTAGTTAACAATCGTTACACCTTCTCTTCAACTCACGTGAATCCAACTTAAGAGCAATGCTCTACCCGAAAAACAAATTGGACATGCGTTAATCGATGTAGAGTATTTATCTTCTTTACATTGCATTTTTTAGTAGGTTATTCTCGTAGAGGTGATGCTCTCAGTGCTGAGATATTTCACACTTTTTATAATAAATATTTATCCTATACGGTGTTATGAAGTTAACATTCTCCTGCATGAAGCATGGGCATTGAACAACTTCAGATTTAGTAATATGAAGCAACAACTATAAGGATTCCTCCGATAAATCACCATATAGTAAATTGACAAGATAATGCACTTAGAAGTTATACAAATTGACTCAACCTCACTGGGTAAGTTAATTAGCAATTCAAAGCCACTGAAACATCTTAACCAAACCAAATTAAAACAAAGAAGACCTAAATAAGGGTATATAGAATTACAAAACCATATAAGAAGTCGACATGTGAAGTGCACATGAAGGGAAAATTTACATAAACCTCTGAGTAATTTATATCTGTAATAGAATAGGAGGCACTTCTTATCAGAAAAAAAGTACTCAACAGAGCAGGTATCCATTGTTTTCTCTCTTGCAGAAACTCGCCAAGTTCGATCAAGCAACTACATAATGTGCTGAATTTCCAAATCACCTATGGTGAAGTATGCCTATCCGTTTTAATTTCTTTAACGTTGATACATTAGGAAACTTCAGGAGTGAGTTGGCGGTGGAGATCCATAAATTTTCCAACAAATTCAGTCGACCGATTACCACAATGATGTAAAAGAAAAGCCATTAGTTTCTTCAAGCCACTCAAATCATCCAATTTGCCTAGTTGGTTGAGTTTGTTCAGCTCCAAAGTTCTAAGACTTTCCAGACTCTCAAGGCCTGGAATTTCTGTGACTGCAGAATACTCAATTAAGGCAGGAGTCCATGTCAAGCACAGAGAATTTGTAGACTCTTCAGTCCTTGACATTCAAATGTCACGGTCCGTGAATCCTCCCGTACTCGTGACACTTGTGAGTAGCGCTTGGGGTTATCTGGTGAAGAGTATGAGGCAGAAGGGTAGAACACAACTGGTCCGTGGGAGTGGCGTCGGGGACGGTTGGTGCTAGGAGTTCTAGGATAGAAGGATTACATCACTTAGGAGCTCAAGACGGGGTAGGCCTCCCGTGCACAAACCGGTCGGGAGGCGATGCCGCTCTCCTGACGAGGCCATGGCAGGCCGAAACCAGTTGTCGTCCCTAAAGAGAACTGCTGCCTTACTCGATGGACTAGACGCCCGAGCGAAGCTGGGCGTGGTAGGGTCTCGCACGAAGAATCGCAACGAGGGCGTTGCGAATTGAGTGGGGGAGAATGTCACGGTCCGTGAATCCTCCCGTACTCGTGACACTTGTGAGTAGCGCTTGGGGTTATCTGGTGAAGAGTATGAGGCAGAAGGGTAGAACACAACTGGTCCGTGGGAGTGGCATCAGGACGGTTGGTGCTAGGAGTTCTAGGATAGAAGGATTACATCACTTAGGAGCTCAAGACGGGGTAGGCCTCCCGTGCACAAACGGTCGGGAGCGATGCCGCTCTCCCGACGAGGCCATGGCGGCCGAAACCGGTTGTCGTCCCTAAAGAGAACTGCCGCCTTACTCGATGGACTAGACGCCCGAGCGAAGCCGGGCGTGGTAGGGTCTCGCACGAAGAATCATTCACCGTGTCGTTCGTGGAACAGACTAAAGAAAGGGCGGCTCGGCGAATTCCGCTCGCTAGGCGCCCGCGGGTCGTTTCCGAGGCCAAGGAAACTCTCGGCCCGTGACAAGTGGTATCGGAGCGGGAATCCCTCCGGTAAGCAAGTTGAGCAAGTCGGAGAATCGGACTCCTCGCTTATGTGCGGGTCAAGTAGATAAGTCCTAGTGGATGGGTCTTTGGGGCGAGTCGACTTCTCGTCGAGCGGAATGCGAGTTAGAGAAGAACCGAACCCTTGCTTTGAATGGGGATAACGTTCTGGATCGATCGGTGAATTTGAAGAAGAGATCTACTTGCTGCGTTTTCAACAAGAAAAGAACCTCCATTGGTCTCGGGGGTCAAAGATGCTTTGTTTAGGGCCGGAATAGTGCCGCCAAAAGATGCGGTTGGCGAAAAATGCCACACTTGCCGGAAAGCGCGGGTGACGAAATGGCCGAACGGCGGAGATCAAAAGAAGCCACCAATGGAGAAGAACCTGTTTTTTGTTGGGCGAGCGTGACCGTTCGATGTGAATTCCCAAAAGTGGCACATCAATGGTTAATTTACGCTAGGAAGCGACGAGCGAGAGAGATCGCAACGAGGGCGTTGCGGGTGAGTGGGGAGAATGTCACGGTCCGTGAATCCTCCCGTACTCGTGACACTTGTGAGTAGCGCTTGGGGTTATCGGTGAAGAGTATGAGGCGAAGGGTAGAACACAACCGGTCCGTGGGAGTGGCGTCGGGACGGTTGGTGCTAGGAGTTCTAGGATAGAAGGATTACATCACTTAGGAGCTCAAGACGGGGTAGGCCTCCCGTGCACAAACCGGTCGGGAGCGATGCCGCTCTCCCGACGAGGCCATGGCGGCCGAAACCGGTTGTCGTCCCTAAAGAGAACTGCCTTACTTACTCGATGGACTAGACGCCCGAGCGAAGGCGGGGCGTGGTAGGGTCTCGCACGAAGAATCATTCACCGTGTCGTTCGTGGAACAGCTAAAGAAAGGGCTGGCCTGGCGAATTCCGCTCGCTAGGCGCCCGCGGGTCGTTTCCGAGGCCAAGGAAACTCTCGGCCCGTGACACAAGCATATGCCTTATTGAGGTCATGCAGCAATCCCTTTGTAGGCAGAAATCCATGTCAGACTTTCCCTTCCATCTTGGTAGCTTGTCTGAGAGGAGGTACTAACTGAGTTATCCAGCGTTGGATTCATCTACCAGTAAGAACACTTTTGAGGGACATCTTATCCTTGTTTCGTCATTCTATTCAAAATCATTTCTCCGTTCACGCTGCTCCATGGTTTTATGGCAATATCATTATTTGGATTGCCCTCTCCGGTGATATTACTTGCTGCTTTCACTCTTCTCTGGAAGAGATCTTGGAACAGAACGGCAAAAACAACGATGGTAGCAATCGTCACCGCACATAGGGCAACCTCGAGTGAGTCAATCGTTTTGCGCTAGTACGAGTGGTCAACCTCAGCAGAAACAACATTCGTTGAGCTGCACGAGGATTGGGGGTGATCCGACTTGGCCTCCCCACCTGAGTTACAATGGGCTGCGATTTTCTTTTTTCCTTATAAAAAAAAAAAAAAAGATGTGAGATAATCAATACGATTTATCCATTTTTGTTGTTACATAAAGTATTATATCCGTCACAAAATATCTTGTTTGAGTCATAACCAATCGATCCATCGGTAAGTGTACAAGTCCACTCAAAGTCTCAAACTATTGTATTTACATTTGATCTATAAAAAAGTAAAAACTATTGAATCCACTTCCATATAAGCTTCAAAGAATATTCAAGAATTGATACGTCATGGCAACTCGTGTTCTCAAACTCTCTCTCAGCACGAGAGAGGGGGGTTCCACTATCCATAATTAAGCTCAACTCGCTTGCCACGTATGTTGAATCACATTCTTTTCGAATTTAAAGAAAAGTTTTGCATAATTCTTGTTTGAAATTGATTCGAGTTTGGAATAAAAAATATTTAACTCAAGAAGCTTGCGATCATAATAGAGTAATCGCATTTTTATATACCTCCACCAATATCCATGAATGGATAAGTAACATCGACCTAATTGAACCATGCCGAGTCAAAGTGCCCATTTGAAAGACATCAAAGGAAGCGCCAAAAGAGGAGAGACGGAGGAGGACGCAAATTTGTCCGGGAGCACGTCTCATTTTAGCCAAACTTCCTTCATTGCCCTCCTGGAAACGACAAAATCACCGAACGTGACACCGAATATGTCCGCCGATAGAGCAAGCGTCCAAGGGCAAATCAGGAAAATGGGCAAATCCATCGTCCCCCTCCTTCCGTTCCTCCCACCCCCACCCCACAAGTCGCCGGAGCTTTCGATTGCCATCCGTCGCAGGAATCGCTATAGTGTCAACGAACGCTGCGAAGACCAGGATTCGAGGTTTGAATTCGAGCAATACGGACAAAGACCACAATCGATCTCTCCGTCTCGCCGGGCGATCGCGCCATTCGATCGCGCGTGATTGTTTTGCTTATATAGAAAGGTAACGAAGATTGGAATTTCTTTTGTCGTGCAATATCTTGTTTTTTCTCCATAGCGTTGTTTGATCCGTTCCCTTTAATGAGGAGCGGAACAGGTTGTGGTTGGGGGTGATGGTGGTTCTGATCATGCTTCATTGCAACTTGTGTTCATGTAATCAGTTACGGTTGTGATCCTCTGACTTGATTCGGATCGGGAGTCTGGATCATGATAAGGTTCATATGGACAGGCTCTAGTATTGAGTACGTCAGTTTTGAGCTCGGGGAAGTGAGATTTGTGTAGTGAATTTGGCGGGTTAGGCGTTTCAGGGTTGGGGGGAATCGTTGACCATGTTGTGGAGCTGTAGTGCTTGATTGAGTGGGGCATACTATAGCTGAATGATTCCTCTGGTGTAGATTTCGATGTTTTCAAAGGATATGACCGATAGTGTTGTGTTGTATTTGGTTGGTTTTGTTAAGTTCTTGGATTACCGAGTTTGGATTGACGCTACCACTGGAATAGGGTCAGATCGATCGAATTTCCTTATTTTTGTTCGACACAAAAATTTCAACCTTTTGTTTCTACTTTGGGGATAAAATTCATCAAGTATCTCATAGTGATTGACTATCAGCTGTTTAGCTTTTCTCCAGTCGAGTAATGGATTGTAGCTTTATGGGAAAGAGGAGCCTTGTGTTTTAATATGACATTGTTGCTAATGCTGCTTCAAGAATAGGTCCTCAGTACTAAATGGCCAATTCTTCAGATGTGATTTTGTGGGCATATGCTGCATTCTCTTATTAGCTTCTGACTGGTTATTAATGCCTTTGGATCTGAAATCAGGTGTTCAAGGTCATTGAACTAATAGTTGACGTCCAGCACTGCTTACAAGTATATAATTTGTGTCAGTGGCTACCAATTTGCGATGCTTATGATGCCTCTATGTTTGAATTTCATCTAATTTTTTGTCTTTATTTCTAATCTATATATATATTTTACCTATAGGCATATATTACAGTGGCCAGGATATTAATGTTGTGGTTACAGCTTTCAAAGATACTCAAGAACATAGGTATGCATGTTAACTTTAGCAATTCTTCCTCTCACATTTGACATGCAAACGATTTGCTGAAAATTTAAGCTAAGAAGAGTAGCCTATGGTGAATACGTACACAAAGCACATGAATCTGCTGTCCATAAGAAGGGAAAACAGTGAATCATTTCCATGGAGACACGAAAGTTATGTGCTTGTAATTTTAGATGAAGTCATGAGAAGATCACATACTTCACTAATTTTGTTCTTGGAAAAGCCGTTTGAGGTTTTCAGTTATATAAGGGAAAACAGTGAATCATTTCCATTTTAGTGATTACTTCTATTTATTTCTACAACATATAGAATTGGGTTGAAGATCTCTGCTGGAAACAGCTTGACATAAACCACCTCGACATGCCTGGTGCCATGGTGAGTTCTAGATACAATAAGCCTCTGGCAAGTTGTGGATACTTTTGATTTGGAATGAGTTAAAATCTTATTCTATTGTCTTTGCTTAGGTTCATCGTGGATTTATTATGCTTATCACAATATGACAATGTGACGTGGTACTTTGGATGCTGTCAAGTGAGCCAAGGATTTATATGGAGACGTCAACGTCATGGTGACAAGGCATTCTATGGGAGGGGCTATGGCATCCTTTTGGGGACTTGATCTTGTGGTAAGATAGTTAAAAAATTGTTACAGTTCAGATATTGGTTCTTCTCTATTGTGTTTTCCATTTATTCAGTTTTGGTCTGTTAAGAGTTACGGGAATTCTATGCCAACTCTGGCTTGAAGAGTCTAGACTCTTGAGATTCTGCATATCTTGAACTTTCTATGGCTTCATATTTATATTTAGAATTGGTTAGCATCTTGTTTTTTTTTTTTTTTTTTTTTTTTTGGGTACATCAACCCATAGACAAAACACAAGCAGAATGGGGTGCAAACGGCCCTTGAATCGAACCAGCAATTGTGGAGTATTTAGTTGTGACTTGAGTCTTACCTCTTAAGCAATGGAGCTTCAATTTGGTTCAATACCTAAATATAGTGGATAAAGACTTCCTACTAATTATTACAAAGTTTACTTGCTGGAAACTTATTGATATGTTTATGGTATGTATACTTTTGCAAGCACTTGAAGTTCAAATTTTATCATGTAATCTTGAAGTGCTAATGCATTTTAAACTAAAATATATTGATCCTAAATATGGTATGGATTCTGTGCGTTGTTTCTGTCTGTCTCTCTCTAACCAAAAGATGCAGCTCCTTTTCAGTCGGACTACAGGCCAGATATGTTGTTGGCTAGAGCCAATTCTAAAATGTCTAACTTACGTTTTTTGTCTTAGCTTTATTGGAAAGGATGGTCTAGAGTTTCTAAGGCACATGTTATGGAATTGGTACCAGAAATGGTACCCACCCCAAAGTCATCTCCCATTAATTCTTTTATCCATGAAAAGTTGTGATTTTTTAGGGTCAAACTTTGTCTTCGACTCGGATTATACAGACATTCATGTGGCCTACAATAGGATAATAGATTGCATGAACTTTAGATTAAACCTTTTCTCGAAATATTAGTAGCAACTGTGACATCTTGTCCGAACACTGGGATGATTGAAAATGTCATTTTTGTTTACTGGTTTCTTGCTGAAAATTGTTCTAAGCTAATTGTAACATCATGCCCATGGGTCGTGGCCCCTCCCTTGCATCGTGGTCCTTTTTAATATGGTCAGATTGATCGAATTTCCATATATTTGTTTGATACAGATCTCACCCCGCTATTTCTACTTAGGGGACAAAATTGCTCAAGTATCTCACAGTGATTGGCTATTAGCTGTTCAGCTTTTCTCCAGTCAAGCAATGAACTGTAACTTGTAGGTTTCAGTAGAGTAATTTTATGGGAAAGAGGAGCCTTGTGTTGTTTACTTATTCCCCTTTCATCGCATTGCATTGAATATATAACTCTTTAAGTTCACGAAGGGCAATAGAAATGCACTGAAATATTATTTTGAGTTGATGTTTCCTTAAAGTCTTCTTCTCACTTAATTTGTTGAAATAGTTTGCTAGAGACATAAGAAACTTGCTCCATTGCTTGCGATTGGAGGAATTGTGATTGCATTTTCAATCTAAAATTTTCTTAACTGGTAAATGCAGAACTTAGAATGAGCTTCAAGGCTCATATAGCTGTTTACAATCTCCCTCTTGCGACGATGTTGGTGGAGTATGCATCTGACGTAAGTGTTCTCTCTAAAGATTTCCGCATTTACCCATAGGCTGTTGTTATTACCCTTTAGGTTTCATCATTTCAAAGCAATAAAATTGTAATTAAATGCAAAGCTTTTTATTTTGCAGGTTTACATGTCAGATTTGCCAGAACTTAATAGTTGGACTTGTCCAAGATGTGATGGAAAGACCAAGGTATTTTAATATATTTTTTTTAGTCAATAAGGTATTTTAATATGTTTTTTTAATACAATATTGTTGCTAAGGTTGCCTGAAGAACGAATCCTCAGCACTAAATGGCCAATTCTTGAGAGGACATTTTGTGGGCATATATGCTGCTTCCTTGTAGCAGCTTCTGAACCAGTTATTAATGCCTTTTGATATGAAAGCAGAGGTTCAGATTTAGTGAATAGATAGTTTGTGTTCAGCACTACTTCTAGGTATATAATTCGTGTCGTAGTCACCTAACAATTTGCGACGCTTGTGATACCTTTTTTTTTTTAATTGCATCTCCTTGTTTGTCTCTATTTCAGAATAAATATGTATGTATGTATGTATGTATGTATGTATGTATGTATTATTTGTAGGCAAATGTTTGGGTGGCCATGGACCTCAATGTTGTGGCTACTTCTATTTATGTTTACAGCATACTAAATTAGGTTGAAGATCTCTATTGGAATTGCTCGACATAAACTACCCTGACATGCTTGGTGCCATGGTGAGTTCCAGAGATGATTAGCCTCTTGCAAGCTATGGATACTTCTAGTTTGGATTGAGTTACAGTCTTAAATAATTAAGCTTTGATTAGGTTCATCATAGATTTTATTATGCTTATCACGATATGACAATTCGACCTGATATTTTGGATGCTGTTGTAAGAGCCAAGAATTTATATACCTCAGTGCCATGGTGACTAGGGTGTCAGAACCGAACCGAAAAATCGAATCGAGCTGAAATTTCATATATTTTCGGTTTGGTTAGGTTTTTGATTTTTGATTCGGATAATGAAAAAAACCAGCTTTCTTTTTATTGGTTTGGATTTTATCAGTTCAGTTCGGTTAGGCGAATTGGACCGTCCAAATAAAAATTCACTCTGGAAGCCCTAAAAAAGTAGAATATGCTTTCAATCTCTCGTTTCCTTGGGATCTCTCTCTTTCTCTCCTCAAAGCGAACTCTTGGCCGTGGGTACTCAAGACAGATTCGTCGCTCCAAGAAACCTCAAGAGAAAAAACACACATTCGCATCTCTCGCTCCCTTTGTGCATTGATGATTCGCTCCCAAAGTGGAGCTCAACCAACTAGTTTGGTCCCCTCTCCCTCTCTATTTTAACCCACTCGTCCTCGAGCTTCTCCCCTCTGTAACCTCCAACCGCTTCCAAGCTCCATCTCTCTAGTTTCTCTCTTCTTCTTCTTTGTTCTTTTTCTGACGGACGAAACAGTGCTTGATGAAGGACCCATTATGGGTTTCTGTTGGCGATTGTGGTCCAAGTTCTTTTTTCTTTCCGTGGTTTCGGTTGGGAGTTCTGTGCGTTTGTTTTGGTGGGTTGAGTAGTTCACCTGGAAAACGGAAACGGAAGATTTATGGGTCTGTTTAATATGGTGATGAAATTGGCAATGCCAGTTTATTGGGGCTGGGTAGTGCTGGTCTTTTTTCCCTCAAAAGTGTGACCCCCGTTTTGTTATTTCTTTTATTGGAATCTGGATATGGTTGGGGCGGAGTCATGAAATCTTGAATGGAATGAAGCCTGATACTAGAGCTCTCGATGCTCAAGATTTGCTTTATGGATTGGTTGTTTATACAATTATGCTCATTGGAG
The DNA here is from genome assembly GCA_014182725.1 of Eucalyptus brandiana. NCBI lineage: Eukaryota > Viridiplantae > Streptophyta > Magnoliopsida > Myrtales > Myrtaceae > Eucalyptus > Eucalyptus brandiana. The sequence goes on along the minus strand of CM024675.1, from coordinate 52,525,164 downwards.
GTGCATTTGACATGTTTGGGTTTTTGCCTCTTTGAGTTTTGTGACGCTTGATTTTTAATATTAGAGTTTATTGAAAAAATAGAAAAAAAATGAAAACCAATCCAAACCGAACCATTGACACCCCGTGACAGGGCATTCTATGGGAGGGGCTGTGGCATCCTTTTGCGGACTTGATCTTGTGGTAAGATAGTCAAAAAACTGTTATAGTCGGGACTCGCGAATTTTATTGTTTTTTTTCTCCTATCATGTTATTCCAAGTATCCAGTTCATAATCTGTTAAGAGTCATCTGGAATTCTCTGCCAAATCTATGTTGAAGAGTCTAGGCTCTTTATGTGAATCTTGAACTTTCCATCGCTCTCATATTTTCCTTTTCAATTCGTTATTGACAGCATCTTGTTTTCTTTCGTTTTTGGTAAATCAACCCATAGACAAAACACAAGTAGAATGGGGCGCAAACAGCCCTTTACTGGAACCACCAACTATTGAAGTATCTAGTTTTGTGAATTGAATCTTACCTGTTAACCTATGGAGCTTCAAGTTGGTTGAATACCTAAATATAGTGATTCAAGACACTTCCAATTAATCATTACAAAGTTTAGTTGCTGGAAACTTTATGGGATTGTTGATATGCTTATGGTCTGGACATATAACTTTTTAAAGTCCTTGAAGCTCAAATTTTATGTCATGTAATCTTGAAGTGCTAATGCATTTTAAGATAAATTATATATCGATCCTAAATATGCGTTTTGTGTGCTGTTTTTGTCTCTGTCTCTCTCTAATCAAAAGAAGCAGCCCCTTTTCAGTTGGACTACAGAGCCAGATATTTTGTAGGCTGGAGCCAATTCTAAGATGTCTAAATTATGCCTTCTCCCTCAGCTTTATTAAGCAGAGTGGTCCAGGGTACTTTTATAGGCACCTGTTGCACAACTGGTCCCAGAAATGGAACTCAATCCAAATTCATGTCCCATTGATTCCCATCTCCATGACAAGTGGTGATTTTTGAGAGTTAAACTTTATCTTGGGAGTCTGATTATACAATGTTTGTGTGGCCTATGATATGATATAGGTTGCATGAACTTTAGACTATACCTTTTCTCATAGTATTAGTAGCAAGTATAGCATCTTGTAGTAACACTTTTGAGTGATTTAAAATTTTACGTTTTTTTTTTTTTCCTGGTTTCTTGCTGAAAATTGTTTCAAGCCAATTGTGATGTCACGCCCATGCGTCATGATCCTTTTTTAGATTTAGTTTCTCCTTTGCTGTTTATGACAGTAAGTTTTGTAGTTCAAGGGGCATTTTCACCACGATCCTGGAATGTTTATGTTACTACCAGGATGTGACTCACCCCACCAACATCCAAGTGCTTCTTGTGGAAGCAATTAATTGCGCCTCCGTTGTAAATTCACGCCTAATCTCACTATTCCATATTATTAACACCTTTTTTTGGTGCTGAGGGTGGGTTTGGTTTTGTTGCATGTGGGGTTTGGTGTTGAGAAAATTATGAATGGGATCTTGATGGAGTTAATGCTAGACCTTCAACCCTCATGAAGAGAAACGGCTACTCTATCGTTCATCTTTGTATGTAAAATGTAATACATGGTTATTGACACACTGTTTTTTTTTTTCCTGTCTTGAAAGGGCCATTGTGTATTAATTTTCAAGTTATTTGGCTGTCTAATTTTGTGTGCTGAAGCTGTTTTTTCCAGATCACCATTTGCTTGATTTACTTAAATAACTGAAACTCTTATTTTCCAGGTCAATCATGAAGCATGGAATGTTCAGGTTTTAACATTTGGACAACCTCGTATAGGCAATGCAGTGTTTTTGTCTTACTACAGTGACCGTGTGCCAATAACATTTCTAATTACTACTGGACTTGTTGTTGTGCCTCATTTGCCTCCGTACTATTCTCGGTTCCCACAGGAGACATGCCATCACTTCCCTAGATAGGTATAGCTTTGATCTTGACAGAATATCAAATAAATAATGGGGAATTGTCGCTGACTGAATTTGACGTTTGCTTCGCATTTCTATCAACCTACATAGGCAGTGAAGTCTTATATATTCCAACATTGTATTCAGCGTATAAATTATAACTGTCTTGTTTGTTTATCTTCTCTACAAAGCAGGGTATTTTGTAGGACTCCTGACCTTTAAAAATATCCGAGTTACTCTCATTCCTGCAAAAGCCATCATTAATCTTTTGTACCTATTCCATAGTTTAATACACGTATGATGTTTGCTTTGTATCGCACGCATGTGATGGGTGACTACCTAGTCTTAAATTTCTGTGCAATTATACAGTCTAAATTATGTATGTACACTAATGCTTGAAATTATTGGTGACTAGCTCAAAGATAGCCACAGATAAACATATTGATGTGAGATAATGTGAAAATGATATGATTCCACCTGCTTCTCTGGTGACTAATCATACTCATAACAGTGTTCACATGTTATTGTAATCTTCCCTTTGTTGTAGGTATGGCTGTATAATATAGGATTTGGTAGTCTGGTTTACCAGTTTGAGAAGGATTGGGATACATCTGGAGAATATTCATCATGCAGCAAGTAAGGAGCTAGTTTCAGTCGTAGCTACTTGTTCAAGCAATTATTTTCGTGGATTTATCATGCTACATGCAATAAGTGGTGTGATAGACTAGCTTGTTCTGGAGAATGTCCATTTGTACCAGGAATATTGTGGACAACTGATGAGGGTGTGTTTCTTCAGATTGGTAAATGGGACAACATTGTAGACCATTTAGTCTTACTATAGTGTGGAATTAATGGCTGAGACATGGGGATCATGCAAAATCGTTGTGGATGCACTTTTGACGGAATATGGAGGTGAAGATGTCAAAGGAAATCTTATGCTTTCTAGGAATCCTTCTCCTTCTGCATTGAGGCTGCTGACTCCGATGCCAAGAGCAACTTCAGTTGAAATTCTCCTGGGTCAGCACCTGGTTTGTCATAAATCATCAGGGACCTCTGTGATGAAGTTTGGTCACAAAATACATTCCATCGATCCATTGTCCATATCCATAAGATCCATAGGAGCTCTACTCAAATTCACTCTAAATGTAAATAGCACAAAGTTGAATTCCTTGTAAATACAACTCCAGGATTTCAATTCAATGAATGTGTTTGCATGTTTGTCTGTCGATCTAATCTTGGGCCTGTGGCTGTTTACCAGACATAATGTGTGGATGCTGAGTTGAGCTATTCATAGTTGAATCATGCAGCTATTTTCCTTCTTTTTTCCCCCCTTTTTGGGGCTTGAACTTGTGTTGAACTTCGCAAAATTAGCAGATGGGCGAAATTTTGGAACTGTGAGACTTGCACGGTTAGGCAATTAACCGGTTTTATAAGGTGAAACAAAGACTGTCTCGAGAGACCACTTCTCAAGTTGTAACCTTTCCTTATGCTACAAGCACATTGGCGCATGAGATTTTTTGGCCAAAGTACTTCAACTTTTTCCTGGCCTAGTTATGCAGATGAACGATCAAATCAGCCATCTTGGAAACAGATGATGACCTTGTCCTGCATCATTTCCACTGGCAAACTCTGCTAAATTTTATTTTTCAGGAGGTAAACAATTTCTATCGTCTTGGCATTGATTTATAACAATAATCTAATCAGCCTTTGGAACAAGAGTTGTAAGCTTTTAACTTCTTATCTTTTTTTTTTCTTTTCTTTTCTTTTTCTTTTTTTTTCTTTTTTTTTGGCTTTTTCCTGATATGTAGGAATTAACAATAATGGAAACTTGAAAAACTCTTGAAAAACTAAATTTTCTTCTTCATTTCAAAGCATATATTGCCTATTATGACCGTTTAAAGCACATTGTGCAAGAGACCAAGTCCTTGACACTATAAGATTAGGTAGAGTTTGTACATTACGGTAAAGGCTAGAGTATAATACCAAATTGTTGGGAAAGAAATACTCTTTTGTCTTTTACTCGTATCTTTCTTTACCTGGCCAGATGGTTTTTAATTGTACGCATTAATTGAGAGCCATAGTTTACCTGCACAGAAAGACTCCATCTCTTACTATCCAGAGAAAAAGCTCAAATCATCATATGGGACTTTCGTCAGGGAACGATTCTCCCTATCAGTGTAAAAACCTAAAGCTCCTTTAGGATAATCAAAAGGTGAATGAAAGATCTTTTATAACTGATTACAGCCTACATATTTGATTATGTCCTTCATTGTTTAAGCTGTAACAAAGCATAATTTTATAAGGCACGGGTATTGGCCTCAAATCTAAAGTACAAACTAGCAATTTCCAAAGATCTCACATTACTGACCATCATGTAAATTAACAAAATTAATGCACTCGAACATAATAATACTAGCATCAGTTTGTGTATACAAGGCTTGTAAGAGCTCTAGTTGATGGGAAGTTGCGTAATTGTTTATCTTCAATGATGAACAATTAATTTTGAGATCCGTCAATGCTTGATATTCAAGGATTTCCGAATCGATGTGCAATCAATCAGGAGTTCTTTAAAGATTCTAGTTTTTCAAGCTTATCCAGTAGGTTGCAAAGTTTCTTGTAGTACTTCGCATTTAAGGAAGCTAAGTGATTCAGCTGACCAATGGATCGTCAATTTGAACCAAGCTTTCACATGACTACTCCAAGTCAGTCGTTCTAAATTAACATATAGTCGGGAGTTCTATTAGAAGTGTTTGCAACACGTTAGATCCATGACGCATAATCAGTTTGCCATCTGCCACAGAAAGAGCTTGCTAAGATAAGGTTTGGATCTAATCGAGATACGACACAATGTATAAGAGATGATCCACAACATTATCATTGCTTAATGTGGCTCCAACGATCCCATTTCTCTGTAACTTTGCTCCAAGACAAACTGAGATGACTGCAAAAATTGTTATTTTGAATATGGGAGGAGTGTCATCCCCGCCATCGCAATTCGGGAAGGAAACATGACTTCTTCTGGAAACTACATGTTGGAAGAACATTCGACGGAATGTTGTGTCAAAGAAAAGCCTCATTTGTGCACGAAGGTCTTCCATAAGTTCAACCTGCAAGTTTACACTATCAACTTGAGAGAATCTTAGGTTGGAAAGTCTCCAAAAGGCCTGGCTGCATTGTCATCGATGGTCAAACTTGAGACAGAGCTTCGACTTCGTCTTTCCCCCGCCAAAAGTCTTCCAGTTCATTTTTTATGAAGGTCGAGTAAAATCCTCCCATAGCATTACAGGACGTTAAATAGTGCGGTAGATGAGTACGGTGCTAAAGAAAATGGAGTAATAGAAATAAGTCTCCAAATTAAAGGGGCATATTACTTGTGTTATTGAACTTGGAAATAGATCATTGCAGAATTTTACCTTGCTTCTCATCAGCAAATGTAATGCTTCTCCGTGATTAAACAGTCTACTCTGCTTCTCCATTTTCATACCACCATTTTGACAGGTGATTTCTCTTCTAGGCCTTTTAGCTGATCATCCATCCATATCTTGTTATCCTCAAGATTTGCTATCAAGGACATGCTCTCTACGACTTCCCATAACTTCTTCTAGAAAATATGCGAGCTCATTCCAACATGAACCATGATGTCTTTGTCATATCCAATGAAAAGATGAGCTATATTGAGAAAGATTTTCTTTTTTCCATCTTCTAATGCCTCGTAACTTATTTCAACTTAGCATTAACTTCTGCATGAAGAACTCTTTCCAACTTCTTCAAAGTGACAATTCCACTTCTACATGGAATGATTTCTAAAAATTTAAAGAGATCAGTTGAAATCCATAACAATAAGTTCATATTTCCAATCAATTTCATCAACATAGAAAACATTTTTGTTTCTAGTGGTAAATATAAGCCTGCTTCCCCATCAAACCAATCACAATTACTCATGAATACATTCAATTGATTCTTCTGATCAACATCATACAAAAGAACGAGAACTTTTTTACTAGACAGCCTATCTTTCATTATCTTGATCTTTTCATTAAAATTACTTATTTCTGTCTATTTCCTTTTGAGGACATGCAGAATGAGTTGATTGAGCAAGTACTCAACGCCCTTGAGTTCTAAAGTTTCATGGGTGTCAGAAAGAAGGCAACGGTGAATGTGAAAGCTGAATGTAGATGATTTTGGTCAGAGCGGTCTTTCCAAGACCATCCATTCCATGAATTCCGAAATCCGTGTTTCCTGAGAGTGAGTGCCCATCATACTCATGACTAAGACTACCTTGAACACCAATTTCATATCGAAAGGTCCAAAATGGTTTTGGCAGGTGCAACTAAGACTACCTTGAACTCCACTTAAAGCGCATCCAATACTTCTCCCTGTCCAGACAACCCCTTCAAGTGTTTCCTATTAAAAGAACATTTGGGTACTAATTAGCAAGTTCTATTGCATATCAATGAAGAGAACACTCATCTAAATGAAAAGCAATATTCATCCTTAGGGCCCCACGAAAAAGATTAATAAACAATCTGATTTGCATAAATAAACCTTTTATCCCCAAAAACATTACGTATGATGCCCCAAATTGCAAAATAAATCCCTTCAACCTGTTCTAATGATTTCTTGAAGAAAAAGGGCTAACCATCCAACTGAAACTTCATATCAAGTTAAACAAATTTAACAATTTCGTCAATAGGCAACGACTTCCCTCACTGATCTTCAAGTTTTTGGCTCTCAACAAATGAATACACAATTTACCAACCCAAGTTGTAAAAGGGATTACAGTCCAAATTAAATGTCATCCTTCAATGTCCTTCATTCGGTCTTCATTTGTAAAGTTGCCCAAGTAGCCACAGCTCCCTGCACAAAAGTTCTGTGAGTTCTCGCTAACTTTAATTCCTCTCGGCAATACCAGAAACCAGCAAAAAGGCAGTGGTTTGAGATGTCTCCCTCAATACTTCTCATCAATCTTAAAACCTAAAAGAATCCTCTACTATAACTTGAGGTGAATGGAAGGACTCCTATTACAGATAATCACCCAGGCATAACGATTCCTACAAAATGTAGGAAAAAATGGAGAGATTACAGGATTCCATTTATATAATTTCTGACCCCTAGTCAATGCTTATCATATGTCCTATGCACAGACAATACTAAAATTTAGCCTCAACTATAAGATGATTTATGATATCTTGGAGAAGCTAAATAGTTCTCCTCTCTTGTCACAGAAGGAAGCTTTGCTGCACCTTCTTTTGATGCCGTAATCCAAGTGAAATTCCTCATTCTTCATTTTATAACATCTCCATAACATTTGCAAATCCCACTAAGAAGCACACCCTTTCTAGGAAAATAAACTAAACGTAAGCATATCAATACAAAAGTCCGTCTTCTTCACAATTGCAAAAATGAGTTGATTATGCTACAAAATTCCAGGATGAGAACCATAATGCTATGACCTTCCAACACACATTCCATCTAATTGTCTACGGTATAGCAAAGCTATCTCCAATGCACAGCAGAAGGTATCAACTTCGAAATATGTGAAGCAGCAAATCGATGAGGATCTCTAATGAATTGTCATGAATCAAATAATAACGATACAATCAACATGCATACCTCTAGCTGGAAAACATAAAAGCAAGGAGAAACCATCCAAAGAGAATTTTGCTAAAAAAGCCAAACCAAACTAGGAAAAGAAAACATACATTTGTACATAATTAAGAACCCTCTGGCTGTACGGAGATACCCTAATTTCAATACCTTCTTCAGATTTCCAAGCATCAACTCCCAAAGTAACTGTAAAGTGGACGAAAAACTTCACTTTGAATGTCATCTTCATTTTCCTCTATCTAGTATTCATTTGCGTAGCTGCCCAATTAGCCACAACTCCCTGCACAGAAAGATTTTTGTAAGTTTGTCAAACTTTAATTCCTCTTAGCAACATTAGAAACCGGCAATAAGGCTGTCATTTGAGATGTCTCCCTAAGCACTTCTTGTCAATCTTAAAACCTAAAAGAATCCTCTAGTATAACTTGAGGTGAATGGAAAGGCTTCTATTACAGATAATCACCTAAGCATAACCGTTTCTAGAAAATATAGGCAAAAATGGAGATCACACAAAAGTCCATTTACATGATTTTTGACCCCAGTGAGACTTATAATATGTCCTAGGCAGTAGGCATTGAAATTACTGAAATTTAGCCTTAACTACAAAATGATCTATGATACCTTAGAGAAACTAAATAGTTCTCTCCTGTCAAAGATGGAAGTTGCTGCATGCACCAACTATTGATGCCGGTACCCAAGTGAAATTCATCTTTCTTTATTTTATAACTTCGCCCTAGCATTTGCAAATCCCAGTAAGAAGCATACCTTTCTGGGAAAATAAACTGAACATAAGCATATTGGCACAGAGGGTTTGTCTGCTTCACAGTCGCAACAACGAGTTGGTTATACTGTAAATTTACAGGATGAGAATCATACTTATATGACCTTCCAGCACACATTCCATCTAATTGTTTACAGCATAACGAAGTTGTGAAGGGAGGTTATCAACTTCAATATATGTGAAACAACAAATTGACAAGGATCTCTGATAATTTGTTATTTATCAAATAAAAACAATGCAATCGAGATGCATAACTCCAACTAGGAAACATAAAACCAAGGAGAACCGGACCAAAATGGAGGTAACATAATTTCAATGCCTTCATCAGATTTACAGATGTCAGCTCGTGAAAAGGTCATTAAAATGTGCATGTGAGACTTCTCTGTTCATATCCATGAAAGAGATCGATTGCAGAAAAGGAAACATATTGGTTGCCAGAAGAAAGGACTTACCTCAATTTGTTTGACGTTTCCACACAAGAGAGCGATTTGTGGTCGGGCATTAAGAAGATTTCAAGAGCGACGTGCAATTATTCATCGGTCTTCTCCCTCAGATCCATATCCAAATTCCCATCCAGATTCCTCATTTTTCCCTCTAATTCGTCTCGTCTCCCTTAAATTTGACACCCTTCTTTGAGCAAAGTGAAGAAATTGCCTCCACATTTAATTTCCCACAACCCTTTATTTCAACTTCTCGCAGTCCCTTCAAGCTTGACATATCAGGCAACTTCTGTAAAGATCCACATCTCCTAATCTCCAATACATATAAAGATGGTGGGAGTCCACCTTGAATCTCGACCAAATTACCACAATTGGATACTGTAAGGCGCAACTGTTGTAGGTTCTCCAAACGATCAAGGCCTCGAATCTCTGAGATTGCACAGCTATCGATATAAAGAGTTGATAGTGTCTTCAAATTTGATAGATCCTCCATGGAAAAACCCGACTTGCAATCGTGCAAATATAAGCCACCCAAACTGGAGGGAAGGCTCGAGAGGCAACGCAGATTAGGGCACTGGAGCCAAAGTAACTCGAGTCGAAGGAGACTACTCACATCCGTGGGTAAGGCAGCCACACATTCAGATTGCAAATCCAAAAAGGATAAATTGGAGGGAAGGCTTGGGAGGCATTGCAGATTAGGGCAATAGAGTGTGAGTTTCTCAAGTCGAGGAAGGAGACTACTCATATCCGTGGGTAAGGCGGCCACACATTTAGATTGCATATTCAATTCTGATAAACTGGAGGGAAGGCTCGGGAGGCAACACAAATTAGGGCACCAGAGTTGAAGAAACTTGAGTTGGGGAAGGAGACTTATATCTGTCGGTAAGGCGGTCACGTATGGAGACTCCAAGACTAGAGACTCTAGTTTGCTTAAATTCCCAATCCACCGTGGTAGATCTTTTTCTACAGGTCCATCTGATTCTCCATCAGATTCTCCATGTAACCTCCCAATCCGCAGTGGCATCGGATCTTCCTCCACAGGCCCATCAGATTCTCCCTCAGATTCTCCATCAGAATCACCTTCCTCAAACCACAGCTTTAATTCTTTTAAATTAGTCAAGTTTGAGAGATTTGGAAACGTACTCATGTACAAATCAGACAACTCTAGAATAGTAAGACTTTCAGGAAGCCTTGGTACTACGTATATTCTACCGCTCATCAATTTCAAGATCCTCAGGGATCGATTTCTATAGATGTGATTGCCAATTTCCACATCGAAATGACAACCAACGGCTTCTATTACTTCGAGCTTCTCAATCGTCCAAAGGGCATTGGGTATTTTTCTTGTGGCACACCGATTCATCTTCATTACTTTCAAATTTTCCAACTTTCCAATGGAATCAGGTAGTTTTTTGATCTCCGTACTAGATATATCTAACTCACTCAGAAATTTAAAATTTCCAATGGAAACGGGGAGTTCTTTGATCTCACTTTCAGATATATCCAACTCAATCAACGATTCTAAATTTCTGATGGAATGAGGTAGTTCTTTGATCCCTGTTTGGTGTATATACAACTTATTTAGCAATTTCAAATTTCCGATGAAATTAGGTAGTTCTTTGATTCCTGTTTGGGATATATTCAATTTATTTAGCAATTCTAAATTTCCAATGGAATTAGGTAGTTCTTTGATCCTCGTATCACATATATCCAATTCTATTAGTGATTTCAAATTTCCGATTGTATTCGGAAGCCTCTCCAATGATTTGCAACTAATCATATATAGGTATTTGAGATTTGTAAGATCTCTACCCATCTCATCCGGCACCCTCCAAATATGATAACAATTGCTTACATCTAAGAAAACTAAGCTTTTCAATTGACAGATTGACTTGTCAATTTCATATAAATTGCAACAATGCAGTAGGATCAAACGTTCTAATTTTGAATGTGCAGGAAAGTTGGGGGTTCTTTTCAAGAAAAGGCAATTGGTCAAATTCATAACCTTCAAATTCTTCATCACCTATGAAAAGAAAAATCATGCAAAGATTACTTTCGACTATGATAAGATGGAATAATGAGTGTTTTCTACCATAAAAGATACCTTCATGTGGCTCCACCCCTTCCAATCGTGTGTAATTCTACTCTCAGACATATCAAGAATAACCACATCCTCCATAGAGAAATTTGTAATCTTAAATCTTGGGGGAATATCATGCCAAGCAAGCCATCGTAATTGTTGTAGGAGATCTGACTTCTCCTGGAAAACATTAGTTGGAAGAACACTTGATGGCGATTCGTGCCAAAAAAGCCTCTGTTCTGCACGAAAAGTTTCCTTTGAACCACAAACTTCAAGAAACCTTAGATTTGGTAGTCTTTTAAAGTCTTCATAGGTAAAACGGTGCTGATGGTCCAAGTGGAGACGAAGAGCTTCAAGTTTTTTCTTCTTCTGCCCAAAGGAAAAATTTAAAAAAACGAAAGAGTTGAAGGAAACACATTTATCCAAATTCACTATTTCAAGGGATTGAGTTGAGTACCAATGTTCCTCTAATCTCAAAAGAGCAAAAATATCGGTTGAGTAGGTCACAATGGAGAACACAAAAAGTAACTTTTTTTTAAAAAAGAAAATGTCCATAAGTAACTTGGAGATTTATTGTACGGGGAATTTTACCTCTTGTCTCTTGAGCAATTTCAATGCTTCCTCAACATTCCACACCCTAGTTTTCTCCATTATATTTATTTGTTGAACTATTTCTCTTCCGAGATCTCTGAGTTGGTCATGCATCCACACTTTATTATCCTCTTTAATCTTTATCAAAGACATGCTCTCCAAAACATCCATGGCACATTCTGGATAGAATTTAGATTCCCAGAAATGAATAATAATGTCTTTATCATATCCAATCAAAAAACAAGCTATATCGAGGAATATATGCTTTTCCCTATTTTCTAATCCATCGTAACTTATTTTCAACTTACTCCGAACATCATCATGAGAAACACCTTCCAACTTAGCCAAATTAAAATCCCACTTTTCCTTTTTAATGCGAGATAGAAATGATCCCATGACCTCAAGAGCCAACGGAAGACCTCCGGCAATTTTTATCGCCCTCATGGATTGGTTGATATCCTTATCCAAAGGATAATCTCTTCTAAAGGCATGTTTGCTAAAGAGTTGAAGAGATTGATCAGGATCCATGACATCAACCTCATAAATTTCGTCCACTTCACGAACATTAAGAACCTCTTTATTTCTAGTAGTGATAATAAGTTTGCTTCCTTTACCAAACCAATCACGGTTTCCTACAAGTGCATCCATATGTCTATTTCTATCCACATCATCAAGAAGTATGAGGACTTTTTTCTCACACAACATGCCTCTAATTGTCTGAGTCCCTTCATCAGAGTTTCTTATGTTTGCCCATTTCTTCTTGAGGATGTCAGAGATGAGTTGATTTTGCAAGCATTCAATGCCCTTGTTTTCTGACATTTCACGGACGTTGGAAAGAAAGCAACAATTGTCGAATTTTTCTGAAAGCTTATTGTAGATGATTTTGGCAATAGTCGTCTTTCCAATGCCACCCATCCCAGTGATTCCTATAATCCGCGTTTCACTTGTCCAAGCACCTATCATTTCCATGATTTCATCAACACGATGGTCGACACCGACCAAGTAGTTTGATACTACCAAAGAAGCCTTTTTCAACTCATTGAAAACTTCCTTTGTGATTGTTTGCACGCACTCACCTTCTCGCCTAGTGTTTGTTAGGGTCAAAAGGCAATGAGTTAGAATACTGAGTTGAACCAAATTATGTTATGAAAAGACCAAATTGAAAACTACAGACCTATTCTAAATGTGTTCTTCAACGATAAATATTTCATTTAGATGAATTAGCGGTGGAACTTAGGGTTAATGAATGGCTTAAACTGACAAAAAAATGTTGCTAGGAATGAAATGGGAAAAAACTAGTATTGTGCCGTTATTTAGCGTGATTTTGCGGCATAACTTCAATTGCATCGGGTTTAATGATACAAGGCACATGAGATAGAATGCTAAAAGCGATTACCTGGTAGGATCCCTTGGCAGTTCCCATCCGTTTATTGCCCCAACTGCACTGAGAGCAGCCTTCCACTCACGGATATTATCTTCGCCATATCGCTGCTTCTCTTCATGTGAAAGAAAGGCCTCTGCATAAATCCCAGTTTGGTATCGAACCACTGAAGGGGCCACATCATAGAAAATGGGAATGATCTTTTGTCCCTTTGTTTTTCGGCACTCAACCATCTTGACTACCTCTTTGAGACACCATACGCTGGAGGGGTAACCCTTTGAAAAGATAGGCATTAAGATCTTTGACTGCTCAATTGCTTGGAGAAGTTCTGGGCCAAACTCTTCTCCCTTTGGAAGATCTTTATCATCCTTGTATACGCGGATTCCCATATCTATCATCCTAGTGTAAAGGAAGTCGGTAAAACCTGCTCGAGTATCTGGTCCTCTAAAACTCAAGAATACTTCATAGTCATGTCCTGATGAAGTAGCCACTTCTTGACCTTCTGTTGAAGCGTGAGTGGAAGAAGCGCCTCGTGCTGTTCGATCATTTTCACACACGCGCCGTCTCTTTGCACTCTCCTCCATTGATCTCGCTCGATCTCCTCTTCGAAGAAAAAGTCGAAACAGGATAGCAGCAAAATCAGCGGCAGCCAGAGATAGGAAAAGCTTTCAAGCCATGAGATCCCTGTACTAAAAAATGATTCATTGCGGCCAATCAAAGTTGCCAAAATTGCCAGGGTTCTTTTTAAACACCAAAAAGTGGGGCCTTGGAGACTCACCTCAGATCTGGCTTCGACTGCAGCAAGGAGCTCTCGAGGTGATATATCGACGGGTTCCTTCGCCGGGGCTCGACGGAGGGAGCGATCAGCGGCACTGCGGTGGTGTTTCGGGGGACGGGTTCGTGAGATCTGCGCGCACAACTTCAGCAGCAGCTCCGGCGGAAGCGAAGGCTCTGGTAGAAAACCCTGGATTTTCTCGGCACGCGAAGCAAAGAGCAAGCTTATGGGGTTTGCTGATTCATCATTTGGCCCACTGCAGGAGAGACACGGACAGGGTCGCAGATTGATGGGCTAAAGCCCAATGGAATAGCTGCCTGGCCTTTGATTGGTTGTCCAAGCTTGTGCTCCCATGGGAGAGCAGCACGATCGCGGGGTAAATAAATTAGTGGAATTCAAAATTCCAAAAGAAACAAAAAAAAAAAAAAAAACTAGTGGAATTCTAGAGAGATGGGGGAGCAATTGAGTTGCTTTCGGTGACTAAAACAAAATATTTTTCTCGTTTCTATTGTATTATTGAATTTTAACCATCATTCTTTTGTAGAATTATTTCACACCTAATCAATCACATATTATAAATATGTCTTTCGTTGGATTTTTTGACAACACGTGTCTCCATAAATGTCCACGCACTTGCATTTTACAGCTCTTTTTCTCTCCTTCTCTATTCATCAATCAAGTATTGTCCGTGCACTAATGCATGTAAATCCGACCTGTGCATCAATAGATTAGGTGAATTCTCCATGGAGCCCATCTTATCCATCGATATACATGAGTCTAGATGTCAAAAGGAAGTTTCTTTTTTCTTTGTCATAATTAAATATGAGAAGAAGAAAGAAACCTCCCAATCACACAAATCCTACTGCCCTACTCTCACCCGTCCAAAAACATTAAAAGCCCCAGCTCCTGGTCATTTTGAAAGACCTCCTTAAAGTTGCTGGCAATTGCATGAGTGATGTGAATGCACCAATGCGGACAAGACCTTTGGATTTTGATCGGTATAGATGTTGATTTATCTGAAACCCATCGATACTGGAGAAGGACAACATGGAGTTTTTTTTGGGGGGAAGGGGGCAGGGGGGAGGGGAGGTTGGGAGAAGCCGAGGAAGAAAAATAAAATTTCAGTACATCTGAAGGTGTAAAAATGTTCCATTTTGAAATTCATAAGTTCTTAGGTCTTTCCAAATATAGATCCGAATCTAACAAACAAAAAAATGTCAAGATTGAGACTATTAATCACGATAATTTGATGAGTTAAAAAAATTATGAGAAGTATCAAATTGCCTAGAGTGAGATCAACGAAAGATCAAATTTGTTTTCCAATAGCTTTAGCTTTAATTATACTCCCACGAGACTTTGTTTTAGTAATGAAAGTCCAAAGGTCCCATTGCTGATTTTTTAAATCAGACTCCTTTCTTTAGAATTGAAATTGAGCTTCCTCCATTAGCTCAAAAGCTTAGGGAAGAAGAGAAAATAGGTGAAATCCCATTGCCCAACTCCTACACTTTTTTGAGGAAAAGAAAGGCTGCGGGCTTTAATTATCAAGAACTTTGTTCCTTCACTGCAGAACATTAATGAACGAGTTCGCTTCCCCCATCCTAATTAAGGTGAGCTCTGGTCAGTCCAATTTAATGGGCCAAATTAGCTCGGGTTTGAATTGACACCAAGACGAAAAAGCTAGTGAAATTATCGGGCTTGATCTGTGTCAAATCACTCACCTAGTGAACAATCAAATTAAGAAAAGATTACATGTTATTTTCAAGGTGAACCATCCTTCCCATTAAACCTCTTAATGTCAATGAATTGCCCATCGCTAAGCATTGTAGTTAGACATAAAATCCATGCTTTGTGCTGATTATTATACAAAATGCTATTAGTAAATTGACAAAATATTGCACTTGGAGTTTATATAAATTGACTAGACCTCACTAGGTGAGTTACTTAGCAATTTAAAGCCACCGAAACATCTAAACCAAACCAAATTAAAACAAAGAAGATCTGAACAAGAGTATATAGAATTACAAAGCCATATAAGAAGTCAAAATGCAAAGTGCACATGAAAAGAAGATTTGCATAAACCTCTTGGTAATTCATATCAATAACAGAACCGGACCCACTTCTTATCAGAACAGAAGTACTCAACGAAGCAGGCATCCAATTTTTTTCTCTCTTGTAGAAACTTGCAAAGTTCGATCAAGCAACTCCATAATGTGCTAAATTTCCAAATCACCCATGGTGAAGTATGCCTATACGTTTTAATTTCTTTAATGTTGATACATTACGAAACTTCAAGACTGAGTTGCCGAAGGAGATCCCCAAATTTTCCAACAATTCCGATCGACCATATTACCACATTGATGTAAATGAAAAGCCACTAGTTTCTTCAAGCCCCTCAGGTCATCCAATCTACCCAATTGGTTGAATTCTTTCATCTCCACAGTTCTAAGACTTTCAAAACTCGCAAGGCCTGGAATTTCTACGACTATGGAATCCTCAGTTAAGGCGGAAGTCCATGTCAAGCACAGAGAATTTTTATATTCTTCAATCCTTGACATTCAGGCATATGCTTTATTGAGGTCATACAACAATCCCTTTGGAGGCAGAAGTCCATGTCATACTTTCCCTTTCATCTTGGTAGGTTGTAGATATATTTTCCCTTTAAGATAGGGATTGTTGATGTTTGTCCATTAAAACCAGCACGAGAATCAAAGTCAACATCTAGCAAGTCTTTTTTTTTTTGATCAGGAAAGATAATTTATTGATAGAGATACGAAATACAGTATGCAGCTATAATGTCTGATAAAAACAAGTCTAGTAGGGGAGAGGGGGGGGAGACGGCCCAGGTAGGAGAGAGGCAGCCCTTGTTGTGGGCTCATGCTACCCAATCAGCTACTGAGTTGGCAACCCGTTTACAAAACCTAATTTGCAAAAGAGGAAGAGCGCTACATAGAAGTACTACTTTGTGGACGAGGGGGCGGATCTCCCATGTGGCTCTTGCCGGCTGTTGATGGCTTCTACCGATAGTAAGCAATCCGAATCAATCTCGAGAGGGGTAGTCACCGTTTGTTGCTGTAGTACGTGGCGGAGAGCACAAATCAGCGCCTGAGCTTCCATCTGTAGAGCTGACGCTGCTTGCACAAATCTAGTAAATCCCTCCTTCAACCGCCCATAATGATCTCTGCAAATTACAGCAATCGATCCCTCTATATCACCAAGGTGAAAAGCCCCATCAATGTTGATTCGTAGGGACCCCGGAGCAGGAGATCTCCAGAAGCAATCCATAGTGTCGCACTTTTGCCCCTTTCATAGCAGAGATAGATCGAAGGGCTCAGTAGATCGAACCTGGGCTGTGGCAGCAAGAACAACTAAAGATGGATCCAGACGAAGGTTGGAGAATATTGCCTTGTTTCAGGCTTTCCATATCTGCCAACAAACTGCTATAATAATCTCCAGGGCAGGTACGACCTGTGTATCCAATATTCTACTAGCTAGCCATTCATCAATACGGCGTATATTAGTGTTGGCAAAGGAGATACCTATTGACGGGTGTGACCAAATTTCAATTGTCCAGGGGCAGAACAAGAAGAGGTGCTCAATCGACTTCGGCTGTTGGGTGTGACAGAGAGGGCAGAAGGGATCGGGACTAATACGGCGTCGAGAGATTATCTTTTGTGGGCAATGCATTATGGCAGACATTCCAGAAGAAAACCCTGAGCTTTGGTGGGAGTTTAAGCTTCCAAATGCGCTTCCAAAGTTGAGAAGGCTGCTGATATGACAATGAGGCGTGCAAGGTAAGAGTACCTATTTCTGCTGTTCTAATGGAATGATAGCCACTTTGAACTGTATACTGGCCATTATTTGTAGCTGTCCATAATAGTTTATTGGTTGTAAGGTTTCGTCACACTAGAATGCTGAGGATGTCTTTTGATGTTTGTTCATCATAATAGGTATTTAAAGTAGCTATATCCCAGCTATTTGAATTCTGAACCAGTAGCTCAGCCACCATTCTCGGTTCATCACGCTGTACAGGTCCACCAAGGATACCCCTAGGAAGCCACCGATCCTGCCTGATGTTTATATTTGTACCGTTGCCAACCGACCACTGTAGATTAGGAAGTATAACCTCCCGTCCTAACAGTAAGCTTTGCCAACCCCATAAAGGGCGAACTCCTCTTTGAGCATAGCGAAAGTCTTGTGTAGGAAAATAGATTGCTTTAAATAGTTTACTCCACAGTGAGGACGGCTGTTGGACTAGACGACATGCTTGTTTACCTAGCATGGCCTTGTTGAAAGCCGCCAAATCTCGAAAGCCTAGTCCTCCCGCCGCCTTAGTATATTTTAACACGTCCCATTGTTTCTAATGGATACCCGCTTTCCGACAATCATTCTGCCACCAGAATCTAGCAATCTTTTTTTCAATAGATTTGCAGATGGATATAGGGATTTTAAAAACAAACATTGCATACTGGGGGATGGCATGCACAACAGTTTTAATTAGGACCTCCTTACCACCCTTTGAGATTAGATTCTCCTTCCAGCCCTCCATTTTCGAGTTCACCCTGCCCAAGATCCAAGAAAAAAGCTCTCCTTTTGATCGGCCCCAATCAGAGGGGATGCCTAAATATTTACCCATTCATTCCAACACAATAATTCTTAGCTCACTTGCCAGGTTATCTTTAAGACAGCTTGGGCAGTCCTTATTGAGGAAGATACCCGACTTGTTTCTATTGATGGACTGACCCAAAGCTAAGCAATATTGAGATAGAATACTTGCTAGGTTGTGACATTCAGTAGTGGTGCTATTTACAAAGAATATAGCGTCATCAGCAAAGAACAAATGAGAGAGAGTGGGACTGAACCTATCAATTTTAACGTATTTTAGCTGTCCTATGTCGATGGCTCGATGAATGAGAGTGGATAGGAGATTAGTCAAAAGGATGAAAAGATAAGGGGATAAAAGGGTCCCCTTGACGGATTCCTTGAGTAGGGCGAAAATAATCCATCTATTGACCATTAAACTTGATACTGATAGATACGGTTGATATGCACTAAAAAATCCATTGAACCCATTGGGGATGGAAGCCAATCTTGTGTAGGTAGGCAATCAAAAAATCCTATTCCACCATGTCGTATGCTTTCTGCATGTCCAGACGAATGATTGCCAAGAAGTTGCGTCGTCGTTTCCTCACTTTAATCTGATGGATAATCTCCTGGACCACCAAAATATTGTCCTGGATTTGACGCTCACTAACAAATGCCGATTGTTCATGTGAAATCAGTTGAGACAGTATAGGTTTCAGCCGATTAGCTAGGACTTTGGAAATGATTTTATAGGCGAAATTGCATAGACTAATAGGACAATAGTGGTCTAAACTCTGTGGGAGGGGAATCTTTGGTACCAAGGTGACAGCAGTCTGGTTTAGAGCCAAAGGCATTTTACCTGAAGAGAAAAATTGTTGGACTGAATGGAACATCGCTTCCTCGAGAGTATCCCAGTTGGATTGATAAAACAGTCCATTTAGCCCATCCGGTCCTGAGGCCTTATTCCCGTCTAGCTAAAAGGTAGCAGCACGGATTTCATCCTTAGTTACCGTGGCAGTGAGTGCTGTATTCATTTCAAGGGTTACTAAGCAGGGGCACTGGTCAAGGATATGACCGTAAGCACAAGACCCCACTGATTTATATAGATTATAGAAAAAAGTTTGAGTCTTCTCCTTTAATATGGCTTCATCTTGTACCCAACCTTGTGCATCATCTAGTAACATTGTAATATGATTCCAATGCCTTCTTTGGATGGTTGTGGCGTGGAAAAACTTAGTATTTTTGTCGCCCCATTTCAATCAATTGATCCACGAGCGCATAGCCCAGAACTACTCTTCTTGTTGCCAAAGTTGTTGAATTTCTAATTTAATTGTTGTTGCTACGTGTTTGTCATAAGGAATATCCATTTGGTTTGTGATCTGTTGAAGTTTATATTGCAGTTCACGGATTCTCTTGTTTGCATTTGAGAAAGTCCAACGACTCCACAAGGTAAGTGCTAGACTGACCTTTTTTAAGAAGTGTGGTAGATCATGGTTTGCATTGGTAGCTTGTTGCCAAGCATCAGAAATAACCTTCCTACAGTCCAGGTTTTGTAGCCAAAATGCTTCAAAAGTGAAAGGTCGGGCCCTTCTAGTTTGTGATGCTACAATATTCAGTAGAAGCGGGCTGTGATCAGATCCCACCGTTGGAAGAGCACTTACAACAACATCCGGGAAGGCAATTCTCCACTCTAGGTTGAACAGAAATCTGTCTAAGTGCTCCTTAATGATATCTTCTCCCTGACGGTTATTCATCCAGGTAAATGCGCATCATTTGCTCTCCATATCAATCAAGGAGCAGTCATGTAATACCTCACGGAATGAGGACATTCAATGAAAATCAGCTAACTTTTTCCCTACTTTCTCCCAATGGTAAGTGACTTCGTTGAAATCGCCCACACAGAGCCATGGTAAAGAGTTGGTCAATGCAATCCTTTGAAGGACCTCCTAGAACTGCTGCCGAAGCCGAAACACTGTCGGCGCATGGATACAGGTCCAACGGGTAGGTATATGGTTCCCCAAGTCAGTGCAAAACAAGTCTATAAAGTATGGATCCGAATGAACTATGCTGATGTTGAGATGTGCGTGCCAAAAGATAGCTAAACCCCCTGCTAGACCAATAGGGTTAACCAAAAAAGAGTGAGGAAATTTGAGACGTTTCTGAATTTTAGATAGCTTTTCTGGACCATTTTTTGTCTCCATTAAAAATAGGAGATTCGGTCTTTCTCGGACCACAAGGGCCCGAAGGGCTTGAACTTCAGGGTAAACCCGAGACCCTGACAGTTCCAACTTAAAGTTTTCATTTTGCCGTCGGTGGCTTTTGAGGGCAAGCCACCTACGCCCTTGTACTATGCTTGTCAGCCATAAGTACAGGAGTGTCAAATAGCTGTTTAGGGCCAGCCACCAGCGCCCGAGTTCGATCTTCTTCCATGTCAAGCACAAGTGTTTCCATCAGGTTTGCTTCGTCCAAGTCATACAACAGTAAACTTTTTTTGTCATATGGCATATAGTGCTTCTGTTTTTTAGCAGCACCCATATTAGGTATCATCCTTGAATTCTTAATCTTCCTATGGAGCTGATTATCCATAGTAGGAAGCTAAGGCCCCTTCATTTTAACAGATGCAGGTATCAAAGTTGTATGAGTAGAAGTCCCATCCATAAATTCCATCAGAGAATGTTGCTGGTTAGTCCCCGTATTGGGCTAAGGTATTGGAGAAACCAGTAGATCTACTATTGCTGCGGTGTTATGACTCACCGGAGGCAAAAGAGGTGCATTCAGCAGCTGTGATGGAGGCGTCTCAAGTATAGATTCTTCAGACTAATCTATTATAGTGTGAGGTGCATAGAAAGATTGCCAAAAAGGACTAGTTTCTTTGACTTCAGCCTTAAGCCACTGACCATAGACCATGCTATCTTGTGTTTTAAATTTAGCTACATCATAGGTAATGTCCTTGCAATACATTGCATAATGACCCAACTTCCCGCAAGAGTAACAAAAATGCGAAAGACGCACAAATCGGAAATCCAGCCACAGCAATTTCCCATCAATACGAATCAACTTACCTGTTCTTAGAAAGTCTTGCAGATTTAATTCGACCCTCACTAGACCTGTTCTAGCAGTAGGTCCCTCTTTAGTGTTAAGTCGGACTTCTAGTACCCGACCAATGTCTTGCACAACCTTAGTCATCAGCTTTTCAATGGTCCATCCCAAAGGCAATCCGAAAATTTGTATCAGAGGGCACATGTTGAAAAATCATAACAATGTAGAGGGGTATTGGGCTGCCATGGCTTGAGTATAAAGAGATGACTTGAAAAGAGCCAAGGCCCACCATCCAGAACACGTTTTTTATCAGCAGCCAACTGAAATTTAACAACATATAGTCCAACCTCTCGTTGTGAAAATTCAACTCGCTCAATTCGCCAAGCTTTTTCTAGAGTACTCTGGAATGCAAGGAAATTGATGGACGGATTAGAAAGTATCCTTCCCACTAAAGTTAAGCTGCATTCTTCCAATTTTTCAAGAGGTGGTGCATCATCCCAGACATCTATGTTCCTCTCAATTGTAAGCCTACCCAGTCTGGAGCACAGGGCAGCTAATCGCACAGAATCAGGGACCGCTTCCGATGCCATCCGACCTTACGAATAACAGCGACACAAGAACCCAGTAGACTAAGGAAGTACTGGGTAAAAACCGAGAAGAGACCACCGATACAATTCATCTAGAGTAGCAGATCCTTGGAGACCCGACATGCAGAACTCAAGACAATCGAGACGGCGAGAATTATGAAGAAACAAAGGAGCTGAATCTTACCGTGTACAATTCTGATGAGATAGAAAGCGAACAACTCTGAAGATAACGCATAAGAAACAAAGTCCCCCTTCAATTTGGAAATGCGCAATCAGGATCGAAGAGAAAAAAACAATCGAAGGTAGTACGTATGGTGAGAGCCCATCGGTAATTCCAAGGAAGATGAGAAGCACTCGATACTCATGAAACGGGTGAAGACAGAAGCCAAAACCCTTAGAAAAGGGAAGACAGGAATAATATGCAAGGAAAGATGGTGGAGGTTAATTTTAGGGTTAGGGTTGTAGAAGCCATAGCTGACACAGGGTTTAGAATTCTCTACATGTCGAGAGGAGAAAGTCTCTGCATTTTCGAGAGGTTTAACATCTAGCAAGTTAGTCGACATAAATTCCCCCAAAAATCATGCATTCCTTTGCCAATTTGTCAGGGGTTCACACCATTCACATGAAGTCCTCCGAGATGAGGTGCTAACCAAGTTATCCAACGTTAGATTCATCTGCTAGTAAGAACACTTTTGAGGGACCTTGTTTAGCTTCCCTATCCTTGTTTCATCATTCTATTCAAAATCATTTCTCCATTCACACTGCTCATATAGCAGTATCGTTATTTGGACTGTCCTCTCCAGTGATCTTACTTGCTGCTCTTAGTCTTCTCTGGAAGAAATCTTGGAACAGAACAGCAGAAACAACAATGATAGCAACTGTCACCACATATAAGGCAATCTCAAGTGAGTCAATCGTTTTGCGCTAGTATGGGTGGTCAACCTCAGCAGAAACAACAATCGTTGAGTTGCACGAGGATTGAGGGTGGTCCGATTTGGCTTCCCTGGCTAAGTCACAATGGGTTGCAATTTTATTTTCTCCCTGATAAATTAAAAAAAAAATGTCAGAAAATATGATAAATATGATTTACCCATTTTTGTTGTCACATAAAATGTTATATTTGTTACAAAATATTTTATTTGAGCCATAACCACTTGGTCTATCAGTAAGTATACAAGTCTACTCAAACTATTGTATGTACATTTACCAATAAAAAAAGTAAAAAA
Organism: Eucalyptus brandiana; assembly: GCA_014182725.1. Classification (NCBI taxonomy): domain Eukaryota; kingdom Viridiplantae; phylum Streptophyta; class Magnoliopsida; order Myrtales; family Myrtaceae; genus Eucalyptus; species Eucalyptus brandiana. The sequence goes on along the minus strand of CM024675.1, from coordinate 52,502,142 downwards.
CTATTGAATTCACCTCCATATAAGTTTCAATGAATATTCAAGAATTGATATGTCATGATAAGTCGCGCTCTCGAACTCTCTCTCAATTCCACAATTCATAATTAAACTCAGCTCACTTGTCACATATAGCGAATCACATTCTTTTCGAATTCAAAGAAAAGTTTCGAATAATTCGAGTTATGAGATTGATCGGAGCTTGGAATCGGAAATATTTAACTCCAGAAGCTTGCGAGTATCATAGAGTAATAGCATTTTTATATACCTCCACCAATATCCATTATTATATTATTAATATTGACTTAATTGAACCAAGCAGAGTCAAAGTGCTCATTTGAAGACATCAAAGAAAGCGCCAAAATAGGAGAGATGGAGAGAGGCAAATTTGTCCAAGAGCGCGCCTCATTTTAGCAAAGCTTCCTTCATTACCCTCACAAAAATGACAAAATCACTGGACGTGACACCGAATATGCCCGCTGACAGAGCAAGCGCCCGAGGGCAAATCAGGAAAATTAGCAAATCCATCATCCCCCTCCTTCCGTTTCCCCCCAAGTCGCCAGAGCTTTTGATCGCCATCCATTGCAACAATCGCTACAGAGTCCACGAACGCTGCAAAGACGAGGATTCGAGGTTTGAATTCGACCAATATGGACAAAGACCGCAATCGATCTCTCCATCTCATCGGGCGATCGCGCCATTTGATCGCACGTGATTGTTTTGCGTATATGAAAAGGTGCGGAGATTGGAAATTCGTTTGTTGCCGCGATATCATGTTTTTTCTAGACGACGTTGTTCGATCTGTACCTCTTGCAGAATATTGTGGAGTGTAACGGATCATGGTTGAGGGTGATGGTTGTTTTGACAAAGCTTCATCGCAACTCGTGTTCACGGAATCAATTACGGTTGTGAATCTGATCCTCTGACTTGATTCGGACGAGAGTTTGGCTCGTGATAAGGTTCGTGTGGACAGGCTCTAGTATCGAGTACGTCAATTTTGAGCCTAGAGAAGTGAGGTTTGAGTAGTGAATTTGGCTGATTAGGCATTTCACTGTCGATGGGAATCGTTGACCGTGTTGTGGAGCTGTAGTGCCTAATTGAGTGGGGCATACTATAGCTGAATGATCCTTCCAGTGTAGATTTGGATGTTTTCAAAGTATATGACTAATGGTGTTGTGTTGTCTTTGGTTGGTTTTGTTAAGCTCTTGGATTACTGAGTTTAGATCGATGCTACCACTGGAAGAGGGTCAGATCAACCAAATTTTCTTATAGTTGTTCGACACAAAAATTTCAACCTGCTATTTCTACTTTGGGGATAAAATTTGTTGAGCATCTCATAGTGATTAACTATCAGCCATTTAGCTTTTCTCCAATCGAGTAATGGACTATAGCTTGTAGGTTTCAGTGGAGTAGCTTTAGGGGAAAGAGCAGCCTTACATTTTAATATGACATTGTTGCTAATGCTGCTTAAAGAATAGGTCCTTAGTACTAAATGGCCAATTCTTCAGATGAGATTTTGTGGGCATATGTTGCCTTCTCTTATTAGCTTCTGACTGATTACTAATGCCTTTGAATCTGAAATCAGGTGTTCAAGGTCATTGAACTAATAGTTGACGTCCGCACTGCTTGGAAGTATATAATTTGTTGCGGTGGCTACCAATTTGCGATGCTTGTGATGCCTCTATGTTTGAATTTCATCTAATTTTTTGTCTTTATTTCTGATCAATATATATTACCTGTTGGCATACATTATGGTGGCCGGGATCTTAATGTTGCGGTTTCAGCTTTCAAAGGTACTTAAGAACATAGGTATGCATGTTAAATTTAGCAATTCTTCCTCTCACATTTGACATGCGAAGGATATGCTGAAAATTTAAGCTAAGAAGAGTACCCTGTGGTGAATACGTACACAAAGCACATGGGTCTGCCGTCCATAAGAAGGGAAAACAGTGAATCATTTCCATGGAGACACAAAAGTTATGTGGTTGTAATTTTAGATGGAGTCCTGAGGAGATCACCCACTTTACTAATTTTGTTCTTGAAAAAGTTGTTTGAGCTTTTCAGTTAGTGATTACTTCTACTTATTTCTACAACATATAGAATTGGGTTGAATATCCCTACTGGAAACAGCTCGACATAAACTACCCCAACATGCCTGGTGCCATGGTGAGTTGTAGAGATGATAAGCCTCTTGCAAGTTGTGGATACTTCTTATTTGGAGAATGATTTATAGGAATAACGCTCATCCCTTCAACCCCCAAGCACACATTTCAAATCCTATAGATTTAATCAAAAAGTTAGTCAGAGCTATTCATTCGATTGGAGAATTGTAGTTTGAAATCTTTCACACTTCTAAAATACCATTTGCTAGAGATGAAATTTTGTTCTGTGCATGAGAAATTTGAATAATCAATAATAAATTTGAAGTATCACCGGTCCGTAATTAACTGGTGGCTATTTAGTCCAGTCAACTGTTTGTAAGTTATCAATAAAATAACATTTACTTCATCCTCAAACTAAATAGTAGATAGCCATTTGTTTTTCTTTTAAAATGTTGTAGGTGGGTGTGTATTTTCGCTAGGAATGCTTACAATCGATTAACGGTAGTCACTTTTTAACAAAAAAACTATTTTACCACTCTAAATTCTTAGTAGATTAATAACATTGTTTTGATTTTACTAGTAGCATTGTTTATTTGTCAGTAACACATTAAAGAAGTAATCTATTACCATATTGAAATACTCTTGTAGATTACGAACAATAGTTCGCTTCACCAGTGGACTAGTACTTTTGCTAGTTTCATCTACACTTTGTTTTGCAAGAAAAAAGTTTTTGAAAATCTTATTACAACCAATTCATCCCTTCTTGATTGTCTAAGTTCAGTCCATTTCAAAAAGCAGACCCATGTTGGTATGTCATTAATTTCACTGGTAATTTTACTGTCGGCCAACTAAATTTTAGCTTTTAGTATTAAGTTTATGAGTTATTATTACATTGATAGCATAAGTCGTTGTCGTCGAGACTAAATTACGTTTTATATCTTACTGACAAATTTTATATTTTACTACTATGAATTCCTTGTAGAATAGCATTAATTTCACTAGTAAATTACTACTTACACCACTAAGATATAGTTATGAGTAGTGAATTTATGAAAATTTATTAAGTTATTATTATATCGACGGTCGTAAGCCACTAATTGAACGTTGTTGGGACCCTCTCAAGGTGAAATCCTGAGGGAGTTTTTTATTTTTTTGGAAATCCTGAGGGAGTTTGACACTATAATAATCTGCTAGGAATTCCCTCTAATCTGACAGAGCCGTTCAGCACATAATCACGGAAACGAGCGTGCAATCCGAGCCAATACGATGAAGAAATCCACGTTATCAATAAAAAACATGCAACTACATCAAGAGAGTCCCTTCCCCTGCTTTGTAGCCAAATGTGTTTTATCGATCTTGACCGAACTTTGTTTTATCAATCACCAATAATTCCCCCCGATTATTCCTGCCCTTCAGCCGTGATTTGCCCTTGAGATGCCGAAATTCCCAGCTGCCAATCTTGGTTAGAAAATGTCCGTTTCCCTCTAGGTTCTGTTTCTTTCTTTCTCCATTTTGTTGTTTTTCTTGAAACTCATAATTCCATGCATCTTTATAGATATAGATCTTGAGTGTGATGGAAAAATTCATGATTGAAGTTCTAATTCAAGATGAGCGAGGGGATGGATCGATCAAATTCTCTGAATTGAGATCAATGAAAGATCGAATTTAATTTCTAATGGCTTTAGCTTGGTTTTTACTCCACTAGAAATTTGTTTTAGTAATCCAGTTTCAACACTCTCGTAGCAGATTTTTGAAATTAGACTTCTTCCATTTTAATTTAAATTGAGCTTTCTCCCGTGGCTCAAAAGCTAGGTGAAGAAGAGAAATAGGTGGGATCCATTGCCTAACTCCTACCTTATTAAAGAAAAAGAAAGACTTCTTTTATAGATGCGGATACACTATCAAGACCTTTTATTAAGGAATCTGAATAGGTTTTGTTGTTGCAGCTAATGGGTAGTTAGTTGCAAGCTCTGATTCACAACTCCACTTCCCCGTTTAGAGGTTTTGTCATTAGTTTCTTCTATTCCTCCTTTCTTCAATGATATTGGTGCATTGGCCAGGGAAAAAAAACGATGCTTTCCATCTCTGCTCATTAGAAAGCAATTTTACCTCATCTTACTTATTAAAGAGAGTAAAATCTGTCAAGGGTACAATGAATATTTTGAGGGGAGGACACCAAATTCAAATTTTTGGCTTTACATTAGAATAAATAGATAACGTTTAGAACTTGAATAAGACTTCTTTCAACCATAGAAATTTTTAGGAATTTTAGTTCCACAACATTTGCAAAAGCAACTCCCTTATGTATACAGTACCAATAATCACTAATTAATCTTTTAGATTATTATGATTCTAGAAACTACTTTTATACCCAATATATTGTGTTTATCTTTATAATTTGGGTTCAAAATTTTAATATTTATTTTACTATATTCTATAGCATGAGTAGCAAAAATAAGGGTTCTCGTACGAGGGGAAGTCTCGCCTCCTCAACGAAAAGGTTGTCGTGGGAAAAATTTTGGTTGCAAAAATAGCGGTTTCCGAAGTATTAAGCAAAGTGGTTTTGTTCCTATGGGCCACAAAAGATTAAAAAAAAAGAAGGTCTTGCTAGTGTTGATTAGAAGACCTCATTGTCCAAATCTTTCTTTTACGGTTTGATTTATCTAATTGAAGTAGGCTGTAACTATAATCGCACCAATAATTCAAACTCATCAAGCTAGATATAAGTTGGTAATTCATTGACCAAAAATAGTATCCACGTTGCAAAAGTAATGAAAATAAATAAAACCAAAAAAAAACAAGGACAAGTGCAAGTGCTGTTATACGTCGATAGGGGGCAAAGATAGAAACTCTGATTGATCTTTTGAATTTATTTGTCAAATATACGATATGGACATCCTTCTACAGTATCTAAATTAAATTGATAAGTTGAAAGTTCAAGACATTTTATATTAAAATGAAAGCTCACATTCTCCGTGATAAAGTCGAATGTTCAGGTGAAAAATCCAAGATTCTCTAGAATATCAAGCTAATGAGATAAGGAAAACTTTCATTTTTCCAAAAGTAGTATTTTTTTTAAAAAAAGAAAATGAGAACTATTCACATTTTCACGCTTCTATAGTGTCTATTTTTATAAATTTCACTTGCTAAAATGTTAAATTAAGATTTGATCGTATCAATTAATATATCAATCTCAGCACAACCTTTGGCCTTATTTGTCAAACTTCAATTGATGGAGAGCGAGTCCTTACCGAGTAAAAGTGCACATCTTTTTGGAAAAACATTTGGGAAAAAAAAAGTTAGCCTAAAGCCATTTCTTGGGGACCTAAACCTTCATTCACAGTTAAACTACCGGAAATATTTTAGTCAAAAGAAGCGTGCGAGGTGTGAGAGGTATAAAGCAAAGTGATGATGGAGAGGTTGGACCAAATCCAACCTAGTGCAATAAAGCAAAGAAAAAAGAAGATGGGGTCGGGCTAATGTGGAAAAGAAGAGCAGCCAATGCTTTTAGTGTGCCTTTGTTTTGTCGACAAGATTTTAGTCAAAAGAAGTGTGTAAGATCGAGAGGTATAAAGCAAAGTGATAATGGAGAGATTCAACCAAAGCCAACCCAAAGCAATAAAGGAAAGAAAAAGAAGATGGGGCCGTGCTGATGTGTAAAAGAAGAGCCATCAATGCTTTTAGTATGCCTTTTGTGCTGTTTACAAGATTTTAGTTAAAAGAAGAGATTAGGATTAAAAAATAAAATAAAAGAGGATGCATTTTGGTAGCAAGAAAAAGTACATAACTGCTCTGTCCTGTCTCGCCCCTTCTTTTCCCGTACTATAAGGAATTTCTTTTCTTTATGAAATTCATGAAAAATCACCATCGAGATCTTAAAATACTGTCACCATCTTCATTTTTTTTTTGTTCTGACCATAATCATCCCTGAAAATGAAAATGCTACTGGATTAGTGCCCTGGCATTGACACAGCCCCTTATTGCTAATAGGCCTGGCCTGGTAAGGTCCCTCCGGGCTCGGACCCAAGAGGGCCGGTCTGTGCTGGGTCTGGGCTGGAGTGGCCCAGTTGCCATTCTTGGGATTGGGATTTGTTAATGTACATGTTAGGAAAAGGAAAATGCTTACGTTCAAGTCTTTTTCAAACTTTGTTCAAAGCCAGAGAAATGTAACGCACGAGTATAATGAGTCAAATTCGGATTTTGAGGGAGAAGGAAGATTTCAACGTGCAATTGCTGGTGTAGCATAAATACTCATAAGTTATGGTCTTGGTAATGAACCAAGAATATGTGATGTGGCATAAGAAAATAAATGAAGAAAAGAAACAGATGTCCTAGAATCTGGAGTAGAATTGAGAATGTTAATTTTTTTTTCTGGAGAGAAGAATGTTAGTTCAATGCAACATCTCCGAGTACCAAAATTGCATGTTTTTGTTTAAGAATTTATTATCAGAAATAGAGTGAGTGGTCGAAAAGTATTAATCCTCAAAACTTATATAAGTATCAAAAAAATCGCTCAGCAACAACACAACCTTTATATGACCCAAAAAAAAAAAAAAAAAAAAACAACACAACCTTCAGGCTCGAGAACTTGTTGACTCGTGATTTAATGGCGTTGAAGCCATGCATGGCATCTCAATAGCTCAGAGACTACCGCATTTTCGAGCCCCCAATTCATCTCAGCTCAGCTGGACTCATCTCTTCTAATGATGACCAACTCGTGGAATGTGCTCAAATTTGTGTCCAGGCATCTATCAAAATCACAGCTCCTTCTTCTCCTCCGGTGCTCAGTCCCTTGGTTTTGCAGGTAGCGTGCTTGTTGTCAATTAGGCTTTTCTTTTTTGGTGCTGAGGAATTTCGACGTGGATTGTAGATGCCATGATTATGGTTCTTTATTAGTTGAGGGCTTTTTTAGGTTGAGTTTGATGTCTAGATATGGGGGGCAAAAGGAATTTGATGATCGATGAAAAAGTCTCGAGTAACTCATACGACGGATGAGTAACTGTTGCAGTCAGGTTGAAGCGGAGAGTGGAGATTAGGAATGATTATGCTGTTAGGGATTGTGCTTGTGAACATAGAGATGTCACCTTTTAATTGTTTCCATTGTGTTTGTTTCGAACAAGTTTGATGTTGGAGACACGATTCTGGAATAGAAAATGAATTATGTCGAATTATTTCTTCTAGTCAGAGTGTTTCATGTTCTTAAATGTCAGTTCTGGCTTGAATTATTTCGTCATCTTGTTGATACAGAACAGTGCTGTATTCTTCGTTGGCAATAAAAGGTTTTGATGTGGTGTCTTTGAAATTCACGGGCCCAATTCATGGCAATATATTGTCTGCAGCCCCTTATCCAATAATGTTGAGTTTACCATATTGTTTTGGAGCCATTGCTGAAAAGGAGGAACCCACCGGTTTTTCCTTTTCTCCAATTAATTGTGTGGTGAGCTCTCGTGACAAATTGTGTAGTTCTCTGATATTTAATTCTTATATTATTATGCAGAAATCATGAGGGAGATGTATTGCAAAATTCTTGAATCCATTGATACAAAAAGAACAATGGCTCCAAATGAATGGACGTAGTGCGTGATTGAAAATTGCAAAAACATAGGATATTACGCTCCTCTTTGATGTCTTGTAGAACCTGCGAAGATTTGTCAGTTGACTTCTTGCTCCATTTGAGAAGTAAAGTTCTAATCTTTTAACAGTTGATAACGAACCTTTCTTTTTTTTCACTGCAGAGATTGTCAAATCTTCGAATTTATAAGAGTTTTTAACTGCAGCATGGATGAAGTAGTAAGATGACACATGTAACATGCTCAAGAAAGAGTTTTTCATATATAATTTTATGAAACCACATTTTATTCAAAGTACATATAACATTGTTAAATGTGTATGAATGTATCCTGTGGGAGTAACACATTAACTTGCTCGACATGTCTAAATTGGTTACATCTTTATTTTTCATGTACAAACTTTTTATCTTGTTCATGACTTGGGCACTATTAAGCTCGATCCAACTTAATATGTGTCATAGACTAGTTTTGTAAATTGATCTTTTGACAAATTGCTATCTCTACGAGCCTTTCATTTCTTCAATGACACCTCTACTTCAAGTTAGTTATTTCATTATTGAAGCTTAGCAAAGAGCATTTTACTTTTGGCAAAGCATGTTTTTCCAAACCGATAGCTTCATTGGTTATCCGTTCAAGCTGATTCTTAGGGTGTGTTTGTTTGTATTTCTTTTTTTTGTTTATGAACAGAAATCTTGTTTTTTTGTTCCCGAGAACAAAAAAAGAACAGAAATGAATTTATTTGCATTTTTGTTCCAATCTATTTTTTTTGTTCCCGGGAACAAATTTAGAACAGAAACAAGAAAAATTTGTTTCTTGTGTCTGGAACACTTTTGAGAAACATATTTTCTCTCTCTTCTTTATTTTCTTCTCTTTCTTTTCTTTTTCTTTGGCCGATTGCTGGCATCGGCCATGATCGGCGACCTCGCCGGAGCGTCGCCAGCCCCCGGCGAGGCGAGCTCGGGCTCGCCCAAATTTGGTGAGGCCGAGCTCGCCCAACCACCGGAGAGGCTCGGCCTCGCTAGGCCATCGCTAGGCGATGCCAACCTAGCGATGGCTCAGCGAGGCCAAGCCTTGTCGGTGACTAGGCGAGCTCGACCTCACTGGATCTGGGCGAGGCCGCCGGCCCTCGTTGGCCGGTTACCAGCCATGGCCGAGGCCGGCGACTGGCCAAAAGGAAGAAAAAAAGAAAAAAGAAAGAAAAATACAATAAAAATTTAAAAATTAAAAAAAAAAAAAAAAAAAGAACACAAAAATTGTTCCATGAACAAGTTACCAAATGTGTGTTTCTATTATTTTTCTATTCCATGAACAAGTTACCAAATGCGTTTTTTTGTTCAAAAATTGTTCCCCATAATAGAAATAGTCTATAGTTTTTTCTATTTCAACTATTTCTATTTCTTGGAATAATTTTTGAATAGAAACGTTTCCAAACGTACTCTTAATCAAACTACATTTCCATAATGTGTTTCTTCTCAGGAGATTACATCAATTAATTTGTCGTTGGAAGTACATAATATAATCAACATTTATATCTCTTAATCCTTATTTTGCCTAAGCATTTAAATTACCATGGCACACTTAGTCCTTGAAGATAGAACCAAGGGCTGACAAAATTGTAGGTAAGAAGGCCTTGCGGAAGCATAACGTCTATGATATTATACCAGGGTATTGAAATGCAGCTTTATGCTAAATAGAACAAAGATGCTACACTCGTGCAGGAAGTCATGAAGCTCTTGAAAAAGAACGACTTGCCATTGCAACCTGGCACGGCCGATACTGTTTTCAGCTTCACTTTCATGCCGATCATCCTGCTTCCAAGCTGTTTATTCTGAAAAGGATGTTATTATCATCACGTAGTACAACATTAAAGCACTTAACTGTTAACCATGTGAAATGTGAAAAAATACTCTTATATGAATAAAATCAACTTGTTCTTTATTATTATCGCTTTGTCTGCATTGCTGCTCTCAATTTATCGGTTTACTTGTGCTATTTGACATCCTTCTTCCTATGGAAAAGTTTTGAAGCCATTTGTTATGATCCAGACACTTGGGGTGCGCATGACAAAATTTCTAAAATAAAAATTAATTTCTGGCCAGAAATTGATTTCTTAATTTTTATTTCAGAAACTAGCTTTTGATTTCTTCTTCAAATCTATTTCTGGAATAAAAATCTATTTCAAAAATAGAGAAATCAAATTGCGTTACCAAACGGATTTCTGTTCCAAACCTGTTCCAGGGAATAGAGAAATAAAGAAATCAAGAAATATAAATTTTATCATGCGCAGCCTTGGGTTTCCTCATGGAGTATTCCAAGAGATTTGTCATGGATTGTAGTGAAATTGCAGAATTCAACTAATCCAGCAAGAATGACACAGGCGAACGTTGAACCTCATCGTCGTCCTCCTCGGCCTCGACATTCTCATCAGCACTGCAGGCCGCGGCAGCATCATCCTCTTTGGGTGGGGCGGTCCGACGGGCCTCGAGCTCCTCGTCATCGACCGGGCTCGTTGAGCTACTGCCACCGCTCCTCGGAGCCGTCGGGCCACGCCCGCTGCTCCGAGAGTTTCACCACGGCAGTGCCGAAAGCCTGTTACGGCGGCGACTGGCCGATCGATCGGTCCATCGAGGTCGTCGGTGCTTGCTCTAGAGAGAGAGCGAGAGAGAGAGAGAGAGAGAGAGAAAGAGGGAGTGGGATGGTGAAAGGATTGTAGCCGTTTCGTTTTCATCTGAACAGATTTCCGAACCTGGGAGGAAGCAGGAGAGGAGGGGTCGCGCTTTGCGTATTTTCTGTTTGGAATTGTTTTTCGCTTTTCATTTTCGTTTTTGTGTTGGTTTTAATTTTCCTTTTTTTCTTTTTTCAATTTTGGTTTTATGCCAGCGGTGCGAAAATTTCCCGCCAGGCAGTGCGGGGGAAATGTAGGAGCGTACTTTCATTCCCCTCCGTGGGAATTGAAGCCACCGCCTGGCTCACGGCCAGATGGATCCCCGGCTTAAGTTGGGGTTGATCTGCCCGAGTCATGATGGGTTGTGAATTTTTGTTTCAATAGATAAAGAGAGTAGGATGAGATGATCATCCATCACGAAATATTTGATTTGAGTTATTATTAATCAATTCACTTGTAAATATATAAATCTGACATTGCAACTTCATTGACATGCCAAAAGTCTAAAAAATCATTCCACATGATGCAATAAACACTTAAGATACTGACTGGTTAAATATATATATATATTTTTTTTTTTTTTTTTTTTTTGGGAAACTTCGTAAGTCGATAGTCGGCAAGCAAACCCTAAGGGAGCAACTGCAGGACCCACCACTATAAGTAAGAATCCCTAACGACACCTCTGAAATTCAAACTCTTCCTCTTCATGAGGGGGAGAGAGCCCTAAGCTAGCTATGCCGCTGTGGGCGGTGGTTGGTTAAAAGTATGGTCATAACATAACAATTCATGAAAAACGCTATAATTCTTTAATCACTCAGGGGTGAGTTGGAATCTTTTCATGTTCAATTTTTTTTTCTCATTTCTTTAAAGTGAATGAGTAGTGCATGAGCTTGGTAAGAAAAATTAAGTCATGTATAAAATTGTTCTATCTTTGTACCTTTTTAAATATCCCACTACAAATATTTATCAAAAAAATCATTCATGCTCTTTGTTCTTTAAAAATGTATCATGATTTTTGTTGTCTAAGATCATAAACTCCATTTACTTTGCACATAGCCAATGAAAAAGCCCAATGATTTTTGTTCTCAACATTCGCGGACCTTTTCTTCTATTCCTCATTCATTTACACGTAGATTCAATGCTGACAATCATATTGCTAATGTATTCAATTAGAGAAATTATGGGAAGATAATGATAAGAGTTATGGAGTGTGACAGAAGAAAGTGCTATTAAAGCATAGAGGCTTTTTATTGCTAATGGTGTACATGTAATTTTCATGTTAAACTAATATTGATAGTGTAAAAATTGTATAGTGCAACATTGTAATTTTGTTTTTTCTTTCTGATTTCAAAGGGGGTTTTTTCACTTAAAAACTTCGCTTGTCATCTTTTTTTATTTTTTCTCTTCAACAAATTGCGTTCCTAACAAGATAATGCCACAATTTTCAAGAAGGCTATAAGTTTCTATAAGGTTATAAGTTCAAAACACATTCGCATTATAAATAGTTTGGAAATTTTAGACAAATTGTCTTGACTCAAAATACTATAAGTACATTTGACTAAAAAGGAAAATAAAATATTGCATCTAGTTCAACATAAGTATTTAGAGAGCATTCAAGAATCTATACATAATAGCAAGTCATCTTTTTAAACTCTCTTTCTAGCCCGAGAGAAGAAGATTTCATAATTTGCAGTTAAGCTCAACTTATGAGTCACTCAAGTTTAGTTACATTCTTTTAAAGTTTGAATGATTTAAGTTATTAGATCGATTTGAGTTTGAATTAAAAAATATGACTAAAAAGCTTTCCACCATAGTGGAGAGTGCATTTTTCATATACCTCAAAGAATATAAATTAAGCAGATAAAGGATATTTAATTTTGGTACTTTTTGAGAATCCTGGTTTGTTGTTGTGTTTTTTTTTTTTCTTTTTCTGTTCGAATTTTAGAATCCTGGTTCGGACCCAGCTAATTAAACTAAGCTCGAGAGACGGACCAAAAAAAAAGGAAGAAAAACTAAGCTCGAGTCAAAGTGCTAATGTGGAGACATTAAAGGGGAGCTCCAAGAGAGAACCCCGAATTTGAAATATTAGCGGAACTTACTTCAGTGCCTCCACGCAAACACCGAAATCACCGAATGTGACTGCCGACAGAAGAAGACGCTGAGGGCAAAACAGGAAAATTCATAATTTCATCTTCCTCTCCTTCCTTTGCCCCAAGTCACAGTAGCTTTCAATCGCCATGAAATCCACGAACTTGCGAGACCGGAATTGGAGCAATACGGACAAAGATCCGCGGTCGATCTCTCTATCTCGCTATGCGATCGCGCCATAGTTTTCTCGACGATGCCGTTCGATCCGTTTCTCCTGTAGAATATGGAGCGGAACGGGTCGTGGTTGGAGAGTGACGCTTCTGATGTGCTTGATCGCCGCAAGTGGGGCGAGAGGTCAATTGCATAATCCTCATGGACCCACGATTGAAGGAATATGGGAACGAAGACAATGGAAACCTTATGCTTTCCAGGATTACTTCTGCTTCCGCATTGAGGCTGCGTTAAGACTCTAATGCCACGAGTCAATTAAAGTAAAAATGCTCCCAAGTCAGCACCTAATTTCTTGAAGATCACTAGGTAGCTCTAGATGAAGTTTATTCATGTAATGCATTCCATCAATCTGTTTCCATGTCCATCACAAGATGCACAGGATCTCTACTGAAATTTACTTGGAATGTAAATAGCATGTAACTGAATGTATCATCCTTGTAAATACAACTCTGTGATGCCTATTGAATGAATGTGCTCGCAAGTTTACTTGTTAATCTTACTTACTTGACTCGATAAAACCTAATGAGGATGTGTGGATGCTGAGCTGAGCTATTGTCTGCAAGTTTACAGTTGAATCACCCTGCTCTTGCCATCTTCTCTTTTCTTTCTTTCTTTCTTTTTTTGGGGTTGAACTCACGTTTTTTTTTTGGGTCGAAAATACGGTTTCTATTAACTTACTTAGCCAAGTTTGGAGAAAATACATCAAAAGCATCGGCGTATAACAAATCAAATAGGTCGGGCGGGGGATTAGCTATCCAATTCCTAGGAAGACAATTAAATCTTTGGGCTTTTGCAAGCCAATCCGCTGCCCTATTAGACTCCCTGCTGCAATGGGCTAGAGTAAGCCCAGGAAACTCCTTTAGCTTGGCCTTGATCTGGTCCACGATGCCCTGAATTTGCCAGCTTGTTTCGGTTGTCTCCAGAACACTTCGCACGAGGGATTGGCAATCATAGTGTACTTGTATCTTCAACTCAGATTTGGAAGACAGAAACTCTAGGGTTTCAAGAAGTGCCATGGCCTCTGCCTGTTCTGCAGTAGAAGCTGCAACCAACTTGGAGAAGCCAACCACAATTCGCCCCTTTGAGTCTCGACAAAGGCAGGCAATGGATCCCCTGTTCTCCTCCAAAGCTGCAGTGTCTTTTTCGTGTAAGCCCCTGTTAGCATCCTCCTGTTCTGTAGAAGAAATCGCAGCCATCTTGGAGTAGTGATCATCAGTACGTGCCTTGGATTGTCGATAAAGCCCGGTAATGGCGATGGGTCTTCTGTTCTCCTCCAAACCTGCAGCATCTTTTTCGTGTAAGCCCCTGTTGGCGTCCCCTTGTTCTGCAGAAGAAACCGCAACCAGTTTAGAGGGGTGATCTTCAGTCTATGCCTTGGATTGTCGACAAAGGCCAGTGATGGCGATGGATCTTCGGTTCTCCTCCAGATTTGCAGCAGTCTGTTCATGCGGTCCCCTGTTGTCATTGGCTTCTTCATACATTCCCCTGTTCTCGTTATAAGCTTCGGCCACTCCTTCATTTCGGATGAATGAAGCATCAATGTTAACTTGGAGCACATCTGGGGCCAGGGGTTGCCATCAGTAGGTCTTAGCTTCGCTTGCCTTCTTTTCCTTTGGTTTGCGGTTTCACGTGAGAAAGTTGTCAAGTAAAGTTGAAGCTTTGAACATTGTTTGTTGCGGATGCAAGGGACGGTGGCCGAAAATGAAGTGAATCCTGTCTTTCCATATGCACCACAAGATTGTTGCGGTAAGGTCGAACTTCAGATCTCCTTGTGGGTCTTCTTTTAACTTGCACAGCCAATCATCGAATCTTGTTAACCCAATTCTTGATATTTTAATTTGCAGGGAGTTATCACGCCATATTCGAGCTGTCCATGGGCAAAGTAGGAGAGTATGTTCGATGGTTTCAGGTTCCTATTTGCATATGGAACATAATGGGGTAGGTACCATTTTTCTTTTGTATAGATTTTCCAGAGTAGGCATCGCATTTTGACATGCTTTCCAGAAAAATTGTTTAACTTTGGGTAGGGTTCGAGATTGTCAAATATATTTCTAGAGTTGAGGTGTTGTTTGGTAAGATGAAGATGTTGTTGCTGTATGTGTGCTGGCTGATTTGTCTCTAATGGTGAAGTAACCGCCTTTAACTGTGTAGGATCCTGATTTGTTATTCATCCAAATCAATTTGTCTTCTGAAGTTGGCGATCCAACAGGGGTTTCTAGGATTTCCTTCACTCTTTGATCATCGAACAACGATCTTACCATTGGTTCATCACATATCCCAGTTTTTGGTTCTATTAATTCAGCCACATGAATTGGCTCATTTCTTGTTGCTGGGCTACCAATAATTCCACTTTTCAGCCATTTGTCTTCTCGAATCAAGATTTTCTCTCCGTTTCCCACCAAATACATAATAGATGGTGCTATAGAGTCTCTTCCAAGAATAATACTTTGTCATCCCCACGAAGGTCAGGAACCTTTTTCCAGCTTTCCAAAAATCGCCTTGTGGGTAATAGAGACCCTTCATCAATCGGCCTAGCAGAGACTATGATTGCTGTGAAAGGCGCCAAGCTTGCTTCCCTAGCATGGCTGTATTGAAGGCACGTAGATCTTTAAAGCTGAGACCCTCCTCATCCTTTCTAAGTTTTAGAGTTTCCCAATTTTTCCAATGAACCCCAGCAGATTTGTTATTGTTTATCCACCAGAAATTTGCAATTTTCTTCTCAATAGATTTGCAAATTGAAACGGGGATCTTGAAAATGGACATTGCATATTGAGGAATAGCCTGCATTACCGGTTTGATTAAAATTTCCTTCCTTGCTTTTGACAGCAAATTATTCTTCCAACTTTCCAACTTCCTATTAACTCGAGCTAGAATCCAAGCGAACATATCGTTCTTGGAAGCTCCTCAATCCAAAGGAATTCCCAATTACTTCCCTGTTTTTTCTATCTCTAGAACTCTCAATTCTGAAGCCATATTTCTTTTCAAGTTCACTGGACAGCTTTTGCTAAAATAAATGCCTGACTTATTGAGATTAATAGCCTGGCCTGATGCAAAACAATATTGATGTAAAATGCTTGCTAGATTTTGACATTCTAGTATGGTTCCATGGAGAAAGAAAATTGAGTCATTTGCAAATAGTAAGTGTGATAGGGTAGGACAGCTTCTATTTAGCTCGATTCCTTTGAGTGTACCATCAGCTACAGCTTGTTTGATCAGGTTGGAGAGGGTGTTTGCCACTAAAATGAAGAGATAAGGAGATAATGGGTCACCTTGTCGAATTCCTCTGGTTGGCTTAAATTAAGGTAGAAGTTCTCCATTGAAATTTACACTAAATGAGATCGTCGAAACACATTGCATCACCCATTGTACCCACTTTTCACAAAATCCCATCTTGAGTAAGCATGCTCGAAGGAAGTCCCATTCAATTCGATCATATGCCTTCTGCATATCCAGCTTTAGAACAGCTTTGAATTTATTTTTCCTCTCCTGAGTTCGCATTCTATGGAGTACTTCCTACACAATCAAGATATTATCTTGAATTTGTCTACCCCCACAAAAGCACTTTGTTCTTCAGCAAAAAGATTGGATAGTAGGGGTTTAAGTCTATTATTTAATACTTTGGATATGATTTTGTACACAAAATTGCAGAGGCTGATTGGGCGGAATTGTTCAAGCTTTTTAGGGTTTGGGATTTTGGGAATTAGGGTAATTTGGGTTCTGTTCATGGCTGGAATTAGATAACCGGTTTCAAAAAAATTATGTACTTCCCTAAAAATATCCTAGCCTATAGCTGGCTAATGATTCCTATAGAAGAGTCCATTAAGCCCATCCAGTCTTGGGGCTTTAGTAGCCCCTAATTGGTTCATTGCAGCCATGATCTCCTCTAAAGTAACAAATTTAACCAGACGTTGGTTCATCATTTCATCAACAGAAGTTGGAATTTGGTGCAAAAGAGGTTGAAAATCTTGAGATCCCATAGACTCATACAATTTTTTAAAATATGTCTCCGTCATTTGCTTCAAAAGTTGTTCCTCTCTCACCCAATCATCTTCAGCATTCTTTAGCATGGTTATTCTGTTTCTGGATCGTCTCTGAATAGCTGTAGCATGGAAGAATTTAGTGTTTCTATGGCCCCATTTCAACCAATTAATTCTAGACCGCATTCCCCAATACATCTCCTCTTACCGCCACAAGTATTCAATCTCTTGAGATATCTTCTTTGCCTCCACACATTCCTAAGAGTGGCAGTGAACAATGAGAAAGAGTGATAAATCTTAAGATATTGATAGAAGCGACAATAAATGAAGAGTTATTGCGCCATAGCTTGTGGTACTAATGGACAAGAAAGTGTTTAGTTTACATTTTATTAGATTTTTTAAGAAATAATTACAAAAAGGGTATATGTAATTGGTACGCTCCAATTCCCTCTTGGAATCAGGAACCGGATTGCCTGGATACTAATTTCACTTTTACGAATCAGGAATCAGACCAACACTCCAAAGAACCGGACCCAACTGGCCAGTCCGGTCCAGTCCAAGCAGTTCTCAGTTCGTGCTATCCGTTTTGCACACATACCCCTACCAAACAATTGACTTTATTTTCTAATCTTTTTCAATATATTTCCAACCATTATTATTATTTTCATTGTATCTAAAAATATTTCCAACATAGGACACACGTTTAGAGGAAATTCGAAAAGGACATCAAGACCTTTCCACATAAACGAAGACAACGGACTTTCGAAGACCAAGAACATCTCCGAGCTTCCAGAACATGATGAGCTGTGAAGTCTTATCAGATCAATCTTTTGAAGCTCGTCGTCTTCGTCGACATGCATCGGAGTTTAATTGGAGCTTCTTTTTTGTTTTTTCCTAACAAAAACACCTTAGAAGCGAATCGCATTGTGTGATCGGATAATTTGTGGGAGACTTATAATTTTGTGTCCTTAAATTATCTTAAGAGAATGTATAAGTGTGGTGATTGGAACTCAGGTCTTGAACGAGGAGGATGGACACCCTTATGATACGAGGTATTTGGGGTTCAATTCTTAAGTTGACTTATAACCATCCCGAGTCTGGTGGTCAAGTCTCCCAGAAAAGCCCGTTTTTTTTTAGGTTAAGCAAAAGCCAGAAACGTTCATTCTCATCCCTTCTAGGAAAAAGAAGCCTATTGGGTAGTTTCTCTTTATTACAAAACTTGAAAATTGGACTGGGTCATCACATTGCTGACTCCGGCATCAGGGAAAGCTGCTGCAACACGAGTTCTTGATCTAATAAAACAAATGCAGGACCATAGCACACCGACTTAATAGGTAGTAGTTTATTATCTATCTCCTCTTGAGTTGAACTTCCATGGCTCTCTTTGAATTACTCTTATTGTACTCGGCGAGATCAAAATGATCATCGACGCACCAATGAGAGTTCCATTGGCTTCCTGGATTCCATGCCTGATCCTCTTCATCCCAGGCATTCCTTTCAGTGCACGGTCATACCTTAACACGTGGTGCTTAGGGAATGGCAACTATGTTGCTTATAGCAAGTTCCAGGACAACCTCAACCACCTACTCTATAGGCAGCTTTACAGTGGATCCATTTACAGTTTCTTCATTTTACTTGTTTTAAAATATGTTTTGAATTTGAACCACAACAAAAGTATAAATTTAAAAAACAAATAAAATAAAAATAAAAGGAGAATACAATATTTGTTTTAGGATATTATGTCTGCAAAGGAAAGAGAAGATAGTTTACACTTAGAGCTTATTTGATAACCAGTCAGTTCTTAACTATTTATATTTTTCTATTCCTTGGAGTTTAAAAAAAATAAAAATTCATTTAATAATGTCATCTCATTTTTCTACTTATGGGCACAGATTTATTCCCCAAAATAGATTTGTAATAGAATTAAGAAATAAAAAAAGTTACTCCTTTTATTTTTGGGAACAATTTCAGAATCAAACTATTTTCTTTTCTTTTTTCTCTTCTTTTTTTTTCCCTTCTTTTTTTTATTTTCTTCTTCTTCCTCCTTTAGCCAGTCGCCAAGGGTAACCAACCCATCGACCAGCCAAAGATAAGGTTTGGCAATCTTGTTGGAACCTCACCCAGCCACAGCGAGGCTTGTCCTCCCTAAACACTGCCACAGCCGATAACGTTTTGCAGAAGGTTGGAATCTTGCGCCATTCCCGGGGGGGAGGGGGGGGAGCGCAAAAATAAGGATAAGCAAAGTGATCGGCCGTGAAAGTAAGCGCTTACATTCCACGTTCCACCAATCTCCCACAAGATTCACGAACCATCCATCGCACTCTTGTGGCCACGGGGCATCCCAACAACCAAAACTCTTGAATTCTGGCGGCTCATCGTGCGTGCCTCGTAGATATTCCGTCTCGACCACCAGTCAAGAAAATCCTGCCCCAGTTTCCAATTCCCTCCCGACCTCCCGAGACAGATAGGGATCGCGGGGACGTCTCTCTTTCGAGGAACAGAAAGAGATGTTTCGCCTTTTGCCACTCGACACTTGGACTTCGCTCTGCATGGTGGGCGGTGCATGTTTTTGTCGGCTGGGTTAATAATTTAATTCTGGATTTGCTTCTTGCACCGTTGTGATCTGGGGAGGAGGGAAGATCGAAGACCGAAACGGGTGGCGGCCTAGGCGGCGACGGGGAAAAGAGATTGCGGAGTTGGTTGCGGTCTGGTGAGGAGGATTTGCTTTCGACACGGCTCGATGCGATCCATAATGCATGTGTTTCGTGACTCGTATGCTGTGCACATCCTTATGATCAGTCGTGATTCGATTTTGAGCTCGATCGAAAGTGAAAAAGGAGAGCACCTTATAAACCTTGTTATTCCGTTCATGATTGTATAAGTCAAAATCAAAATATCGTAGAGATTAAACCAATACCGTGGCCCGTGCTCAAAGAAGTCGAGCATAGTTTGATTTGCGGAAAAAGTTCATCATAATGAGCTGATTAATAATGGGGATTATGTGAGAACTAGGAAAACTGAGGAAGAAATCTCTTACAGTAAAGGAATGGACATGCGCGTCTTGATGATTGCCAGTGCTGTTCATAAGCGCTTTCGAAGTCCAAATCGAAGGACAACTGGACAGGCTCTTGGCTACTTGACCCAAAAAACGAAAGTGACGTGTGATTTTTCTTGGTTTTGGGTCAAAGCTTTTGGCTGTATGCTAGAAACACGTTCTAGGTCGGCCATTGCGTGTATAATTGCCCAGAACAGACGCATTCAACGTTTCCACGACGAATTCAGTGACCATCTCATCTTAAAGTTCACACAACTCACAATGCTTGATTCCTTTTATTATCACCAAGCCACCTCAAATAATTTTCAAAATTACACATTCTGAGATATACCGACAATCAACTAAATCCAAGTACTCGAGGAGACCGGGTTCTTCTTCAACTCCGGTTAATGTCTTTACAATATCATCATACATTCTTATTCTAATATCGCCAACAACTATAACATCGCATTCACTGTTATCCTCCAACCACACTTTACTATTATACATGCATTGATAAGTAATAAAATAATTTTTATTTAGTGTAGCATGAAATGAATAACCATAACCCATAACCCATAACCCATTCATCAAATGACAAATAGTCGGTCATAGACCAAACAAAATCAACAACATTGAATTAATATTGACACAAGGACACCAGGAGTGCCAAAACTTGGCATGAATGGACAATTAAGTATCAAAAGTTAGGAAAGTGATACTTAAATGCCAAAATTGAAGTAATATTAGATCAATTAAGTGTCAACGGCAAGAAAATCCGATTAAAATGCTGACGTGGCGATTTTCCGATGAGCTTAATGTAAAACAACGTCATTTTGCACGTTGATATGACTAGACAATGCCAAAACGACGTTATTTTGGTGCCAACATTGTAAATAATTAATATAGAAATTAATTAATTTAAATTTAAAACAAAATTCATATATATATAAATGAGGAGGAGGAAGGCAGCCGGCAACTAAAGGCTCAACCCTCGCTGCCACCGCCTCCCTACCGTTGCTAGAAAGGTGGGGGAGGGTCGACCGAGGCCGCCGAACCCTAGTCGGTGGCTGATGACCCTAGCCGACTATTGATGAGGACCTGCATGTCGCCCCAACCAGCGGCAGCCTTTGGCCCAGCAAGGCAAGGGCTGGCGACCCTCGCCAAATCTGGGAGAGGGCCGCAACCCTCACCCCAGATCTAGGCAAGGGCTCGCAAGCCCTCGTTGCCAGTCAGCGGGGGTCGTCGGGCCTCGGTCGACCCTCTCCCACCTTTCCAGTGATAGCGGGCGAGCCCCCTCGGCCGTCACCGCCTTTCTCCTCCTTTTTATAAAATATATATATATATATATATATATATATATATATATATTTAATTTGATTAATTTTTATATTAAGTTCGAATTGTACCAAAACGACATTGTTTTTCTATGTTTTTATTGAGCCAGCCTTCCAATGAGCCACGTAAGTGAGAAAATTAATAAAAAATTGTCACATAAGATTTCCGACGAGGTTTGCCAGATGCAATACTCAAATGTCCCATTCTTCATAAGAAAAAAAGTGGCACTTAAGTGTCACTTTCATAAATTTTAGTACTTAAGTATTCCATTATGCCAAGTTTTGGCACTTGGAGTGTTTTTTGCCCAACTAATATTAATAGTTCTGAGACCACATTTGATAAATTAAAAACTTCAGAATGACATTGCATTAAAGCCAAAATTCAGGAGTCATTTGTCATTTTTCCTTTATGAAATAGATATATTACTTAACATTGACGAGGCGTCTATTGACTAGAATATACATCTTATTGTTAATTGATCTGCCGTATCATGTGTCACTGTCATGTGATGCATTCGTCATATAAAATACATTTCCGTTCAAGTGATAATGAATAGAATTCTTTCCTCGAAGAGAATCCCAAAAAGGACCCTCACCTTTCATGTGTTGTCCTTTATTTTTGTTTTTATTTTTTGCACATTGCATCATCTAAATCTAAATATCTTCATTATCAATTCTACTCTTCGGAAAGAGATTTCCTTTTCTTTCTCTCAATTACAATAGCTCTAAACCAAATAATGATAATTAATTCAAATAATCTTAAGTGAACCTATTGGCTATTTTGATCATTTGCCGCTTCTAATTGAAACCACTATAAAACAATACTCTTTGCTATCGAAATGTTGTTAGTGATTCTCACATGAGAAAATTACTATGTCCGCATTTGCAATTTAGACACATAAAAATGAGAAAACTGTTCAAAAAGTCTTACACCTATTGCACTTTTGTTAATTCATTCCTAAATATTTTCACATTTTGTCAATTGAGTCCATCCGGCTAATTTTGATTGAAAATCACTAACTTGAAAATCAAACATCTTATACGTCATGATGGCGCTAACGCAACCTTGCCCAAAAGGGGTAAGGGCATCATGGCCCTCACCTAGGGCTAGGGCCGACGAGGGTCACGATGCCCTCATCTTGCCCAGATCTAGCAAGGGCAACATAACCATTGCCAAACCCTCGACCCTTGCCCAATGGCCTATGTGGACCGTAATGCCCTCTCCAGCCTAAATCCAAAAAAAGGTAAAGAAAATAAGAGAAAAGAAAAAATTATAAAAATTCAATAAAATGTTAAAATATCTTTAAAAAAATGTTTATGTCAGCATCAATAATACCACGTAAGAGATTCAGTATCTATGCATCCATTTCCAGTCAAAATTAATTAAATGGACTCAATAGGCAAAATGTAAAATTGTTTAGGACTCAGATAGCATATTAAAATATTTATAATTGAATTAGTAAGAATGTAATAGGTTTAGAACTTTTTAGATAATTTTTCCACAAAAATTAATAATAAATGACCTATTTTCATTTGATATAATCAAGTAAACAAAAAATAATGAGTAATGCCAAGCAATAATGGCAAGCAATAGATTAAAGAAACGCGTGCGGATGACTCAGCAACGGTACTTGGCCCCTGGGTCTACTCGTTGACGCTCGAGGGAAAAACGTTAGCTGGCCAAGTTCGCCCGGTGGAGGAACCTTACTTTTTTATTTTTAAAATTTATAGCTAGGAAAAAAAAGAAAATGAAAATAAATGTAAAATAATCATAGGGTTTTGTGTGATATTATTTTATTATTTTATCTATGAGTTTTATACTATTTTTTTCTCCTATATCGGAATTTTGTGCTTAGTTTGTCATACTGCTGGTTATTAATTCTAGATATCATAGTAAAATTACTAATAAAAGAAAAAAAAAAAACCAAAAGCATACATTAGCGCTCACGAACGACCACATATATACCTCTACTTATGAAGAAAAACAAAAACATAATTGAGCATTACTTTTGGAAACCACCCTTCACATCAATTATCCGTATGTTTCTATTTAATTTGTAAAATGCCCGTTCCAAATCCTAATTTCTCACACCCAACCAAATTAGCCAAAACAAACTAAAGACCAAACCCATTAAACCCTAAGCAATTTAATAAAATGAATTTTGTAAGGGGGGGATTATTTGCTCTTTTCATGGTGGAGTTTTGCTTTGAGATTATGAGGATGGTTTGCAAAAATAAGGGCGCAATAGGCTGAGCCTAGACATATTTTTGTAATTTTTTTAATAAATATAAGGGCGCAATAGGCCGAGCCTCAAGGCCCTTGCTCTGACCTAACCCCCCTCCGTCCGCTTGACCAGACCTGTCCAAGCTTGCTCAGTAGTCTTAAAAAATTTAGCTCAGCCCACTCGTGGATTAGGTTTACTAGCGCCACATAGGGAAAAGTTATTACTTCTGACCAATCATATCAAAATAGTTGATAACTTTGTTCTCGTTGGAAATCTATCAAATCAATAAGGAAGAAAATTATTTTCTATCATCATTTGCCAACATATATTATGAAGAATATAATATTGTCTTCCAAGACACACTTACATAAGAAAGTACAAAAGAAGAATGATACTCATATAATATTCTCAATGAATTTGTGCAAAAATTACGAATTTCGATGAATATGTTGTGTCGACCTTTCAAAGTACAATTATTTTCTATAACACCACTCACAAGATCCCATAAACAGGGTTGCTCATTCAAAGCATAGAAAAACACATTTAGAAAAGATTCGAAAAGACATCTAGAGTTGTCGGCATGTAAAAAGAGTCTTAGACTTTGAAGAGCAAAAATCAATGTCTCTGACCGTGAAAAACGCGGTGAAGTCCTAATCCTGTGTCTTCGTCAACTGTTAAATATGATTCAAATTTGAGTGTTTATAAAACTCGATTTGCTGAAATAAAGGAGGAAAGTTCTTTGCTGTGGAATCCTTTACAAAACAGAAAAGGAAAGCCGCGTGAAGCTTCTCCACGCGAAGAACCGAGAGAAAGGAATCCGCGAAACCTGCATGCGAAGCTCTAAGGAGGAGGTGGGGCCCAAGGTCAAAAGTTTGACCTTGGGCACACACACGAATTTGCACGCGGATTCCTCTTCAGCTTATAAAGAAAAATAAATAAATCCTTCTCCTAGAAGCCAGCGAAGACCACGCACGTAGAGAAGGAAAGTTACGCGAAGCTTTGAAAAGATACGCGAAGCCGTTCGTAGAGCGTTTTTGTTTCGAGTTTCAACGCGTGATAATTTTGTACCGTGAGTTGTGTTTGGTGTTAAATTGGAATTTGAGAAACATAGAGTGAGTGTTTGAGTGTGTAATCTCCTTATATTGCTTGATTTATAGTGAAATTCACTACTGCTCTCTCCGTGGACGTAGGTCTTTACGACTGAATCACGTAAATTTAGTGTCCGATTTATTTTCTTCTTCTGTTATATTATTGTTCAATCGCTCACCTTATCGCAACATCAACAAATGATGGAGTTTCAGTGGAGCATCCTATTTGTTTTTTTCTACCAAAGATACATGTACCCTTATTCCTTCGAGGCAAGTCTCCTAAGGTATGATGGTCCTCCCGTCTCACACATTCAAGAATTTCTATGCTTCTAGATGACCCTTAGAGAATGCACAGTTGTGGTGTTTCGAACCTCCGCCTTGAACCAAGAGGAGGAACATGCCTAGGATGATTAATAACCACTGCCGAGTCTTTATTGGGTCTTTTGGGTTTGTATACTAGGTTGATTTGTTCCCATCAAAAAGGACAAAATATTGGCTGTACGCGGAATTTCACCGTGTGAAAATAGGGAAAAAGCCACGAAAAACCCTAAACTTTGTCCGAGTGACACTTTTATCCCAAAAATTTTTTTGTGACGTGAAAAACCCCAAACTTTCCAAACTGTGATATATCTACCCCATAAAGGCATTTTTGTCTTTTTTCTGTTTTTTTCTTTTTTTCTTCTTCTTCCCTTCACCGGTCATGGCGAAGGCGGCGGAGGGAAGTCGGCGTCCGGCGAGGGTCGCCCTCGCTGGCGTTCGCCCTCACTGGCGTTTGGCGAGGGCACCCCTCGCCCGATGTAGGTGGGGGCGGCCTCGCCTGCATCGGGCGAGGGGTGCTTGACATCGACGCAGGCGAGGGCGCGAGGGAAGCCCTCACCTGACCCGGCCGAGGGCCGCCCTCGCCCGACGCCGGCAAGGGTGGCCCTTGCCCGACGCCGACGAGGGCGGCCCTTGCCAAACGCCGGCTTCCCTCCGTCGGCCAGCCAGCGGAGGGAAGAGAGAAGAAAAAAAAAGAAAAAAAAAATCTTTAAAAATGAAAAGACTAAAATGCCCTGTAATTTTGAGGTAAATGTATCACACGACAAAAGTTCAGGATTTTTGGTGTCACAAAAAAAATTTGGGGTAAATGTGTCACAGTTTGAAAAGTTTGGGGTTTTTCACGGCATAAAAAAAAAGTTTGAGGTAAATGTGTCACTCAGGGCAAAGTTCAGGATTTTCCGTCCTTAAATATGAGTTTCCTTCTTTTTTTCCTTTATTTTTCCTTCTTCTCTCTGCTCATGGTAGGGAGCCTCACTTCCAAGATCCCCATCGCTACTAAGTCCGAGGGCTCTAGTGTCCACCCCTCCTTCTCCCCCTGCTTTTGCAAGATCAAGCTCAAGAGCTTCCCCCTCTAGGCAGCCTTCGTCCCCTACCTCCCGCCTGATGCCACCCACCCGCCCTCCCTCGAGAACGTTGCCTCCCTCCTCGAGGGATGGGGTGGCAGTGGCCTACCTTCCACCTCAGCAAGTCCAACCTCGACAAGCTCGTCGGGAAGTCCATCTTCTCTGGTAAGGTCTAACTGCAGGTCTTCGTCTACATGGGCTGGAGTTGGGCAACCTGCGGGGTGAGCTCCGGGAGGCTACTCGGGAAGATCTTTTTGGGCTCCACTAGGTATTTTTGTTGGTAGGGCAAGCCAAGAAAGTTCGCCCTCATTTCTTCTAGAAAAAAGAAGAGCCAATCGAGTGCTTGTCCCTGTTGATAACGGAACGTGGAAATTGGACTAATTCGTCTTTACCAACCCCAGAATCAGGGAGAGCAACTGCAAAACTTGGTTCTTGATCAATTTCTTCACCTCGCCCTCCAGAAGTCGCTTATTGTCCTACTCCTCTTGAGTTAAAAGAAAGTCCATGGCCATCTTTGAATTACTCTTTACTATGCTTGCGTTCTTTCCAAGTTCAAGAAAAAAAGATTCTCGATGCACCAAGAAATATTTCCTTCGCTTTATGGATTTCATGCCTGTTCCTCTGCATCCAAGGCACTCCTGTTGATGCACAGACTGATGGTTTTAATTAATTAATGCGATGGGCCTAAGTTGGCCCATCCGCCCATGTTAGGCCTAAAAGCTTGACCCATAAGATTAGGGCCCATGGATGGAGGGATATGTTGAAGAGCTGTAACTTTTGGGGAAGCGTCTTTTGCTGAAGGGACACGTCCTTTGGAGAGGACGTATTTAAGGGAGAAACAAAGAGGGAGGATCGCATCTTTTCAAGTAATGTACGTTCCTCCTCCCTCTCTCCCTCCAAACACTCCAAAAGAAGAACAGTAACAAAAGGAGTCGGAACTCTCTTCCCTTCGAGAAGAATTGGCATCATCGGATCGAACAAGATTAATTCTTCTTACTCATATTAGCGTCGGTATTTAATCTGTGGCTAATAAGGTACATTCGATTCTGTGATGTGCCTTAGGATCAGTGATACATATCTTTTTCCCAGGCTCATCTTCCGCACTTGTTTTAGGGGTTTGATTTAGTATCGAATCCGGTTTTTGGGAATCCGATATTCCCAACATTGGTATCAGAGCGAGAGTTCATATTTCTCAATCCTTATTCATGTTTTTCCTGGCCCCTTTCATGTTTATGAATGATTTTTTTATTGAATTTTCGTTGAAAATCGGCCGACATCGATCGGGGGCAGAAAAATCCCGACACCCGAGCACTGTTCATCCGTTTTTTCGATTTTCTATAAGTCGAAATCAGTTTTTGATGGTGTAGGGTCGAGGGTCTCATCGAGACGAGCACGACGAGTGGCCGAACGCTACCAAAGGCCGCCAGATGCGCCCCCACGCGTAGCTGAAGCGAAACGGTGTCTTCGGTGCGTGCTATTCAAAGACGCAGGCGCGTGCGTCAGCCGTGCGTGCGACGCACGTGCGACGCACGTGCAACACAGGCGCGTGCGTCGGCCGAGCGTGCGAAGCACGTGCGACGCACGTGCGCGTGGGCCGTTGATGGCATGTGCGAGGCACGAGCAGTGCGCAGAAAGGGGCAACTACGCTCCTCGTAGCAAGTTTGAGGACAACCTCATAAGCCTCTTCTCCAGGGGCGACTACGCTGCTTCCAACAAAGGACCCATTTACGGTTTCTACAACACGACAGAAGGTGAAGATCCGGACAAAGTTTATGGTCTCTTCCTCTGCAGGTAAATCACGTGCGAAAGATACCAAAAATTTCTACTTTTGAGTAATACGTTCCAAATCAATCATTATAATCTTTGGAATCGACTCACTTGGAAATAGGATTTATAATGGACCTGATATATTGGTCTTAATTAAAATTCTCTACAAAGTATGATGATCCAATGCCAACTGAAAAATTACCACCTAGATATAAGTGACTACTAATGCAACTTCCCTATTCCTCTTTAGAGGCAATGTTGCTGCCAATCGCTGTCAGTCTTGCATCCAGGAAGCTAGCAACACCCTCGTGGAAAGATGTCCAGGACAGAAAGAGGCGACCATATGGTACAACGAGTGTCTTATGCGCTGCTCCAACAGATCGTTCTTCTCTATCGTGGAGACAAGACTGAGTATTTTCATTGTCGACCCTACAAACAGTTCAGTTTCCAGGATTGAGGAACAAACTTTTGATAATGAGGACCTTGTAGCAAAAGTGATGGATTTGGCAAGAAATGTAACAAACTTGTTGATCTCCTCAGAAAGTTTATATGCAACCGTAAACGTTAATGTCTCAAGTTCAGTGACCATGGATGAGATTGCACAGTGAACCCCGACATAGCAAAATCAGCCTGTAAGAGTTGCTTGCTTTCGGCTATCAGAGAGTTTCCTACCGCTCTTAATTTTAAAAGGGGAGGTGCGAGAATTCTTCAGCCGAGTCATAATGTATGGTACCAAATGAATCTTAGTGGGGAACCTAGAGGACAAGCACCAACACCTTCTACAACAAACAAAACCAGCACTGAGTCCGGCAGTGAAGGTACGAGTTATCTAATTCTCAAAATGGGCACACAATTTGTCATGGTAAGTGTATAATGGTGTCATTCCGTTTCTTCTAATTCTCAATATATGCTGTTTTTTGTATCATATTGCACTTGACTTTCTTTTACGATCTTAACTATGATCATACTCTCTTGCTTTCAACGAGTTCTTGGTACTATTTACACTTGGTGAAAGAAAGAGTCTACGGATTTGTGGTATGTTTAGATGCAAGGAATTTTCCTTTCTTGACAGGGGTCAAACGAAATCCATGGATTGCAATAGTTAGCTCAGTAATTGGATCGGGGTTACTAATAATCATCATGGGTTTGTTAATATTTTTAAGGAGGACAAAGAGATTGAAGAAAGGTATGAGTGAATTCATCTTGCTAGCCATTGGAATGACCATCTTCTAACCTTTACCTAACGAGAGTAAGCTCTTGGACTCTCGGAGAAGGAAAACAGCCCAGAGGTTCAGTTACTTCATCTAAGACGAGAAATTGGAGAAGAGTTTTCAAAGGAAAGATCTCGAGGAGAAAAGCTGGTGACTTCTCAAGAATTATCTCTGATACGATTAGACATTATACGTACGGCCACACAAAACTTCTCCAATGAATGTAAACTTGGGGAAGGCGGGTTTGGCCCCGTGTACAAGGTAAGCATTGAAGCGACTCAACACCTGTTTATGGGAAAATTGGGAAAACTGGCGGTTATTATCCGAACATGAACTGATTTGAATTTGGTTATCGTTGCTAATTCTCATATAGGGATTTCACTACTGACATTACCCCGTTTCAAGGCACATTGGCATATGGAAAAGAAATTGCAGTTAAAAGGCTTTCAAGAACCTCAGGCCAAGGACTTATCGAGTTTAAGAATGAAGTAATCGATTACTAGACTACAACATAGGAACCTTGTTCGATTATTGGGATGCTGCTTGGAAGAGCATGAAAAATTCTTGATATATGAATACATGCCCAACAAAAGCCCGGATGTCTTCCTTTTTGGTTTGAGCTTTAGAGATGCAATGAATATTTTAGCTAGTTAATTTTAGCTTTATATAGTTGATGTTCATCTGAGTCTCTCATGATCGACAGGTTCAACTATGGGGCAATCTTTAGACTGGAAGATGCGCATAAATATCACCTTTGGAATAGCTCAGGGGCTTCTATATCTACATGAGGATTCTCGCCTAAGAATTATCCACAGGCTTTTTTTTTTTTTTTATAAAAAAAGAAACAAAAGAAAGCAAGTTTACTTGATGTGGCTACTGATCGGTGATTCCAGGGCAGCAAATCCAAGAACCCTCCTGCGCCATCAACCACACGGACCAGCTCCTGAAGATGGGTCTCGAGTTTACAGCGGCATTGGTGCTAGGGTTTCGCGGAATTGAGGTTCAAGCTTCACAATTTCAGAAGTTACGCTAGCACAAACGAGCTGCGAGCGCGAGCAATCCGTGTGAGTAGCACGCAAGAGTCGTGCAAGTAGCGCAACCCGCAAGCATGATCAAGCCGTGTGAGCCACGAGCGCGATCAAGCCACACCAGCAGCGCGCGTGAGCCGCACGAGCAGCGCGCTCGAATAGCGCGAGCTGCGCAAGCGAGCCGCACGAAGAAGCGAGAGAAAGGAAGAGGGACGCTCGAGTGGCAGGAGATTTCGACGATGAGCGGCGGCAACAGACAACTATTCCGGCAAGTCACAGCGGCAAGTGGCTACTCCGTCGTCTAGGGTTCCGGCCAACCTTACTCTGATACCATGTGAAAGAGATAATTATTTTCTATATGTGTATTAAAAAGTGCAAAAGGGTTATAAATATATATGCTCATATGTGCTTAACCATAATCATAACTAAGTTACTATTTTACCCTTATTACTTACAATATTTCTCAACAATTGTTTCTTACTTCAAAGTAATTGCACTTCATCGCATAATTTCGGTCAGTGGATACATGGCACCGGAATATGCGATGCAAGAACTATTTTCTGTTAAATCAGATGTCTTCAGTTTTGGAGTTCTCTTGCTAGAGATGATAAGTGGGCGAAAGAATAACGGTTTTCATCTCCAAGAGCACGGTGAAAGCCTTCTCACCCTTGTATGTTCCTAGTTACCACACTTTTTTAATATGAAACCTCATAATTATGTGCAATTGTCCTTGCTTACTTCCCTTCCAAAATGACAAGTATCGAAGTTGTGGTCCGAAGGTCGAAGTTTGGAACTTACCGATCCATTAATCAAAGAGCCATGTGATGTAGTTCAACTGGTAAAGTGCATACACATCGGTCTATTGTGTGTTCAAGAAGACCCAATAGATTGACCAACCATGTCACCCATGATTCATATGTTAGGAGCCGATACTATCCCACTTACCCGACCATCTTTGCCTGCATTCTCAGTTGGGAGAAATGTGAGAACACTTAATCCTATCGGTCTAATTCACAAAACTTCCATTGTTAATGAAGTGACCATTTCAGATGTTTCTCCTAGGTGAGTAGCGCGCAAGAGTCGCGCAAGCAGCGCAAACTACAAGCGTGATCAAGTCGTGTGAGCCACGAGCGCGATCAAGCCACGCTAGCAGCGCGCGCGAGCCCCGCGCGAGCCGCGCGAGCAGCGCGCGCAAGCCGCCCGAGCAGCACACGCAAACTGCGTGAGCCGCGCACGCGAGCCGCACGAAGAAGCGAGAGAAAGGAAGAGGGACGCTCGAGTGGCAGGAGGTTTCGACGATGAGCGGCGGCGACAGCTAACTATTCCGGTGAGTCGCGGTGGTGAGTGGCTGCTCCGTCGTCTAGGGTTCTGGCCAACCTTGCTCTGATACCATGTGAAAGAGATAATTATTTTCTATATATATATTAAAAAGTGAAAAAGGGTTACAAATATATATGCTCATATGTGCTTAACCCTAATCATAACTATGTTGCTATTTTACCCTTATTACTCACAATAATTTCTCAACAATTGTTTCTTACTTCCAAGTAATTGCACTTCATCGCATAATTTCGGTCAATGGATACATGGCACCGGAATATGCGATGCAAAAACTATTTTCTGTTAAATTAGATGTCTTTAGTTTTGGAGTTCTCTTGCTAGAGATGATAAGTGGGCGAAAGAATAACGGTTTTCATCTCCAAGAGCACGGTGAAAGCCTTCTCACCCTTGTATGTTCCTAGTCACCACACTTTTTTAATATGAAACCTCAGAATTATGTGCAATTGTCCTTTCTTACTTCCCTCCCAAAATGACAAGCATCAAAGTTGTGGTCCGAAGGTCGAAGTTTGGAACTTACCAATCCATCAATCAAAGAGCCATGTGATGTAGTTCAACTGGTAAAGTGCATACACATCGGTCTATTGTGCGTTCAAGAAAACCCAATAGATTGACCAACCATGTCGCCCGTGATTCATATGCTAGGAGTCGATACTATCCCACTTACCCGACCATCTTTGCCTGCATTCTCAGTTGGGAGAAATGTGAGAACACTCAATCCTATCGGTCTAATTCACAAAACTTCCATTGTTAATGAAGTGACCCTTTCAAATGTTTCTCCTAGGTGAGTAGCGCGCAAGAGTCGCGCAAGCAGCGCAAACCGCAAGCGTGATCAAGCCGTGTGAGCCACGAGTGAGATCAAGCCACGCGAGCAACGCGCGCGAGCCGCACGAGCAGCGCGCGCGAATTGCGCAAGCCGCGCACGCGAGCCGCATGAAGAAGCGAGAGAAAGGAAGAGGGACGCTTGAGTGGCGGGAGGTTTCGACGATGAGCGGCTGCGACAACCAACTATTCCGGCGAGTCGCAATGGCGAGTGGCTGCTCCATCGTCTAGGGTTCCAACCAACCTTACTCTGATACCATGTGAAAGAGATAATTATTTTCTATATATATTAAAAAGTGAAAAAGGGTTACAAATATATATGCTCATATGTGTTTAACCCTAATCATAACTAAGTTACTATTTTACCCTTATTACTCACAATATTTCTCAACAATTGTTTCTTACTTCCAAGTAATTGCACTTCATCGCATAATTTTGGTCGGTGGATAAATGACACCGGAATATGCGATGCAATGATTATTTTCTGTTAAATCAGATGTCTTCAATTTTGGAGTTCTCTTGCTAGAGATGATAAGTGGGTGAAAGAATAATGGTTTTCATCTCCAAGAGCACGGTGAAAGCCTTCTCACCCTTGTATGTTCCTAGTCACCACACTTTTTTAATATGAAACCTCATGATTATGTGCAATTGTCCTTGCTTACTTCCCTTCCAAAATGACAGGCATGGAAGTTGTGGTCTGAAGGTCGAAGTTTGGAACTTACCGATCCATCAATCAAAGAGTCATGTGATGCAGTTCAAGTGGTAAAGTGCATACACATTGGTCTATTGTGCGTTCAAGAAGACCCAATAGATTGACCAACCATGTCGCCCGTGGTTCATATGCTAGGAGCCGATACTATTCCACTTACCCAACCATCTTTGCCTGCATTCTCAGTTGGGAGAAATGTGAGAACACTCAATCCTATCGGTCTAATTTACAAAACTTCCACTGTTAATGAAGTGACCCTTTCAGATGTTTCTCCTAGGTGACCAAGTATCATCAGCTCATCTTCAATTGATTTCTCTTTTATAAAGTGGAAATGATTCACAATTTAAATAAATAGAATGATAATTATAGTGAGATCTCTTTAGCATAGTGAATGTCATCTCTTAATGACGATCCAACCTGTCACCATTCCGTGTATAATACTAAATACAGTTAAATTAATCACACTTGGTTCTATTTGAGTTACAATCATCAATTGATAAAAGGGTAAAAACCTTGATCATTAGTCGTCATTTCTATTCTAGTTTACCACTTATGTTTTATCAGAATGGTTTGTATACTTACTTGAGTAATTTATGAATATCCAATTCTATAAGTATTCCATTGATATATATATATAAGCACAGATTCTATAGTCTACATTGAGTATATTAGCCGAAATCTAATGCGTGAAGAGTGTTGGAGTACTTAGATTTTAAACAATGCCTAAGCAAGAGTTCCCGCATCCAAGTCTTATCAAGTCTCTATTTGCCTCTTCAATTAGATATTTCTACACTTTAGTCTTAGACCAATATTTAGCTTATGCATGAGGGTAGCGTTAGAGTATTTAAATATTGACCATGCCTGCGATAAATAGGCTTAAGATTTTAGAAAAATTGACCATCGTCACAAAAATTTACAAAGAGTGCTACCAAGTTAGGGCAGAATTACTAGTAACCTATTTAATGTATAAGTACGTAATATTCGATCCTATCTTCTATTGTCAACTTGTCATTCTCTCTTGAGTTCATGTCACTTTTAATTATATTGGGATCCATTAATGATTTTTCTGTAGTGGAATTGGATAATTAAACAATATTTGATCTTTCGGAGTCAAACTCTATAAGATAAAAGGAGAAATATTTGAAGTAATTTGAAGATAACGATCAGAATTTTTATTTGTCCTTCCTACTTTCTAATCCTCGGGGGTTGGGTTAGTGTGTCCTGTTAGAGTGTGATCTGAGAAATTACTTAATCAATCTTTAACTTATTGTATGGAATTTAATTTTAAAATTTTCAACTTTATCAATTTAATCTTAAACATTTTGATAATTCAAACATAATTGCTTTAACTGATTTTCTATGAAAATCGGTGACGTGATGATTCAATTATCATAGACAGTCTTATGTGGTACGGTCGACAATTTAAGGCGCACAAAGAGGACGTTTGGTTTCTTATGATTTTTCTGATTTTTTTCCCTTCCCTCCTTTTAAACACTTAGACTGCCACGTCATCATACGTGAGCTAATATCATCGACAGTCTTATATATATTCACGCACGGAGAACATGCGAACGGGCAAGATTGCGGTGGTGACGGCGGTGGCGCCTAGCCACCGCCGTGGGTCATGCATTCCTCACGGGGAAAGCGCAGATCTTTGCGGTCGTGGCCTCCATCGTCTCTAAATGTAGGTGAAGACAAAATACACACGGAGAAGCGCAGATCTTGAGCAACTCAAAAGTGTTTGTGTTGCGAAAGAACACCTTGATTTTGTTCGACATCGTGATCTTGCACATGCCCTCAAATGGCCGTCTCTCATTAGCCACCGGGCCTAGCTTGTACGCTGGCCCTTCGTCGACAATCCTTCCTTGCCCTCCACGGGCGCACTCATGCCTCTGACGGCGTCTTCAGCTTCCTCCCGCTCGCCGATGCCCTGCTCCCTTCCCAGTAGATTGATCGAATCAGAAAACTGCACTTCCCCATCTCTGTCTTCTGGGAAAGTGAATTTTGTGTGCCTTTTGCTCAAGATTCTCGGGGTATCGCTCGTCGAATCATACGGTAGAGAGAAGAGTTGACTTTGTGTGTTTTTAATTCAAGTTAGTCCATGCAGTCAACTTGTTTGATAGAATATCCCGAAGACAAAATGACACGTTCTGGGCAAAGTTATAGCAACTTGATATTTACATCAACGCGATATTCATTAGACAATGCGATCTTTTCCCAGACTTGTTGCAAATTGTTAAAATATGATCCATTTTTGGAAAACTCTAGATTACTAGACTACACTTGCTTATGAATTAAGTATACTTAATGAAGAAGAAAGAAGTCGGCAGCTACAATTTGCTTCATTATTTTAACTTTTTGCTGTCTATTCAAGCTTGACAAATCAGGCAACTTTTGTAAAGATCCACATTCACGAATAACCAATTCTTCCAAAGATGGTGGGAGTTCGCCTTGAATCTCAACCAGATCACAACAAACAAATACTTGAAGAGTTTGTAGTTTATTGAGATTACTTAGATTGGGTAATATCTTCACCTGTTGAAGTTCCAAAAGCGACAATACTCGTGGGTTCTCCAAACTATCAAGGCCTCGAATCTCTGAGATAGCACAGTAACAGATGGAAAGAATAGATAGTGTCTTCAAATTTGATAGATCCTCCACATCTAATTTCCTGAAACCCCATATTTTAACTTGTTGTAGTCTCTTCAAGCTTGACAAATCAGGCAACTTTTGTAAAGATCCACATTGATTAATCTCCAATTTTTTCAAAGATGGTGGGAGTTGGCCTTGAATCTCAACCAGATTTCCACAATGGAATATTACAAGCGGCCCTAATTTATTGGGATTACTTAGATCGGGTAATATCTCCACCTGTTGAAGATGCAAAAGCCCCAACTATTGTAGGTTCTCCAAACGAACAAGGCCTCGAATCTCTGAGACATCACAATCAATGATGCGAAGAGTTGATAGTGTCTTCAAATTTGATAGATCCTCCATGGAACAACCCAACTTGAATGCGCACAAATGTAACTCTAATAAACTGCAGGGAAGGCTCGGGAGGCAATGCAGATTAGGGCACTTGAGTGAAAGTGACTGGAGTCAAGGAAGGAGACTACTTATATCCATGGGTAAGGTGGTCCAGCATTCAGATTCCAATTCTAAGGATGATAAAGTGAAGGGAATGCTCGGGAGGCAACGCAAATTAGGGCACCTCGAGAGTGAGAGATCCAGGAGTTGGGGGAGGAGACTTCTCATATCTATTTGTATGGTGTTCGCGTACCGAGAGCTCAGGGATAGGGATTCTAGTTTGCTTAAATTCTCGGTCTGCAATGGCATCGAAAGAGCCTCTTCCACAGGCCCATCGGATTCCCCATCAGAATCACATGCCTTGAAGTTCAGCCATAATTCATTAGAAGATGGCCTGAAGTCCAGCCATAATTCTTTTAAATTAGGCAGGTTTGAGAGATCTAGCGGCTCATCTGTGTAAAATGTAGACAACTTTAGAATTGTAAGACTTTCGGAAGCCTCAATACCACATGTATTGTCGTACCATACAATTTCAAGATCCTCAGAGATCGATTTCTATATATGCAATTGCTGATTTCCATATGAAAATGATGCATCATTTCGCCTTCTATTACTTCAAGCTTCTCTAATGTCCAGAGCGTATTAGGGAGTTCCTTAATCCCCGTTCCACTTATATTCAACTCATTCAATGATTCCAAATTTCCGATTGTATTCGGAAGCCCCTCCAACGACTCACAATCGCTCATATATAGGTATTTGGGACTTGCAAGATCTCTACCCATCTTGTCAGGCAACCTTCGAAGATTCACACAAGATGTTACATCTAAAAAAATTAAGCTTTTCAATTGACAAATCGACTTGTCAATTTCAACTAATTTGTGATAGTCCCATAAGATCAAATGTTCTAATTTTGAATGAGCAAAGAAGTCAGGGGTTCTCTCCAAGCAAACGCATCTGGTCAGATTCATAACTTTCAAATTTTTCATCACCTATGAAAAAGAAAAATTATGCAAAGATTACTTATAATCTAATAAGACGAAATGATACGTGTTGTCTAGCATATAACATACCTTCATATGGCTCCACCCCTTCCAATCGTGCGTAATTTTACTCTTTGATAGATCAAGAATAACCACATTCTTCACGGAGAAATTTGTAATCTTAAATGTTGGGGGAATTTTAGGCCAAGAAAGCCATCGTAATTGTGGAAGGAGATCTGAATTCTCCTGGAAATTATCAATTGGAAGAACATTTGATAGCGATTCATGCCAAAGAAGCCTCTCTTCTGCATGAAAGTATTCCTTCCAATCGTCAACTTGAAGAAACCTTAGATTAGATATTTTCTCAAAGTCCTTATAGGTAAAATAGTACTGTCACTTATGGTCAAAGTGGAGACGAAGAGCTTCAACTTTTGTTTTTCCCTGCCCAATGGAAAATTTTAAAAACAAAAGAGTTTAAGTGAAATGCATTTATTCAAATTCACTATTTTAAGGGGTTGGAGTACTATCGTTCCTTTAATCAAGAAAGAACAATCTCGAGAGTTAGAGGAACCTCCAGTAGTGCATACTGCATTAGCAAGATAATCATCCAAAAGACAATCTCTTCTAAAGGCATGTCTGCCAAAAGATTGAAGAGATTTGTCAAAATCCATGCAATTAATTTCATAGGTCCAATCCACTTCAGGACATTGAGAACCTATTTGTTTCTCTAGAGATGATAAGCTTACTTCCTTCACAAAACCAATCACCCTTGCCCATCAATGCATTCAATTGATTCTTTATTTCGACATCATTGATGAGAAGAAGCCTTTCGAAACACAGCCTATCTTTAATCATCTTAATCCCTTCATCACGGTTACTTATATTTATCTATTTCCTTTTGAGGATGTCAAAGATGAGCTAATTCTGCAATTACTCACCACCCTTCACCTTCGAAGTTTCTAAAATGTTAGAAAGGAAACAACAATCTTCGAAATCAGGTGAAAGTTGATTGTTGATGATTATGACAAGAGTGGTCTTTCTAGCCCCGCCCACTCCATGGGTACCTGCAATCAGTGTTTCATCTATATAAGGGCCAATCATTCTCTTGATTTCACTCACGCGGTTATCTACCTTAACCAAGCAATCCTATAATACTGAATAACCCTTTTTCAACTCACTAAAAACCATCTTGATGAATGTTTTCTCTAAGTCACTTTTGAGGCTGATACTTGGGAAGTAGAAGAACACTTGGAATTGGAAATTTGGGTTGACCAACGGATTATCAGGCAAAACCAAATTAGAAAAATTTAAGACCTCGTTTGGACAGAATCCTTGTTGAAATTATTCGCCAAGTGAAATAATGAAAATGGACTTACAACATATACTTAAGCTAAGAAAAAGTCAAACCCCGGTGAACAATGCCATTTTTGGCATGATTTCTGAATGATCTGTTGGGCATGCCTTATACGTCCCCTCCCTTTAGTGCTCGAACTTCCATGGAGTGGCCTTCCGTTCGCTAATAGTTCCATCACTGTATCACCTCTTGTTTCTTGCTACCAAACCTCAGAAGATTCCACATCCAAGAAAACTAGCATGATGTTCTGTCTCTTGGTTTTCTTGCACTCCAGCATCTGAACCAACTCCTTGAGACACCATTCAATAAAGGCATAATGTTTTGACAAAATCGATATGGACATTCTTGACCGCTTGATTGCTTGGAGAAGCTTATGCCAATCTCTGCCCCCAATCCACGGTTCTTCATCATCTCTGTAAGCACGGATTCCTGCATCGATCAAGCCGATATAAAGGAAGTCAGTAATACCTGCTCAAGTATATAATCCCATAAAGCTCAACAAACACTTGTAATCAAATCCTGATCAAACCTTCATTTCCTGTATTTTTTTTTAGCGTATATGCAAGTAGACGAGTCTACCATTCCATTGTTACAGCTGCTTCATTTTTTTTTTGTAGCACCATCTCCAGTAATGCCTACTTAAAGTCTTCTCTTGAAGAAATCCTTGAAATAAACTGCAGAGAAGACAATCTCCAGGGATAATTAATTATAAGCTGATTTGCTAGACACGGTTATCCTGTTTCGATAGGATATCGCAACGTAATTTGATAGTGACAAAATCAACAATTCTCAGTAACTCTATTTTTTTCCGATATACAGCCAAAGAGCAGTGGGGTTTCCTGTTTTTCATCTTCTAATGCATAGTGTAAGGGTCATCAACAATTTCGTGGATGATTTTGATATAGATATATCTTTTTTCAATAATCTAGTCAGGATGATTGAGAATCCCCTCTATCTGGGGAAGAATTGATACCGAACCTCAGCTTCTGTTATAACTAATCCATCAAAATTAGGACAGGCACATTCCCACATTGTTAGGCATCTCAGAAACAAAGATGTCCCCGTTGAGTAATCATTGAAAATGTGATCATACTAGGCTCCGAGCTCACAGACTACAATTAGGAAAAAAATTGCTCTACTTATATCTAAGCATGAAAATTGGATCTTTCTGATGTGGTTCTGGAGATGTGGCCCTCCACTTTCCAAACTACCAGTCACGAAATTTTCTCCGCCAAGGACTTGCATTCAGATATTGTGAGAACATTAGTTTTAGGTATTCCAAGTTTAGAATAAAATTTTGATACACTGCCGCTATTCACTTGATGTCTTAAAATGAAGTGCCAATGTCGTAGTCATTATTTCAGATATAGCTAGATGTTCAAATTGCATTTGAGCTAGTGTACTTGTTTTAAGTACTTTAAATCTAGCCTCCATGACTCTTTGATTATGATTTGATCACCTTATGTGATTCGAGGATCCTTTTGATTTCAACTGTAACTGTCTTCTGAGAGTGTAACACCGCAAGGTGACAGCATCCCTTGGGAGTTTCTTTTACATAGAAATTAGGATCATCTCTCCAGCCCCAATGCACGCATATCAAATGATATAAATTGCATTCCAGGCTCCAACCTCAAGTCTGCTCTCTGTTCTGACAATTTTCAGCATCTAGAACCAAACTACATGACTGTTATTCTAAGTAACTAACACATAAAAGGCTGCTTGAGATTAGTTATGGAAATTGTTCTCACAATGCTGCTTCTTCGATTCAGTTGCTCTTCGCTACTTCTCCACTTGCTAAATCAGCCACGACTTCCTGCACAGAAACATGGTTCCGTAAACTTTTTCTAGAGTCAAACCATCTGGATCAGAAAACCAGCTCAAACAGTCAAGTCTGAGATGTTTGTACTTCTTGGCCTTCGCGTCAATGTCCAAATGCACAGTAAATGTATCAAAATCAAGGGAAAAGAACGGGTTGTGAAGATTAGCACAAACACAATCCACGTTAAGACGTGTCTGCAAACCTGCAACCGTGACCTTTTGATCCTGAATACATGTCTCTATTATTAGAACTCAGCCATTAAATCTCACAAGACTCGTTCGAGTACCTCATCAGGAGCGGAGTCAATTTCCTTCTTCCATTCCTCTGCCTTTTCCAGTCCAGTTGGATTCTTCTCTTCCACAACTCACTTTACCGTACTTGCCCTCCTTCACCGGTTCATGCCAGGGTGAGTTGTACTCGGAGGAGAGCCCCTCAGACGCGTTCCCTTCCAGCGCTTCCTCATCTCTTCTCGGAGAGAAGTAATGATCCGGCGAGTCGCGGTATATGAATCTCCCAGGCTCTGCCTCTTCCTCTTCTACTACCGGTTTCATCTCTGGCTCTAACTCTTGCTCCAGCTCGATCTCCTTCTCTTCCTCGACATGCTTCTCTTCCTCTTTGTCTTCATCCTCGGCCTTTGTCTCTCCTCCTTTGTTCTCTTCTTCTTGTTTGGGCCCGGGATGTTCAGTTATGTCCTTAACATCAGCTGCAGTTCCTGTATCCTGGCTCACCGCATTGTTGATTTCTTGTCACACAAGTAATGCCGCGCTATTCCCAATTGCTTCCATCTGAGGAACGTTTTTTTCCACTTGTTTGTTCTTCGCTGGATGTGTGCTTGAACTCCTGCTTTTGGTTATGGTGTTTCCGGTAGCAACAGCATGCTTCGACTCCCCACAACCCATTTTTGTAAAAAAAGAATGTCAATCGAAAGGAATTAAGATTGGAGGATTGATCCCCTCTCCCTTTATGCATCAGATCGTAATGAAGTTTTGGGTTTTTTCCTCTTTGTCTGTTGGAGTTTTGATTTGCTTAAGCGGTCCGTTTCCGTGGCTGACAAAAGGAAGGAGTTTTTTCTGTTGTGTATAGAGGGTGGAGGGGAGACAGGTGCAGCTTAAGTTAAAAAGGGGGAGTATTTCCCTCGAATCTAGAAAACGACAGCTCGTTTCTTATTATCGGTGGTTTTTTTTTTTTTTTTTTTTTTTGCTTTCAACCCAACCTTGCTGTGGGTAGTTCAATGAAAAACCTTGTTTACAATTAACTTTCCCATTCATCTGAGTAAAATCCAATATTGAAAGATTAAACCGTCCCTTCTTGTAAACTTATTTTAGTTTTTTGCTCCACGTTTGAGTGGTTTAATTTTCAGGTGGCTGGGAGTGCTTTTTTTTTTTGGATATAAGAATTTAGGATGGGGATAGACATTTTCTTTAGAAAAAACCAAGAATGCAAGGCAAATTGATGCAGAAGTGGAAAGGGTCTCCAAAGGTAAAACTCATATGTATTTGATATATTTAAACTTGGAGGTACGTAATAAGTCATTGGGTAAAAAATGAGACACGTTTTTTATATTTGCCCAATATTATCTACCTTATAAACCATAAAATTCATATGGTCGCCAAATATGAAATTGTTTGCACTTAATCATGTAGAAAATTCAACTTATAAGATATTCCAAATACACGTACAAATCCTCTCTTGAACCACTAAATCAAAATGGGCCAATTTATCCCAAAAATATCAACTTAGAAAGCTAAATACCATCTTTCTTGTGAAGATGAATTATAATAATGTTTTTTTTTTTTTTTTTTGGTAAGGGAATTATAATAATGTTACTAAAATGAATAATCAAGATATCGTCAATTAATCCCACAAAGACTTTGCTTCCCAGATGGAATTTAAATTTCTCTCGACTTACCATAATTTATTTATTTATTTTTTTAGGCTAAATAAGAAGCATTTCTAAACATTTGTCCATTTCAATTTGAGAGTGTCGTTTGCAAAAGTTTTCTGAACGTTCCACACCGTAAGTGGCCATAGACGCCGCCGCAGGCGAACATTACCTCATTTCTTCTTTCTCCTCGCAAAACCCTGAGCAGCCGAAAAACCTCGCTCGGCAACACCACGAACCTTCCGGCGCGAGGAACTCGTCGGCTCGTTGATTCGATCGCGCCGGAGCTATGCACGCCGCCGCGAGAGCTCGCAGGCTCTGCCGCATTCTCAAGCCTCCGGTTCATGTCGGCTCGGCTGGCTTCGTCCCTCCGAATGACTGCCGAGTCGCGGAATGCGCTCGGATTCGGGCGCAAGCATGTCGAGATCGCAGCTCCTCCTCCTCCTCCTCTGCTGCTCAGTCCCTCGGTTTTGCAGGTAGCGCGCTTCTCGTCCGTCGGATTTTTTTTGTTTATTGCTGCCGAGGGATCTCGACGTGGATTGTGGATGCCAGAGCGATGGTTCTTTGTTAGCGGGGGCTTTTTTTAGGTTGAGTTTGATGTCTAGATATGGGCGGGGGGTGGAGAATTTGGTAATTGATGAGGAAGTCTGAGTAACTCGTTCCAGGCATGTGTAACTGGTGCAGTCAAGTTAAAGCGCGGAGGGATGGTAGAATTAATCATGTCCAGTTGTTTCTTCGGATGGAGTGCTTCATGTTCTTAAATGTCAGTTTTGGGTTAAATTAGTTTGTTGATACAAAATGGAGCTGCATTTCTCTTGGCAGTAAAAGGTGTTGATGTGATGTAGTTGAAATTCACAGGGCCGGCTCATGGCAATAGGTTGCCTGCAGGCCCTTATTCGATAATTTCGAGTTTACCATATTCTTCTGAAGCAAATGCCGAAAAGGAGGAACCCACATGTTTTGTTCTTTTTCCCATCTAATTTGTGTCTTGAGAAATTGTGTTGTTCTTTCTCTGATATTTGGTTCTTGTAATATTATGCAGAGACCGTGAAGGAGATGTATGATAAAATTCTTGAA
Organism: Eucalyptus brandiana; assembly: GCA_014182725.1. NCBI lineage: Eukaryota > Viridiplantae > Streptophyta > Magnoliopsida > Myrtales > Myrtaceae > Eucalyptus > Eucalyptus brandiana. The sequence goes on along the minus strand of CM024675.1, from coordinate 52,459,435 downwards.
TCCGTTAATATGAAAAAAGAATAAAAAGAAAAACAGTGGCTCCAAATGCACGGATGTGGTCGATGATCGAAAATTGCAAGAACAGAGAGGATATTAAGCTTCTCTCTGATGTCTTGCAGAACCTATGCAGATTTGTCAGTTGATCTCTTGCTCCACTTGAGAAGTATAGTTTTAATTTTTGAGTAATCGGTAAATTAACCTGGTTTTTTCTTTCATCATAGAGATTGTCAAATCTTCGAATTCATGAGAATTTTAACTACAACCGTCGGGAAGTCACAAAAGCATGTGTGCGTGCAAGGGCTCTTGATTTTGGAGAGCTTTATCCACACAACTTGTGTGCTAAGGTCAAAATTTTATATCTTGCTAATATAGTCACCTGATTCTTCTTGTGCATTCGATTGTTGCTACTTACCTTTTCATTTGCACAATCATTTTGTTGTATGTTTTGGTTCTCAAATAATCTTTGGGAAAATTCCAAAAAGGTACCTGAAGTGTCCTCATTTTCTTAAATAAGAGCTCGAAATTGATATTGTTTCAAATAAGGACGTGAAGTGCCATCACTTTCTTAAATCATCACTTTCTTAAATAAGGAATTGAAATAATTGTATTTGTTTCAAATAAGGGTCTAAAGTGGCTATGTCATTTTCAATAAAAGCTTGACTTTCCAATAGTCAAGGTATTTTTGTCATTTACCATTAACTTTTTTTTCTTCCTTCGTTATTTTTTCTTTCCTTTTTTTTTTTTTTTTCCCGGTGATGCCCATAGAGGGTTGGGTGAGGACCACCCATGCTGGCCACACGCAAGGAATGGCCTCACTTGCCTCACCTGGGCAGAGGCCACCCCTCGCAGCCATCCGTGAGGGCTTTTAGGTCCTCACCCACTACCGGTGAGTACTTGCGAGCCCTCGCTAGCCCTTCCCAATGGCCAGTGAGGGCTGTTGAGCCTTCATCGGCCTTTGCCAACAGCTGCCGACCAACACCAAAAAAGAAAAAAAGAAGAGTCGAGAAAAAAAGAGAAGAAAATTTGGATGAAAACACTCTTAACCGATTAAAAAATTTAGCTAGCCGGCGACCAATAAGGTTAGGCCCTTTTTGAAACAACCAAGGTCATTTTAGGTCTTTATTTAAAACAGAGTCCGCTTCTGGCCTTTATTTGAGAAAATGAGGGCATTTCGGTCCTTTTATTAAATTTTCCCATTTTTTTTACCTCAAGCTTGTCACGCTTGGAGAACATATTTAGTTGCTTATAAGAACTTTTGATAAGTTAAAAAATGTGGGAAGAGATGATAAAAACAATTATCCATTCTTGTCATTACATAAATTGTTATGTCCGTCTCAGAATATCTCATTTAAGCCATAACCACTTAGTCCATCATCAAGTGTGTAAGCCTATTATTGTAACTAATATGCCAAAAGCTTAAAAATCTTTCCATAGAACATTGTAAATGTCTGAAATACTAACTAGCGAAAAGTTCACTCGCGACATGATTCGAACCGGTGAATTAATGGAAGATCGTATGATCCCTTCACCATTGGGTCGTCATGCTTGGGGTTGGGGTTGGATTGCGAATGTGACTTTTTCACTTTCAATTTTGGTTTTTTTTATACTTTCAAGTGAATAGCGGTGTATGAGCTTGACCAGAAAAGGAGGGATCTATAAATCTGTCTTGTGCTTATAAAATTTGACTTCAGGCGAATGAGGGATTGATTGATGCGTATATGTTATCAATAAAGGAAGAGATTTGAAGATTGGTTTCTATAAAGTTGATTAATTTACTCTTCTCAATAATTTCTCTTGAATTTCACTTATTCTTTAACTTCCACTTTTTTTTTTTTTTTTTTTTTTTTGGTGTACTGGTTTTTCTGTGATTTTATAATCATTTGATTATGAATATAAATCCGTGAGAGCAACCAAACATCGCATATACCACGCATTGGGGTGTGGTTCTTATATTATTTTGTTTGTGTGAGCTAATTGCGGTTTAAAAATAAAAATCATTCACACTCTTTTTGATATTTTTAAAATGACATCATGCGACTTTTGTTGTGTGAGATTACAACTCTTTTTATTTCAAACTTAGCCTGTGAAAAAAGTCCAATGACTTTTGTTCTCAAAGATTGTAGACCTTTTTCTTTTATTTAATTATCTTTTACACGTAAAGTAAAGTTTTCAATCCCATGATTATACAACTCATTTATCAATCAAGTAATTATGAGATGATGATAGCATCATTTTATAGTATGGTGATCAGTTCGTCATATTATTGCTATATATATTTTGCAAATTTTATATAAAACAACTCAGCTCAAACTATTGTATATATATTCTGAAAGTAAATAAAAAGTATCAAATCCACTTCCATTAAGTTTCAAAGAATATTCAAGAATCAATATGTCATGGATAAGCCACGTTCTTGAACTATGGTTTCACAGTCCACAATTAAGTTCCACTTGCTTTTCACACATGTCGAATTGCATTCTTTTCAAGTTTGAATAATATCGATAAAAGAAAAATTTTGAATAATTTGAGTTATCAGATGGATTCGAGCTCGGAATTGCAAAAATTTATCTCAATAAGCTTGCTATCAATAATAGAGTAATCCGCATCTTTATATACTTCCACAAATATCAATAAATGGATAAGTAATATTTACTCTAATTTTCGTGTATTTTTCGTAATTCTAGTTTGAACCCACTAATGGAACCAAGCAGAGTCAAAAGTGCTCATTTGAAAGACATCAAAGGAAGCGCCAAAAGAAGAGAGACAGAGAGAACGCAAATTTGTCCAGGAGCACGCCTCGTTTTAGCGAAACTTCCTTCATTGCCCTCACAGAAACGACGAAATCACCGGACGTGACACCGAGTACGCCCGCCCACAGAGCAAGCGCCCGAGTGCAAATAAGGAAAATCAGCAAATCCATCGTCCCCCTCCTTCCTCCCCCCCGCCCCCAAGTCGCTGGAGCTTTCGATCGCCATCCGTCGCGAAAATCACTATAGAGTCCACTTACCTGCGAGACCAGAATCCGAGGTTCGAATTCGAGCAATACGGACAAAGACCGCAATCGATCTCTCCATCTTGCCGGGCGATCACGCCATTCGATCGCGCGTGACCGTTTTGCGTATATGGAAGGAAAGGTTGTGGAGATTGGAATTTCTTTTGTTGCACGATATCGTGTTTGTTTCTCGACGATGCTGTTCGATCCTTCCCTCTTGCAGAATAATGTGGAGCGGAACAGGTTGTGGTTGATGGCAATGGTGGTTCTAACAATGCTTCATTGCAACTCGTGTTCATGTAATTAGTTACGGTTGTGATCCTCTGACTTGATTCGCGTTGGGAGTCTGGATCGTGATAAGGTTCATATGGACCGGCTCTAGTATCGAGTACGTTGGTTTTGAGCCTGGGGAAGTGAGATTTGTGTAGTGAATTTGGCTGATTAGGCATTTCGGGGTTGGAGGAATAGTTGACCGATTTGCGGTGCTGTAGTGCCTGATTGAGTGGGGCAAATTATAGCTGAATGATCCCTCTAGTGTATATTTGATGTTTTCAAAGCATATGACCAACAGTGTTGTGTTGTGTTTGGCTGGTTCTGTTAAGCTCTTGGATTACCGAGTTTGGATCAATGCTGCAACTGGAATATGGTCAGTACGATCGAATTTCCTTATGTTTGTTCAATACAAATTTCACCCTGCTGTTTCTATTTTGGGGATAAAATTTGTTGAGTATCTCACAGTGATCGACTATAAGCTATTCAGCTTTTCTCCAGTCGAGTAATGGACTGTAGCTTGTAGGTTTCCATGGAGTAGCTTTATTTGAAAGGGGAGCCTTATGTTGTTTACTATTCCCCTTACGTCGCATTGCCTTGAATATATAGTTCTTTAAGTTCACAAACAAGGATTCCAGGAATATATTGAAATATTGTTTTCAGTTGATGTTTTCTTAAAGTGTTCCTCTCACTTGATTTTTTCGAAATAGCTTGGTAGAGACATGAGAGATTTGCTTCATTGCATGTAATTGAATGAGTTTGTGATTGCATTTTCAATCTGAAATTTTTTCAACTGGTAAATGCAGAACTTAGAGTGAGGTCCAAGGCTCATACCGCTGTTTACAATCACACTCTTGTGACGATGGTGGTGGAGTATGCACTTGCTGTAAGTGTTCTTTATAAAGATTTTCATATATACCTAGAGCTTGTTGTGGTCATTACCCTTCAGGTTTCACCATTTCAATACAATGACATTGTAACTAGATGCAAAGCTTTTTATTTTGCAGGTTTACATGTCAGATTCGACAGAACTTTTTGGTTGGACATGTCCTAGTTGATATGGAAAGTCCAAGGTAATTTGACTACATTTGAATATGACATTGTTGCTAGGGTTGCATAAACTTTAAGAATAGGTCCTCAGTACAGTACTAAATGGCCAATTCTTGAGATGAGATTTTGTGGGCATATGCTGCCTTCTCTTATTAGCTTCAATGCCTTTGGATTTGAAAGTTGGTGTTCAAAGTCATTGAACTGATAGTTGACGTCCAACACTGCATAAAGGTATATAATTTGTGAGGCGGAGGCCGACCAATTTGCAATGCTTGTGATGCCTCCATGTTTGAGTTTCATCTAATTTTTTGTCTTTTATTTCTAATCATTATAAATTACCTGTAGGCATATATTGGGGTGGCCAGGACCTTAGTGCTGTGGTTACAACTTTCAAATGTACTCGAGAACATGTGTATGTATGTTTACTTTAGCAATCATTCCTCTTACAATTGACATGCGAAGAATTTGATGAAAATTTAAGCTAAGAAGAGTAGCCTTCGGTGAATGCGTACACAAAGCACATGGGTCTGCTGTCCATGAGAAGGGAAAACAATGAATCATTCCCACCAAGACATGAAAGTTATGTGCTTGTAATTTCAGATGGAGTTATGAGGAGATCACATACTTTACTAATTTTGTTCTTGGAAAAGTTTGAGCTTTTCAGCTAGTGGTTAGTTATATTTATGTCTACAGCATGCAGAATTGGGTTGAAGATTTCTACTGGAAACAACTTGACCTAAACTACCCCTACACACCTGGGTCCATGGTGAGTTCTAGAGATTGTTAGCCTCTTGCAAGTTGTGGATACTTCTACTTTGGAATGAGTTACAGTCTTATCACAATACGGCGATGCAACCTGGTACTTCGGATGTTGTTAAAAGAGCCAAGGATTTATATATAGACCTCAACGTCATGGTGACAGGGTATTCTACGGTAGGGCCTATGGCATCCTTTTGCGGACTTGATATTGTGGTAAGATAGTTAAAAGCTTGTTATGGTTCGGATCTGGGTTCTTCTCTACCGTGTTCTTCCCTTGAGATACCTGGAATTCTCTGCCAACTCTGCCTTCAAGAGTCTAGACTCTGGATACTCTGGATATTTTGAACTTTCTATGGCTTCACATTTATATTCACCATTGGTCAGCATTTTTTTTCCTTTTTAGGTAAATCAATCTGTAGACAAAACACAAGCAGAATGGGTTGCAAACAACCCTTTACTTGAACCACCTATGGTCTACGTATTTAATTGTGTGAATTGTCTTACATGTTAAGCCATGGAACTTCAAGTTGGCTGAATACCTAAATATAGTAGATAAAGACTTCCAACTAATCATTACAAAGTTTACTTGCTGGAAACTTTATGGGATCATTGATATGTTTATGGTCTGGATACATAACTTTTGCAAGCACTTGATGCTCAAATTTTATGCCATATAATCTTGAAGTGCTAATGCATTTTAAACTAGAACATATTTATCCTAAATCAGTGTTCTATGCGCCATTTCCCTCTGTCACTCTTAAACCGAAAGAAGCAGCTCCTTTTAGTTGGACTACAGGCCAGCTATGTTGTAGGGTGGAGCCAATTCTAAAATGTATAACTTATGCTTTTTGTCTCATCTATATTGGACAGAGTGGTCCAGAGTTTTCTAGGCATCTGTTGTGGAACTGATGCCATAAATGGTACCCACCCACCCCAAAGTCATGTCCCATTAATTCTCTTCTCCATGACAAGTCGTGATTTTTTAGGGTCAAACTTTGTCTTGGACTCAGATAAAGGACATTCACATGGGCTATGATAGGATCATAGGTTGCATGAACTTTAGACTAAACATATTCTTGAATTATCAATAGCAACTATGACATATTGTCAGAACACTTGGATGAGTTAAAATGCCATTTTTGTTAGCTGGTCTCTTGCTAAAAATTGTTCTGAGCTGATTGTGACGTTATGTCCATGGGTCGTAGCCCTTTTTAAGATTTAGTTTCTCCTTTGCTAATAATGGCTGTAAGTTTTGGAATTCAAGGGGCACTTTCACCTTGAACCTCGCATTTTTTGTTTATGTCATTTGCAGGATATGACTCACCCCACTATCCAAGTGCTTCTTGTGGAAGCATTTAAATGTGCCTTGGTTGTAAATACAACCCCACTCTCACTATTCCATATTATTGACACCTTTTCTTGGGGTTGAAGGTGGGGTGGGTTCTGTTGTGGCTGTGGGGTTTGGTTTTGGGAAAATTCTGGATGGGATCTAGACAGAGTAACGCTAGACCTCCAACCCTCACGGAGAGAAAGGGTTGTTCTATCGTGCACCTTCATATGTGAAATGCAATTTGAAGAGTCTAGGTCTTTATGTGGATCTTGAACTTTCTATTGCTCTCATATTTACATTTTCAATTCGTTATAGACTGCATCTTGTTTTCTTTCGTTTTTGGTAAATCAACCCATAGACAAAGCACAAACAGAATGGGGTGCAAACAGCCCTTTACTCGAACCATCAATTGTTGAAGATCTAGTTGTGTGAATCGAGTCTTACCTTTAAAGTTATGGAGCTTCAAGTTGGTTGAATACCTAAATATAGTGGTTAAAGACACTTCCAACTAATCATTACAAAGTTTACTTGCTGGAAACTTTATGGGATTGTTGATATGCTTATGGTCTGGACTTAATAACTTTTTAAAGCACTCGAAGCTCAAATCTTATGTGGTTTTCTTGAAGTGCTAATGCATTTTAAAATATATTATATATCGATCCTAAATATGTGTTTGGTGTGCTGTTTTTGTCTGTCTCTCTCTAATCAAAAGGAGCAGCTCTTTTTCAGTTGGACTACAGAGCCAGATATTTGTACGCTGGAGCTAATTTAAAGATGTCTGAAGTATGCCTTTTCTCTCAGCTTTATTGGACAGAGTGGTCCAGGGTACTTTTCTCGGCACCCGTTGCATAACTGGTCCCAGAAATGGTACCCAATCCAAATTCATGTCCCATTGATTCTCATGTCCATGACAAGTGGTGATTTTTGAGAGTTAAACTTTATCTTGGAGTCTGATTATACAAATGTTTATGTGGCCTATGATTTGATCATTGGGTGCATGAACTTTAGACTATACCCTTTCTCAAAGTATTTGTAGCAAGTACAACATCTTGTCCTAATACTTTTAAATGATTTAAAATTTCACTTTTTTTTTTTTGGTAAGATAAGAAGTATATTGACTTTTACCAACAGAACTTTACAAAAAGTAGGTCTCGGCACCAAAAACTTGCACTCTTGTTGACAATTAAAATTTCACTTTTGCTTTCTGGTTTCTTGCTGAAAATTGTTTCGAGCCAATTGTGACGTCATGCCCATGCATTTTAGTCCTTTTTAAGATTTAGTTTCTCCTTTGCTGTTTTTGACGGTAAGTTTTGTAGTTAAAGGGGCATTTTTACCATGAACCTGGAATGTTTATATTATAAGCAGGATGTGAGTCACCCCACCAACATCCAAGTGCTTCTCGTGGAAGCAATTAATTGTGCCTCAGTTGTAAATTGACTCTCAGTCTCACTATTCCATATTATTAACACCTTTTTTTGGGTGCGAAGGGTGTGTTTGGTTTTGTTGTGTGTGGGTTTTGGTGTTGGGAAAATTATGGATGGGATCTTAACAGTGTTAACGCTAGACCTTCGAGCCTCATGGAGAGAAAGGGCTATTCAATAGTTCACCTTTGTATGTGAAATGTAATATATGGTTATCGATGCAAAGTTTTTTTTCCCCATCTTGAAAGGACCATTGGTGTATTAATATTCAAGTTATTTGGCTGTCTAGTTTGCTGAAGCTGTTTTTACAGACCAGCGTCTGCTTGATTTACTTATATAACTGAAACACTTCATTTTCAGGTCAATCATGAAGCACTGAATTTTAAGGTCTTAACATTTGGACGACCTCATATTTGCAATACTGTGTTTGTGTTTTAATGCAGTGACTGTGTACCAAAAACATTATGAATTAGTACTGGACTTGATGTTGTGCCTCATTTGCCTTCGTACTGTTCTCAGTTCCCACAGAAGTACCATCACTTCCCTAGATAGGTATAGCTTTGATCTTGACAGAATATCAAATAAATTATGGGGAATTGTTGGTGACAGAATTTGACTTTTGCTTCGCATTTCTTTCAACCTATATATTCCAACATTTTATTCAGCATATAAATTATAACTGTCTTGTTTGTTTGTCTTCTTAACAAAGCAGGGTAGTTAGTAGGATTCATGACCTTTTAGAAATATTTGAGTAACTCTCATTCCTGCAAAAGCCATCATGAGTCTTTCGTACCGATTCCAAAGTTCAAGACACGTATAATGTTTGCCATAAATTTGTGTGTGAGAGCATGTGTGTGTGTGTGTGTGAGATGGGTGATTACCTAGTCTTAATCTCTGTGCAATTATACACTCTTAAATTATGTAAGTACACTAATGCTTATAATTATTGGTGATCAGCTCAAAGATAGCCACATAAAAACATATTGATGTGAGATAATGTGAAAATAATTTGATTCCACCTGCCTCTCTGGTGACTAATCGTGTTCATAACAGTGTTCACATGTAATTGTAATCTTCCCTTTGTTGTAGGTATGGCTGTATAATATAGGATTTGGTAGTTTGGTTTATCAGGTTGAGAAAGATTGTGATACATCTCGAAAAGATCCATCATACAGCAAGTAAGGAGCTAGTTTCAGTCTTAGCTACTTGTTCGAGCAATTATTTTGTGGATTTATCATGCTTGATGCAATAAGTCGTGTGATAGACCAGCTTGTTTCGGAGAATATCCGTTTGTTACCAGGAATATTTGTGGACAACTGATGAGGGTCTGTTTCTGAAGAGTGATAACTGGAACAACATTGTAGACCATTTAGTCTTACCATACTCTGGAATTAATGATTGAGACATGGGGATCATGCAAAATTGTCATGGACCCACTATTGACAGAATATGGAGGTGAAAATGTCAAAGAAATCTTATGCTCTCCAGGAATCCTTCTTCTTCTGCATTGAGGCTGCATTCAGACTCAGATGCCAAGAGCAACTTCAGTTGAAATGCTCCTGGGTCAGCACTTGGTTTCTCAAAGATCATCAGGGACCTCTGTGGTGAAGGCTGGTCATGAAATTTATTCCATCGATTTGTTGTCCATATTCATCAGAAGATGCATAGGAGCTCTACTCAAATTCACTCTGCATGTAAATAGCACAAAGTTGAAGATATCATCCTTGTAAGTACAACTCCGTGATTTCAATTGAATGAATGTGTGCGCATGTTTGCCTGTCGATCTAATCCTGGGCCTGTGGCCGTTTACCAGACTTGATGTGTTGATGCTGAGCTATTCATAGTTGAATCACGAAGCTATTTTACTTTCTTTTTCTTTTTTTTTTCCTTTTTTGGGGGGTTGAACTCGTGTTGAACCTAGCAAAATTAGCAGATCTGTGAAATTTTGGAACTGTGAGACTTGCATGGTTAGGCAATTAATCGGTTTTATAAGGTGAAACAGAGACTGTCTCGGGAGGCCACTTCTCAAGCTGTGACCTCACCTTTTGCTACAGGCACATTGGCACATTGGCACATATAATTATTTGGTCAGGGAATGATTCTCCTTATCCGTGTTGAAACTAAAGCTCCTCAAGGATAATCAAAAGGTGATGAAAGAGCTTTTGTCACCGATTACAGCCTACACATTTGATTATATCTTATATTATTTGAGCTGTAACAAAGTTGGATTTTATAAGGCACGGGTATTGACCTCAAATTTAAAGTACAAACTAGCAATTTCCAAAGATCTCACATAAATGACCACGATGTAATTTAACAAAATTAATGCACTTAATGTAATAATACTAGCATCAATTTGTGTATTCAAGGCTCATAAGAGCTCTAGTTGACGGGAAGTTGGGTAATTAATTATCTTCAATGATGAACAATGTGAAGAATTTTGAGATCCTTCAATGTATGATATTCAGGGATTCCTGTATCATTGTGCAATCAACCAGGAGTTCCTTTAAAGATTCCAGTTTTCCAAGCTCGTCCAATAGGTTGCGAAGTTTCCTGCAGTGCTTCACACTTAAGGAAGCTAAGTGATTCAACTGACCAATGGATCATCAATTTGGACCTAGCTTTCACATAACTGTAGCAGGTCAATCGTTCTAAATTAACATGCAGAGAGAAGTCTGGAGGTCTATAAAGGTGTTTTGCATCCCGTTAGATCCATGGTTTCTTTGCTATCTACAATAGAAAGAGCTTGCTAAGATAAGTTTTGGATATAATAAGATACGATGCAATATATATTAGATGTTCCACAGCATTTATCTTATACCTTAATGTGTGGTTCCAACCATCCCATTTCTTTGTAACTTTGCTCCATGACAGATTGAGAAAGACTATATTCGCAACAGAAAAATTGGTTATTTTGAACATGAGAGAGGAGTGTCATCCCCGCCATCGCAATTCGGGAAGGAAAGGTGACTTCTTTTTGAAAACACATTTTGGAAGAACATTCGACGGCCTGTTGTGCCAAAAGTCCATAAGTTCATTCGACCTCATTCGTGCATGAACATTCGACTCATTTGTGCCCGAAGGTCTTCCATAAGTGCAACCTGCAAGTTTACACTATCAACTCGAGAGAATCCTAGGTTGGAAAGTCTCCAAAAGTCCTGGCAGTATGGTCGCTGGTGGTCAAACTCGAGACACAGCGCTTCGGCTTTGTCTTTCTCGTGCCAAAAGGAAAACACATCACTTCCAGTTCATTGTTTTTCTCAAGGGTCGAGAAAATCCTCCCATTACTTTACAGAATGTTGAATATTAGTGCAGTATATGAGTACGGTGCTAAAGAAATTAGAGTACTCAAAGTAAGTCGCCTAATGAGAAGGGCATATAACTTGTGTTGTTGAACTTGGAAAGAGATCATAACAGAATTTTGCCTTGGTTCTGACCAGCAAATCTAATGCTTCTTCGTAATTCAATAGTCTACTCTGCTTCTGTATTTCCATAGCACCATTTTGACAGGTGATCTCTCTTCCTAAGCCTTGTAGCTGATCATGCATCCATATCTTGTTATCCTCAAGAATCGTTATCAAGGACATGTTCTCTAGGACTTGCATAGCTTCTTCTAGAAAATAAGCAGGCTACATTCCAACATGAATGATGATGTCTTTGTCATATATGATGAAAAGACAAGCTACATTGACAAGGATTTTCTTTTTCTCATAATTTAATGCCTCGTAGCTTATTTCAGCATACTGCTAACTTCCACATGAAGAACTCTTTCCAACTTCAAAGTGACAATTCCACATCTACATGGCAAGTTTCTAAATTTAAAGAGATTAGTCAAAATCCATAACATTAAGTTCGTACTTCCAATCAATTTCATCAACATTGAAAACAATTTTTTTTTTTTTCTGGAGGTAAATATAAGCCTGCTTCCCCATCAAACCAATCACAATTACCCATGAGTACATTTAATTGATTCTTCTGATCAACATCATACAAAAGGACAAGAACTTTTTTACTAGACAGCCCATCTTTCATTGTCTTGATCCCTTAATTAACATTACTTATTTCTGTCGATTTCCTATTGAGGACATGCAGAATGAGTTGATTGTGCAAGTACTTAATGCCCTTGAGTTCTAAAGTTTTATGGGTGCTAGAAAGAAAGCTACAGTGTTCAAAATCATGCGAAAGCTTATTGTGGATGATTTTGGTGAGAGCAGTCTTTTTAACACTATCCATTCCATGAATTTCAAAAATTCATGTCTCCTATGAGAGCCTATTATAATCATGACTAAGATTCCCTTGAGCACCATTTTCAGAGCGAAAGGTCCACCAAATGGTTTTGGCAAGTGCAACTAAGACTACCTTGAACTCCACCTTAAGTGTACCCAATACTTCTCCCTGTCCAGACAAGCCCTTCAAGTGTTTCCTAGTGAAAGAACATTTGGGTACTGATAAGCAAGTTCAATTGCATATCAATGAAGAGAACACACATTTAGATGAAATGCAATATTCATTCTTATAGCCCCCCAAAAAAGATTAATAAACAATATGGTTTGCATAGATAAACCTTTTACCCCACAAAAACATTACGTATGATGCCCGAAATTGCAAAATAAAACACTCTAACCTACTCCAATGATTCCTCAGAAAGAAAGGGCGAACCATTCAACTAAAACTTCAAATCAAGTTAAACAGATTTAACAATTTCATCAATAGACAATGACTTCCCTCATTTATCTTCAAGCTTCTGGCTCTCAACAGATGATACACAGTTTACCAACCCAAGATTGTAAAAGGGATTACAGTCCAAATTAAATATCATGCTTCATTGTCCTTCATTTGGTCTTCATTTGTAAAGTTGCCCAAGTAGCCAGAGCTCTCTGCACAGAAAGAGTTCTGTAAGTTTTCTCTTATTTAATTCCTCTCAGCAACATCAGAAATCGACAAAAAGGCAGTGGTTTGAGGTGTCTTATTGAGCACTTCTTGTCAATCTTAAAACTTAAAAGAATCCTCTAGTATAACTTGAGGTGAATGGAAGGACCTATATTACAGATAATCACCTAGGCATAACCATTCCTAGAAAATGTAGGCAATGATGGAGATCACAGGAGTCCATTTACATGGTTTCTGACCCCAAGTCAATGCTTTTTATATGTCCTATGCACAGATAATACTGAAAAATGATTTATAATACCTTGGAGAAACTAAATAGTTCTCCTCTCCTGTCACGGATGGAAGCTTAGCTGCACCATCTTTTGATATCACAACCAGTGAAATTCCTCTTTCTTCATTTTATAACTTTTCCATAACGTTTATCCACTAAGAAGCACACCTATTCCTGGAAAATAAACTGAACATAAGCATATCAATACAGAGTTTGTCGTCTTCACAATTGCAACAACGAGTTGATTACGCTGTAAAGTTCCAGGATGAGAACCATAGTGCTATGACCATCCAACACACATTCAGTCTAATTGTTTACAGTATAGCAAAGTTATCTCCAATGTGAAACAGAGGGTATTGACTTTGAAATATGTGATGCAACAAATCGACGAGGATCTCTAATGAACTGTCATAAATCAAATAATACTGATGCAATCCACATGCATACCTCCAGCTGGGAAACAAAAAAGCAAAAAGAAACCATGCAAAGAGAATTCAACTGAAAAAGCCAAACCAAACTAGGAAAAGAAAAGATTCATTTGTACGTAATTAAGAACCCTCTGGTTGTATGGTCGTACCATAATTTCAATACCTCTTTCAGATTTGCAGGCATAACAAAAAAAATTTAAAAGTGGATGAAAAACTTGACCATGAATGTCATCTTCATTTTCATTTATTCAGTCTTCATTTGTACTGTCACCCAATTAGACATAGTTCCCTGCACAAAAAAATTTGTGTAAGTTCTTCAAACTTTAATTCCTCTTAGCAACATTAGAAACCAGCAAAAAGACAGTCATTTGAGGTATCTGCCTGAGCACTTCTTATCAGTCTTAAAACCTAAAAGAATCCTCTAGTATAACTAGAGGTGAATGGAAGGGCTTCTATTACAAATGATCACCTAGTGTGACATCCTGAAATTCGACCCCGTTTCGATAAAGTGAAATGGGCATTTCGTCGGCGTGCCTATGGCCTTTTTCTCTGAGCTGATCACTCACGAGTTAACTAACCTATTGGGTGAAGCCGTTAAGGGATGTAGCGGCCGTAAAATCCCTAAAAGCTACCTAATTGGTTGGATTGAGCTAAAATCACGTATGATCGATTTTTAACCACGAAATTGAACTCGATTTCGAGAATCGAATTTTAAGCGCGTCATAATTCTTATTTTTAGGATCCTGTCTCATCGCTCGTTTCAATAAAGAAATTATCGGAAGAAAAATTGAAGCCCAAAAGAAAATTGAAAGAAAAAGGAAAAGAGAAAATGAAAATTGAAATAAGAAATTGTGCATTTCCTTTTCTTTTTCCTCTCTCTCCCTCTCTTTTCTTTTCTTTCTCTCTCCTCTCTCCTCTCCCTTCCTCCTCGTGCGATTCCCCACCGCCCATTCCCTCTCTCTCTTTTTCTTTGACCGGTCAATGCATATCCCTTTTCTCTCTCTCTCTCTCTCTCTCTCTTTTTCTTCTTCTTCTTCCTCCGCACGCTCGACCGAACCAGCTCCTTTCTTCTCCTTCTTTTCTTCGCGTGCGAACTAGGAGCTCGGAGATCGCAGCTCGCCGAGAACCGCTCGCCGCTCGTCCCGCCGCCGCACCGCCGCACCGTCGCCCGCGCCCGTGCGCCCAGCCGCCCATCCGCGCGCCCAGGCCGTGTGAACCAGCCCTGTTTCTTCTCTGTCCGCACCGACCAGCCACCGTCCGGCCACCTCCGGCCACCGCCCAGCCCCGCCGGACCTCCCCCGCGACTCCCTCGCCCTCCGCCGGCCTTCCCTCGCCGCCCTAGCCGCCGGAGCAGCTCCGTTCGGCCCCGACCAGCAAGACCCACGGAGTGGGTTTCAGCAACTTCGGGCCCGCTTTTGGGCCGTTTCCCGGCCCCGGATCCGCGAGTCGCTTTGGGAACAATCGTTCCTCGCGTCGCCGCCGTCGGATTGATCCGATTTGCGCGCGATTTGGTGAGTAATCTCACTAATCCAGATTAGTTGGCTAATTATGCTTAAGGTTGGTTTAGATTTAATTAATTATGTTTAGGTTGTTAGATTAGAATAAATTAGCAATTATTAGTCAATTGCGATGCGATTTAAATAAATTGATTGTGTAATTAGTAAGTAGACGTGGTCTACTAATTATTGGAAGTGCCTCGGGATTTTTCCCGACCCTTGGTGGGCTCCAATTAGGCTTTTCGGGCCTAAGTGGATTTTTTAGTATTTAAATATTAATTTTCGGAATTAAATTAAATAATTATTTATTTTCCGAAAATTCAACTGAGATGGCTCGGAACCGGAAAATTATGCTGATGACCGTGGTGAAGTCCGTTTATTTAATCGGACTTTAATTTGAGCTAAATTGAATTTTTAATATTAATTATTTAATTTTCGAAATTAATAAATTATTTATTTATTTTTCGGAAATTAAGATTTTGATGGCCGACGACTGAAATCTCGTGCTGATCGTCGTGGCGCAGTCCGTTTATTTATTTGAGCTCTACGTTGTATGGAATTGAATAAATTGTGATATTTTAGGGATTTACCCTAAATTGATTGGAATTAATTGTGATTGAATGGTTGATTGGTAAATGGCCAAGTATGTTATTCAACATTTTAATGCTTTGTTGAGTTGATTTAATTATTTGATTGAGAAATTGTTGGGCATTGGTTATCGGTGTTGAAAGTCGATTGGTGACCACTTGAAAGAGGGCACGTGGGCCGGTGAATTGGAATGTCACCTGGAGAATGCACGTGAGTTCAGTGGTTGAATATGTCACTTTGGCGAAAAGGTCGCCTGAGAGGATGCACGTGGCTCGGAGACTCGGTATGTACTCCTAGAGAATGCACGTGGCTCGGTGCAGAGGCTGGCATCTAAAAGGGCACGTGGGCTCGGCGAATTGATGCATCGCTTTGGTGAGATGCACCTAAGAGAATGCACGTGGCTCGGTGATAGAGGCTGGCATCTAAAAGGGCACGTGGGCTCGGTGACTTGATGCATCACTTTGGCGAAAAGGTCGCCTGAGAGAATGCACGTGGGCCCAAGGTTCGAGGCACGTGAACTCGGAGACTTGGAAGGTCGTCCTGGAGAATGCACGTGGCCTAGCTTTTAAATATCCCATGGTGGGGATTGATTCGTATGACATGTAATCGACTAGTTCGATTTGTTTGAAGTGAATGAGTGTCTATTGTGAATTGTACTGACTTGCAGGTGGGATCAGAGGCCAAGGTAAGTCCTATGCCCTGTGCGTGTTTAGGCAGCCTTTAGTAAAGTGGTTTACTAATCGGGTTTAGTGGGGTAGAACTCGCTGAGACGTAGTCTCATCCCAGTTTGGGGAAAACCATTTCAGGATCCCGCTGAAGAGCTGAAGAGGAGGAATCCGAGAAGGAGAACTCAGAGGTGAGATCTGAAGAGAATGATTTTTGGAAGAAGAAGACAATCCTGAGAAGGGTCTTGAGTACAGCCTAGTTCGTCTAAGTTTCTGTCTTCTTTTGAGATCTCCATTTTGATGTAAATAGAGTGAAGAGTAAAAGTTGTGAAGTGCTCTAGTTTATGCTTTGTATAAAAGTTTGGTTATAAATTTCGTTATGAAAAATATGGCCATGCTTTTCTATCCCATCGTTTTATTGTCTGGGGATTTTAACTGCTTCCGCATGTGCTTAATAAATGAAAGGGTTGGCGATACATTGTCCTGGGATATCGCATTATAAAATCGACCAAGAGAGAAGGATGTGTGCGTGCCCGAGGATCGGGGCGTGACACCTAGACATAACCATTTCTAAAAAATGTTGGCAATAATTGAGATCATGCAAGAGTCCATTTACATGATTTTTGACCCCAGTGAGACTTATCATATGTCCTAGATGATTTATGATACCTTGGAGAAGTGAGCCATTAGATGGTTCTCCTCTCAGGTCACAGATGGAAGTTTTACTACGTGAACTATTGATGCCACTACCCACGTGAACTTCTTCTTTCTTCATTTTATAACTCCTCCATAACATTTGCAATCCCAGTAAGAAGCACACCTTTCCTAGAAAATATGCTGAACATAAGCATATTGATACAAGTGTCTGTCTTCTCAACAGTTGCAAAAATAAGTTGATTATGCTGTAAAATTTCAGGAAGAGAACTATAGTGCTATGACCTTCCAACACCCATTCCATCTATTTTACAGCATAACAAAGTTATCTCTAAAGCGAAGCGAGGTTATCAACTTTGAAATATGGGAAACAGCAAATCGACAAGTACCTCTAATAATTTGTCACATATCAAATAAAAACAATGGAATCGAGATGCATACTTTCAGCTGGAAAACATAAATGCACAGAGAAACCATCCAAAGAATAAATAGCTAAAAAAAGCCAAACCAAACTAGGAAAAGAAAACAATTAGTTGCACATAATTAAGAACCCTCTGGTTGTTCGGAGGTATCCTAATTTCAATAATTTTATCAGATTTTTAGTGAAAAGGTAATTAAAAAGTGCATGTGAAACTTCTCTTTTCATATCTGCGAAAGAACTTGATTGCAGAGAAGGGAAAACATTGGTTGTCAAATGAAATAAGTTACCTCAATTCGTTCAAAGCTTGAACACGAGGGAAAAAATTTTGGTCATGGATCAAGAAGCTTTCAAGTGCAATGTGCACTCCTCCGTTGTCTTCTCCCTTAGAATGTGGTTTGCCGAAACACTATTGACTTCTCCGAGCAAAGCCTAGAAATTGCCTCCACATCTAATTTCTCACATAAACATATTGTAACCTCTCGCAGTCCATTCAAGATTGACAGATCGGGCAACTTCTGTAAAGATTCACATTCAAAAATGCGCAATTTTTCCAAAGACTCTGGTAGTTTGCCTTGAATCTCAACCAGATTATGACAACATCCTACTTGAAGACTCCTCAATTTGTTGCAATTGGTTAGATCAAAGAGTATCTTCACCTGTTGAAGTCCATAAAGCCACAAATATCGTAGGTTCTCCAAACAACCAAGGCCTTGAATTTCTGTAATTGCAGCATTATTAATCCAGAGATCTAATAGTTTCTTCAAATTCGATAGATCCTCCATCAAGCAAAGTGACCTACAATTTCGTAAATTCAAGGAGGATAAACTTGAGGGAAGCTTGGGGAGGCGACGTAAATTAGGGCAGCGGAGGAGAAGTGACTTGAGACGAGGAGGGAAGGTAAGGTCTGTTGGTGAGATGGTCAAGTAAGGAGAGCCTAGCTTCAGAGACTCCAAATTGCTTAAGTTCCCAATCCACCGTGGCATGGAAACTTCCACAAGCCCATTAGAAATCCCCTCATAACTAGGTGGGCCAAACCGCAGCTCCAATACCCTTAAATTCGTGAGGTTTGAGGAATCTGGAAACATGTCCATATCCATGTCCAAACAAGACAGTTTTAATTCAATAAGACTGCTAGGAAGCGTTGGTAGTGCATTTATTTCTGCATTTAACAATGTCAAGATCCTCAGTGATTGATTCCTGCAGATGCAATCGCCAATTTTCACGTGGATCCCACGATATATTGAATATTGGTACTCTATTTCTTCGAGTGTCTCAATCGTCCAAAGGGTCTCGGGTATTTTGCTAATGCGACTATACAACATGTTCACTACTTTCAAATTTTTCAAATTTCTAATTGAATCAGGTAGTTCTTTAATCCCTATGCCAGATATATGTAACTCAATCAGCGATTCCAAATTTCCGATTGAATCTGGAAGCCTTTCCAACAATTTGCAATAGTTCAAAGATAGGTCTTCAAGCCTGACAAGATCTCCATCAAGCACTTCTGGTAGCCTCTGAAGATTCCGACAATTACTTGCATCTAAGGAAACTAACTGTTTCTACTCACAAATTGATCTTTCAATTTCGATTAGTGAATTACAATCCAATAGGATCAAACGTTCTAAGTTTGAATGAGCAGAGAAGTTGGGGGTTCTCTCCAAGCGTTGGCAATAGGATAGATTCAGAATTTTCAAATTCTTCATCACCTATAAAAGAAAAATCACGCAAAAATAACTTATGAATCTAATAAGATGGGATAATAAATGTTGTTCAGCATATGACATACCTCTATGTGGCACCACCCCTTCCAATCATGCGTAATTTTACTCCTAGATAGATCAAGAATAGCCACATCCTTCATGGAGAAATTTGTAATCTTAAATGTTGGAGGAATATCATGCCATGATAGCCATCATAATTGTGGAAGGAGATATGAATTCTCTTGGAAAGCATTAGTTGCAAGAACATTTGATGGCGAATCATGCCAAAAAAGTCTCTCTTCTGCACTAAAATATTCCATGGAACCGCCAACTTCAAGAAACCTTAGATTTGATAGTCTCTTAAAGTGCTCATAGGTAAGATAGTACTGTTGCTCACAATCAAACTTGAGATGAAGAGCTTCCACTTTTTTCCCCTGCTCCAATGAAAATTTAAAAACAAAAAAGATGAAGGGAAACACGTTTATTCAAGTTCACTATTTTAATGAGTTCAGTGGAGTACTATCATTCCTTTAATCTCAAAAGAGTAAAAGATGCTACAGAACACAAAAAAGTAACGACCTTTTTTTTTTTTTTTTTATAAAGAAAATGTGCATAAGTAACTTGTCGATTTATTGTAGGGGGTTTTACCTTATGACTCCTCAACAAATCCAAAGCTTCTTTAGGATTCCATACTACTTTGCTTCTCTATTTTCATCTTACTCTCTTGACGAATTATTTCTCTTCCAAGATCTCTGAGCCGGTCATGCATCCACACTTTATTATATTTTTCAATCTTTAGCAAAGACATATTCTGCAAAACTTCCATAGCTTCTTCTGGAAAAAATTTAGATTTTTCCCAAAAATGAACCACAGTATCTCCGTCATATCCAATGAAAAGACAAGCTATATCGAGGAATATATGTTGTTGTCGAACTTCTAATGCATCAAAACTTATTTTTAGCTTACTCTAAATTTCTACAGGAGGAACATTTTCCAACTTCTCCAATATGTCACCCCACTTTTTCCTTTCAATGTGGGATAAAAGTGAACCTATGACTTCAAGGGCTAGTGGAAGACCTTTAGCAATGTCTATTGCCCTATAGGATTGGTCGATATACTCATCTAAAGGAGAATCTCTTCTGAAGGCATGTTTGCTAAAGAGTTGAAGAGATTGATGTTCATCCATGGCATTAACTTCATAATTGGAGTCCACTTCGGGAACAATGAGAACATCTCTGTTTCTTGTTGTAATAATGAGTTTGCTCCCCATACCAAACCAATCACGCTTACCTTCAAGTGTACACATGTGATTCTTTTCTTCCACATCATCAAGAAGAAGGAGAACTCTCTTATTAGACAACCTGTCTTTTATTGTTTGAATCCCTTCGTCAATGTTTTTTATGTCTGTGCATTTTGTTTTGAGGATATCAATGATAAGCTGATTCTGCAAATTTGGAATGCCATTGCCTTTTGACATTTCTCAGATATCGGAAAGAAAGCAACAATTCTTAAAATCATGTGAAAGCTGATTATAGATGATTTTGGCAATAGTCGTTTTTCCGATGCCACCCATCCCATAGATTCCTATAATGCATGTTTCACTTGTCTGATCACCTATCATTTCCATGATTGCATCCACATGGTTGTCGACATTGACCAAGCAGTCTGATACCACTAGATAAGCCTTTTTCAACTCAGTGAAAATCTTATGGGTAACTTTTCTTGCAAACTCACCTTCTCGCCTAGTGTTTGTTGGGGGCAAAAGAAAATGAATTAGAAAACTATGCTGAAATAAACTATGTTCTGACAAGACCAAATTGAATTCAAAATATGTTCTTCGATGATTTATTCCATTGTAGATGAATTAGCGTTGGAACATACAATTATTGAATGAAGGGAACTTGAAAAAAATATCACTTGGAATTAAATGGGACAAAATTGGGATTGCACCACCACAAAGCATGATTTCTACAGTATAATTTCAATAAAACATAATTCAGTTTCAGCAAGGCTATAGAAAAGAAACCATATGACATGTAATGAGTTTTAATGATCCAAGGCACATGACATGGAATGCTAAAAGTAGTAACCTGTTGGGCATGTTGTGCAGATCCCATCCGTTTAGTAATGATACTTCTTTGAGAGCGGCCTTCTGTCAGGGAAATCCCTTATGATGTTTTGAAGATGACAAAATAAATCAAAGGCTACTAACATGTTTGATGGTTGAGTAATAGACCATGCAGATGATAGAACATGTAAAGGATTTTATCAAAGTCAGAAGATGACCAGAAGACAAACTCTATGCTGAAACTGAACCAGAAGACAGACTCTATGTTAAAGCTGAACTGGGTACAGACCTTAAAGCTAAATCTGTTCAGAAGCAGATATGTTCAGATCCAGATTGTAAAGTCTACAGACTCAAATTGTAAAGTCTACAGACTCAAACTTTACATCCAGATTACGATGAATCGTAACTCAAGCCCAATCATACAACGGCTAGTGATTTGGTTTGAATTCCACATCAAGATTGATTTGATTGATTCAATCTAATTGATTGACGATTGGATCTTGAAGATAAAAACTTTTTATACGAAGAAGCTTTACTTATGGAAACCAAGATTTCGTTTATATGGGCGATCGGAATCAATTTGGGATTTTACCTTTGTCACTCAACGGCTACCAAATCTTCTAGATACGAGCCGTCTCTAATGGGTATATTGGAAGACGATTCTCCGGGATACTTGTCCAACGGGTAGTTTGGAAGTGGAGGAGTATTTAAGGAGATCATGGACTGATGAGCAAGTAAGAGACGGAGCGTAGAATTTATAATTCCAAAGTCTGAGCGACCTTCGATCATATACTTGTCTCTTGAGAGCTTAAACGTTTGTAATCGTGAGAGAAATACGAAAAGAGTGACTTAGTGAGATAGTGTGATCTACTACTAAGTGTTTGCACTCAAATTTGTAATCTCTTGTTGATTGCATAGTGGAATCCAGCCAAGAAGGCTGTTAGCGTGGGAGAGTGGACGTAGGCTTGGATTAAGCCGAACCACTATAAATCGCGTGTTCTTATTCTCTTCCCTAACTCCTTTATTTTGTTCAAACTAGCACTCTCAATTGGTATCAGAGCTCGTGTACTCACTTTGTTTGAAGTGTTTTACTTCAGAGTAAAAGATCCATGGCTAGTATGTTGGCTCCAGGACTTATGGAAGGGCAAAGCAACACAAGGCCACCATATTTTGATGGAAAGGAATACGACCTATGGAAGAACAAAATGAAAGCATTCCTAAGATCCAGAGATCTCTTACAATGGAATGTTGTGGAAAGAGGAATCCACCCCATTGCTGCGTCTACATCAAATAAGAATGGCAAAGACAAAGAAAGCAAACCCCCCGCTCCTATGTCTCGGACGGAGTTGTCCAAAAGAGAAGCGCTTGATGCAAAAGCTATTTATTCTTTATATTGCGCATTGTCTCTTACTGAATATAACAGAATCTCTTCATGTAAAACAACAAAAGAAGTTTGGGATAGACTTCATGTTACATATGAAGGGACCGATCGTGTAAAAGAGACAAAAGTAAACTTCTTGCTTGGCCAATATGAATCATTCAAGATGAAGCAAGGAGAGTCAATTGGAGATATGTTCAACCGTTTTACAGAAATTGCAAATGGTTTAGCATATCAAGGTCAGCCAATTTCTTCTCCAATGAAGGTCAACAAACTCTTGCTAGGTCTCTCAAAAGATTGGAATCATGTCAAGACCTCAATCCGGGAGACTCAGAGGATTATGCCACTCTCCGTTGATGAATTGATTGGCACTCTTCAATCCTATGAAGTGGAACAACTTAATGAAGATGATCCCGAAGGTAAAAAGTCCATTGCTTTAATATCTAATGCTGTTTTTGATGAAACAGACTCAGAAAATGACATGGACAACGAAGAACTTGCCTTTATGATTGAGAAAATCAAAAAGTTGAGTAGAAAAGGAAGCAAATTTAGTGGAAGAAAAAAATACAAGCAGAATGGCCAGAAAAGAACAATAAAAGAAGATAATGAGCAAGAAAATATATGCTTGACGGCACATTCAGAATCTGAGTCTGACTTAGGCACAGACTCGGAATCCGATGAGGAAATCGAGGTAAGTCATTTAGAAATTCCTGTCAAAGTTTCAAAGTATATAAATCAGCTCTGTTCAAATCTCAAATCTTCTCTTAAAAGAATTTTCAAACTTAAAAAGGAGAATTTTCGACTTAGGCAACAAGATCTTTCTCAAAAAGAAAATTTTGAAATTTTGCAAAAAGATTTTCTACAAACAAAAGAAAATCGAGATTTGCTTGTTAAAGAAAATGATTCCTTGAAGAAAGAATTTTCAAATATTTCGACAAGATTTTCAAATGGATCAAAAACATTAGAGCATATTCTTTCTAAACAAGTTCCTTACTATAATAAGTCAGGACTTGGTTTCAATAAGGAAAATAATTCTTTAATTGATTTTCCTAAAGTCAAGGAGAGACTTAGACAAAGACCCCCAAAGGCATTTTACAAAAATCATTTTCAAAAGGTGTTTGTAAAATCTGTTGGTGGAAATGACGTCAAGTGTTCAAATTGTGGAGATTCGGAACACTTTGAAAAAGATTGTCCTAAAGTCTGGAGACCTATTAAGAAAAATTGGATAAAAGCAACATATTCTGCTAACTCTCATGGACCCAAGAAAAAATGGGTACCAAAGAAAAGATAAGTTATTTTTGCAGGATATAAAGAAGAAAGAAGAAAGAGGATTTGGTAAGGAATTTTTTTATTCTCAATTTGATTTGGGCAATAATTCTCATTATGCTTGATATTCGATATATCCTTTGTTGATTGAGATTTTATAATGATCATATTTTGCTTTATGGAAGAAAGAATTGTATGATTTGTTTTTGTGATTTGTGAGTTGAGATTTGATTTAACACGTGTGATTATTTGAGATAATTCAGATTATTTTGTCTAATTTTATACTCTCAGATCTAATCATATTTTGCAAAGTGAAAATCTGTTTTACGTGATGATGCAAGATATTCTTAGATATTCAAAGATTTCATTATCCCTGATTTTATTGTGCTTTGACTAAGTGAGAATTTATTTTTCTAAATATCATTGTGCATAATATTCTTTTTTTGAATACTTTGTTATGATGAATTAAGAAAGAATATTTGATTATGGAGATTTTCTATTTTACTCTAACGACAAGGAAGGATCCAAATTGATGGATACCAAAAAGGGAAATGAGTTGATTGCAGGAAATTCTTTAAGGGAAGGATGATTGCGAATCTACGCAAATTTTGGTGCAATCAGAAAATATCTCCTGCGACAATTGAAGATATATTCTATCTAGGGCAGAAATCAAATCCAAAAGAAAAGGAAAAGAATCATGATTATCTCAAAAAGGCAACAAATTGAGGGGGAGCATTGATCAATTATGGAAAAATCTTTTTTGATTGATCGTGATCTTGTTGTGAAAAGAAGGAAGGTAAATGTGTCAGAATTGTTAAGATCCACAAAATGCGGTTAGTGCATCTTTTATTACATTTTGTCATTAACAAATCTCTTATTGATATTATCATTTTATTATGACAAAAATGGTACATAAATTTTATGATGCATCCGTGATTTTTATTGGATATTTGCTGATATAATCGAAGTGAGCTATATTGCATATCTTTAATAGTTGATAAAAAAAAAAAAGCTGATTTTTGGAAATTGTGATTCATGCAAGATATTGATTATCATTCTCTACGTGAATCTATTGTTATCGCTTTTTGATTATGACAAAAAGGGGGAGAAGATATGAATATGCATATGTGTTGATTGGTTGATATTATCTATAGCATAATATTGAGCTGCGATTATTTTTCTATATATTCTTATGCTCAATCTATTTGTTATTTTCTGATATCCTTTGATTTAAAAGTATGTTTACAAATCTGCATATTCAGAGATTGTTTTGTCATCATAAAAAATGGGGAGATTGTCAGGGAAATCCCTTATGATGTTTTGAAGATGACAAAATAAATCAAAAGCTACTAACATGTTTGATGGTTGAGTAATAGACCATGCAGATGATAGAACATGTAAAGGATTTTATCAAAGTCAGAAGACGACCAGAAGACAAACTTTATGCTGAAACTGAACCAGAAGACAGACTCTATGTTAAAGCTGAACTAGGTATAGACCTTAAAGCTAAATCTGTTCAGAAACGGATATGTTCAGACCCAGATTGTAAAGTCTACAGACTCAGATTGTAAAGTCTACAGACTCAGACTTTACATCCAGATTACGATGAATCGTAACTCAAGCCCAATCATACAACGGCTAGTGATTTGGTTTGGATTCCACATCAAGATTGATTTGATTGATTCAATCTAATTGATTGACGATTGGATCTTGAAGACAAGAACTTTCTATACGAAGAAGCTTTACTTATGGAAACCAAGATTTCGTTTGTATGGGCGATCGGAATCAATTTGGGATTTTACCTTTGTCACTCAACAGCTACCAAATCTTCTAGATACAGAGCTATCCAATAGGTATATTGGAAGACAATTCTCCGGGATACTGTCCAACGGGTAGTTTGGAAGTAGAAGAGTATTTAAGGAGATCATGGACCGATGAGCAAGTAAGAGACGGAGCGTAGAATTTATAATTCCAAAGTCTGAGCGACCTTCGATCATATACTTGTCTCTTGAGAGCTTAAACGTTTGTAATCGTGAGAGAAATACGAAAAGAGTGACTTAGTGAAATAGTGTGATCTACTACTAAGTGTTTGCACTCGAAGTTGTAATCTCTTGTTGATTGCATAATGGAATCCAGCCAAGAAGGCTGTTAGCGTGGGAGAGTGAACGTAGGCTTGGATTAAGCCGAACCACTATAAATCGCGTGTTCTTATTCTCTTCCCTAACTCCTTTATTTTGTTCATACTAGCACTCTCACCTTCCACTCACACATAGTTTCTTTGTTATATCGCTTCTTGTTTTCATGTGAAAGAAAGGCATTTCCATAACCCCCAGTTTGGTGTCGAACCTCTGAAGGTGACACATCATAAAAAATGGGCATGATCTTTTGTCCCCTAGTTTTCTTGCACTCAACCATCTGGACTACCTCTTTGAGACACCATACGCTAGAGGCATAATCCTTCGAAAAGATAGGTATTGAGATCTTTGATTGATTAATTGCTTGGAGAAGTTCTGGGGCAAACTCTTTCCCAATATGGAGCTCTTCATCGTCCTTAAATGTGCGAATTCCCACATCTGTAAAACTAGTGTAAAGGTAGTCGGTAAAACCTGATCGTGTATCCGGTCCTCTGAAGCTCAAGAATACTTCATAGTCATATCCTGAAGATGTAGCCGTTTCATTAACTCGTGGCGAAGGGCAAGTACAAGCAGCCCTCTCTACGGTTTCATTCTTTGTAGCTGAATCGTTATCTGCTCTGCCCTCTACAGTGATCTGACCTGCTCTTTTCTTCAGGAATTCTTTGAACAAAAAAGCAGAGAGAACGATGGCAGCAACCGTCACCATACAGGGCAACCACAAGTACTCAAACATTTTGTGAGTTAGCAACGAGAAGGATTTGAGTTTGAGATACAGGCGAATGGTGGAATAGCAGAGATGAGAATAAGCACTTAAGATCAGGATGGAGTAAAGAATAAGAGGCCAAGGCAGTTTCAAATCTCAGGGAGCGAATAGGCCAGTGTTTGTGGTCAATAAACTTAAAAACGAAACGAGGATTGGCTCAATATTCCGAGAGTCGTGGCCCAGTTTGCGTGAATTGGTCAAATGAGAATATGATTCAGTGCAGCCTGTTAAAGTTGTCAAATGCAGTTCTTTTTAGCACCAAAAGTGGACCCTTCCCAACCCAATCCTTTTCTTTTTTTTCTCCACCATCATAACGCAATTGAAAAAAGAACAATGCAATTGCGGGGTAAATAAATTAGTGGAATTCTGTGCTTTAGGGGACCAAAACGAAGTATTAAAAGAAATTCTTCCCGTTCTTTTTATACTTTTGAATTTTAATTATCCTGTCTCTTGTGGAATTACTTCACACACAATTGGCCACAAATTATAAATATATTTTCCATTGGATTTTGTAACATGTGTCTCCGGATAAATGCCCACACCCTTTCCCACAGGCTGCAAGGATGACACTAGGAACGCTTGTGTCTTCGCTTGTACAATAATTGTAGAGTCACTTTCACGGTTGGGGTGTCCAATCAGGGATATATTTGGGGAAACACACCCCGTCCGTCTCTGTGCTTTCCAAATCTAAAAATTGCAAAATACAAGTTTGGGAAAATACGGCAATTTCAATCGGGACGGGTTGTGGGCTAAAAATCCAACATTGTGGGGTTGGCCCGTCCACTGGTACATGTGAATCCAACTCGTGCATCGATAAATCAGGTGAATTTTTTTATAGGGTCCACCTCAGATCCGTGGCCGTGCTAGGCTAGCAACCTTCGTCGGTCCTGACTACCCTTGGACAAAGTTCGCCAATTTCGTGCGGAGAAAAGGAAAAGATAAGGGGATAGCAAACAAGTTGTATAGGTGAGGAGTTAACGTTGTCGGTTAATTTATGTATGAAGGTGAGGGTTCGTGATGGCAATGGGTGAGTGACAACAAGTGGTGATTTTGTAAAAAATCTTAAACTATATTTATTATGACATAAATTATTCAATCTTTTTTTTTTGTCATTATAAATCCAAACTTGTATTAGCGACTTAAATGTATATTCCTTCAAAATTCCATCCAAGCCAGTCATTAAAAAATTGATTTTTTTTTTTTTTGCATAGACAATAGTGGACAAACAAAGCTGACATGACTTGGGAGAATTCCACCAAAAAGCCTAAACTTTATCTGTTATGACATCAAAACCCGATTTATTTTGGTCTTACTAATACCCTGAACTTGTACTAGTGACCAAAAAATAGTTTCCATCACAACTCTCTCTAAGATAGCTGATAAGAATCCAATGTAATGACTTGTTTGGGCAACAATAGACAGATGGAACTAACGTGAATATGATGTGACTTTAATCTGGTCCAAAGTGACTCATGACCACTTATCAAAGTTTACGCTTTTAAAAAACTAAGCCTCCATCATGATAATTTTTAGGGTCCTAGAAGTGACATAATCCGGAGATGCAGTTTCTTTGAATAATCAATGGGACTCTGTCTCTTTGAACCGAAAGAGCTCCAAGCTTACTTTGAAACTGAATATACAAAATAAATGAGTTTCGACTTAACTTTAAGAAGAGTGGAATGGATCACGTTCTTGCTTTGCTTTTGTCCTTTTTTTCGCTACGCACTTGACACCTTACATTCGTCCACCTTGATTTTAGCATTTCACTTTTGTTCCGCTCCTTTTCGAGACAAGAAATTATATGAAGGGATATGATTGTTCACTTTGAATCTCTTTATTGGTGTGAATTATATGGTTTATCATAATACAATTCTGACATTTATCAAGGACTTCTTCTTCTTTTTTTTTTCTTTTTTTTTTGGTCTGGATTTATCAACGACTTTAGTTTGCAAACAATTTTGGGATTTTTTTCCAATACTTTCCCAAAAAAAGAAGAGAAAGGATGGAATCGTCTCTCACGCTCTTCCTTCTTTATTATAACTCATTTTTGGGATTTTTTTTTCGGTATTCTATAGCATTTGAATTACATAAAACTATTCGATTGATGGAAAAGGTTTATCATGGATTAAAAATAATGAACTTAGAGAAAAACGACTTGGCAAGAAGCAATCGTTTTCTTGATTTCTTGCTATGTGTTGAAGTGAGAAGAACATACTTCATTAATGCTCAATTTTTCTACATTCCCCAAAACACGGTCGTATATGGTTTCATAATTTCTATCCTAATTTCTTTGCAATTGTTCTTATTTCGGTAAATTACAGAATAAATATAGACAATATCGATTCCACTTCATGAATCACTATATGTTACTTTTAACGATACAAGCCGCTTTTAGTGGATTCACTTATTACCAACTACAATACAAGCAAAATGTCCAACTTGTTATACCATAATCAATTTTGTTTGGGATAAAAACATTTACTTTAGAAATTTTTGTTTTTGTATGATTTTCGATTTTCACAATATGGTATTTGATTCAAAGATGACATTATCAATGAATATGAGAATTGGAGATCGATTTGTTGTCATGGGGAGAATTACCAAAAAAGTCCTAAACCTATTACAATTGTGCCAATTCGAGTCATAAACTTTTTTTTTTTGCCAATTTAGTCCTAAACCTTTTACTTTTATTCTAGTTTAGTCCATCCGGCCAAAATTGGTCGGCCGGTCTTGATGTGGCAGCCGGCCGGCGCCGGCGTGATTTTATTAATAATATTTTATTTTCAACATTTTTTATTAATTTTTTTTCCTTTTTCCTTTTTTTTTTTTTTTTTTTTTTTTGCTCCTCTTTCTTCCTCCTTCCTTAGGCTCCGGCGACGCCAGCCGGCTGGCTGGTCCCGGACCGAGGGGATCTGGCGGGGCAAGCCCCCGTCGGATCTGGCGAGGAGGCCTCACCAAATGCGACGGCGAGCCCCCTCGCCGGATCGCGAGGGCTCGCCTCGCCCGGCAACCGCGAGTCGAGCCCTCGCCGGATCCGGCGAGGGGGCTTCGCCGTCGGCCGGGTGCGAGCTCGCCGGGCGGCGAGCCCTCGCCGGATCCGGCGAGGAGGCCTCACTAGACGCGACGGCGAGCCCCCTCACCGGATTTGGCGAGGGCTCGCCTCGCCCGGCGACCGCGAGTCGAGCCCTTGCCGATCCGGCGAGGGGGCCTCGTCGTCGGCCGGGCGTGAGCTTGCCTCGCGGTCGCCGGGTGAGGCGAGCCCCCTCGTCGGATCCGGCGAGGGCTCGCCTCGCGCAGCTGACCGCGAGGCAAGCTCGCGCCCAACGATGGTGGGGTGAGGCAAGCCCTCGCTAGACGTGACGGCGAGCCCCCTCGCCGTCGGCCGGGCGCGAGCTCACCTCACGGTCGCCGCGCGAGGCGAGCTCACGCCCGGCGGACGACGAGGGGGCTCACTGTCACGTCTAGCGAGGCCTCCTCGCCTCGCCGGATCGCCTTAGTCCGGCGGCCGGCCAGCCTAGCCGGTCGCCGAAGCCCAAGGAAGGAGGAGGGACGAGGGAAGAAAAAAAAAAAAAAAAATTAATAAAATATTATTAAAATATCATTAAAAAAGCTCGTCGGCACCGGCTAGCTGCCACGTCATTGCCGGCTGGCTAATTTTGGCCAGATGGACTGAACTGGAACAAAAATAAAAGGTTCAAGACTAAATTGGCCAAAAAAAAGTTTAAGACTAAATTAGCACAATTGTAACAGGTTTAGGACTTTTTCGGTAATTCTCCCGTTGTCATGTGTTATTTGCTGGTGAACAAGAGAACAATGAGTCAGTGTTGGATTTTACAAAGTGATCTTAATGACTTTTTCTTTTCTTTTCCTTTTGATAAAATTTCTACGTTCATGGACGTTTGACTGCTTTGACTGCGAGGCACGGAGTACCAAGTAAATGAACCATTAGTTTGATCCCTTCTTGGAGCAAAGTTGGTTCATCGTGGACTGTTGGTAGTCCAAGTCTTCGTAGACTTTGACTATGCCCCCTCTAATCCCGTGACGTTTCTGTCTTCTTGAGCCCAACCATATGCTGTTCTTTTATTTGTTTTTCCTTGGAGAGTGTTAGATCATGCAATTTTTAATCTGATGATTGTATTTAAGTGGAAGGCAAAAACTACATGTATCCGGCACTTTTATACTTTCCATTTAGTTAAATTAGATAGTAACAAACTTTTCTATTGATCGATGATATGATTGGCTAAATTATTTAAAGATCAAAGCATTTTTAATAGATGCTTTGCTTGTTTGCAAGTATTTTTCTAAGTTTTCAGATCAATTTGTGGTAATTAAAAATTCCGCGTTTCATGATTGTAAAATAGTCACTTTGCAAATGAAGTTTCACGATACTGACTAGACAACAACCAAGATAACCTGCATCTAACGAATCAACTTCTTTCGTCATTCTTTTAGCCAACTAAAGTCACTCATAAAGTGTTGGTACATACGATATCATAAGCTCTTTAGAGTCTGGATTATGATCAATCCAATTATGAATAAACCAAGCATTTATCAAGTGGTGGCCGCCTATCAATCAACCATCAATATAATTAACGCACCGAGGACCTCAACTGTCATCCACAGAGAAACTGGCCCGCGAGAATCCATAGAAAACCTTGTCAAAGAAGCAAAGTGGTAATGAAAAGAAATAAAGAAATAAAAGCAACGAAAAAGAAGATGGGGTCATCCTAACGTGGAAAAGAAGACCTGCCAATGCTTTAACGTGCTTTTGTGTTGTCGGCAAGATTCTAGTCAAAAGAAGCCCACAAGGAAAAACAAAACATGTGGATACATTTCGGTGGCAAGAAGTTATTCATTGTTGCTCATTCCTATTTTGCCCTCTTCTTTTCCCGTGCCACGAGGAATTTCTTTTCATAGTTATTTATACTCATGAAAGATTGACATTGAGATCTTGTTTTACCATCTTCACTCTTGTTTTGACTACAGCCACAGGGCTACGCATTAGCACAGCCCCTTACTGCTAACAGCCTGGCCTGGTCCCTCATCATGCTGGGCTGGAGCCCAAGAGGGATGAGTCCGTGCTGTGTCGGGGAAGCATAGGCCAGGCCCCAGTTACCAATTTTAGGATAGGGGTTTGTTAATGTACATGTCAGGAAAAGTAAATTACAGTAGTTCAAGTCTTAAATGTAATGCATGAGTATGATGAGTCAAATTCAGATTTTGAGGGATAAAGAAATTTTCAAAGTGGAATTAATGGTGTAATATTGAAACTGATAAGTTATGGCCTTGGTAATGAACAAAGAATACGTGATGTGAACTACTTTTGAATTAGATTATAAAAGAAGAAAAGAAATAGATGTCCTAGAATTTGGAGTAGAATTGAGAATGTTATTCCTTCATTTATTTTTTATTTTTGGTGAGAGAAGAATGTCAGTTCATCATTTTCTTGAATGCAATATCTCCAAGTACCAAAAACTTATGTTTTTAGTTTAAGTTCAAGTATTATATTATCAAAAATAGAGAAAAATAACTGAGCTTATATTATGAAATTCCGTGATCAAAAGTATTATTCCTCAAAGGTCATAAAAGTATCATCTCTTTTCATAAGATAGTTCTTTTTGTTCCTCTTCTTGTTCTTTCCAGTCAAAACTTTCTTTAAAAGCAATAATAAAGTTTCTGCTAGTACCATTAGCAAGAGTGTATCTGCGTTGCTTGTATGCGAAAAATTAATAGTTAAAAAGATTTGGCACAATTCCCTTATTACGAAAAAATTTAAATTTCAATGAATCAAAAGATATTATTCATATAATTATGAAGATATTGTATACATGTATATTGTTCCTCTAGTCAATACTTTTTGTAAGCAATAATAAAAATTCTGCTACTACCATTAGCAAAAGATTTGGCGCAATTTCCTTATTACGAAATATTTAAATTTCAATGAACTGAAAGATATTATTCATATAATTATGAAGATATTGTATAAATGTATATGTTGAAACTATATTAGAATTGTTTTTTTAAAGATTATTAATTATGAAGATATTGTAAACATGTAACTTACCCCCCCCCCCCAAAAAAAAAGAAAGATATTGTAAACATGTATATTTTTCCTCTAGTCAATACTTTCTTTATAAGCAATAATTAAGTTTCTGCTAGTACTATTAGCAAAAGTGTATCCGCATTGCATGTACGTGAAAAATTAATAATTAAAATATTTGCCACAATTCCCTTATTACGAAATATTTAAATTTTAATGAATCGAAAGATGTTATTCATATAATATGAAGATATTGTATACGTGAATATGTTGAAACAAAATTAGAATTTGAAACTTTTTTTAAAGATTAATTAGTACTTATAAGATAGAAAAGATTCAAATTTTAAAGTTGAAATGCATGAAAGATAAAGTAGAATTATTAATGCAGGCACTTGTCTATTGATAGGAATATTTATATAATAACTAATTGAAGATATTTTGGAGAGAAAGGGATCGTGCTCCCTAAAAAGTATAGATAGTAACCTTTAGTAATAAAAACACCCTTTTATATTTAACTTATCAAAATGTCCTTCATAGTTTTGTTCACACTTGCATGTACCTTATATCTTCTTCCTAATTCGTATATTGAGTCAAGGACAATACTGTAGCTTCGCGATGTTGACGTTGCACTCCGAGCATCAAGGCGTCGCTGCCCTAGCCACATATACCCACTTGCGAACTCCCTCGATGCTAGCTCCCTTTGCCAAATTCAAGCACGCAGACCACCCAGTTCGAGGGTAGCTCGGATTTAGTAAAGTCATTTCTAATTTTTAGATGCTCCGTAACAATTGGAAAAAAGAAAATAAAAAGAAAAAGAGAGGACTTGGGAAGCATTATTCCAGCTTGAGAAATTTCTCTTTAATGGTTAAAGAGTGCATTTTGATCTTGGAGACAATTTGCTTGTGGAAAATCAGCAACATCTTATAATCGTGACCAGCAAGCATGACGGCTTCCATTTTGAGTAGTTTTCATTTTCTTTTTCCCTTCTTCAATTTTTAATTTTTTTAAGTTCTCTCAGTTTGATCATCAAAAAAAGAGAATGACACAATTTTGGACATTGGTAATCAAACACGAGGCGCCTACAATGCCCGGCATTTATAAAGAATAGGAAATGTCGATGGACACAAAGTCGAGTCGAATAAAATCCATTCTTGAAATCTTTGTCAGATACATGAACC
This sequence comes from Eucalyptus brandiana, assembly GCA_014182725.1. NCBI lineage: Eukaryota > Viridiplantae > Streptophyta > Magnoliopsida > Myrtales > Myrtaceae > Eucalyptus > Eucalyptus brandiana. The sequence goes on along the minus strand of CM024675.1, from coordinate 52,425,672 downwards.
AAGAGGAATTCTTTAAAATGGAATGAAAGAGAGTAAAAAATTGACTTAATTGGTCTATATCCAAAACAACTGAAAAGCTCTTACTGTTCAAAGTGCTGCTGTTATTATACTCCTACACTTCTATTCATTTGAAACTAATGATTTGGGTCATTTTTTCTTATTTTGCTCGACATTAGCTAACGTCTGAATAAGCACATTGGGTAACTAGGCAGGTACAGGGGGTTTCTCTTTTCCAAGTATTTCGGTTTTTGGTCGGTCTTTTCCATGTACTTTTTTTTTCTTTTCCATGTACTTAGCTAGCATGGTTTTGGACTATGTCTAAGAATTGGTCTTTAGTGTGTGACAGATTAAGTACATAGTGATGAGTGTACTAAAATGCAAGATATAGTCAAGTACATATTTCAAACATGAGATTGTTTACATGTAAGAGTGCAAGAATTGTTTACATGTAAGAGTGCAAGAAAGTAGAATATGTTGTGGGACTAGTCTGCACTTACATTTCTATCAATTGATAGACTAGTCTAACCGAGTCCAACACACGGGTTGCTTAGAACCTAATTTAACTTGTGTATACACTAATTTTTGCTCAGTTGGTCATTGCAAGAGAACACACCTTTTACCAGACTCTTTGTTATGATTCGGTAAAAGAACGCTTCAAGTGCCATAATTTTGGCCAAAGGGATACTTAAGTGCCATAACTTACGAAGGTACACTTAAGTGCCACATTCGAAGAAAAACGGATCACTTAAGTGCCACTCCAGCCAAAACGCCAACATGGCGTTTTTCCAGCGAAGCGCGCCCAAAATGACGTCGTTTTGCATGCTGACGTGGCCAAAACGGCGTCGTTTTGGGCGACGTGGTAAAAAAAATATTAAAAAATTAATTTAATTAATTTAAAATTAAATTTAGTTAAAATATTTAAAAATAATAATTTTAAAATTAGTTGAAATATTAAAAATTTAAAAAAAAATTAAGAAAAAGGAAAGGGGGAGGCGGGTGAGGGATTAGCCCTCGGCCGCCGCCGCCGGAAGGGCCGGGCGACGGCGGGGGAGGGTCGGCCAGGGGTCGCCGGGCCTGGCCGGGGTCGGCGACCCCGGCCGGCGGCGGCGAGGGCTCGCGGCCCTCGCCCGGATCCGGCAAGGGTCGGCGGCCCTCGCCGGCCGGGCCAAGGGCGCGACCCTCCCAGATCCGGCGAGGGCTGCGAGCCCTTGCCCCCGATCCGGCGAGGGTCGGCGGCCCTCGCCCGCCGGGCCAAGGGCCGCCGACCCTCGCCAAATCTGCGTGAGGGCTGCGACCCTCGCCCGATCAGGGGCAAGGGCCGCCGACCCTCGCCGAATGCGGGCGGGCTCGCGAGCCCTCGCCGCCGGTCGGGCTGGGGTCGCCGGCCCTAGCCGAGGGCCGGCGACCTCGGGCGAGGGCTAATCCTCGGCCGCCTCCCTCCTTTACTTTTTTTTTTTTTTTTTAATATTTCAACTAAATTTAATTTTAAAATTATTATTTTAAAATATTTTAAATAATTTTATTTTAATTAATAATTTTTTTTTTTTTTGCATGTTAGCCAAAAACAACGCCGTTTTGGCCACGTTAGCGTGCAAAACGGCATCGTTTTGAGCTCGGTTTGCCGGAAAAGTGCCACGTCGACATTTTGGCCGGATTGGCACTCAAGTGATCCATTTTACTCCAATTTTGGCACTTAAGTGTACCTTTCGTAAGTTATGGCACTTAAGTGTCCATTTGGCCAAAGTTAAGGCACTATAGGGGTCCGCGCGTAGTTATGATTCAATAACATTATGGAGATGACCGAATTCATTTTCATGGTAACCAAATAATAAAAATTGGAGCTTTATTTCTAGATCGGAATTTTCTGTCCAATTCGATTCCCATAAGCTAAAACTCAGTCAAAATATCAAATACATAATTCCACTCAGCAAGTTAGGCACAAAAAACAGAACTAGAATCCTTATGACTATGGAAGAAAAGATCTAATCCGGTCCTGATTCTTCAATCTAATCGCTCTTCTAATTACTTCAGCTGCAGAGTGAGCCACAGCCTCCTGCACATAGACATTGTTCTACAACTTGTCTACTTCACCAGAAAATCACCAAGGAACCGCCTTCAGTAATTTGTTACTGCCTCTCCCAACCCAATTCTTCTCTTTTCTCTACACCATCATTACGAATTTAGTAAAAAGAAGTACAAAATTGGCGGAGCAAATGAATTAGCGCAATTCTGAAGAGATGGGAAGCAATCGAGTGCTTCGGTGACTAAAATAAAATATTAAAAAGTATTTCCCTCTCGTTCTTTTCTACGTTTTTGAATTTTAATAATCTTTGTCACTGTGGAGTTACTTCGAACCGGAACTGACCGCATGGTGTAAAATGAATCTTCGCGTTGGATTTTCGGACACCACCGTGTCGCCATAAATGCCCACGCACTTGTGACCAAATTGCAGGAATGCCACTGGACAGGACACACTCGCGTCTTTGCGCGTACATAATCGTAGTGGCACTTTCGGGGTTATGGTGTCCAGTCGGGCCTATTTTGGAGAAAACCGCTCCCCGTCTGGCCATACGAGTTGTTCTTGTGATTTTCTGGAATCTTGCAGATCATCAAGCGCATCACTGCGTTTCTCTTTTGCTGCTGCGAAAATACCCCAAATGCATTTCTCGAAGCGAAGAAGTTTGTTCATGTATCTTTTGTATTGATTGTAATGATAATTAGGGCCGAGGGTTTCTCTCTCAATTGCTCCAAGAATCAAGCAAATCGACCGAGTTGAGCTCCGACACCGCGGTAATGGATGTGGCTTGCCCCACGTAACCTCGAATCTGTGGCCGTATGAGGCTAGCGACCTCCGTTGGAGTGAATCGACGGCGGTTGCGACTTCCATCGGCATAAGTTGTGAGCCCGCATGGAGATGTAAAGAGATGGAGGTGTAGTGGACGACTCGAACGTGCAAGGAGTTAACGCCGCTATGGTGGATTGGCGCACAGAGTTGAGGCTCCTAATGGCCATGGGTCGCATCATCAAGATCCCTAACTTGTATTAGTATCTTCGTTAAAATTCATTGCTCATTAAAACTTGGACATGTCCGTTTGTGGGACATCGATCGGCAAATGAACCTAACCTAACTTCAGAAAATTCCATAAAAAAAAGCCTAAATTTTACACGGTGTGACACTGATGCCTCAATTTTCATGTTATCAATTTCTGCAAACTTGTACCGGTGACTTAAAAATACCTACCTATCCATACGTGGCAACTTGCATAAACAGTGATAGGTGAATGAAGTGGACGTGGACTTGATGTGACTTTAGGATTATTACAGCCAAAAACCCTAAAATTGATATATTCATGCCATACTTTCACAAAAACTCTCAAGTTAGTACATTCATACTACATTTATCTCAAGCTGATACACATATAGTATATATACTTCAAATTGTGGTAAATTTGATATTTTTTTTGGGTCTTACGTACACACAAGAACGTCTCGATTTGCGGTTACAATACAAATGTTTGACCATAGAGACTTTGTATTGACTTGACATGAATTATGAAATGTGTTCATTCGTTGACAATCACCTAGGCATGGTGCATTTTACGTGGAGAAACAGGAATTAATGAAGACTATAGCATGAGTAATCCCTATTACAATGGTCCTAAGCCCCTGTCAGGATCTTATCATTCCCTAATGTATCCCCTGCCATTTCTATTCAGCCTCGGAAACATTTTCGCAAACTCAAGTACCTCTTCAGGATCAGCATTGCTATTGGCTCCCGCCGCTTCCGCCGTCGATCGTAGAAGCCTTTTTCTTTTTTCTTTTTTCGTGTAATTTCTCATCCTTCACGGCAACCGTCCTCGCCTGCATTTTTAGAAACTTAGATTAAGGACCACATTTTTAATAAAACTGGACATGTCTTTTTATCCGGCTAAAGCGACTAATGGTTCTATACTTTGAATGCACAACTATTTTGGTTCAATGGAGCTCTCCTCTCCCACTGCTTATTAGGCCAAATTGAGAAAGGTAAACATATCTAACTGAAAACAGTTGCCCTGCTTCTTTGCTGAGTATGAGTTGAAAGTTAAAGTAGAACAAATAAAAAATAAAAATAAAAACTGAAAACAGTTGCCTTTTAAAGTCGAACATGCCTTTGCGGTGCTTCTAGAAGTGATTGCATTTTCATGTACCTTTAAAAAATATACACCAAATGGGTATTCCAGATAGTATAATATCAGCCAATTTCCTTAGCTTCATCTAGTTTTGCTGCCCGAGTCTAGTATTGAAGGAATCGGGTCTTCGGTCCTTCCCTTGTAAACTCGGTAGAAAGCCGTGGTAGCGAGAATGGAAAATCGGAATCAAGAAGATAGACGACTAGCAGCCCTTTGTAAAAGCTTGGGTAATCTTTGGTCGAGAGGAGGACGTAATTCATGTTAAAGAAACCATTCCCGAAGATAGACTCATAGAATGCGAGACTTACCTGTTTGGGAAACTATACTCCAGGACAAACGTAAATTTCCCGGCGTTTTTAACTACAATGAAAAATGCATGGAAGGTGGATGCGGTCAACTGTACTCAACTAGAAACTGGTCTCTTTTCCTTCTCCTTTAAAACGGAAGCTGAAAAACGAGAATACTTGGATTCGGGGCCCTGGTCATTTTCAAGCAATCTCCCGTATTAAAACAATGCGATCCGAGACACGCGGGATATGTGCTATGATTACACTCACTTTGTCCCTTTTGGGTACAGTTGTATGGACTACCTTTTGGGCGAGTTACCAAGGAAATAGTACATGACATTGCATCTAAAATCGGAGAGGTGATTGAAGTCAAGTTGGAAGCAAAAGGGAACAGCAGCTATAAAGCAGGCAAAGCTAGAGTTATCCTGAATCTAGCTAATCCCCTCAAGACGGGCCTAGTAATTAACACCGGGGTCGAGCAACCTATGGATCGAATTTAAGTATGAACGGCTACCACATTACTTTGCTATTCCCGTGGTAAAATAGGGCACTACGCCACGGATTGCAAAGAAATTCCATATGAGAAGTCGGGGCTTCAAGAGGACTTACCGGGAAGTTTGGGAACTGGCTCCGAGCGGAAGTGAAAGTACTTAGCCCTTATGGGAAGGTATTCTACGGTCAACATAACGACACTAAACCAGACCCAGGAAAAGGCCCAGCAAGTCCAAATCGTGCTGCAAACAGAGACAATCAGAAAATGAAAGCTATAGTTGGGAATCTAAATCAATCTGGGAAAGGGCAGCAATCCACCATGTCAAATGCCGACAAGGAGGGTGAGAATTCTTCCCTTGAAATATCGATCATACCCACTATGATTGTAGAAGACAAATGCATTCAGAAAAGAGGCAGCAGCTGCTTGGAGAAGGAATCTACCATGGTTTTATACAAAGAACAGACGTTAAAATCAGAAGCTGACATGCTGGAAATTCAAGCAACAACCCCTACCCTCGTAAGGTGTAAAGCAAAATCAACCAAACTCGCATCAGCAAAGAAAAGTAAAAGATTCTGTCCCTACGGAGCAAACTCTTCCAATTCAGCATCCCTTGACACATCCCAGCTGATAGATAATCCCATCACTCTGGAGGAAAAGGAAACATCATGGGCTTTGGTGGCTAGCCCTAATAAGCCACCAAATAAACCATGAATCTTCTGAGTTGGAATTGTCAGGGGTTGGGCTCACCCCTGACAATTCAAGCCCTGCGAGTCTTAGTGACTCAGGAAAAGCCCAGTTTAGTTTTCTTAATGGAAACAAAAAATAAAGAGCAAAAGGTGTTAAATCTCAAGCGAAGACTTAAATTCCAGAACAGTTACAGTAAACCCGAAAGGGATTGGTGGGGGTATGGCCATCTTTTGGAACAATCAAGTTGACATACAAGTGGAAGCAAACTACGAGATCATTTCATTCACCTTCTTTGTCACCTGCAGGAAAACAGAAAGTTTATGCATATTACTCTCCTGCATGCACCAAATGAATTCAAAGACAGAGTATTACTATGGGAAGACATACAACAAGTCAATGCTGCCAATACACTACCATGGTTATGTGTGGGGGACTTCAATGAAATTTTATATCCTTGGGAGAAAGTAGGAAAGAAGAAGGCGAGACACTACGGGCTCACGGATTCGGAGATTTCTGCATGCTTGTTCCCTCATGGAGTTGGAATCAAAGGGATGTGTTTTCACTTGGGATAATCGAAGAGAAGGGGAGGATCTAGTTAAAAAGAGGCTGGATAGGGCGTTATGTACAATGGAGTGGAGAGTCGAATATCCAAACGCGGAAGTGGTAGCTATGCCAGCTATTGGATCAGACCATAGCCCCCTGCTGGTGTCAGTCTTCCCAAGAAGGAGAAACAGAAAGAAATAATTCCGATATGAGGCCTTTTGGGATGAAGATGAGGAATGTGCGCAAATAGTTGAAAGAGCCTGGTGTAATTCAGGTTCTACTGAAGCAGACTTAGTCGCGAAACTCAGCAAAACGTCAAATCAACTAGCTGAATGGAGTAAAAATCGCTTCCCTAATGCTTATAAAAAAATAGAAATGCTGCAAAGTGAACTTCAAAACTTGCAAAACAGGCCCAATCTATCTAACGACATCCGAGAGAACCAAACATCTGCAAAAAGAGATAGAAAGTCTATGGAGACGGGAGGAAATGTCTTGGGGTATGCGATCAAGGGTGAATTGGCTGAAATGGGGCGATAGGAACACGAAGTTTTTTCATGCAACAACCATTCAAAGGAGGACTCGTAACCGAATCTCTATGCTTAAAGATGCACTGGTATGTGGGTCGAGGAGAAACTACTCTCAAGAATATGACGAGTGAGTTTTTACTAATCTTTATACCACAAAGGGGACCTAGAAATTTCGAGCTGTTCTAAACAACGTCCCTATCTTGGTTGACAATGATATGAATCAAAAACTCTCGAACTGTCACCATGCAGGAAATTACAGCGACTACTTATCAACTAGGGGCTTCTAAGGCCCCGGTCCGGATGGAATCAATGGGATATTTTTCCAAAAACACCGGCGGGTTATCAACCAAGATTTACTCACGAGAGATTCAGCAATTTTTTGAGACCGGAATACTAAACCCTGCCCTAAACAAAACCTCTATCATCCTCATCCCCAAAATACCCAACCCTGAAAAGCTAGAACAATTTCGCCCAATCAGTCTTTGTAACTTTGCCTACAAAATCATCTCTAAAATCCTCACAAATAGGCTCAAACCACTGCTTCCAGACCTAATAACAGCGAACAAAGTGCCTTTGTAGAGGGCGGGCAAATTCAAGACAACATCCCGATGGTGCGGGAAGTCCTACACAAAGTAAGAACCGAGAGAAAGGAGGAAACGGTTCAAAGCGGTCCTAAAAGTAGACATGCAAAAGGCATATGATCGTATAGAATGGGACTTTCTAAAAGAATGCCTTACAAAGATGGGATTTTGTGGGAAATGGGTACAATGGATCATGCAAAGGTGTGTATCTACGGTCTCCTTCAAAGATAAGATTTAATGGTGATCCTACACCATACTTCAAGCCAACCAGAGGAATCCGACAAGGGGATCCGCTCTCCCCCTATCTCTTTATAATGGTGGCAAACGTCCTCTCTTATATGATGAAAGAAGCAATTGCAGCAGGGTCTCTTAGGGGAATAAAATTAAACAGAAATTGTCCTACACTCTCCCATCTACTATTTGCGGATGATTCCATATTCTTCCTCAATGGAACGATCCTAGAATGTCAAAACCTGGCCTCAATCTTACATCAGTATTGCTATGCTTCAGGACAAGCCATAAACTTAAACAAATCTGGCATCTACTTCAGCAAAGGTTGTCCGGACAGCTTAAAAAGAAACATGGCAGCAGAGCTAAGAGTTCCAGAGATCCTTAAAACAGGCAAATACCTGGGAGTTCCGTCGGAGTGGGGAGCTACCAAGAAGGACATGTTTGCATGGATCCTCTCAAAGGTCAACATGAAACTGGAGAGCTGGAAAGGAAACCATTATCAAAAGCGAGGAAAAGAAATACTAATTAAATCCGTGGTGCAGGCGATTCCTCAATATGCGATGTCAGTGTTTAAAATTCCAGTTTCCATTTGCAAAGCTATAGAAAAACAAACAGCCAACTTCTGGTGGAGGAATAGCAATAAATCAACTGGTCTTCACTGGAAAAGATGGGAAATTTTAAAGACTCGAAAGGAGGAAAGGGGACTTGGCTTTAAAGACCTCATTGCATTAAATCAAGCACTGTTAGGTAAACAAGCGTGGAGAATGTCCCAACATCCAGAAACTCTATGCAGCAGACTTATGAAGGGGCTATACTACCCTGATTGTGACTTTTGGCAAGCAAGGAAAGGGTCAAATCCTTCATGGGGATGGCAAAGTCTACTAACAGGAGAGATATTATTGCCCCACAACTCGGGTGGGTGGTAGGAAACGGAAAAAGAATCTCCATTAGAGAGGACAAATGGCTTAAAAACGGACCTTTAGGTGGCTCAACAACCAGATATGAGCCATGCAAAGTTGCTGAGCTAATAGAAAAGGAAACAATGCAATGGGATGACAACCTACTCGCGGACTATGTTTGACGAGCGGTTAGTAACGGAGATCAAAAGCATACCTATAGGCCTCCCCACTACGAAGATAAACTAGTTTGGATCGGGAACAAGTCGGGAAAGTACACATCGAAGTGGGTATCACGGTTACTGCAGTACTCACGCCAACAAACAAACATCTACTCCAACTACCTCATATCAACCAAAACCAGAGTTGTGGAAGCTTATCTGGAAGTCGGTTATTACACCCAAAATTAAATTCTTCCTATGGAATGCATGTCAGAATGCACTGCCTACCATGGAAAACCTGTTCAAGAGGAATATAGTACCTGCCCCAATTTGCCCAATCTGCAAAATTGAACCAGAAACACTAGAGCATACCCTGTTACTGTGTCCATGGACTTCGTTGATCTGGAATGTCTACTCCCTACAAGGACAAATAACAAGAGTAGGGTTATCTCGACTTGATAACTGGCTACTTAAAGTTACAGAAGGGCATCAGAGCACACCAACATTTACCCAACTTGCGTCAATCCTGTGGTGGATTTGGAAGGACAGAAATCACTTCATATTTCGGCAAACTCCCCTGAATCCGACTAGTACCATGTTCAACGCCTCAACAGCACATAACGGTTTGCACCTTTGGAATGTAAAGCAATCAAAAAATCAGAAACGGGGTTCTGCCGCTTCAAAGTGGCTACCTCCAAGCCCTGGCACCATCCTCATCAATATTGACGCCTCCTTTGTGACAAAAACATCTCTAGATGGGTACTATGCGAATCTCGAACCAGAGGGCCTCTTCCAACAGCAAACAGATGAATCCTCAATCCCCCTCACTATACCAAACCCGAATCCCAGTAAATCAACAGATGATCCGGTCCGGAGGAATACCCACTCACTTGAATCTGGTTACAAACGGGGACCGAACAAAACCAGTTCAAGGCATGCTTACCCTGCAGTTGAACAAAACAGAGGGCCTCGAAAAGAAATACCTGTCTCCTCGGATGAAGACCCGTCCGCAACAAACGTAAACCTCATACCCGAGGTACATAGTAAAAAGAAGCTTGAATGGGATGAAGAACTTACCTGTGAGCACCGGAAGAGACCGGCATCCCCCTTCACAGACGACGGCTCCCAACCAGAAACCTATCCTACCTCTGAGGATGACAGAACGGCAGCCCAAACCCCCGCAAATCCAACCCACACTGAAGCCCCGAATCGCATTGATGGCCAATCCCTAACTCTTGCCTCTTCAGCAGATGAGTATCACCACGAACCCCCCAGATCTAAAGTACAGCTTCTTCCTCTCTGTGGGTCTAACGCCAGATCTGGTACGGCACAACCAAACAGAGGAGCTATTGCCTGTATATGCCGAGACTCCATGGGAAAAGTGCTGAATGGCTTCACTAAATCCGTGGATACCAAATCGGCTGAACAAGCGGAGGCCACGGCGCTTGCTGAAACCCTAGACTTCCTCCTCCGCACGTTTCCCCGAACGAACTCAACTTAAACTCCAAGTTGTTACTTGACTCGCTGGACGCTCGTGCAAGCCATTGCGAATCCGGAGAGGAAAGCGACGGAATATACGCCCACTGGTGGACCGGGCCAAAGCGAAAATGGCAGCCTTACCGGGCCTAACTCTGGCCCATGTTCGAAGAGAAAGCAACAAAGCAGCGGACTGGCTGGCCAAGACACATCGTTTAAAGCTTCTTCCTTCCAATTGGGTATCACATCCCCCTGTTGCTCGTAGACATACTTTGCGTAGATGCTCTTGATGTAAAATCCCGGTGTTGACGTCGTAATATATAAGTATTTTCGACCAAAAAAAAAAAATATGAATAAACAAATAAAGGATATTAAAAGTAATTGAACTAAAGCTGAGCCGAAGTGCTAATGTGGAGACATCAAAGGGAGGGAAGCTCCGAAAAAGAGAAGGCAGAGTCCCAAATTTGAATTTCTAGCTCAACTTCCTCCAGTGTCCTCACGCTAACGACAAAATCACCGAAAATAACCGCTAACAAAATATGATCCGGTGGGCAATTCAGGAAAAAATCTGTAAATTCATCATCCTTTCCTTCCTTTGCCTCAGGTTGCCGTAGCTTTCAGTCGCCATCTATCGCGAAAATCGCCATAAAATCCACGAACCTACAAGACCAGAATCGAGGTTTGCATTTGGACAATAACAGACAAAGATCGCAATCGATCTCTCTATCTAGCTGCATGATCGCCCCATTTGATTGTGCATGATTGTTTTGTGTTTTGTGAAACGTACGGAGATTTTTTTTTATTTTTATATGACACATATTTGTTTTCTCGATGATGCTGTTCGATGCGTTTCTCTTGTAGAATATGGAGTGGGAACAGGTTGTGGTTGGGAGTGATAGCTCTGATGTGCGTGATCACCACCGCAAGTGGGGAGAGAGGTAGTTACAATTCGTGCTCATGCAATTTACTTCTTTTATTGAAGTGTTGGTAAAATGCTGATAGTGTTGGTAATTTACAATGGATTCACTCGACAAGTTATTTATCACTTATATTTATTACCAACAAAATTGAAAAATTCCAATTTTTTAGCCGACGGACAGCAGAACATCGCCCTGCACAAAGCATGGGTATAGGCTTCGAGTTATAGAAAGGAAGCAACAATTCACAAGGATCTTGGATAAAGCACCATTTAGTAAAATTGAAAAAAACTATAGTGCCCTTGAAATTTATTTTACCAGTCTTTACGGGGGTATATTGGCGAACGCAAAACCATCTAAGGATGCAAATTTGACAAAATAAAACAAGCTGATAGAATAAAAGACAACACGTTCTGTCTTGAGCATTCATATAGCCCTTAAAGATTTTATGATACAAAATAGCGAGTAAGACTAGCACTGTCTAAGGCTATGCAAATAAATCTTATAGAAAGAATTATTAAGAGCGTTGCAAGCCTAACTGTACTGTAAACTAAACTAACAGTGCAATTTATATCACATTTTGAGAGAGTATTGGTTTATATTTTAATATACAAATCTACTCATATAATTCAAGATGGAGAACAAAACATGGGGAAACCACCATTTCAATTGGAAAACATACAGCATCGTCACTTCATCATTTGTCAATTATTAGCTTGAGCATTCGATCACAGGTTCAATATTCATTTTTGAGATCCCAACAATTATGATATTCTCTTTACTCTATATAATGGTATGGATAATGTCAGCTAAAAAAAAAAAAGATAGTAGCTATATGTTGACTAAATAATTGACAATGTGATATTTAAAAGAGTCTTGACAGCATGCTGCCACCAATTTATCTAGATTCCCATTATGGGGCCAATTTGATCATCCTCGCTTTTTCTAATTCTTTTCCTAATTAAAATAATTCAAATAACGCTCTCGTTTCTATCGAAATGTAATTGTGTTACCCGTGTGCATTTTTTGTGCTAGTAAATGAATTAAATGCATGGATCTAGTGGATTGATTGTTCAAATATCTATAAGAACCTGGACAAAAAACGTTAGATCATACTTTTACATGCTGAACATTCATTTTTTAATTTATATTTCTTCCACTCCGAGAAAGATATAAATATTGACTAAGAAGCAATAAGCACGTACCGACACGTCGATCATTTTTTATAAATTCATGGGTTGCATATTAATGGTCACGAAAATTGACTGAGTGCCTGCTGTAGCTAGCTAGTAGTAGGGTAGATTTATTTTCGTAGACCTTACTACGCAGCTGTTAAAGCGAAGAGACCAAAATGGTCAACGTGTCCACGTTTAGAATATTTATCTTTCCTTTTATTTAAATTCTTTTCTATGTAAGCATTTCTTTTAACTCCACGATAACTCCTTTTCCTTGATCTTTGCACGTATCTTCCTTGCTCCAAACTCCCTTAACCTTCCCTCGTTTTCGATGCTCTGCTTACACGCCTCCAAAACCCAACCCACGTCCAAGTCCATGGTCAATCCTTGTGGCTGGTGAGCCGATTTCTTCAAAGTTGCCGGCGAGTGTATGAGTGATGAATGCGCCAACACCAACGAGACCTTCAAATTTCAATCGGTAAAGATGTTGATTAATCTGAGACTGTTGATACTTGATAAGGAAGGACTACATGGAGGAAGCACATAGAGCTAAGGAGCAAAAATAAAATTCCATACTTTTAGTGTGCCCTTGTGTTGTCCACAAGACTTCAGTCAAAAGAAGCGTGCGAGATGGAGAGGTATAAAGCAAAGTGATAATGGAGAGGTTGAACCAAACCCAACCTAAAGCAATAAAGCCATAAAAAGAAGATGGGGTTGTGCTAATGTGGAAAAGAAGAGTCGTCAATGCTTTTAGTGTGCATTTTGTGCTGTGAACAAGATTTTAATCAAAAGAAGCACACTAGAATTATAAAAAAAAAAAAATGAGGATGCATTTTGGTGGCAAGAAAAAGTGCATGACTACTCTATCCTGTCTTGCCCCTTCTTTTTCCGTAATATGAGGAATTTATTTTCTTTATGAAATCCATGAAAAATCACCATCAAAATCTTAAAATACTGTCACCATCTTCATTTGTTTTGTTCTAACTACAGTCACCCCTGAAAATGAAAATGTTCTTGGATCAGTGCCCTGGTATTGACACAGCCCCTTATTGTTAATAGGCCTGGCCTGGTACAACCCCTCATTGGCTTGGACCCAAGAGGGCCGGTCTGTGCTGGGTCTGGGCCGGAGTGCCCCAATTACCATTCTTAGGATTGGGATTTGTTAATGTACATGTTAGGAAAAGGAAAATGCTTAAGTTCAAGTCTTTTGCAAACTTTGTTCAAAGCCAAAGAAATGTAACGCACGAGTATAATGAGTCAAATTTGGATTATGAGGGAGAATGAAGATTTCAATGTGCAATTGCTGGTGTAGCATAAATACTTATAAGTTATGATCTTGGTAATGAACTAAGAATATGTGATGTCGCATGAGAAAATAAATGTAGAAAAGAAAAAGATGTCCTAGAATTTGGAGTAGAATTGAGGATGTTAATTTCTTTTTTTGGAGAGAAGAATGTTAGTTCAATGCAACAACTCCGAGTATCAAAATTGTATCTTTTTGTTTAAGTATTTATTATCAGAAATAGAGTGAGTGATCGTAAGTATTAATCCTCAAAGCTTATATAAGCATCAAAAAATCGCTCAGCAACAACCCGACTTTATATGACCCAGAAAAAAAAAAAAACAACAACAACAACACGACCTTCAGGCTCGAGAACTTGTCGACTTGTGATTCAATGGCGTTGAAGCCATGCATGGCATCTTGATAGCTCGCAGACTACCGCATTTTCAAGCCTCCAATTCATCTCATCTCAGCTGGATTTATCTCTCCTTATGATAACCTAGTCGTGGAATGTGCTTAAATTTCTGTCCAAGCACAAATCAAAGTCACAGCCCCTTCTTCTCCTCCGGTGCTCAGTCCCTCGGTTTCGCAGGTAGCGTGCTTGTTGTCTGTTAGGCTTTTCTTATTTGTTGCTGAGGAATTTCGACGTGGATTGTAGATGCCAGGGTTATGGTTCTTTGTTAGTTGAGGGCTTTTTAGGTTGAGTTTGATGTCTAGATATGGGGCGCAAAAGGAATTTGATGATCGATGAAAAAGTCTTGAGTAACTCATACGACGGATGAGTACCTGTTGAAGCGGAGAGTATAGATTAGGAATGATTATGCTGTTAGGGATTGTGCTTGTGAACATAGAGATGTTACCTTTTAATCGTTTCCATTGTGTTTGTTTCATACAAGTTTGATGTTGGAGACATGATTCTGGAATAGGAAATGAATTATGTCGAATTATTTCTTCTAGTCAGAGTGTTTCATGTTCTTAAATGTCAGTTCTGGCTAGAATTATTTCGTCATCTTGTTGACACAAAACGGTGCTGCATTCTTCGTTGGCAGTAAAAGGTTTTGATGTGGTGTCTTTGAAATTCACGGGCCCAGTTCATGGCAATAGATTGCCTGCAGCCCCTTTTCCAATAATGTCGAGTTTGCCATATTGTTTTGGAGCCATTGCTGAAAAGGAGGAACAGATCGGTTTTTCGTTTTCTCCAATTAACTGTGTGGTGAGCTCTCTTGACAAATTGTGTAGTTCTGTGATATTTAATTCTTATAATATTATGCAGAAATCATGAAGGAGATGTATTACGAAATTCTTGAATCCATCGATAGGAAAAGAACAATGGCTCCAAATGCATGGACACGGTGCATGATTGAAAATTGCAAAAACAGAGGATATTACGCTTCTCTTTGATGTCTTGTAGAATCTACGCAGACTTGTCAGTTGACTTCTTGCTCCATTTGAGAAGTAAAGTTTTGATTTTAACAGTTGATAATGAACCTTTCTTTTTTTTCATTACAAAGATTGTCTAATCTTCGAATTCATGGGAGCTTTTAACTGCAACATGGATGTAGTAGTAAGATGACACATATAACATGCTCAAGAAAGAGCTTTTCATATATAATTTTATGAAACCACATTTTATTCAAACTACATATAACATTGTCAAATGTGTTTGGACACGGGAGTAACACGTTAACTTGGTCAACGTGCTTCGATGTGTTTAAATTGGTTACATCTTTATTTTTCACATACAGACTTGTTATCTCATTTATGACTTGGGCATTATTAAGCTCGATCCAACTTAATATGTGTCATACACTAGTTTTGTAAATTGATCTTTTGACGAATTGCTAGCTCTATAAGCCTCCGATTTCTTGAATGACATCTCTATTTGAAGTTAGTTATTTCATTACTGAAGCTCAGCAACGAGTGTTTACTTTGGGCAAAACATGTTTTTACAAACTGATAACTTCACTGGTTATCTATTTGAGCTGATTCTTAATCAAACTGCATTTTCATAGTGTGTCTCTGGTCAGGAGATTACATCAATTAATTCGTTGCTGGAAGTACATAATACAATCAACATTTATATCTCTTAATCCTTATTTTGCCTGAGCATTTAAATTACCGCGCACTTAGTCCTTGACGATAGAAACCAAGGGTTGACAAAATTGTAGGTAAGAAGGCCCTGTGGAAGCATAACGTCTATGATATTATATCAAGTGATTTTCTTTCGTTTTGGTTTATTTGCACATTTCTTCTGTTAACTCGGGGTATCGAAATGCAGCATTATGCTAAATAGAATAAAGATGCTACGCTCGTGCAGGAAGTTATGAAGCTCTAGAAAAGAACAACTTGCCATTGCAACCCGGTACGGCCAAAACTGTTTTCAGGTTCACTTTCATGCCGATCATCCTGCTTCCAAGCTGTTTATTCTGAAAAGGATGTTATTATCATCACGTAGTACGCCATTAAAGCACTTAACTGTTAACCATGTGAAAAATACTCTTATATGAATAAAATCAACTTGTTCTTTATTATTATCATTTCGTCTGCATTGCAGCTCTCAATTTATCGGTTTACTCGTGCAATTGACATCCTTCTTCCTATGGAAAAGTTTTGAAGCCATTTGTTATGATCCAGACACTTGGGGTCTCCTCACGGAGTATTCCAAGAGATTTGTCATGGATTGCAGTGAAATTGCAGAATTCAACTAATCCAGCAAGAACGGCGCAGGCGAACGTCGAACCTCATCGTCGTCCTCCTCGGCCCCGACATTCTCGTCGGCGCCGCAGGCCGCAGCAGCGTCATCCTCTTCGGGCGGGGGCGGTCCGGGCCTCGAGGTCCTCGTCATCGACCGGGCTCGTTGAGCTGCTGCCACCGCTCCTCGGAGCCGTCGGGCCACGCCTGCTGCTCCGAGAGTTTCACCACGGCAGTGCTGAAAGCCTGTTACGGCGGCGACCGGCCGATCGACCGGCTTGAGTTGGGGTTGATCTGTCTTGGCCTTGATGCCCAAGTCATGATGGGTTGTGAATTTTTTGTTTCAATAGATAAAGAGAGCAGGATGAGATGACGTGCTAAAAGTCTAAAAAATCTTTCCACGTGATGCAATAAACACTTCATACTGACTGGTTAGAAGTATGCTCGTGACATAACAATTCATGAAAAACGCTATAATTCTTTAATCACTTAGGGGTGAGTTGGAATCTTTTCATGTTCAATTTTTTTTTTAATTTCATTTATTTAAAGTGAATGACCAGTGCATGAGCTTGGTAAGAAAAATTAAGTCATGTATAAAATTGTTCTATCTTTGTACCTTTTTAAATATCCCACTACAAATATAAATTCATGAGAGCCACCGAACATGGCGTCTACTGTACATTTGGGCTCTTATTTTATATTTATCAAAAAAAAATCATTCATGCTCTTTGTTCTTTAAAAATGTATCATGATTTTTGTTGTCTAAGATCATAAACTCTATTTACTTTTTTTCTTCTATTCCTCATTCATTTACACGTAGATGCAATGCGACGATCGTATTGCTAACGTATTCAATTAGAGAGATTATGGGAAGATAATGATAGAGTTATGGAGTGTGACAGAAGAAAGTGCTATTAAAGCATAGAGGCTTTTTATTGCTAATGGTGTACATGTAATTCTCATGTTAAACTAATATTGATAGTGTAAAAATTGTATAGTGCAACATTGTAATTTTTTTTTCTTTTTGATTTCAAAGGGATTTTTTCACTTGAAACTTCGCTTGTCATCTTTTTTTTTTCTCTCTCCAACAAATTGCGTTCCTAACAAGATAATGCCACAATTTTCAAGAAGGCTATAAGTTTCTACAAGGTTATAAGTTCGAAACACATTCGCGTTATAAATAGTTTGGAAATTTTAGACAAATTGTCTTGACTCAAAATACTATAAGTACATTTAACTAAAAAGGAAAATAAAATATTGCATCCAATTCAACATAAGTATTTAGAGAGCATTCGAGAATCTATACATAATAGCAAGTCGTCTTCTTAAACTCTCTTTCTAGCCCGAGAGAAGTAGATTTCATAATTTGCAGTTAAGCTCAACTCATGAGTCACTCAAGTTCGATTACATTCTTTTGAAGTTTGAATAACTTAACTTATTAGATTGATTTGAGTTTGAATTCAAAAATATGACTCAAAAAACTTTCCACCATAGTGGAGGGAGCATTTTTATATACCTCAAAAAATATAAATTAAATAGATAAAGGATATTAATTAACCTTTACTTTTGGTGATTTTTGAGAATCCTGGTTTGTTGTCGTTTTTTTTTTTTTCTGTTCAAATTTCAGAAACCTGGTTCGGACCCAGCTAATTAGGGCCTGCATGTTTGTGTTCTTTATTTCTGTTTAAGAACATATTTTCTTTTTTTTTTTTGTTCTTGGGAACAAAAAAAAAAAAAACATAAACGCGTTTGTTTACGTTTTTGTTCCAAATCTGTTTTTTTGTTCCCGGGAATAAAATTGGAACAGAAAGAAGAAACAAAAAAAAAAAAATTCTTTCTTATTTCTGGAACAATTTTTAAAAATAAATTTTCTCTCTCCTTTCTTTTCTTCTTCTTTTTTATTTTGTCGTCGGCGGCATGGCCGCCGACCGACCGTCAGGCTAGTGACCTCGCTGGAGCGTCATCGGCCCCCGGCGAGACTCGACCTCGCCGGTAGCTGGGCAAGCTTGGCCTCGCCGAATCTGGGCAAGCCCGAGTTCACCCAGCCAAGGCGAGGCCGCCGGCCCTCGTCGGCAGGTCGCCAGCCATGGATGAGGCCTGTGACCGGCCAAAAGAAGAAAAAAAAAAAAAAGAAAGAAAAAAAGGAAAAATAAATAAAAATATTAAAAAATTAAAAGAAACAAAAAAGAACACAAATTTACCAAACATGTTTCTATTCTTTTTTATTCCCAGAACTAGTTTACCAAACACGTTTTTCTGGTCAAAAATTGTTCCCCGGAACATAAATAGTTTTTTTTTTAATTTCTGTTCCTTGGAACACTTTTTAAACAAAAACACAAACAAACGTATCCTTAAACTAAGCTTGAGAGACGGACCAAAATAAACAGAAGAAAAACTAAGCTTGAGTCAAAGTGCTAATGTGGAGACATCAAAGGGGAGCTCCAAGAGAGAACCCTGAATTTGAAATGTTAGAGGAACTTACTTCAGTGCCCCTACGCAAACGCCGAAATCATCGAATGTGACAGCCGACAGAAGAAGACGCTGAGGGCAAAACAAGAAAATTCGTAAATTCATCTTCCTCTCCTTCCTTGGCCCCAAGTCCCAGTAGCTTTCAATCGCCATGAAATCCACAAACTTGCGAGATCGGAATTAGAGCAATACGAACAAAGATCCGCGGTCAATCTCTCTATCTCACTACGCAATCGTGCCATAGTTTTCTCGATTACGCTGTTCGATCCGTTCCTCTTGTAGAATATGGAGCGGAACGGGTCGTGGTTGGGAGTGATGGTTCTGACGTACTTGATCATTGCAAGTGGGGCAAGAGGTCAATTGCAATTCGTGTCCATGGATCGGTTTCTGCTGTGATCCTCTGGCTCAATTCTGATTGGGAGTTTTTGATTGTGATAAGGTGCGAACAGACAGGCTCTAGTGTTGAGTGCATCGGTTTTGAGCTTGGGAAGTGAGATTTGTATAGTGAATTTGGCTGATTAGGCATTTCAGGGTTGGGGAAGTTGTTGATTGAATTTTCTTATATTTGTTTGATATAGATCTCACCCTTTTTTGTTCACTTTGGGGATAAAATTTGTTGAGTGTCTCATAGTAATTGACTCTTGGCTATTCAGCTTTTCTCCAGTCGAATAATGGACCGTAGCTCACGGGTTTCAGTGGAGTAGCTTTCTGGGAAAGATGGGCCTCTTGTTGTTTACTTATTCCCCTTTCATCGCATTGCATTGGATATATAGTTCTTTAAGTTCACAAACAAGGACGGCAGAAATATATTGAAATATTATTTTGAGTTGATGTTTCCTTGAAGTGTTTCGCTCACTTGATTCATCGAAATAGCTTGCTAGAGACATAAGAGACTTGCTTCGTTGCTTGTAATTGAATGAGCTTGTGACTGCATTTTCAATATGAAATTTTCTCAACTGGTAAGTCCAGAATTTAGAGTGAGCTCCAATGCTCATAAAGCTGTTACTGATCACACTCTTGTGACGATAGTGGTGGAGTATGCATCTCGCTGTAAGTTTCTTCATAAAGATTTTTGCATTTTCCTATAGCCTATTGTTACTACCCTTCAGGGTTTCACCATTTCAAAGCAATAAGTTTGTAATTAGATGCAAAGCTTATTATCTTGCGGGTTTAAAAGTCAGATTTGGCAGAACTTTCTAGTTGGACATGTCCTCGTTGAGAGGGAGAGACCAAGGTAATTTGACTTCATTTTAATATGACAGTGTTGCTAAGGTTGCGTAAACTTAAAGAATAGGTTCTCAGTATAGTACTAAATGGCCAATTCTTGATATGAGATTTTCTGGGCATATGCTGCCTTCTCTATTTAGCTTCTAATTGGTTATTAATGCCCTTTTATTTGAAAGCAAGGGTTTCAAGTCACATTGATGTCCTGCCTGCTTATAGGTATATAATTCGTGTTTTAGTGGCCTACCAATTTGCAATGCTTGTGATGCCTCTATGTTTGAATTGTATCTACTTGTTTGTCTCTATTTATAATCAATATATATTACCTATAGGCATATATTGGAGAGGCCCGGACCTTAATGCTGCGGTTATAGCTTTGAAAGGTACTCAAGAACAAGGGTATGCATGTTAACTTTAGCAATTCTTCCTCTCATTTGACATGTGAAGGATTTGCTGAAAATTTAAGGTAAGAAGAGTAGCCTACGGTGACTTTGTGTGCAAAGAACATGGGTCTCTGTCCATAAGAAGGGAAAACGATGAATCATTTTCACTGAGACACGAAGGTTATGTGCTTGTAATTTTACATAGAGTCATGAGGAGATCATGTACTTCAATAATTTTGTTCTTGGAAAAGTTTTTTGAGCTTTTTAGTTAGTGATTACTTCTATTTATTTCTACAACATATAGAATTGGGTTGAGGTCTTTGCTGGAAACAGCTCGACATAAACTACCACGGCATGTCAGTGCCATGGTGAGTTCTAGAGACAATAAGCCTCTTGCAACTTGTGGACACTTCTGATTTGTAATGAGTTACGGTCTTATTCTATCATCTTTGCTTAGGTTCATCATGGATTTATTATGATTATCACATTACGACAATGCAGCCTGGTACTACGGATTCTGTTAAAAGAGCCAAGGATCTATATGGAGACATCAATGTCATGGTGACAGGGGCATTCTATGGAGGGGCTATGGCATCCTTTTGGGGACTTGATCTTGTGGTAAGATAGTTAAAAGATTGTTATGGTTCAGATATTGGTTCTTCTCTATTGTGTTCTTCCATTTATTTCGGTTTTGGTCTGTTAAGAGTTACCTAGCAATTTCTGCCAACTCGCCTTGAAGAGTCTAGACTCTGGATATCTTGAACATTCTATGGCTTCATATTTATATTTGCAATTGGTCAACATCTTGTTTTTTTTTTTTCTCTTTTTCTTCTTTTTTGGCAAATCAACCAATGGACAAAACACAAGCAGAATGGGTTGCAAACCTTTACCTGAACCACCTATGTTCGATGTATTTAGTTGTTTGAATTGAGTCTTACGTGTTAAGCCGTGGAGCTTCAAGTTGGAGGAATACCTAAATATAGTGGATAAAGACTTCCAACTAATCATTACAAAGTTTACTTGATGGAAACTTAATGGCATTATTGATATGTTCAACATATAACTTTTTCAAGCACTTGAAGCTCAAATTCTATGTCATGTAATCTTGAAGTACTAATGCATTTTAAATTTGAACATGTTGATCCTAAACCTGTGTTCTGTGCGCTGTTTCTATTTGTCTATCTCTAACCAAAAGGAGCAGCTCCTTTTCAATCGAACTATGGGACCAGATATGTTATAGGCTGGAGCCAATTCTATCTAAATTTTTCCTTTTGTCTCAGCTTTATTGGGCAAAGTGGTCCAAAGTTTTCTAGGCACCTGTTGCGGAATTGGTACCAGAAATGGCATCCACCCCAAAGTCATGTCCCATTAATTCTTTTCTCCATGACAAGTTGTGATTTTTGAAGGTCAAACTTCATCTTCAGATTGTACAGACGTTCACATGGCCTATGATATGATCATAGGTTGTGTGAGCTTTAGACTAAACATTTTCTCAAATTATTAGTGGCAATGGTAACATCTTGTCCGAATACTTGGATGATTTAAAATGTCATTTTTATTTGCCAATTTCTGGTAAAAAAATGTTTTGAGCCATCGTGCCCATGCGTCGTGGCCCTTTTTAAGATCTAGTTTCTCCTTTGCTATAGATGACTGTAAGTTTTGGGGTTCAAGGGGCAATTTCACCATAAGCCTGAAATGTTTTGTTTACGTCGTGGCCCTTTTTAAGATTTAGTTCTCCTTCACTATTAATGACTAAGTTTTGGGGTTCAAGGGGCAATTTCACTATAAACCTGGAATGTTTTGTTTGTGTCATTAGCAAGATGTGACTGACCCCGCCAGTATCCAAGTGCTTCTTGTAGTAGCATTTAAATGCCCCTTGGTTGTAAATTTACCCCCAACCCACTATTCCATATTATGGACACCTTTTCTTGGGGGGTGAAAAAAGGGGAGGGGGGCGGGGGTTTGTTTTTTGTGGCTGTGGGGTTTGGTTATGGGAAAATTATGGATGGGGTCTAGACATTTGGACGTCCAACCATCATGGAGATAAGGGCTGTTCTATTGTTCACCTTCGTATGTGAAAATGCAATATATGGTTATTGATGCAGTAGTTTTTCTCCTCACGAAAGTGTTAACATTCAAGTTATTTGGCTGTCTAATTGTGTGTGCTGAAGCTGTTTATTCCAGACCAGCACTCACTTGATTACTTGACATTTGGACGACCTCGTACTGGCAATGCAATGTTTGTGTCTTACTACAGCATGCCAAAGACAATAACATAGCTAATGGACTCGATATTGTGCCTCATTTGCCTTTGTACTATTCTTAGTTCCCCTAGAATATCAGATAATTTTGGGGAATTGTCGTTGATTGCATTTGACGTTTGCTTTGCATTTATTTCAAGCTATCTAACTGGAGAAGTCTTATTTTTTTCCAACAATGTTCGTACTCACTTTATTTAGCATAAAATTTTTAATATTTTCGTATGTTTTATCTTCTTAACAAAGCAAGGCAGTTCATAGTACTTATGACCTTTTTGACAATATATAAGGAGCCCTTCTCATTCCCGTAAAGCTATCATGAATTTCCCATATCAATTCCAAAATTTAAGATGCATAACAATATCTCTCTCTCTCTCTCTCTCTCTCTCTCTCTCTCTCTCTCTCTCTCTCTCTCTCTCTCTCTCTCTCTCTCTCTCTCTCTCTCTCTCTCTCTCTCTCTATGACAGCTGATGACCTAGTCTTAAGCTCTGTGCAATTTTAAGGTATTACTCATTTAAATAATGTATGTCTACTAATGCCTATATTATTGGCAACTAGCTCAATGACGGCCACAAATAAGCATATTGATGTGAGATAATCTTACTCTTTTCTATGTCAGTGTTCACATGTAATTGGAATCCTACTTTTTTTGTAGGTATGGCTCTATGATATTGGATTTGGTGGTCTGGTTTATCTGGTCGAGAAAGTTTGTGATGGCTCTGGAGAAGATCCAATGTGCAGCAGGTAAGGAGGTAGTCTCAGTAGTAGCTACCTGTTACAAACAATTATTTTGCGGATTTGTCATGCTAGGTGCAATAAGTCATGTGATAGAACAGCTTGTTCCAGAGAATGCCGGTCCTTTATTACCGGAAATATTTACGGACGATGTATCAAAGTGTGTTTCTATGTATTGGTAACTAATAACAGCCTTGCGGACCGTTTAGTCTACTATGGTGTGGAATTAATGGCGGAGACATGGGGATCGTGCAAAATCTTCATGGACCCATGATTGAAGGAATATGCAAAATCCTCATGGACCCACGATTGAAGGAATATGGGATCGAAGACAAAGGAAACCTTACGCTTTCCGGGATTGCTTCTGCTTCCGCATTGAGGCTGCGTTAAGACTCCGATGCCACGAGTCAATTAAAGTAAAAATGCTCCCAAGTCAGCACCTAATTTCTTGAAGATCACTAGGTAGCTCTAGATGAAGTTTATTCGTGTAATGCATTCCATCAATCTGTTTACATGTCCATCACAAGATGCAAAGGATCTCTACTGAAATTTACTTGGAATGTAAATAGCATGTAACTGAAAGTATCATCCTTGTAAATACAACTCTGCGATGCCTATTGAATGAATGTGCTCGCAAGTTTACTTGTTAATCTAATTTACTTTACTCGACAAAACCTAATGAGGATGTGTGGATGCTGAGCTAAGCTATCCATAGTTGAATTACCCCGCCCTTGTCCATCTTCCTTTTTTTTTTTTTTTTTCTTTCTTTTTTCTTTTTTGGGGGTTGAACTCATGTTGAACTTCACAAAATAGTCAGATGTGACTTTTGGAATCGTAAGACTTGCACGGTTTGGTAATCAATCGGGTTCAATAAGGTGAAACAACGATTGTTTAGGGAGAACACTTTTTGATCAATGACCTTACCTTCTACCACTGGCTCATTGGCAAATAAAATATTTCTTGACGTAACCAAGTACTTCAACCGTTCCATGGCAATAAATTATGCAGACTAATAGTTAAATCAAGCCATCTTGAAACAAATGATGATCTCGTCTTAAGTTTGCGTCATTTTAATTGGCAACCCCTACTGAATTTCAACTTTTAGGCGGTAAACAATTTATGTCATCTTGGCTTAGACATGTAAGAATGATCTGATCAGCCTTTGGAACGAGAGCTATAAGCTTTTACCTTCTATTTCTAATATGCCAGAATTAACATTAGCGAGAAAACTAGCAAAACTGAAATTCCTTCATCATTTCAAAGCATAAATTGCCAATTGTGACCATTCAAAGCGCATTGTGCAAGAGACCAGTCAAGTCCTTGACACTCCATGATAAGTTGGAGTTTGCACATTACACTAGAAGCGGAAGTATAGCACCAAAATGTTAGGGAAGATACACGGTCGTCAAATCTACTAGTTATTGTAATAGGGGTAGCTTACCTTTACGGAAAGACCCCGTTAAGTTTTCTTATTACCGAGAGGAAGAGCTCAGGCCATCATATTGGACTCTTTGTCGTTTATTAACCAAAAAGTGAATGAAAGAGCTTTTGTCACGGACTAAAACCTAAAAATTTGACTAGATTCTTTGTTGTTTAAGGAATAACAAAGTTAAGTTTTACAAGGCAGGGTTATAAGGTTCAAATTTAAAGTACAAACCAGCAAGCTCCAAGGATCTCACGTAAAAGACTAACGTGTAAATTGACAAAAGTAATGCACTTGAATTTAGTAATACTATAATGCACCTGACTGGAGTAACACTAGCATCAATTTCACTTGTCTTTTACTCGTAACTCAATTAGCCAACCAGAACCGTCACAAAGTAATATATCTAAACCAAATCAAAGTCATGAAATAGATCAAAAGAAACCACGGTCCCTTTTCATGAGCAGTTTACAGCAATCCATCTTAAAGATAGGAAACGGTTACGAAAACAGCTAGTGCTAACTCTAGGTACAAAAACAATAGATTTCTAGTCCAGTTGCCAAAATGTGATTGTAATTTATGTATAACAGATAACGATCCCAAGAAATACAACAATCAATATCTGGTGAATGTAGTAACACTATAATGCACCTGATTGGAGTAAGACTAGCATCAATTTCACTTGTCTTTTACTCGTAACTCAATTAGCCAACCAGAACTGTCACAAAAGTAATATCTAAACCAAATCAAAGTCATGAAATAGATCAAAAGAAACTATGGTCCCTTTTCATGAGCAGTTTACAGCAATCCATCTTAAAGATAGGAAACAGTTACGAAAACAGCTAGTGCTAACTCTGGGTACAAGAACAATAGATTTCTAGTCCACTTGCCAAATTGTGATTGCAATTTATGTATAACAGATAACGATCCCAAGAAATACAACAATCAATATCTGGTGAGATGACATAGGGCAATGAGAAATTTGTCTAAGTTTCAGATCTTCCTTCACAGACCTTTCAAGTACTACATGCACTTCTTATTGGAAAATGAACTCCTCTGCTGAGCATGTCTTCTAAATTTTTAAAGAACTGGTTGAATCTTCTAAGCAATGCCAAACATTGTGTCATTTGGACCAGATGAGAGGGCTCACGCGTCCCTTTCTGCAAACTATTTCAACCCGATCAACTCACATTAAGGATGGCAGTGCCTTCTATCAGCAAAAAGCACTGATATTCAATGACAAACAAAAAACACTTGAGAATTTCGAGATCCTTTAGCACTGGCTATTCAGCATTGAAGAATTCAGTAATGCTCGAATATCACTGATGTTACCCATGAGTGCATTCAATTAATTCTTCTGGTCAACATCATCAAAAAGGATGAGAACTCCTTTACTAAAAGCCTACCTTTAATTGTCTCGATCCCTTCATTAACATTACTTATTTATGTCAATTTCCTTTTGAGGACATTGGAGATGAATTATTCTGCAAGAATTGAATACCCTTTAGCTCTGAAGTTTCATGGATGTTAGAAAAAAAAAAAAAAAAAAAAAAAAAAGGTCCCCAAAGCCATGTAAAGTTCATTTTAGATAAGTTTGGTGAGAGTCATCTCTCCAACAGCCCATTCCATGAATAACAGCAATTCGTGGTTCTTGTATTGTGAGTGTCTATCATACACATGACAAATACTACTTTGAACACCATTTTCACATCAAGAGGTCCATGAACTAGTTTTGGCAGGAGCAACTAAGACTACCTCGAGCACCACTCTAAGCACACACAATGTTTCTCTCAGTCCAGACAAGCCCTTCAAGTGTTTCCTTGTAAAAGAAGATTTGGGCACTGATGAGCAAGTTCTATTGCATAACAATGAAGAGAACAAACATTCAGATGAAATGTAATAAGCATTTTTGTGGGACCACAATAAAGGAAAAAAACACAATCAGGTTTGCCTAAATAACCCTTCTACCCCCCAAAACAAATGAAAACAGGGTTTACCACCCCAAGATTGTGAGAGGGAATGCGCTCAACATCAAATTTCATCCATCATCTGCCTTTCTCCAGTCTCCATCTATAGAACAGCCCAATTAGCCATAGCTCCCTGCAAAGAAAGATATTTGCAAGTTTCTCAAACATTTAAGTCCCTCAGCAACTTAGAAACCAGCAAAAGTTGGTTGTTTGAGATGTCTCCCTTAGCTCAATCTTTAAACCTAAAAGAGTCATCTAGTATAGCTTGAGATGAATGGAAAGGTTTCTATTACAGATAACCACCAAGGCATAACCATTTCAAGTAAATGGAGGTGATTATGAAGACACAAGGGTCGATTTACATGATTTCAGACCCCAAATGAGACTTATCAGATGTCCTATGCACCAATAGTACCGAAATTTAGCCTTGACTATAAGATGATTTATAATACCTTGGAGAAGCTGGATAGTTCTCTCCTGTCACAGATGGAAGCTTTGCTGCCCAAGTGCAAATTCCTCATTCTTCATTTTATAGCATCTCCATAACATTTACAAATCCCACTAAGAAGCACATCCTTTCCAGGAAAATAAATTGAACGTAAGCATCTCAATACAAAGTCTATCTTCTTCACAATTGCAACAATGAATTGATTATGCTGCAAAATTTCAGGATGAGAACCATAATGCTATGACCTTCCAACACACATTCCATCTAATTGTCTACAGTATCGCAAAGCTATCTCCAATGCAAAGCAGAAGGTATCAACTTTGAAATATGTGAAGCAGCAAATCGATGAGGATCTCTAATGAATTGTCATAAATCAAATAATAATGATGCAATCGACATGCATACCTCCAGCTGGGAATCATAAAAGCAAGGAGAAACCATCCAAAGAGAATTTCACTAAAAAAGCCAAACCAAACTGGGAAAAGAAAACATACATTTGTACATATTTAAGAACCCTCTGGCCTTACGGAGGTACCTAATTTCAATACCTTCTTCATATTTCCAAGCATCAACTCCCAAAGTAACTGTAAAGTGGACAAAAAACTTTATTTTGAATGTCATCTTCATTTTCCTCTATCTGGTATTCATTTGCATAGCTGCCCAATTAGCCACAGCTCCCTGCACAGAAAGATTTTTGTAAGTTTTTCAAGCTTTAATTCCTCTCAGCAACATTAGAAACCGGCAATAAGGCAGTCATTTGAGATATCTCCCTTAGCACTTCTTGTCAATTTTAAAACCTAAAAGAATCCTCTAGTGTAACCTGAGGTGAATGGAAGGGCTTCTATTATAGATAATCACCTAAGCATAACCGTTTCTAGAAAATATAGGCAATAATGGAGATCACACAAAAATCCATTTCTATAATTTCTGACCCCAGCGAGACTTATCATTTGTCCTAGGCAGTAGGCATTGATATTACTGAAATTTAGCCTTAACTACAAGATGATCTATGATACCTTGGGGAAGCTAAATAGTTCTCCTCTCCTGTCACAGATGGAAATTGTGCTACACCAACTATTAACGCCGCTACCCAAGTAAAATTCGTCTTTCTTCATTTTATAACTTCTCCCTAGCATTTGCAAATCCCAGTAAGAAGCATACCTTTCCAGGAAAATATATCGAACATAAGCTTATCAACACAGATGATCTGTCTACTTTACACTTGCAATAAGTTGGTTATACTGTAAATTTACAGGATGAGAATCATACTCATATGACATTCCAGCACAGATTCGCTCTAATTGTTTACAACATAACGAAGTCATCTCAAATGTGAAGCGAGGTTATCAACTTCGATATATGTGAAACAGCAAATCAACAAGGACCTCTAATAACCCGTTAGATATCAATAAAAACAATGCAATCGAGATGCATACGTCTAGCTGGGAAACATAAAACCAAGGAGAAACCATCCCTCAAGAATATAGCTGAAAAAAAACCAGACCAAAATGGAGGTAACATAATTTCAATGCCTCCATCAGATTTTTTACAGACGTCAGCTCACGAAAAGGTCATTAAAAAGTGCATGTGAGGCTTCTCTGTTCTTATCCGTGAAAGAGATTGATTGTAGGAAAGGGAAAATATCAGTCGATGAAATGACTTACCTCAATTCGTTTGAAGTTTGCACACAAGAGAGAGCGATCTGCAGTCGGGGATCAAGAAGTTTCAAGAGCGACGTGCACTTATCCGTCAGTCTTCTCCCTCAGATCCACATTCAAATTCGCATCCAGATTCGTCATCTGTCATCTTCTCCCTCTGATTCGTCGTCAAATTCGATGTCGTCTCCCTCAGATTCGTCATCTTCTCCCTCTGATTCGTCGTCAAAATTGATGTCATCTCCCTCAGATTCGTCATCTTCTCCCTCTGATTAGTCGTCATAATCGACCTCCTCCTCCTCCGAAGAAAGCGGATAAATTCCCTACTCATCTAATTTCTTGCGATCTAATTTCTTGCAATTCTTTATCAAAATGCTTGGCGGTTTGTTCAAGCTTGACATATCAGGCAACTTCTTCAAAGATCCACAATCCAAAAGCCCCAATGATCCCAAAGATGATGGGAGTTCGCCTTGAATCTCGACCAGATTACCACAACCGGATACTTGAAGATGCCATAGTTTGTTGAGATTCCTTAGATCAGGTAATCTCTTCACCCGTCGAAGTTTCGAAGCCTAAGTGTATTTAGGTTCTCCAAACAAGCAAGGCCTTGAATCTCTAAGATTGCACACTCCACGATTACAAGAGATGCTAGTGTCTTCAAATTCGATAGATCCCCCAGGGAAGATAATGACTCGCAACCGCTCAAATCCAACTTTAATAAACTGGAGGGAAGGCTCGGGAGGTCAAGCAGATTAGGGCACCAGCGGAGTGTAAGTATCTCGAGTCGAAGGAGGACTACTCATATCCTGGGTAAGGTGGTCACGCATTTGGATTCTAACCACAAGGATGATAAGCCGGAGGGAAGGGTCGGGAGGCAAGGCAGATTACGGCACCTGAGCGTAAGTGACTTGAGATGGGGAAGGAGACTTATATCTGGCAAGGCGGTCATGTCTGGAGACTCCAGTAATAGAGACTCTAGTTTGCTTAAATTCCCAATCCGTAGTGGCATTGGATCTTCCTCCACAGGCCCATCGATTCTCCATCGGAATCACGTCCCGCAAAGTGTAGCCCTAATTTTTCTAAATTAGTCAAGTTTGAGACATCTGGAAACATATTCATGTACAAGTTGGACAACTTTAGAATGGTAAGACTTTCGGGAAGCTTCGGTACTTTGTATATTCTTGCATTCAATTCTAAGATCCTCAAGGCTTGATTTCCATAGATGATTTCCAATTTTCACATTGAAATGACAATGAGCTGTGACTTCTATTACTTGAGCTTCTCAATCCTCCAGAGGGCATTGGGTATTTTGCTTATGAAACAACCATTCATCTTCACTACTTTCAAATTTGTCAACTTTTCAATGGAATCAGGTAGTTCTTTGATCTCACTTCCCGGATATATCCCACTCAATCAACTTGATTTTAAACTTCCGATGGAGCAGGTAGTTTTTTGATCCCCATTCCATATATATTCAACTTATTTAGCGATGTTAAATTTCCAATGGAATGAGGTAGCTTTTTATCCACAGTATCAAGTATATCCAATTCTATCGCGATTCAATTTTCCAATTGTATTCGGAAGCCTCAGGAAAAACTTCCCACAATAGCTTACATCTAAGAAAACTAAGCTTACCAATTGACAAATTGACTTGTCAATTTCAACTAATTCGAACAAACCTTTAGGATCAAACGTTCTAATTTTGGATGTGTGCAAAAAATCGGGGTTCTTGTTAAGTAATCGCAATGGCTTAGATCCATAACCTTCAAATTCTTCATCACTGTGAAAAGAAAAAATCATGCAAAGATTACTTAGAATTTAATAAGACCCAGGACTAATAAGTATTGTCTAACATATAACATACCTTCACGTGGCTCCACCCCTTCCAACCATCTAATTTTACTTTGAGATAGATTAAGAATAACCACATTGGCCACGGAGAAAATTTGTAATGTTAAATGTGGAGGGAATATTATGCCATGAAAGCCACGCAATTCTGGAAGGAGATCAGATCCTCATTAGTTGGAAAAACATTTGACGAGCGTGCATGCCAAAGCCTCTCTTCTGCACATAAAGTTCCCTTTGGACCACAAACTTCAAGGAAACTTAGATTTGGTAGTCTTTCAAAGTCTTTATAGGCAAAACGGGGCGCTGATGGTCCAAGTGGAGACGAAGAGCTTCAAGTTTTTTCTTCTTCTGCCCAAAGGAAAAATTTAAAAAAACAAAAGCATTTAAAAGGAAACACAATTATCCAAATTCACTATCTCAAGGAGTTGAGTAGAGTGGTATCGTTCCTTTAATTTTTAAAGAGCAAAAATATCGTTGAGTACGTCATATGCTAGAGAATACAAAACATAACTGCCTCCCTTTGAAAAGAAAATGTCCATGAAGAAACTTGGAGATGAATTGTATGGAAGGTTTTACCTTTTTCTCGTCAGCAAACCCAATGCTTCCTCAGGATCCCACACCCTACTTTGCTCCCATATTTTGTAGTCACCTTCTCGATGAACTATTTCTCTTTCCGAGGTCTCTGACAGTCGTGCATCCACACTCATTATCGTCATCAATCTTCATCAAAGACATGTCTTCCAAAACACCCATGGCTTTATTCGGAAGAAATATATCATCAGAAATAAATCACAACATCTTTCTCATATCAATGAAAAGACAAGCCTTATCGAGGAATATATGCTGTTCTCGCCTATCTAATGCGTTATAACTTATTTCCAGCTTTCCCAGAACGTTCTCATGAGGAACCTTTTCCAACTCCTTCAATTTGCCTTTCAATTTTTTCTTTTCAAGGTGAGATAAAAAGTGTACCTATGACCTGTAGAGGCAAGCGGAAGACCTCCAGCATTTCTATTTGCCCTGTTGGAATTGGTTCATATCCTCATCTAGAGGAGAATCTCTTCTGAAGGCGTGTTTACTAAAGTTTAAGAGATTGAACACGATCCATGCATTTAAGCTCATAAGTGCAGTCCACTTTCGGAAAACAAAGAATACCTTTGTTTCTTGTAGTAATAATAATTCTGCTCCCTCTGCCAAACAATCACGCTCACCTACAAATGCATCAAATATGATCATCGAGGAGGAGGAGGACTTTTTTATTAGGAGAACCTTTCTTTGATTTTTAGAGTCCCTTCATCTACATTGTTTATATCTGTCTCTTTCATTCTGAGGATGTCAGAGATGAGTTGCTTCTGCAAGGTATTCAACGTCCTTTGCCTTTTGATGTTTTTCACGGATGTTGGACAGAAAGCAATGATCGTCAAAATTGCTTAAAAAGTCGATTATAGATGATTTTGGCAATAGTCGTCTTTCCGACGCCACCCATCCCATGAATTCCTATAATCCGTGTCACACTTGTCTGAGCACCTATCATCTCCCATGATTTCATGTACATGGTTTATCAACACTGACCAAGCAATCTTTCTGATACACCTTCAAAATAAGCCTTTTTCAGTTCTCCTGAAAATCTCCTTAGTGAATTCTTCTGCAAACTTACCCTTCTCGCCTAGTGTTTGTTGAAGGTCAAAAGGCAACGAGTTAGAAAACGAGCAAAATTGGAAACTACAGACCTATCCGGCATGTGTTCTTCGAGGATTTATTTTTTATTGTAAATGAACTAGCGTTGCTACTAAGAGATGAATGACCTAAAATGAAAAATATGTTGTCTGAAAAAAATGACAAATTTTGGACCGTGCCATTGTTTAGCGTGATTTCTGTGGCATAAAGTTTAATTTCAATCCAGACTAAGAGAAACCTACAAAAAGAAACCAATTGAAATGCATCGAGTTCTAATGATACCAATGCACTTGAGATGGAATGCTAGCAGAAGTCACCTTTTGGTGTTGCTGTGCAGGTTCCACCTGTTTATTGCCCCAACTG